>OX453240.1:25775927-26975927 GCA_949709985.1 Luffia ferchaultella | reverse complement strand
TTGCCGCCTTATAAATGTTTCCCCTTAGTTTAAGGGGCATTCGAGCGTCACAAATTGTTGCTGAGACCTGTCGCCACTTCATCCATCCCACATTCATTCTGTTGTTAATGTCACGGTCAATATCGCCGTTGTTTTGGAAGAGCGAACCAAGGTAACGGAAATCTGAGCAAACTGGGAGGGATACACCGTCTAAGGCAATATGGGAGAAATTGGAGGGGCCACCAAAGTCACAGAACATATGTTCAGTTTTACTCCGACTGATTTTAAGCCCAACGTTCTCCAATCTCTCCTGCCATTTTCCCAGCCTGCTCTGTACCTCACTCGCATCCTCTCCGACAAGAACAATGTCGTCGGCAAACAGCATGCACCAGGGTGCCTCCTCCTGTATGTCCGATGTCAAGGCATCCATAATCAGGAGGAACAAATACGGGCTTAAAGCCGATCCCTGGTGCAAACCCACAGCCACATCGAACTTGTCGGTGACGCCAGCCTCAGACCGAACATTTGTACACACTCTTCTATACATTTCAATCACAAGCCTTACATACTTCTCTGGCACTCTCTTTTCTCTCATAGCCCACCACAGAACCTTGCGCGGGACCCGATCATACGCTTTTTCCAGGTCTATAAAGACCATGTGCAAGTTTTTCTGTGCACCCCGGTACTTTTCACAAAGTTACCTAAGGGCAAATATTGCGTCAATGGTCCCTCGTCCTGGCATAAATCCGAACTGGTTCTGGGTTACCTCACTCTCCTCTCTTATTCATCTCTCTATCACTTTCTCCCATATTTTCATACTATGTGGCATAAGCTTTATTCCTCTATAGTTGTCACAGTCCTGAACGTCTCCCTTATTTTTATAGATGGGCACCAATGTACTGTTGCACCACTCATCTGGGATCTTCTCCTCTTTCAACAACTTATTGAAGAACAAAGTTAGCCACTTCCACCCATCTGCTTTCAGAAACTTCCATACTTCAACAGGTATACAATCCGGCCCTACCGCTTTCCCATTCTTCATGTCTCTCACAGCTTTTCTCACTTCCCCTACACTAATTTCATCTACCGTTTTAGTATTAATAGTGGCATCTATCAACACCTTATTCCAGTCATTTTCTTCATTCATCAACTTTCGAAAGTATTCTTTCCAACGCCCTTTTATTTTCTCATCATAAGACCATTCCTTTTTCATCTTTCATATATTTTATATATACAATGTCTCTTGCATTCTTCTCTCTTGCTCTTGCCATTTTAAACAGGCTACTTAGTCCTTGAGGGCTTTCCAATGATTTGTACAGTTTATCCTGTACTGCAGCCCTTGCAATAGCAACCGCTCGCTTGGCATTCCTTTTGCACTCCTTGTATGCTTCCCTTTTATTTTCCTTTTCTTGTACATCCAGCTCATCTAGTCTTCCACTTCTTAAACGCTTTCTTTTTTTCTGTCAAACTATTTTTAACCTCGTCATTCCACCACCATGTATCTTTATCTATTTTCCCTCTTCCTTTCGTTTTTTCGAATACCTTTTGCGCTACACTTCGCATGCATGTTGCCATTTCATTCCAACATTCCTACACATTTTTCCCTGACAAATCATCCATTTCAATCATTTTATCAACCACGCTCTTCTTAAATTCTTCCGCTAAATCCTTCTTTTCTAACAAATTCCATTTTATTCTTTTTCAGGCTTCAATTTTTTGGCTACACGATCGTTTTTCACTTTGACCTCCAATAGCAATAGCCGATGTTGAGAGACTAAGGCCTCTCCTGGTATTACCTTGCAGTTCTTTACAGCCGCAATATTACACCTTCGGATTAGGAAAAAATCTATTTGTGTTTTGTGGTTGCCACTGTGGTAAGTTATAAGGTGTTGGTCACGTTTTTCGTAAAATGTATTTGCTATTGCGAAGTCAAAAGCCAATGCCGCCTGCAATAGTGATTTGCCATCTTTGTTAGGCATGAATAATTGATGTTTGTAATGTATTGTATTTGTTTTATTGTAGTATTGTTACTAACATAATTTTTAAGATTCTATAGTTAGTAATTTCAAGTTTCATTTGTGTGTACATATAGATATTTTTGTCCTTAATAAAGTTATTATTATTTGCGCGTTTTTTTTTGTCCATGAGAGTATTAATCCACTCTAGAATTTTTTTTATTATAACATTTTAATACACAGTTACAAATATGCATAACCATTTCCGCTTTATAGCACCGTCAGTTTGTAAATGAAATGGCTGTGCTTCATTCTCATTGATCATTTCCCTTGTTACAAGTGTGTGTACTAGCTAATTTCCATACAAACGGCGTAAACGGTTGCACCCCATTAAACATTAACCGATTGCCGCAAAAAATATATGATATTCAGTTAACATATTATTTTTTTTATTATTTTGATACATCAAAAGAAAAAAAAACTTAAATGCACAGTTTTTTTTTATTTTTCACGGCATGTTCAACATGAAACTAATTGCATTATCACACGTAAAAAATTGAGAAAAAAGCCACGCATTCAAGTTTTTTTTTCACTGTATCAAAATAATTTAAAAAATGATTACCGTTGAGCCTAGTTTTCGGTGATGTTTGTATGTTTGTACGGTTGTCGGTTAAGGTTTAATGCGGTGCAATAGATACGCCGCCGTTTGTATAGAAGTTAGCCAGTACACACTCCTCTTAACACAATAATTTTGTTTTTCGTATTTGCAAAATATCAAACGTTTACCAGCCAATGTTTTATTAAATCAAATCTGCATGTCTTACCAGCCAGCGTTACTATACATAAAATAAAGAAATGATTGTAATAAACAGGTATATTTTGCGCCATTCGAAAAAAAAAATGCAAAAATAATAAAATAAAACCACGGTGAGACCTATCTTATCATGTTACTAATAATGAATTAAAATTCAAAATCAAATCAGTTTTCCTCATTAGATAACAAAAACGCATTTCGCTCCTGCAGGTCAATAATGACACTTTTCCTAGTGGTGGAGTAAAATAATTCTAATTACCTCCTTAAGTATCATTAAATGGTGGATTTTAAATGACTGAGGTCTTTTAGTTGTTAAAAATTAAGTCCCGTTTACGAAAAATTCGACTACAAAATGGCCTTTCTACGTGAGTTGCATGTCCCCCCTCTGACTCTTGTCCAGCACAAGTCACTAGGGGAACTATCATGACGTTGGTCAGCTAGTTCGCGAGTTATAGCCGATCAAGTCAATGTGTAGTTCAACTCTGAACAAACTAATTATTCTGTTTGATAATTTTTTGTTGTTGGCACTGAACCCTAGCTTATGCGTCTTCCAACAAAAACTTGCCCGGTTTTGTTCTGATCAAATACCATACCATACGATCAGCCCATTAATGCCTCAATGTAGAGGCTTAGACCTCCTCTCGAAAGGAGGAGGCTTGGAGCTTAATCCTCCACGCTGTGCGTTAGTGGATTTTGAGGACTGCCATCTATTGATGGCAACAGGGACCGACGGTTCAACGTGCTATCCGAGACACAGAGCCAGTGGTAGTTATGTACATAAGTTAGAAAAAAGTCATTGGTACATGGCCTGGGGTTTGAACCACAGCCTTCTAAACAAAAAGCGGGCTCGTCACCACTCGGCTATCACAACCTCAATCAAAACATATGGTTTTGGAATGTATTACACAACTACAACAAAGCTAAAAGTAAGGTAACATTGATTATTAATTTCAGGTCAAATACATAAAATAATTACCTTCAAACTCATAGTGGGAAAATAGTCTGTTAGAGCACTGTATCCTAGATAATGCGTAACGCTTCCAAAGTTTAGTAAATATTTCAATGTGTTTTGAACTGAAAATAAAAAAGCTATTGTCAAACATATCAATAAATTAATATTATCATTATTATAAAACCAAAAAAATGATTTAATAACATCATCTATTTGCATAAAAAACCTGTTTTCAAGTGCCAAAAACACGAAAATAAATGTAATTTAATATAACAGCATAGAATAAGAATGATAATATGATAAACTTAGGGCGTCTACAAAACATTCTTTTTATATTTGCATTTGATTGTATTTATGACATAATATGCAATGACATCATAATTTAAAAAAAAAATTAAAGCTAATTTATGGATGGCTGACATTTCCTACCTTTCTAATGAATCAAAAAATAAAATTCAGTTATTGCAAAGAAGCAAAATATATATGTTCGCGATCAAGTTTCAATGACCGCACAGGACCACCACAATTTATGTATCTACCCTTGTAATATAACTAAAAGTTTAGAACTAACTTTTTCACTTTTAGCTTAATAATAATACATGGGACATCCCACACATGCCATCTAGTCCCAAAGTAAGCAAGTATTAAAGTTGTATTATGGATTACTAAATAACTGATAAACATACTTAAATATACTTTATAATATATACTTACATATATAAATATTTTACATCCAGATACGTAACAAATAGACATGTTTATGGACACAAATATTTGTCCCAGGTGGGAATCAAATCTGTGACCTTTCATTCTATAGTTAGGGTCTCTAACCACTCGGCTACTCGGCCATTCGGTCAGTCAGTCAGTCAATTATTAGCCAATTAACAAGTATGAATTTTTAGTACCTATTTTAATAATTACCTAAAAATCCAGCTACAATGCCCATCGTAGTTGGTAAGCTTGCTGCACAAACTCCTTCTTTCTTCAATGTTTTCTCATCAATTTTTGATGCTACCACCAACGGCGGAGCACACTGTAATTACAACAAATATAGGTACTTCATTATACATTTCGAAACGTTAGCCCATCATAGGATCATGTTAGTATTTGGTTTTCAATAAATTTGTCCTAGCTAAAATTAAACGGTACCACTGATTTTCATACAAAATTTATTTGACCAGAAGTAAAGAACTAGTCTTTGTCATGTTTATTTTAACATCTTAATAAGTTAAGTCTATCATAAACTTGTTAAATTTATATGTTCTTTCTAACACCAAACTATTATAATTCAAATCAAAACTAGAACTGTTTTTTATTAAAATGGACATATTTTTATAAATTTTATGATGTATTTCATTTTTTAAGGTGGTAAAATTAATGTAACAATGATTTTATTACTTCTGGTCAAATAAATTTTGTATAGAAATCAGTGGTATAGTTTAACCTTAAGAAGGGTCTGGACGCATGAACGCCCATACAAGCTCTTAAACGATTACAACCTTAATTACGCATTTCAATCGTGGTTTGTTTTAAATTATAGTTTCATTTGAGTTAAAACTAGGTTTGTATAGAGCCAAAACTTCGAAATTTCTATAAACATCTTAGTTACAAAGATTTCGTATATATTTTATAACTATTACGAAAGTTTTATAACTAGGTTGTTCACTGAAATTTCGAAATTTTGGCTCTATAACAAACCTAGTTCTAACTTAAATGAGATTATAATTCAATACAAACCACAATTAAAATGCGTATTAAAGTCGTAATCGCTTAAGAGCGTTTGTATGGGCGTTCACGCGTCCAGCCCCTTCTTAAGCTATAGATTTAGAAGTAACGTAAGTAATCACATTAAATATTAAATAAACTAACAGCAAAGCATGCCGTCTCCCCAGGTATGATGAATTGTATGTGTCCCGAAACAGCATTCTCAGATACGCCAGACTCAAACCATTTCTGATTAAGCTCATTGCAAGCAGTGTTTATTGCCATACGAGCCTCAAAATTGTCCACACAGCTAAGCACCAAATCCACTGGACCACCAGTTAAGCTGCCTGTACTGTCAATTTATTAAATTAAGTCGTAGTACATAAGTATCTATTAAATCTTATATAATATATCAGGCCATTATGCCCCACTACAGAGGCTTAGGCCTCCCCTCGAAATGAGGGTGCTTGAAGATTAATTCACCACGCTGCTCCAGTGCGGGTTGGTGGATTTTAACAACAGCCATCTGATGATGGCAACTAGGATGGACGGCTCTGAGGTATGGAGTCAGTGGTGGTAATTAATATACTTAAGTCAGATAAAACTCACTGGTACATGCTCTGGAATTCGAACCACAACCTTCTTATTAACAGACGGGCTCGCCACCACAAGGCTTTCATGACATGTACATTTTTAGTAGGTAAATATAATTATGTGCATAATAATATTTGATTATAATTTGAAACACAGAAGGGAACTATTTTAGCATAAGAATAAATTTCGATTTGTTACGAATTATTTAGATCAATTTCTCTTATGAGTTTTATGATAGGAAGTGTAGTATAGAGTGCCGCTAGCGGCATTGTATCATTGTCGGTTACGGAACCACAAAGTTTACGACATTTTAGTGCCGCCGTCGAATCTACCGTAGAAGTATTACTACGCTGCAAAATAACGCGACCGTTTATAACGACGCGGTTGCATTGTCGCTCGTTATTTTTGTTTTAGCGAAGTATGAATTGATTTGTTGAGGTTAGAATACATTTGTTTTGTTTGTCGGCTTAGTTATTAACTAACTTAACTAAGCCGACTGCCATTCTATGTATTTAAATAAGAAGTGAAAAAAAGTAGAACAGCTTCGTATAAATCCATTGATAAATTCAGAATTTGGTTCATATAGGTTAATGGTACACTTTTTCACATTATTTGGTTTGGTTAGGTCAGGTGATGTCAATGCGAGGAGTGACGAGCCACTCAGAAATCTATTGATCATTTTCGAATTTGGTTCATATAGGTTAATGGTCCACTTTTTTCAAATTATTTGGTTAGTTTAAATAAAGTTAGGTGAAAGGTCATGAGGGAAAGATAAATAATGAAATACCAACATTTTATATTTTGTTACGGTTTAGGTTATTGCTGTATGGTCTAGATGAATTAAAGTAAGATTCAACAGTTCAACTATTACAACTAACTTTCAGTTGGCTTTAGTTTGATTATTTAAGTTTGTCTTTTGCTGTCGTTCGTTTACCAAATTGTATGAACAAACTTTGAATGAAAATAGTGAAACAATTTAGTTTTTCTATGTGGAAATAATTTTACGGCATCCTAACTCATAGAAATATGTTACCGCTAGCGGCACTCTATACACTTCCTTTATGATATTGACACAAATGCATCACTACTTAAACTAACTTTTGACAAAAAAATACACATAGAGCACAATAAAATAGGTATCTATCTAAATCAAATGTATACAAACAAATACCTACTATCCACAGCATCTAGAAACATAGAATAGTAAAGCACACACACATCTCATTATCATATCATCATTATCCTCACAACACAGGGAATCCTAGTGTGGGGGCTTGGGCCAACTCTGTTGAATTGTAATGTGTTTTTGTACAATAAAACATTTTAATTTTTTTATTTTATTATCTACAGAAGCATTAGCTAATAACTACTATTTTTTTCAGAAAATCAAATATTTTATATAATCTATACTAATATTGTAAAGTGGATAAAAATGAGTTTTTGTTTGTTATGGATAAACTCAAAAACTACTTGACTGATTTTGAAAATTCTTTCATTTGTAGATAGCTACATTATCAGTGAGTAACATGAGCTGCATTTTATTTTCTAACTAGCTTTCCGCACGCAACTCTGCTCGCATGGACTACAGAGTTGTATCGAGGCTGCTATAATTTAAGAGTACAACTATGTAGTCCACACGGGCAGAAATTTAAAAAGAAATAGAGTAGCAGATAATTTAAATGTAAAATTTCACAATTATGCAACCCAAGAAAAAATCATAAAAACCTGATTGTGTCCATAAACTTCTGGAAGTTGTCCATGGTGGTAATGTTGTAGTTGTAAGCATCTATAGCTACATCTGGATTAATGTTCTGTAATGTTGCAGCAGCAGCATCTACTTTGCTAAGTCCTGCCTGGTGTGGTTGGAAAAATAACCTGTTCATGTTGGCCAACTCCACTTTGTCATAGTCAAATAAAATAAGCTGTAAATAGTAAAATTAATCGAAATTGTATCAAAATTTTAGATATTAAATTTTTTAATACAAGGTGTTGTCCATTAATGTTATTGTAAACATTATATATATTATAAACATTTTGTTCATAATTTCATTGATAGGTCTTCGAATATATTATCACATAGGTACCTATGGTGTCATTATAGTTTACTATTGTATTATTCCATATATTTCACAAATTGAAGATTATTATTTATCTTCACAGAAATTTTAAATAGGTAAATACATTGCACATTTTATAACCACTAGTTCCTAGGTAGTTTAAATGTTCAGTAGTCCTGTTCTCCATATATACTTTTTGTAATTGTTCTGTGCTTTATCATTTAAGAAATGCTTGATAAACCCCTGACTGCCATACACTGCTTGGTGCTGCTACAATGAACTGCCAATGCATCATATGTATTAACTTACTCGTGGGCCCAAAGTTTCCAAATGGCAAAACTTCAATCACATTATTTTCTTAAGTTTTTTATATTTGTATTCAGAAACTAGAAAAATATTGCTATATTATAATGTTCCACCTCTATCCAGAAGCTTTGTCATCGCAATGGAGCCTACCACTCTTTTGTTCCCATAGTAATGTTTGAGATTTGTTGTCACAGCTTGCTTTTTCCAAGGAACTTACAAGACAACTATCCTAAGATGGAACAATGGTTGAGAGAAAGAAGTTTGAGGACTCTGGGTTCACACAACCGTATGTCCTATACAAAATCAGACAGTTGTGAGTTAAAGAAAACAAAGATTTTTCTGTATTTTTTTTGTCATTAATAACATCATCACCAGCCAATTTTACCCCACTGCAGGGGCTTAGGCCTCCCCCAGAGTGAGGAGGGGGACTTGGAGCTTAAGTCCACCACGCTGCTCCACTGCGGGTTGGGGATTGTAACGACCGCCATCTATTGACAGCGTCCGGGACCGACTGCTTAACATGCTCTCCGAGGCACGGAGTCAGTGATAGTTAATGTACTTAAGTCAGAAAAACTCATTGGTACACGCCCGGATTCGAACCATGGCCCTATGGCCTTATAAATTTGAGATAGGTTCGTTACGCTCTGGGCTATCACGACTCGCATTAATAACATACGTTGCAATAATATAGAAGTATTTCATTACAATACATTTAATCTTAATCTATAAGTAACAATGTTTATACATTAATTTGACTTTTTAGTTCATCTGGTGGTTTTGCAAATTTTTAGTGTAAATTTTGGTGAGTCTACTGTAATGAAAATTCAAAACTTTTCTAGCAATAAAATTATTTCTTAAACATGAAAGAAAAACAAACCTTGCCAATACCACAACGAGTTAACATCTCAGCTGTGACACTCCCAACACCACCTACTCCCACAATGGCTACAGATAGACCTCGAATCTTCTCATAGTTTTCCACTATACCCATCCGTTTGAGTGCCATCAATCGACTGCGAATAGTTTTATATTATAAAATCAATTTTTAAGCAATATTCCAAATAATTTAAAAATAATCACGTAAGTATCTTTTAGTACCTATAAATTATCTTTTGCTTAAAATATTATTGGTTTATTTAAATTACCTGTACGGATTAGAATCCACAACCTCGGAGGACATGACTTCAATTTTCTGTCGTGCCGGGCCATCGCCTCCGGCCGAGGCTGCCAAGCGAGCCTCCAGCTCCTTGATTTTCTTCTGCAGTTCTTCTACAGTAGACATATTTACCTAAAGTATGTGATTTTTCAGGCAATTAGGCTTAACCTTCACAACTTTCACTAAAATTAGGAACAGAGCGAACTGCGAAGCAGAAGCAAAGTAAAATCCTTCACAACTCTGTGCCACCTCTGTGCTTCACAACACAGACTTCACAATTCACAACCTTCACAACACAGCTTACACATGGTCACATGGCTAACACAGCCAGTGCAACCACAGAGTGCAACCATCAGCAACCACCACAGAATATTATATTATCCAATTTAGCCAGAAGTGGACAGAACAGTGTTGCCACAACTGAGTTCCTAACAGGTACATATTAAGCGCTGAAAAGGTATATTTTGAAATAAAAATGTACATAAGCATTTTTTTACTCAACTCATACATCTTATATCGCTCTCTTGCGATGAACGTGAAAGAGCAAGAGAATTTCTGCTCGCTCGTTGTACTTAAATCGTAATTGTAGTTGAAGTAAGATCCATAATCTAAAAGTTTAAAAAAAGGCGCGAAGAAGGCGCCCGGTCAGCACGGCCAAATCGGTATCGGACACAGAATTCGAATGATCGAATCACAGAAATTAAAAGGGTTCAGGTTCAAAAAATTAAAAGGGTTTCAGGTGTAAGCTAACAGTGCACAAGAAAGGTAATTACTTCTCTAACACAGATATCAGCTCACGCATTCAAAAATACTTTAAACAAATAAAGGGGGAGGGTTAAAACCATAGACATACATATACTAGCGTAGGAGACCAACTGAAAATACTTTAAACAAATAAAGGGGGAGGGTTAAAACCATAGACATACATATACTAGCGTAGGAGACCAACTGACATATAAACATCGCATGACCGAAACGGAAATGAGTATGTGTGCAAAATTCACATGTGGTTGAGCCAGTTTTAGAGATGTGCATGGGTGTTTTTTTTATATTATCGATAGCACGTAGTACTTTCATGATAATGTGTACTTACTTACGTAATACTTTTCCTAACTTTTAGTTATTTAAAATGTCAAATCATCGATCAATCAATTCAAATGCCATTTCCTTTACACCAATAAACATTTTTTTTTTCTTAACAGTTGATAATTAAAAATTTTCAGAAAGAAGTAAAGAAAGCGTCAACATCATTATGGAAATATTTATATTTAGTTGAATAAAAGCCAAATAATAAATAAAACAATATAAATTAACCATTTTTATTTTTAATGGCAATACGTTATGTTGCAGTACGCATAACAACAAACTTTTTAGCACTCTTTGTAAACAAAAAAATAAGAATGTACGAAACAAAAACATTTACAATGGTGAAGTTCAGTGATGAATATCATATTTAACTCGATAGAATTGAAAGATAAACCAAAACTAATAAAATAGTGAAAGTTTTTTTTTTTAAATTCGTCAATATTTTACAATTACAATTTAAAATTTTAAAATCGTAAAGTCGACTGGTGACCTCTTACTGCCCGTGACAACACATTGCCTACTCGATCGAGTGTCGCGTTGTGTCACTGTACCACAAATTATGCCTTGGATGAAATTCCTATATTTCATCCAAGTCTATAATATCTTTGGTTTCTTTATGTAATAGGTAAGTAGTTAAGTTTTATTTGATTATAAAAGGAACAAGTTTTTGTAAAAGACAAAGTGATAATTTGCCTAAGATTGGTATTTTCACTGTGATGGACTTTTTTCTTCAAATCCGTCTTATATTAGTGATAAAATAAAGGTTTAGGCTCTAAAGTTGAAGGTTCTGGTGATATATCCCGGCAAACGTACGCTGACACCGACCGCTTGGGCTTCAGATTGACCTGTACAGAAATTACAGTTGGCATAAATGCTCTGACTTTAGATATTAAATATATACCACTTAGTTGGTATACCACTTAATATACTAAGTAAGCACATATGCAAAAGAAAGAAACTCCTAACGGCACAAATTCAGTAGGTATAAATCCTTTCTTCAAAAGTCGTCGGTGATTTAGTTAGACAAAACAGTTTTCTTTAAAATGTCTACTGCAAACCGAAGAATGTTTACGAGGCATCTCACCTGTTCTATTTAACATTTTTTTTTTAAATGGCAATTGTAGTAAATAAGTACATTTGTGCCAGCGTCACGTCAAGAAAAAGAAAACGACTTTATTACCGAACCAACGTAACAGTAAAGTGTTCTTACTTTATAAGGAAAACATTAATGTAACACAAAAAAGTAAATACACGTAATATGAACATATAAAGTGCATTTATTCGTGATTGTTAAAATATAGGATATTATTAATATTCACAGTTTTAAATTGTTATGAAAAATGAATGATGAAATAATAGAGAAGACAAGAATAAGAAAGAAGTGTAGGAATATTGGTAGGGAAAGAAATATCTTATCCATTGTTCTCTGCTAACCGCGTTTACAGGAAACCTGGATATTATGAAATAGTCATCATTATCAGGAAGCATTTTTTAACTCCGCAGATTCTTGGAGGAAAATGAGGTTAAATTATTGTATACAGTAACTTCGTAATTCAAAGTTAAATTATTTACGACGTTCTTAATCAGGGAGCAGATAGAACGTCAGACTTCAAATTATAAATAAATAACGATTAAAATTATTTGTGTATATATCTTATATTTTCATATGAGCAAATCTTGTATTTATATACATCCTATGTGTAGTATATATGTACAGATGTCATACTTTCTCTTACGTGCGGCCAGGCTAAATAAACCTCCCAATATGTTTAAAAACAGTTAACGACATCTTTCTAGTGGAACAGGTGCAATTACGTATTATCAAATATACAAAATATTAATATTTGAAAATATCGACATAGGTATCGATAGATTTTGTGCAATCCCTATGCTAAATTGTTTGATTGTAATTTTACACAATATTTTTGTATCTTACACATAATTCTTTAAAATAACGAATTATTTTCAAAATAGAATATTTACCGTATACTGTTGATGTATAACCAAGTAAACTTAGGATTGCTTTTTATAAAAATAAGCATTAAGATAACAGTATCTTATTGGCAGTACTTACATGTGAAATCTCTCTTTATTTGGATTATTATCATATGTTATAGTGCAATCTAAAACAGAACACGACACCATTGCAATCCACAAGATTTAATTTATGTAATTCAGAACGAATAAAGCACAAAATAGGAATCAAAAGCTAGACCTTATTTTGACGATGGACTAATGGAGACTAAATGTGTTCAAAGAGGTTTTATGACAAATTTTGTTGCGTTTCTTTCTCGAATGTAGGATTTCCGCTGGATGAGATGAAAGAGCTGGATGTCATTCGCACACTGTGTTCCTCTCTTACGCTAGTATATATACCTTTATGGTTAAAACATATTGTTCCCGATTTAGACCTAATTTTGGGAAACCACCAAAGAAACCCTATTTTATTTTAAAATATACATTCAATGATACCTCACGCGAGAAAACATTCTAGAACTTTTTATGTTGAAGAAGATTCAACAAATCGACTTGTAACAGTCAATTTATAGAATATCGATATTATTCAGGCTTCGATATGTATATCGATGTATATACATATATCGATATTAAATAAGTCTGCATCGATAACTCCACACCACTCCCAACTACAAACCTTCAACTACCTTCAACACAGGACCTTTAACCTATGTTCAATCTTCAATTACCTTCAATTGCCTTCAATGACAGCTAGTTACCTCGAAAGAAAATGCACCTTTGTTCAATTGGTTCAATTTCGTTTAGTAATTTTATACTTATCATATTGTTCATAGAGATAGAAAACAAAATAAACATTCTAAAATTATTTACGTTTCATGAGTAATTTCACAAAATGTTTGTTTAAAACAATGATGACTTATGGTCATCACTACTTTACCTTCTATAGTCTCCATGGGTCATATGGTTGTGATATGAACTAATATGAAAATTATGAAGTGTAAAAAAAATTTACACCAATCGACTCCCTTTTTATTGGGAACAAATTATGTACCTACTTATTCCATTGCCTCAAAAAAATCCGGACACTAGAGATCGCCGGACACAAGTTGATTCATTATAAAAAAAAAAACAGTTTTAATGTATTTTTTTGTGTAGATAGGTACCACTAATATAAAAAAAATCCACAAATCTTGCAGTCCCCGCAACCATCGGTTTAATTGAAAATGAACCAACTCAAATCCGATTTTCACAGATTATTTCATTATATTGCCACGAAATCGTGGCATTGCCACGATTTAAACTGCAGCCTCTGATATCCTTAAACGTTTTGAACTCAATAATGAAGCATTCGAACGAATACAGGCCGAAAAGCGATGACCGTAATGTTAACAAGTTCCCGATCGTCTATAAAATCTAACATGTGATGTCAAATTTCTTGTTCGATTTCCAACCGATTTTCAAAATTTTGGTCTCAAAGTGTAGCTACCGACGCCTTCTAACCTTTTGTATAACACATCGAAGCAATCCGACGAATACCCTCTGAAATATAGTAACATATATCCGCAAACACCAGCGATCGACCAAAAATTCTCATCTTTCGGAAATAATTTCTCTTACAATTATCAACCGATTTCCAAAAACTTGGTCTCAAACCCTAGATACGTTAATGGCTGAGATACTATTTTTTTTATTTTCGATATCGGTCGCCGTTCTCGAAATATTTTGGATTTAGTAAAAAAAAAATCCGAAAAAATCCCGACTTTTTTACATTTTCCAATTTTTTTCAAAAATCACAAAACCGATTTCCAAAATTTATAGCCATACGATGCGCAACTAAATTATTGATCTTTTAAGACCTTAAAATCTTAGCTAGACCCCATACCCTCCTCGGAGTTATGGCTAAAAATGCGTCTCCTGTGAAATGGATCTGATAGTCATTTTCAATGACAATACTGGCTGTTAATTTCCGCTATATATTTGTTAAATGAAAAATTACTAAAATCATAATAGGTATTAGGTATACATCGGCCGTCGAGAGTTTGCGTTTCTGACACATGAGATTTATAGCTGTAATGTTCGTTGTGAGTTGACATAATAAACTAATTTTTAGTTTAATATTGTGTCATTCGTGCATTTAAACGATAATATAATATTTGAAAACGGGAACGTCCGACGGTACAAATTCACATCAACCATCCTATTAGGTAGGTAGGTACTATGCCGATTACGACCTGTCAGAAACGCAAACTCTATACTATGGTATTAATTTTTTGTTCAGATTTAATACTGGCTGATGATAACTCAACAAACACTCTGAAATACATACCGTACTATATGAGTATTATTTAAAATATCCACAACGTGAAGTGTTCAATCGCAAGATATTTTATAATTATATATAATATTATATTTTATATATTTTATAATTATATATATAAGAACGAAGCGGCCGTGCCGAGCACCGCGCGCGCCGCCCTATCTGGCATGCGTCGCCAAGCGTAAACGTTGCGGGGAAGTGGGACGGAAACACGAAATTTCTGTAACTTTGGGCTGAGCCTTAATTCATCACTGACTCCGTGCATCGGAGGGCATGTTAAGCAGTCGGTCCCGGACGCTGTCTATAGATGGCGATCGTTACAGTCCCCAACCCGCAGTGGAGCAGCGTGGTGGATTTACGCTCCAAGCCCCTCTCCTCGCCCTGGGGGAGGCCTAAGCCCCTGCAGTGGGGTAAAAATGGGCTGATGAAGTGAAGTGAAGTTTAATTCATAATTTATTAATTTACGTTAAGGGGGTTGTTTTAAATCCAAATAAAAAGGTCTACTACAGCTACCGGAGAATTTATTGTGAATTGTCGTATTAGGATACTTTGAGGCTTTTGTAACAGCTTCTTCAAAAGAAGCTGCAAAATTAATACAGAAATTCATAAGTACATATACAGAAAGAAAAAATATTAAAACGGTATAGTTGCAAATATTACGTACCTACCTAGATATGTCGAAATACCGCGGAATATACTTCTATAAATGCTTCCAGGTAACCAAGTGCGCAGACCTATTTTCGAATACCTAATGGAATGTAGAAATGTTGTATATTCGCAGAACTAACCACTAGGGTGGACGCCCGTAATCTCGGTCTTTTAGTATCAATTTCATCTTTATAAAATTGTTGTGTTTGAACTATGGATTAAAACTAGTTAGTGTTTTTACAGATCGGTAGGTTATTTATTTGGATTCTATTATTAATATACTGATCAATCATAATTTAACTTAATATTTCAAAATAGACAACAAACAAGAAAATGACCTAATGTATCTAATCTCAGCCGCGCTTTACCTAAAGCCGAATGACAGCCTAGTCTAGGGTCATGATTTTAGAGATTTTGTTTTTTTATCTTCCATTTAAATAAAACTACTTAGTAAAATATAATCAGTTATTTAATTTATTTTTTTGGCTATTGTACAAATTACTTAAGGTCTTATTAAAATTACTGCAAATAGTCTACTCATGTCTGAAAAAGAAAAAAACTTAAAGGTAAGTAGGTACTTAACTTACACTTAAATAGATTTATATTCATATTCTCTAACGCTCATAACGCATGCGTGAATGTATGAACCTACTTACGAATAAAGAGTAGGTAATGGCTAAAACAACAAATAATCCACCTCCCATATCATTGTTGACCAAAGTGCCCGGACCAGCCCGGACGACCACGAGGTTCATTATTCAAGTCATAATTTCCAGAACGGAAGCGAGCAAAGCAATAACGGGTTGCGCGTTCGTTTGTTCTCTCATTCTCTCCGTAAACGTTGTTGATGTTACGTGCCGTTTATGCCGCATTAGTGCCACGCCGGAACTCATATTCCATAATTATACAAATTTTTAAAGTGTCCATTATGACGAAAATGGTCAAATGTAATGAAAACACAACGCTAATCAACAAAGAAAACACTGACTTTGTAAAAATAACGTCATATTTTTAAAACAAAATTAATTTGAATTAACAATTCACAGCCAATCAAAAACTTTTTTGTTTGAAATGGCCAGTACTGAAGAACGGCAACTTCATAGGTTAAGACCTAATATCACTTTAGGCTCTTGGACTTACACAATGTACTAAATGGTACAGTTCCAATCAAACTTTATGGAGGATGTGAACATAGGCACAAGTCGCGTCGCAGTAAACAGTTTTAGGTGTAGCGAGACGCAGTGAAGTGAGGGTTATATCATATTAGTGTACCTGCGCAAGCACGCTTATAGCGTTGTATTCCAATCCGCCATAAAGTTTGAGGCGAACTATATATACTTGCGAAAGCTTAAAAAAGTCCTTTAGAAAATAACGACGAGATCGAATGGACCAAATCAAAATTATTAAGTACCAACGCAACGGTACTAAATCAAAAGAAGTATATAATTTTTAGAGTTCTGTACCAAGGGGAAGCCTATTAATAAGCCTCCGCTACGCGTCCGTCCGTCCGTCTGTCACAGGGTTGTATCGTTTGAATCCTTAGACACTTGAAATTTTCACATAGTATTACTATGGCCGGTATAACAACAAATAATAAAAATTAATAAAGTCGAAAATTAAAGGCTATTACTAGGAACGTGTTTTTTCGATGTTTTTGGTGATTGGTGGTTGTGGGATCATTGCTTACACTTGAAATTTTCATGGAGTATGTACTGCTGTGGCCGCTATACAAACAAATAATAAAAATAAAATGTAGTAAAAATTAAAGGGGGTCTCCATTCAAGAAACGTGTTTTTTTTATCTTGTACGGCAGTGGTACGGAACGCTACGTATGCGAGTGCGAGTCGCACTTGGCCGATTTTGTAAGTAAGTTCTACACTGATTGCTACAATATCTACATTTTTATATCGAATTAAGTTATATATATATCTATTTTAAATGGCTTTACTTGTTGATTAATTCATTCATGATGAGACGAGTTATGAACGAGTTAGTGGTTAAATTAAATCTCAGATCATAAAGAAGAATAAATTTATAATGTTATAATACTACCGAATGTAGAATCACGCAGCTACCAACGAAATCGAGTAGACCAAAATATTTCCTAAGTTACCAGGTTACATTGAACCCGTGTGCGGTTGCGACGAAGTTCAGTTACTATTTTTGAACAGATCGGACGTTTTCGTTGACTTTGGTATTGTTTCTAAAAAGGCGCAAGAAAAAAGTGCTTAATTCAGTTTTTGTTTTATATGTACTTGTAATATAAAAAGTATTTAAGGAAATTAATTTGTACAGTTACGTAAATTTACTAGAATATTTTTAATGAGTGGGATCACGTATAATTCACTCCGTCGCACAAATATCCAGAATGTAAGTTTATAATTTATGAAATTAACTATAAAATCATCATTTAGCAGAAATCCTCTTATCAGCGTACTTGATAATCTTTTAAATTATTAATTTCTCTAAATGTTAATTAGATGTACTGTTTTGGTCCTCTATGAACATTTTGTTTTTATTCTTTATTTATATTTCGTTCGGACATGGAAATGACCCCTACCTTAAACCGGTTATTCAAGTGTATATAAACCCTAAAATAACATATATTTACCTATTCATTAAACACGATCTATAAACCGCTTAACGAATCTCAATGTCGTAAAAACTTTTAAACTACCTATATGCACTTACGAAAGAGAATAAATTATTTACCTACCTACGAATTAATTATTTGGTGAAGAGTTAATTTAATGTTTAGTATGGTCAGTATTAGAGTTTTCTTAAATGAAATAAAGGTTTCTTTGTTGCCAGAAAATATTTTACTATAGATTCAAAATCAGACAAAAAAGTAAGAGGTGATTGAGACAGCCATAGCAAAATAATAACTCGACACTGGCGAAATTGGTTTAAGCAGAAAACGCCATAATAATAAGAAGAAGAAGAAGAAAAAGCAGGTCGCGTGTTTGTGTATGTTTTTGTGTATAGGTCTGTTACCATTTTCCTCAAAAACTACTGGACCGATTTTGATTTGATTTCGATGCGGTTTTTTGTTAGACATGTTTTATGGATAAGAGCGATCTCTGGATAAGAGCCTCTAGGAAGTACTCCAGTAAATGTGTTTTTCTAACTACAAAATAATCTATTTTAATTTAATAATAGTCCCAGTAGTAACTGGGATTTTGAAGCGGTTTTTTCTATTACATAGGTATGAGTATATATCCATGCAGAGCAGGTTCTTAAATATATTTTATGGTTGTGGACCCCCAGGGTCGCAGGGGTCGCTGCGGGCTGTACCAATTTTCTTACATTTTTAGCGTTCTGTACTTACCCAAAGGATACCAACGGGAACCCTATTACTAAGCCTCCGCTGTCGGTCCGTACGTTGTCCTTCACGGCTGTATCGTCTGTACCGTAATAGGTAGACAATTGAAATTTTCATAGAGTGTGTATTACCACAGTATTACTATGGCCTCTATAACAACAAAATAAAAAGAAAGATATTGTTAAAAATTAAAGAGGGGTCCCCATATAAGAAACGTGTTTTTTTTTTAAGGGCGCTGCGATGGATGTATTCCTAGACTTTGAACCCGACTCCCTCGTATGAGTGAGTAGACGAGATACCATAGTACTAATTACGTAGGTCACTATATGGAAGCATTTACCTATACATAGGAAAGATATATCCTATGTTTTTAATTAAGAAATTTATTTATATATTTTACAATAAGAGATAAGAGAGAGGGAGGGAGGATACTCGATTTTCGTATGCTTTCTTTTATATCTTTTAGACTGTACGTTTTAAAATTTTAAAATATTTATATATATTTCTCATAACAAGCCCTTTCATTTCAAGTGTCATGGTAATATGTCATACAATGCACTTGGCAAAAGTTTCTGTTACTTTTCTAATTTGTCCCTAAAATTAACCCCCGAAATAATAATTCGTTTGTCGCTTAGGTTTTCCTGCGTAAACTATGCGTAAAAAAGTTCTATGTTCCATTTTTTTAAATATTTTAGACTCCGCTATTTCGAAAATAAGGAAACGAGGAATGTTCGACTTAATTTGTATATATTAACAATTTTTGTAATTTTTAGTATGTACGTTTTTTTTTTTTAATTTTATACTTACTAGTTTCGGACATAACGAGCGATGCACAATTTTGGTTGGCACGAAATTGTGCTTCGCGCATTATATCCGAACTTTCCGCTTGTTCCGTTCCGTTACTTTCTGCTTGTTTTAGTCATATATATATTAATATTATATATGACTAGAACAAGCTGAACAAGCAGAAAGTCCTATTGAATAGGCCCTTGTTCTGGTCTAACTATTATACTCGTATATTTCTACTTCTATATCGATGAGCAATAAAACCGCGGTAAAGCTCGCTTGTTCATAAGCCCCACAGATCACCGCTTTTATACATGATGGTAATATTGAAAACGTTGTTTCAGTAACAGAATGCATCCAACTACGAGTGGCGAACGCACACCCCTGGTTCAGCCTGCGTACGTGTTTGAATCGAGCCTCAGCAGGCGCTACCGACGACGGTTGCGAAATTTGCAATGCGCGATATGCGCCACCACTATGTAAGAAAAATGTCGATTGTCATGGCTTGGGGTCAATAGAAATAAAATTAAAAACATTAAGTAACATCTTTTAGGTACCTAAGTTTTTTTTCTTTTTTAATGCGAAACTATAATGCGTTTCTATTCACCCCTAATTAGTAAATATATCACTTTCAAACCAAAATGGAATTTTTAATTACGGAATGCACGCATCGTCTATCATGCCCGAGGTTCCGCCAAGGTCACACGCTACGCGTGATTGATGCTGCGTTACGCACGGTCGAGCAAAGCTTTGTGCATCGTACGTATTTGCTGAGCGCTTTGCTTGACGTGGAGGACGCACCGTCTTTGCGCTGCTGCCGAATCCGACCATCCAGCAAGTCGTGTACGTCCAGCAAGCAATTAATAGGTAATAGTCCAAAATGATAGATAGCACTTGCTCTTACAAAAGAAAATATCAGATTGATACACGTGCACAAAGCTTTGCCCAACCTTGTGTAGAGCCACGTAGGTATATAGGAGCATCGTTCATCACATGACTCATTTGATTTGACGGGACGGACCTACATTAAAGTTCCACGTTATAAGCCGGTTGTTTGTGAATTTCTATTTTTTTAGTTTATGGATAAACAATATTTTGTATAAATGAAAACGTCTGACACTACACAGCTCCAACACGCTTTGTTTTATTACGTTTAACAGACCTCTCGTCTAATAAACTTTAAAATGTTACCTTATTAGTTAAGTTATTGAATTCTACACAGATGCCCCAAGCCTTTGATTATGTAATGTCTAGATAGAGAGTCAGCGTCAAAAAACGTATATAAAAATACCACCTAACTCTGGTCGTGTATAATTCACGCACACAGAGACGGTTTTAACATACTTAGTATGGCGTAGCGAGAGTATATGGTTTGTTGAGTCACACATACAATGTAAACCTAAACGTTAGCGTGTCATTTTGTTGACGTTCCATTCCGAGGATCAATCCAGGCATAATATAATCAGAGCCCACGACGAACTTTTATTTTAAACTCTAATACGTAAATCGTAATTTGTTGTTTTATTAGGTGGCGAAAAAATTAATACGTGTTACTATTATAATCTGTATCAGAAAATCTCTAAACAATCTGTAGAATATCTGTTTTTTAAATCTCACCAATCTTTAATATGTAAAAATTTTAATGGAGTTAATAAATGACTAATTTTAACGTCGTTGATTCCACGAATTTGCGTTATTTTGGAGATGAAGCCCTACCTATTGCGAACTATAAATCGTAACGCAACCGTACCTTGTTAGAAGATAATGGGCATTATACAACATTTTTACAGCACGATCCAAAAAAATTGGATTCACAGGTAGAATTTTTTTGACATTTTTTGGAGGCGTAATAACAGAGATATACAAAGAAAATGGGAAACAATATGACACCATACTAATGCAGCGGTCGACAGCCATGTAGACAAGTGCAATTCGTAGAACATCGTAGCAATAATTGATAGTGTGACGTTATTAGCTATTTTTTAACAATCGATTAGGCATTCCTTGAAAATCCATACGTACAATTTAAAAAAATATAGTAATATACTCCAGATTGTCTATATTCCAAAAGAAAGTATTCAAATGTTATGTAAAATTTTCGGGTTTCCCAATTATACTCTAAATACAAATAGTTTTGACAAATATTAGCTCAACAAAATAAGTTGTTTGCTTACTGCGTGAGTGCTCTATTGAGATATATTTTAAGATTGATGTACATAAAAGTCATTTCTCAACCTTTGATATAATATCCAGAAATCGTGTATGAAATTGTGTAGTGATAGCCCAGAGCGCAACGAACCTGTCTCAAATTTATAAGGCCCCATAGGACCATGGTTGAAATCCGAGCGTGTACCAATGAGTTTTTCTGACTTAAGTACACAATATCACTGACATCGTGCTTCGGAGGGCACGTTAAGCAGTCGGTCCCGGACGCTGTCAATAGATGGCGGTCGTTACAGTTCCCAACCCGCAGTGGAGCAGCGTGGTGGACTGAAGCTCCAAGTCCCCTTCCTCACCCTGGGGGAGGCCTAAGCCCCTGCAGTGGTGTAAAAATGGGCTGATGATGATGATGATGATGTGTATAAAATAATATGAACTGTCTTTTCTTGTGTGTTGTACCACAGAGCTCTGTTAGGAGTGGCACTTTTGGTGACTGTTTCGTACAACTTGGATCAATACAACGTAGACGATGATAACAGCACGATGCCGGATTCTGGCGGGAACTTAACCGCACTTCCTCCGGATATGGCGCCATTATTGCTACTCAAATGGCCGTTACCTGGTGCGTTCATGTTCATAGCTTTAGTATATGTGCCTTCCTTCAAATATTTCTTTGTTAAGCAGAGAGTGCACGAAAATTTTCAAGCAAAAGTGCCTGTTCGCTATTTGTGTCGCTACCATAAACTACTAAATATTTCTATATAATATTTCAACATGATTTCAACTAGCTATTAGGACTTAACCTATGAAGTTGCCGTTCTTCAATACTGGCCATTTCAAACAAAAAAATTGTTTGATTGGCTGTGAATTCTACATTCAAATTAATTTTGTTTTAAAACATGACATTCTTTTTACCTACAAAGTCAGTCTTATGTTTATTGAGTAGCGTTGTGTTTTCATTACATTTGAACATTTTTCGTCATAATGGACACTTTAAAAATTCGTGTAATTATGGAATATGAGTTCCGTTGTGGCACTTATGCGGCACAAACGGCAAGTAACATCAACAACGTTTACGGAGAGAACTTAACAAACGAAAGCACAACCCGTTATTGGTTTGCCCGCTTCCGTTCTGGAAATTATGACTCGAATAATGAACCTCGTAATCATCCGGACACTTTGGTCAACAATGATGAATTGAAGGCGATTTTGGAAGCTGATGATACTCAAACTACAGCTGACCTAGCAGCAGCTTTTGATGTTAGCATCAAAACAATATTGGACCATTTGCGACAAATTGGCAAAGTAAGAAAGCTTGATAGATTGGTTCCCCACAAACTTAATGATCGCAACGTACGCATTGAGACCTGCCGCGCGTTGCTCAACAGGCATAGAAATGAAAGAATTTTGAACCGGGTCACCTGTGATGAAAAATGAATTCTTTTCGACAGTCGAAAGCGCTCAGCAAGTTGGATAGATCCTGGTTCAGCACCAAAACAATGTATTAAACGAAAAGTTACTCCTAAAAAGGTGATGGTCACTGTTTGGTCGTCTAGTGGTGGTGTGATTTATCACAACTTTTTACAAAATGGCATGGGCATTACTGCAGATGTGTACTGTGAAGAACTGAAGACAATTAATTTCACACTTTAACATTAATAACTTAATGCATCGCAAACAGTTTGGTTTCACCCGGGGCCGTTCAACAACCGATGCTGGTGTTGAACTGATTCAGCACATCTTTGAGGCCTGGGAGAGCTCTGGAGATGCTATTGGTATCTTCTGTGATCTTTCCAAGGCTTTTGATTGTGTCCAACATCATACATTGGTCGGGAAATTGTGTCATTATGGTGTCAAAAACCGCGCGCTCGACCTTCTGAGATCGTACTTATGTAACAGAGTTCAGAGGGTTGATGTGGGCGGAGAGAGATCACCTGGATCTGCGGTATTGATGGGAGTCCCGCAAGGTTCAATTCTTGGTCCATTTCTATTTTTAATTTATGTCAACGACTTACTTTACCTTGTTAAAAATAATCACGAGATAGTGATGTTTGCTGATGATACTTCTTTAATTTTCAAAGTTAACAGAAAGAAAGTTACTTACGACGATGTAAACTATGCTATCTCCAAAATAGTCGAATGGTTCACGGCTAATAATTTATTACTAAATGAAAAAAAAACCAAATGTATAAGATTCTCGCTACCGAACGTCAAACAGGCACCTACCAATATTGTTATTAAAAGCGAGAAATTGGACCTTGTGGATTCTACTGTATTCTTGGGAATCACATTGGATGCGAAATTGCAATGGGATCCTCATATTACTAACTTGGCAAAAAGGCTCAGTTCTGCAGCTTACGCTGTAAAAAGGATCCGCTTCCTTTCAGACATAGAAACCGCGAGAATGGTGTATTTCAGTGGGTTCCATAGTTTGATGACTTATGGCATTCTGCTGTGGGGACACGCTGCCAATGTGAATACAATTTTTGTGTTGCAGAAGCGAGCTGTTCGAGCAATTTATAAACTAAAACCTTGAGTATCACTTAGAGACAAATTTAAGGAAATTAATATAATGACGTTGCCGTCTCAATATATATTTGAAAACATAATGTACGTAAAAGAAAATATTGTGTTATTTAAAAAAAATTGTGATCGGCATAATGTCAATACAAGAAATAAGGATAAACTTGCTAATCATGTCAGCCGCCTCAATAAAATCACAAAATCTTTTAAAGGGCAATGTATACGCTTTTACAATAAGATCCCAGTTGACATTCAAGATCTACCCCTTAACAAGTTTAAAACTACAATAAAACGAAAGCTTTATGCAAAAGCTTATTATAAAGTATCAGACTACTTAGATGAGAAAAATCCATGGGTGTAAGCCGCTCGCCTATCAGTTTGTTTCAATAATATTATTCTTTAAGCACTTATTGTTAAATTTTTTTTTTATAATTTTGTTAAAAAGAGCGTCCCTCAGTTTCTTGCGTATTCTTCTGAGAGGAACCAGCATTTTTGAATGCGCCTTTGTGGTGACGTCCTTCCACAAAGTAATTAAATTCACTCTTATGACGTATTTCAAGATTATGTTACATAACTACGAAATAAAGATATTTTGATTTGATTTGATTTGATTTGAAATGATGGAGAAGCTAGCACGTCTGCGACCAGCTTTGGTCAATCGGTCGTCCCCGCTGCTCCTTCACTACAACGCGCGACCCCATACTGCACAACAGTTTTTAAGCTGCTAGAGTTGGGGTCGGAAGTTTTCTCTCATCCGCCATACTCACCAGACCTTGCACCTACCGACTATTACTTTTTTTCAATATTTGGACAACTTTTTAACGGAATTTTTTTTTTATTTCAGTTGAGTTTTACAAAAAGGGCATCAATAAACTGCCACTGCGTTGGCAAAAATGCATCGATTGCACGGGTGATTACGTTGATTAACAGAAATAAAGATGTTTCAAAAAAAAACTTTTACTTACTATTATACAAAACGGCAACTTCATAGGTTAAGACCTAATATTTATAGCGACTTTGAGGAAAGTTATTTAGTTTTTAATTATTTTATTGCAAATCAATACTAATTTATACTAGATAACCCGTGTAAATATTTTGATAACGCTTAATTTTAAATAACCAGTCCTTTCTTTTAGCTCCAAGAGCACTGACAAAAAAACTTTTCTTGGTGTATTCTACTTTTTTGTACCTTTATTCTTCTTGTCGTTCCACCTTTTAATAATATAAACCACACGCTAACACTAACACGTGTAGATAGATGCATTGCAGTTTTTTTTTTTGAGGCATTTTCAACGCCTTATGATAATAGCGTTTAGCAAGAGAGCGAAGATTAGGTAAATATGTTATAAAATTTTGATTAGCAACTTATGACATAGCATAGACACAAAAATAATTATTTTCATGAATTATATTTAATTTTATCTACAAACAGATAAACCACACGCCGACTGGATAGATCCAAAGCCACCTTCACCTGAAGCAATTTCGAACGCAGTTGTCAGTGGTAACAAAGCTTTATCAGATAAAAAGCTTGTCGAAGCTACTAGAATTACTTTACCAACGAACACGCCAGCTGGTCGAGCGCAAAGAGCTGCAGCAACATCGGCTGCAATAGCACCACTAGCTGATGCCGGTTATGCTGCTGAATATGCCACTAGAACGTTAGTCAACGGGTAAGCAATTGTATCTTCTAATACATTTTCATGTACACTATCGATGGAATACACCCAATCGTCTTCAAGTCAATTGAAAATATTAAAAGAAACGGTACTGTACAGCGTCCACCATTGCACCCCATTAAACCTTAACCGATTGGTCAAAAAAAATTATAGAGTATTCAGATCAACAAAAACTAGGTTCGTACCCTTTTAATTTTTTAAATATTTTGATACCTCAAAAAAAAACTTAATTGAGAGGTTTTTTGAAAATTGTTTCATTTTTCATCATATGTTCAACATGAAACTACTTGCATGTTCACAACATGTTGGGAAAATTAAAAAAAAACAGGAAATAATCCTGCGCATCTAAGTATTTATTTTCTTACTAGCTTTTCGCCCGCGGCTTCGCTCGCGTGGACTACACAGTTGTACCGGTACAGTTAAAGGAACGCGACGCTTCAGAACATTGCAACAGTTTCTAGAACATTCTTAAACTTAACTGCCTAAGAAATCTCTATACCTAATTTCATAAAAATCCATTTAGCCATCTTAGCATGAAGAATAGCTATCCCACAAGTCAGTCCCAAAATCAGTCAGCCATTTTGGAGATTAACCGGAACAAATTGCTTTTCACTCCTGACAACGCATTCTTTATGTTTGCAAAATTTCAATAAAATGTGATCAGTCGTTTCGACGATTAGCCTTAACAACAGATAGACAAACAGACAGAAATCAACTTATGTCACTCTTGATAACCTATTTTTAATGTCTGCATAGTTTCATTAAAATCTTTAAAAGTTTAGCTCGAACATGCATATAGACAGACAGACAGACAATTAGTAGCGTACGTCACTCCTCACAACCGTCTTTTCACGTCGGCGAAGTTTCATTAAAATTGGTTTGAATGTTTTAGAGTTTAGCTCGAACAGACAAAGTGACGGCCAGACAGACAAACAAAAAGTATTGTATGTCACTCCTGACAATCTTTTAGTTACATCTTTGAAAGTTTCATTGAAATTAGTTCAGCTTTTTCGGAGATCAGTTCGAACAAACAGACGGACGGACAGACAGATAAACAAAAAGTGTTGTATGTCACTCCTGACAATCTTTTTATCATATCTATGAACTTTCATTGAAATCGGTTTAGCCGCTTCGGAGATTAGCCAGAACAGACAGACAAACGGACAAATAGACAAAAAGTTGCCTATGTATGTAATGCCTTCTGTACGTCTGCAAAGTTTCATTAAAATCAGTTTAGTCGTTTAGGAGCTTAACCAGAATAGACAGACAAACGGACAGACAGACAGACAAAAAGTTGCCTATGTCACCCCCAGTAATGCCCTTTGTACGTCTACAAAGTTAAATTGAAATCGGTTCAACCGTTTCGGAGATTAGCCGGAACAGATAGACAGACAGACAGACGAAAAATAGCATATGTCATCCTCGGTAATACCCTTTATACGTCTGCAAAGTAACATTGAAATCGGTTCAGCCGTTTCGGAGATTAGCCGGAACTGACAGACAGACGGATAGATAGACAGACAAAAAGTAGTCTATGTCACTCCCGATACTGCCCTCTGTGCGTCTGCAAAGTTTTATTGAAATCGGTTCAGCCGTTTCGGAGATTAGCTGGAACAGATAGGCAGACAGAAAGACAGACACTACAATTTTATTAATATATAGATGAGGTAGGTATACCTATTAAAATATTTAAAAAATTAAAAGTGTATAAACTTAGTTTTTGTTGATCTGAATACAATATAATGTTTTGCGCTAATCGGTGAAGGTTTGATGGGGTGCAACCGTTAACGCCGTTTGTATGGAAATTTTCCAATACACACTCCTCTTAATATACGAAAGTCCTAGTTCGGTTTAATATCTTAACTTAATTTATTTAAACACTATTACACTTAAGACTTTTTTTTTAGTTGCATAATCGCTGAAGAAAACGACGACTATATCGCGTTTATCGCTAACTTTCCATTTTCATGTCAATACGAATATTAACGTTGACATGACAGCATTGCGTAAAGGTCAGGTTAGAGAAAAATACGCATGAAATTAATAATATGTAAAAGTTTTTATACTAGTATACTATAAAAGTTAAAGTATAAATGTACCTACATTATGTAACATACCTAATAGTTACATTTGTTCATTCGAGTGTACATAAAAGATGTCGGTTCATATCAGTATCTTAGTCTCGGTTCTCTGCACGTTCTCTGTAAGGGTCCCAACACACTTGCTCGCAATTTCGGTCGAAAAGTCATTTCCCGGATTCTGTGTGACGCTCAGTGGATCATTTCACGTTTATTTCGTTGTTCAACAAATTACCCACAGCAAAAAAATATCAAAAACTTGTCTATCCGTCGTCGTCTGCTCTTTTAAAATCAGCAGGAACTTGCCCCTAATACTTCCGACAATGCGATTGATTAGTTCTTCTTCAACTCGACCTTCATTCTGGTAGGTACTCCACACGAAACTCGATCGTCCATTCACCTTGACTCGCATCTTGCAGTTTTAAAAAGCGTCTTAAAAAGTGCGCGTTCCGAAAAACTTATAAAATTGAATTGATTGTCGTTTGTTTTTAGTAATTTATTGTATAAGTACTTCTAGTGATGGAAAGCTTCGATAATCGACATCCAAAATAAAGCACACACAATATAGTTAAATTCATTATCTATCGCAATTAATAAGCTGTGAATATACCGGTAAATGTGTCTACAGTAATTTTTTGCCGAGTTGATCAACAGAACTATATGTTGCGGGTTGCTAAAAACAAGGGTGGTCACTTCGGCCAATCAGAGCATTTTCTGAAATGACCTGAAAAACTGAATAAAGTTTAATTAATTAATATTATTTCGAAATAAGTTGTCATTTTACATAGTTCTTCAATTCATTTATTCGAAAAGTATAATCGAATTATATTATTGGGATCTAAGTGGATCGATAAAATGGAATACGTGTATTACTACTCTAAAACCTCGATATGATTGTACGTGCCGGTCGACGTCTATTAGTTCAATTGAGGTCGTTTGTCGATAATTCTGTCGTGAGGCGGCTTAAAGAAGATTAACGGCCGCATATAAAATATATTAGGTATCTTCTTTAACGAACTCCAGTAAGGTACGTTAGCAATGTGATATTTTTAATCGCTTACCTTAAATAAATACTTATAAGAAAAAAATCTAAAAAAGTTAGATTGGGATTGAAATGTCATGTAAGACGAATGATCGTTGTAGTTAATAGCAATTTTTATAGTCTCTATCTGTCTGTCTGGCTATTTAATACTGACCTAACTGATGCCTAACTGTCACCTCTGGTAACCGAATATGTTTTCGCTAAGAAATTCGAGACGCGCGGTCGTGTGGCTTCGTTTCACGTGATCGAACGCGGAAGCCGATTTATTGATACTTGTGTATCTAGTAACAAGAATATTGTTCCAGAAAAGTTACCAACTACCGATTAGAAATCCAGAAGGGAAATCTAATGCCCTTATTGTATAAAGAATTTAGAACTTAAAATTGTTATTGACAAACTATCACTTCTCAATGGTTTATAGATGGGTATTCCTCTGAAATACGGATACGTAGCAATTTCGTAAAAACTTTCAGATAACAGGCTATTATACATTATGAATAATAGATGTATTTTACAAAATTATTAAGCCACGGAGCACTCATTATTTTCATGTATTAGAGAAATATTTAGCAACGATTAACTGGTAATGACACGTCAGAAACGGTTAAAGACACGAATATAGGTATATAACATTATTAAGTTAAATAGTAGGTGGTAGAAAACCCCCAAGGCTATTAAAGAAAACTTTTTAATATGAACCTAAGGATTGGAAATAAATATAGAAAGTTAAATAATATAAACGGTAAAGGCACATTAAAACGTAAGAACAAAAAAAGGACAAACAAACAAAAAGGACAGGCCTTTTTAACTAAGTTTGTATAACACTTGCTGCGTCGATAAAACGACACACCTCCATTGACGGGCATTATTGCAAGCACAATAGAAGACTTGCCCGTCTTTCGCGGGCGGGGTGACTCGTTAGAGTGAATGAGACATCTATACATATACTATTTTCTTTCAAAAGACGGTAAAGACAAGTTTCGGTCTTCAAACATGCACCTCCCCATATAATGTGCGCTTATTTAAAATTTGCAGTTTGATCTTACTTAATTATTAGTACAGAGTATCAGGTATGAGGAAATGTTAATTTGATAGAGATTTTTAGACGTGTTTTTATATTGTCCGACTTTCGAAATAAAATAACGTGGTCGCACCCACCGGATACCATGAAAACGTGTCATTTAATTGTATATATAATTTATAAATTACGTATTTTAAAACAATTATCTTAGAATTATTTAAAATATACATACCTTGTAATAAAGAAATAAAATTTCCAGTGCATATTTTTCTAATAAGATCAGTGCAAGCCTGTGTTGTGTAAGTTGTAGAAATACCCAGATAGTTATGAAAAATTTCGTAAGTATTGGGTCCACAGCGATATTTGTTAGGCTTTAAAGTATTTCATCAAAGAAATCCGATTAAAAAGTTTGAAGGTGCAACTAAAATTAAATACTTTTCTAATTAAGTCAATTGTAGTTTTATATCAATTTACTTTAAATATACTAAAAATGCTTATATCACTGCTAACATACAAAATATTAATAATTTATTTTGTGCGAAATAAACTACATAAATTAGGGCTAAAAGGGGGACATACACAAGTGCAGATCCGGGAAGTATTAAAATAACAAAATTGGGTAGGTAAGAATAGGTTTTAAAAATCAAACGACAAAAAAATAAAATGAAAATCAAAAAACAAAATAAAACCTTTTAGTCTTAATAACTAATAAGCCCCGAAATCAGTGTAACAAATTTTGAGACGCCGCCAAACAAACAAACAAAATAACTATGTAGTGCGTGCCACAATGACGCAGCGGGATGCGCGAGGCGGCGCGGCGGGGGACTGGCCCTTCACCGTATGCAGGTTCAGACTTACGTAACTCCCATATGCTTCCTACTAGGCAAAGTAAACTTCGATATTTAAATTCACCAAACATATGTATATAATATATCAGTCTTCAGACTCAAACTTATTGGTTCGAAAATACCTTCTTGGACGACGATCTACTTTTCTTTGTATACATATTTCAGGACAGACGCTTCAAAACGGCCAGGCGGCGTGGGTGTGGGACCATCTACTGGCAACTCCTGGGCAGTACCTGCGTACTGTCGTCCTAGTTCTACGTGTCATGACACCAAATATAGATTTATCGACGGTACATGCAACAATATTCAACAACCTAATCGATGGGGTGTCGCTAGAACACCGTTCAGGAGAGCACTACCGCCTGATTACGCTGATGGTAATGTTATTTATTTATTAGTGAGATTAACGGGTTTTCTGGCACTCTTACAGTTTTTCACTTCAACTATTTTGATTCTGCTGATCATCAGATTTTTCTTAGATTGATTTAAAATAACAATAGTATAGATAATAGTAATAATAATAGTATAGATATATAATGATAAATAATCCACTTTTGTTGCAAGCCTGACAATGAAGAATCCACTCAAATGAAAATGGCGAGTAAATAACTGTGCACCGTATGGAAAATACAATGGCCGCCTTTATTCAAATTGTTTTTCAATTTGTCAAATAAATAAGAATTATTGATTGAAACATAACTAAATAATAGATCTTCTACTTTGCTTGATGTTGTTTTGACTGATCAAACGATCTTTCGCTCTCTGGTGTTAAGAGATGTGTTTGCAAATAACAGCTTGGCACACAAAGAAATGTTATTCAAATCAATAAAACCAGGTTTAAACGTTTTTAATTATTCAAATATTTTGGTACATCACAAGAAAAAAAAATTTAAATGCGAGGGGTTTTTTTTCCAAATGGTTCAAAATGAAACTACTTAATTTACTTAATTGCATTTTCACATCTCATCGAAATTCATTATGTTTCGATTTTTTTTTTATTTTCTACAACATGTTATGCTTATGCCCCTGCAGTGGATGACTGCATGATGGGCTGATATAAAAGATGGCTTTTTGAGTTAGTGAGGTGAAAAATACAATTTCTTATTTGATATTAATACTCCCCCATTAAAGGCATCAGCGCACCACGTACAGGCGTTTCGGGCGATTTGCCGAGCGCTCGAGATGTCAGCGTCACGGTTCACAGACAGAGTTATGCACACGATTCCACCTTAACCGTGATGCTGGCCGTATGGGGACAGTTCTTGGATCACGACATCACTGCTACGGCACTCAGTAAAGGTAGATTGGCTAGTTTTTTTTTATTAGTACTAATAACTGGCTAAACAATGTCATAATTTTAAAGATAATTTATAGAGGATTTTTTTAAGGGTACCTAAAACTTTTGTCACTAGCTCATCATCCATAAAATTACAAATGCTTATTAATTATTTTTGTTACAAAATAATAAAAGTTTAATTAAAGTATCCAACACTGATTTGGGTAGTCGATCATTAAAGTAGTAGTTTGTAATTTGAGTTTTTAAAATTATTTTAAATAAATGTTACAGGAGCTAACAGTTCATCTCTCTCGTGCTGCGACCCGCAGCAGCCACCGCATCCGGAATGTTTTCCTGTGAAGTTAGACAAAGGGGATCCGTATTACCAAAGCTACAACCTCACTTGTATGGAATTCGTGCGATCAGCGCCGGCACCCACTTGCCATTTTGGTAACCACATATGTAAATTGTTCACAGAAAAAAAAGTTACTCCAACCGAAAAAAAAATTATTTCGAAGAAACATAGAATCGATAAGACAATGACTAATTAAAAATAAATATTTCGAATTATAAATATCAGTGCACCTATTGACGTATACGTACACGTATTTAAAAACAATATTTAAAAAAAAAAAATTCCGTACATTTATATCGCATTGTATATTTATTATATTTTGGTAAAATAGACATCAAACGACATGAAAATAATTTACATTGAAAAAACAGCCAATTACTTGGACAAAAATGCTTTTGAAAATGTCTTACTTCATCACTCTTCATGTGAAATTTTTCTATAAACTTATTTTTATTATGTGCAAATGTAATAAATTTAGAATACTTTATATATTAAAAAAATCATGACTATAATCATTAATATTTGTATTATAATTAATAATAATATACAGTACCCGGCGGTAAATATTGCACATCGACTTTTGAGAACAGACAATCGGCTAATTTTGGCTTCTTAGAGCAGTCTCTATTGCACACTTAACAACAATAAAGTATTTAGTTCTGAATTCAAATTCTGATAAACGATAAATCTTATAATTGATGGACATGACTATTGGCATTCGTTTGTATTCGGAAGAGCGATTATTGCCGATGTGCAATATTTATTGCCGGGCAATGCCGGGTACTGTAATAACACGAAATAAGTATCGCCATGAAGCAAGGTATTGCCGCCAGCCTTTTGGGCACTTTGCCGCACGGCACTGATTGAGATGATATTTTTTATTTTTAGGTATTTTTAGTTTTTAATTTGATATAAGCTTTTGATTATGATATAATTAAAAACTAAAAATATCTACCTATAAAAAATATACATTATAATTATTAAATATATGAAAATGACTACAAGATAAACTACCAGCCACACACCCTCTCACACACATTCATACACAGGCGTTATACATACACACCCATACATACTTTTAAAGCATATATAATACTATAATATGTTTGTATCTTGAACTGTTAGATTTATGATATTGTTAGATGAATCGTAAACTTGTCTACATATAAGAGAAAAAACGCTGTTGCCTGAGATACAGGTTTTTTAATCTAGTTCAGGCACAGATGCAAATTATTGTTAATTATTATTATTAATAAATGCATTCATTAAGTATTGCGACAGTTTATCATGAAATATTTTGTAACTTGTTTGAAATAAAGATTATTATTATTATTAATAAAGTGAGGCACTTGGATTTAAACAAGTAGATAAGGCAAAAAAATCGCAATCGTAGGTTGAGAATATAGTGGAATCTTAAAAGAATTCAACACAAAATATTCAATACATAATAAATAAACGAATTATACAATATACGTGATTTATAAGAAATTTCGTAATATAATTAAATAATATAATTTTTTACCTGCTACAATTGTTACAAATGGAGTTTAATCGGTAGGCCCAAGAGAACAGCTGAACCAAGCAACAGCATTCATAGATGGCTCGACGGTATATGGGCCTTCAGAAGAAAAAGTGAAAAGATTGAGGAGTTACACCGGCGGTAGTCTGAGAATGCTGCAGGTGGAAGGTGTAGAGTTGCTCCCCCAGAGCACTGACCCTGATGATGGCTGTAATACTGAAGAAATGAATAAAATAGGAAGATACTGTTTTGAATCCGGTAATATACTTCATCATATAATTTAATATTTGTTGTGTACGATTTAGGGATCTATGTATGCTCAACAACACGCAGACAAGTTCTTCACGTGTTTATTTCACCAAACAACATTTCCCGAGCAAATGAATCGGAAAAAATCAAAGATATTCAGCTATTGTCAAATCGTCTTTCATATTTGAAGGTCCGGACATTCTAGGGCTTTCTATCTCTATTGAAGTTAAAACAGTCGAAGCTAGTTTTCCACTGAACTTTTTAGAATTAAATTATTGCTGGAAAGTAAAGTAACGATATTCGATGTTGAAAATAAAAAATCAAAGGTAGATAACATTCTAACATTTTTGACGTGATGACGTCTTACTCGTTACTTTTATAAAAATTAAGCGAAAGGGATACTCATTATATTAACAATATGACTAAATACTGCTTATAAATAAATAAATAGTGCTTGACAAACAAACGAATATTGATATATCTTTATATAAATACGTTAAGAAAAAGCTTTAGGCCCCTTTTTAAGCACACTGCGCGTACGGAGGAGTGTGAGATTTGGCATTGATAAAGTTTATGTGGAGTAGGAATGCAGAAAGCTAAAATCTATAATCTATATACAGGTGAGTTTTTGAGATGGGATTCTATGACAAAAGTCTAAACTATGAGAAATAGCGAAAAGTGTTCAAAGGATTCATGAGCTCGATTTTTGAGAAAACAGAACTGCATATTTACATTTTTTTAAACTTTTTACTTTATTATGAAATCAAACCACTTGATTTGATAATCCAATATTGTTACGTAAAGAGAAAACTTTGTACGTACCCCTTTTCGAGCATATTGTGAAAGCTAAAATCTAGATAAAGGTTTAGTTTTTGAGTTGGGACTTTATGGCTAAAGTCTGAACTATAAAAAATAGCGAAAAGTGTTAAAAGGATTCATGAGCTCAATTTTTCAGGAAATATTTGCATATTCACATTTTTGATAAATTTGTTACTTTGACAGAGAATCAAACCACTTGATTTAATAATTTATATATTAATACGTGAAGAAGAAACTTTTTACCCCTTTTAAAGCATATTGTGGGTACGGAGGGAGTGTGAGGTTTGGCATAGGTAAAGTTTATATCGAAAAGGAGTGCCAAGAGCTAAAATCTATATATGCCTAATATACGTTTCAAATACTGTCATAAATACGAGTTTAATAGTCTGTCATTTGATGCAGTTTGATTGACTTACTCTGGCCTATTTATTATTGGTAGTTTTAAAAAAGTGAGTACGGTCGAGCTTCGAGCGCTGGGCGACGCCGAAGCGACGGGCAAATTTCTCTACGACGTTTCCACGTGTCGTCGGCCTGGTATTAAAGATCCTATTTATATGCATACAATTCATAGATTCAGGCTTTCAAAACCAAATGATTCCTTCCTAAGCTAAGATCGTCTCATTGAAAACACTTATTATTCTCAAGGAATATCTGAATGATAATGCTGCGTGTTCATTATTGTTATAGTTTAAGCATTCTAAAAAAATTAATACTGGAGGGTGTTTGTTGTCGGTTCTTCTAATTTTTATATTTCCAAACCGGCGGTAGATACATATTGGTTTTCATTATGTATGTGTAATACAACTTAAATTCAATTAAAAAAATTGAATTTTGGTATGTTGGCTCAGCTATCTCTATCTACCAGGTTACGGACACTTCGGCTTAAACTCGCAAGTGTTTGACCGACCAGATTAGCTTTCTGTCACGTAAAAAACTCAGCTAACCCCTCACGTTATGTCACGATGTGATTCAATGTCCAATAAGTCACAAAGTGAGCTAATCTGGCCGTAGTCTATTTATGTAGTCTATAATTTTTTATCCCAGCATCCAAAGCCGTTGTCACGTCAAAATACGTAAGACCGTCTAGACGACAAACCCACCCATTTCTTTAAGGAAGTAAAATGTTATGCAGTGTTAATACCTAATAAGTAGTAAGTTGTGTACCTGTTGTATATTTTCAGGTGACGACAGAGCTAACGAAAACCTTCATTTGACTACGATGCATTTGATCTGGGCTAGACAACATAATCGGTTGGCCTCTACCCTGCAAAGGATAAACCCTCAATGGGACGATGAAACCACATTTCAAGAGGCTAGAAAAATAGTTGGGGCACAAATGCAGCACATTACATACAATGAATTCTTACCTGCTGTACTTGGTAAATATTAGGGATTTAAAATTTTATGAATACGTGTATGTATGTATGCATATATTACAAAAAAGCTGTCTTGTGTCATATTTTAATTGTATTGTCGTGATAGCCGTGTGGTGGTGGTCCGCTTCTTGTTTAGAAGGTTCGAATCCCAGTGCATGTACCAATGAGTTTTTTCTGATAACTATCACTGACTACGTGCCTCGGAGACCACGTTAAGCCATTGCGTCGGTCTCGGTTGCCATCATCACATGGTAATCGTTAAAATCCACCAACGCAGTGGGGCAGCGTGGCAGAATAGCACCCTCATCTCCGCGGGAGGCCTAAGCCCCTCCAGTGGTGCATAATGGATGGATATGGAATGTCTTGTGCGTTTAGTTTATGTCTAAAACCTCAAATCAATATTTTAAAAAATAATCTAAATAACGCTAAAAGTACAGATGTTTTCTTGAAGTTAGGGTATTTTAATGTGGAGTTTATTTATTTTTTGTGTAGCCACTTTTCTTCAACCAGATAAATATTTCTAAATGTTTTTTATAGGTTTGGATGTGATGTGGGCCCTTAACTTGACTGTAGAGACTACTGGTTACACTGAGCACTACAACGAGAGCATTGATCCATCCATTGCCAACCATTTTGCAGCGTCGGCTTTTCGATTCGCTCATACATTATTACCGGTACGACTGACTACCATATTATAAAAAAGTGTAATGAATAGTGTCTGTATAAGACAATATCCTTATAAAGTATTCTTTTAATAACCGACTATTTACCTGCAGTATAAATACTGTACCATAGTTGTCTATGACCATAGTCGTTACGTAAACGCTTCTAACTCTGGTGGACCATGTAAAAGTTTTATTAAATTCAACCTTATTGCTAACAGTTTATGGGTTACTTTTCGAAATTCTGTCAAGCGTAACGGCTTAATATTTTTTAGTGAAACTTATAGCCGCTTATACAGCACTTTAAAATATGGGTGAAACCTGTTATAAAAATGTGTCAGTCGTCGTCACTATGAGCGATCTCGGCGGGCCTCGGTCGGGTTCTGCAGCTGGCGTGTGGCACATAATGTATATGCGTAGGTATAACGGATGTCCGTATATTCATTTCTAAAATGAAAATTATAGATTAGTGTCACTATATGCAACGCTTTTCGTTTAGGAACCGCAAGACGATTTCTTTTCCACAATACAAATATGTTATTAAATTTTGTTGTTGTTGTTGTTGTTGTAGCTACTCTTTGCAATACCATAAAAGATTAATACTACCTACTTCAAACCTTACACTTCACTCTTCAAGTGCCTATGTTATGTGTATTAAAATATATAATAAATTACCCGAAATTATAAGCAATTAAAAAACCGATAAAACATTTATAACATTATTAAAGAATCTGTTATACTATATAAAAAGCTATTACACTTATTCTGAATATTTAAAGGACACCTTTAAATAATAATAATTAATTTGTCAATTTCACTTATGACTTAACCTGTAAATTAATACCTAGCAATAAAGTTTTTACGTAATAAATACAAAAATATACTAATATAAATATTTGGAGGTTTAGTTTATTCCTGCAATATAATATAAACACTGATAATATAAATATTTTTTTGAATACATGAATAAAAATAATAGGAATTACGTTTTTACTCAATACATAAGCAGTAATATAAATAAAAAATAAATAAATATTGTTTATGAACAAATAAGTCTATAAATTAGTATTAGTAGGTAGGTCTCGTGTAAAGTGTAGTTATAGCAAGTACTTAAGAATTTTGATGTTCCTAATATTTTTAGTACATTTAAGGCATCCTCTCGTTTATTAATTTTTTTTTGTTTGCTGTGCCCTCTATGACAGGGTCCACAATAATGATTTAGCATGTCTATTTTCTACGTAACGTAATAAAATTGAGTTGAATGGAATTGAATTGTTACCTATATACCTATATATAATGTCTAAAGTCTTATGATGGAGCCAAAAGATGAGTACTTACTGAAACTGCTTAATGCGAGTCGGATTATTACACGAAGGGCTCCGTACAGTATATAAAAAACAAGTTTGTTGTATGGGGACCCCTTATAATTTTTAACTTAATTTTATGTTTATTATTTCTTGTCACCGAATTATATGTACCTAGGTACATATAAGTTGGTGTTTGTTGTTATAGCGGCGATAGTAGTACCACACTCCATGAAAATTTAATGTGTAAGCAATGATCAGACAATTACCAATCACTAAAGACGCTAAAAAATATGTTTCTTGTATGGAGACCCCCTTTAATTTTTAACTTTATTTTATTTTTATTATTTACTGTTATAGCAGCCATAGTTGAGGAGGTGGCGGTTAGAAAAGGTTTTGTCACATCGATAAGAATTTTCAGAAAGGCCGAATAACTGTTATGACTGTAATTGCTGTTATTATTTGGGGAAACTAAATCTATGGGCACTTATAATTCCCTAGACCTTATTTAATTAACTCAAAAATGCTAAAAATGTACGTTTATTATATTATTTAATGCTTTTTATGTTGGACTAAACTTGTTCTGATTGGCAGGTGTGGACAAAACCCTTTTTGAATGATTTCAACTTGGACATATTCTTTTTTGATTGGCTCACTGAGAGTTCTAACCTATAGCAATGGTAATAAAAATAAAAATATAGATCTTTAAAAAAATATTTATTATCTTAAAAACCAATGACAAAATTTTTATTATTCTATAAAAAATATTCAAGAAATTAAACTGCCTTAAAAAAATTAGATTTTGATATAAAAATGAAAAATAATTATTTTAAGAATAAAAAAAACATCGAAATTAATATAAATAAGATTATAAAAAATAATTACAAAACAAATCGAGTTTCGAGCAGTCTTTTAGAGCAGCATTTTTGCATAAACTGTGCCCAGTCCTTTGCATTAAACATGGAGTCCTGTGTCATCATCCAGAAAATGAAGCCCTGTGATTCGCTGGTTGTGACTAAATCTTTTCTGATTGAAACATCTAGTGGACAAAACTCTTTTTGTTTGGTTCCCCTTATTTTAACCAGTAAAAACCATCGGACAATATTCTTTCTGGTCGGTTTTAAGTTCACAAACGGATTGCATTTAAAATAACCTTTACAGTGATACCAATATCTCAACATGTGATTTTTTGTGACAAAACCTTTTCTGACCGCCACCTCCTCAGTTATACACACTCTGTGAACATTTTTGATAGCCTGCGTCGTGATAGCCCAGAGCGCAACGAACCTATCTCAAATTTATAAGGCCATGGTTCGAATCCGGGCGTGTACCAATGAGTTTTTCTGACTTAAGTACATTAACTATCACTAACTCCGTGCCTCGGAGAGCACGTTAAGCAGTCGGTCCCGGATGCTGTCAATAGATGGCGGTCGTTACAATCCCCAACCCGCAGTGGAGTAGCGTGGTGGATTTAAGCTCCGAACCCCCTCCTCACCCTGGGCGAGGCCTAAGCCCCTGCAGTGGGGTAAAATGGGCTGATGATGAACATTTCTGGTCTCTACTTATTAGGTCGGTCGGTCGGTTTAGACAATAAGCCCTGTAACATACAGACGGACGGATAGCGGAGCCTTAGTAATATGGTTGATATCCTTTGGATACGGAATTCTGAACATGTACAGTACACTTTTGAAACTATCTCATTTTATGGAAAACGGAGGATTTTCTATGAAATTGAATTTTGTTTTTCAGACATTACAACAGTTAAAATAAAAATTAAATGTTCCAGGGCCTAATCCACAACGTAGAATCACTGGACAATAGCGATGAATACACACACCTACACGAAATGCTGTTCAATCCGTATACGCTTTACACAGCGGGCGGTCCAAGAAGGGCCGTGCAGTCAGCACTGGTTACCGCTGTACATACTGTGGATCCACATGTCACTACTGAGGTTAGTTGCAGTTGGAATTCACAGTCTATCTATCCATTGATCACCCTCTACGTTGATCACACCTCGGTAAGGACACGCGTTCAGATAATGGTCGAATATTAATTTATTTATTTATTAAACACAACCACATCACATAATATTCATACAGTATAAAATGACATTTATACGCAAAAAGCTAAGGCCTCCGTCGTGACAGATCTTGCAATCTTCGCTTGAAAGCGTCAAACGAGCCACGGAACGGAAGACGTCAAAGTCTGGGTCACGGGTTTAGGAGGAATTGTACTCATTTAAGATTTTACACAGGGGAGATTGCAAACCTAAGTTTGTTCTGGAAAAAGGAATGGAAAATATTTTTTAATTTTATGCCAGGAGTAAGAGTAAGGGTGTTTTTTCAGAAGGTGGCTGCGATTAATTCGGTTATGGATCAATTTAAAAAAGAAACATAACGCCAAAACCAAAACAAAGCAAAAAAAAGGTACTTTGATTTCATCACTATGAAATGATGGAGGAACACTTGTGTTCCTCCATCGTTCCAATTCGATAGTGGAATCCATTAATATGTCACTTCTATAAGATCTTAAACCTTTAAACGCTTTTAAGAATCGCACGTGTGTAGGGATGATCATATCTTCTTTGCAGATATTTCTGCCATAGAATTTGAGCTACAGCACAATAGAATAACTTGGATTGTTGATAGTATTCAAGTTGATATAATATCGAAAACGAATAATGTCTGTAATAAATTTTCCATGGCAATGATTTCATACTAATAAGGCATGCCCAAAAGATGCAATGCAATGCAGTTTTAAAGATTGATGCGAATAAAAGTTCACTAGTCCAAAGCAGAAATCATTTGTTAACTTTCAAAATTAAATAGTCTAATTTAATTTAGATATTATAAAAAAAAATAGAGATGAAATAATACTCTTTCCTCCTACGATAATAATCTATCGAAGATATTGTATGTATCTAAACCATTGATTCCTTAATTCCGCCCTACATAATTTAACTTGGATTTCAGCTAAGCAACCATTTATTCGAAAGACCAGTAGCTGCCAACACATCCCAGCTAGTGCATGGACCTTGTGGTCTGGATTTAGTGTCACTGAACATACAAAGGGGGAGAGACCACGGACTACCACCTTACCCCGCATGGAGGGAGCACTGTGGTTTTTCTAGGCCTAAAACCTTCGATGACCTTGAGAATGTCTTCGATGAACAATCTTTCGAAAGGATAAAAATTATATACAAGTAAATATCTTTACATATTCTTTACATCTTTGCAATAGTTTGCCTGTAGTACACTTTTGTTATTTTTCGATTAATTAAAATTAATACCTAATCTTCGTCTATTATTGGTTTTTGGTACCAGTTAGGCATTTGGGATCCCCACGTCTACGTTTTTTGTGTCATTTTCTATGTTTTCATAAAATCCTTGACAGCGAGTAACATAGGCTGATGCTGGTCTTGGTAGAAGATTTCTATGGGTACGAGTACAAAACTAGTGAAGATTCGAAAGGGACTGAGAAGGAAAGCGTCGAATTGTGAATTAGAATATTAGTTGAAGTAGAACTCAAGAAGAAATAAAAGAAGTGACACAGCTGTGAGAACAGGAACGGGGAAACATCTTTATAGATCTAGACGTTGTATCTATCCACGCTGGCAGAGAATCCGTAGAATAGCGCAAAGGCATAGAACACAGTGGGCAAAAGCTAGTATTTAATATAATGTTCTATTTCAGGGAAGTGGATGACATCGATTTATATACTGGAGCGCTAGCAGAGGCTCCTCGTGGGCGTTTGCTAGCTGCAACACTGACATGTCTCATCGCCGAACAATTCGTAAGACTAAAACGTGGCGATCGTTTCTGGTATGAAAACCCTCCTCCGCAAGGCTTCACGTTAGGTGAGATTTATTAGTTTTTTATCTGTCAGTAGGTATATAATGTATGGATAGAGAATCGGCGTCAAAAAACTTAGATAAAAATATCACCTAACCGTTCGTTCATAATTCACGCACCCAGTGACGATTTCTACATGGTTATTATGACGTAGCTGAAGTATGTGGTCTGTTGAGTCACACCTGGCCTGTTGGCCTGTCATTTTTGTTGAAATTGTATTGCGAAGGACCATCCAGACATTATTTAATCAAAGGCTGTTCTGTTAACCCCCTGCGTCAAAAACGAGGGATGTTATAAAGAGGTCTTTGTTTGTATGTGTGTCTATTCGTATAAGTCTGTGGCATTGTAGCTCCTAAGCGGATAGCCCGACTTTGATGATTTTTTTTATTGAGAACTGGTTTAATCGTGAATGAATGAATGAAAAATATTTTTATTTCCTTAGTTAGGTAATTACATAGAAATGGGGTTAACAATAAGCCCTCCACGTAAGGAGAGGTTTGTTTGTCTGCCTGTTTCGTTCAGTAGAACGTAGTCGGCTTACAAACTTTTTGGTGCGTGAAGCTGTTGGTATCCACCCTAGTGGCCTAAATACATGCTATCTTACGTGCTACTTATCTTAATTTAAAAACTACTTAAGTAACTTAATAACTACACTACACTACGCACTTCACTTATGAATTAAGTTGAGTCTTTTTTTTTTTTTATGCTAGTCGTTGGTGGCACGTCACCGTAGGATGCCCATCCTGCCTTCGATCGCTTCAGGCGGCCGCTTTGACACGGGTTGCTTTCTCACTTTGGGCGCGAGGGCCTTCTGTAGATGGTTTATCCGTTCGGACGGCAGGAGCACATTGTGCATGCCGTGTCGACGGTATGGTGCGCCGGCATCTGTACAGTCCTCGATCCGTCTCAGATTGAGGACCCGATTTAACGCGTCGTTGTGCAGGTCGTAAATGCGCTTGTAGTACGGGTCCTCGTCGAGCATCTCGTAGAGGATATCCGTATCCAGGTTTCGTGGGAGCTGGCCCACTCGTTTCAATGCGATCCGGTAGACTCGTTCCAGTTTTAACTGGTTTGATTTGCTTATGCGTGGGAGCAATTGCACACACCCATAGTCTAGCACAGGGGCGAGGCATGCTTTGACCAGCAGCAATTTCGTGTCTAGACTGGCTTTTGAGCGATATCCGATGATCGGGTCTAGTATGTGTGACACAAGGCGGCCCTTTCTTAGTGTCGAACGTATATGCTCGTTCATCGATAGTCTTTTGTCCAGCATGACTCCTAGATACCGGATGCATTTGGAGTATGGCAGACGAGTGCCGTCCGCTGTTGTTATGTGTGTCTCATGTTTTCTCTTTGTTGTGAATAGGATACAGTCAGTTTTGGCGATATTGCAATGGAGTCCCCACCGGTTGTAGTAGGTGGTCAGGGAGTCCATCGCGGCGCCCGCCCGGCGTGTGGCAAATGCAGTGTTTGATGAGATGTTTAAGACACACAAGTCGTCTGCGTATTGTGACACAAATCCTCCGTTGTCTAATGCTTCGTTCACATCTGAGACGTAGAGATTAAATATGATTGGGCCTAGAATAGACCCTTGAGGCACGCCGCGCTCGACGACCATATCGTCGCCGACGGTAGTCCGAAATCGTCCACGCACGGTTCGTCCAGTCAAGTAGTTCTCTAGAAGTTTTATTATATTAGCCGGAACATTGGCTATCTCGAGTTTACGTACTAGTGCACCATGATGGATTGAATCGAATGCTTTTGAGAGGTCTGTGACGATCATTGCGCAGTGGTTCGACTTGCGCTCTCGTTTCCATTGGCCTGTGCGGGTAGAACGTGTTAGTCTCTCGGTACCCTCTAGCGCCTCTGTTATGTGCTTAACTGTACGGAGGATCTGTGTCTCGCAGCCCAGACCCGGACGGAAGCCGTGTTGAGTGTGTGGAATCGGCTGTAGTAGGCTATCGAGCGTCTTCCTGTAAATGACGCGCTCACAGATCTTACCCATGATGTTAAGTAGGGTAATGGGCCGGTAGGAAGAAGGTTCAGTGTGCGGTTTGCGCGCCTTGTGAATGAAGATACACTCTCCGAGTTTCCAGCGCACTGGGTAGTAACCCGTGCTGAGCGTGTAGTTAATCACCTTCCTCAACTGATTGAGTACGACGACGTGAGCTCTTCTAATTGGCTGGATCATGATACCGTCGGGACCTGGGGCCTTGCCTGGTTTGAATGTTCGTATGGCGTCAATGACTTCTTCCATGCTACATTCTTCGATCGGGGCGTATGGCACCGTCTTATAGGTAGCTGTATCGCAAGGTGCAACGACTGTGTTTCGGACAAGCGCGGCGTCGACTAGTGCGTTCACCGTGTCTTTCTCATTTTTAACACCAGCGATGACTGGTAATCGCTGCTCAGGTTTCTTAAGCGCCTTTTGTATTCGCCATATGTTTGCGCGGTTATCTCGCTTGTCATCAAGGGCTCGTATCCATTTTGTTTCGACGTGGGCCAGAATAGCCTCGGCTGCATCCTTCTTAATGCGGTTGTACTCGCCTCCGCTAATGAGCCCGAGTCTTTGATATTGACGGGCCTTATTTCTGCGGTTGATAAGATGTATTGTTTCAGGCGGCAGCTCGTCCCTTAGTTTGTGTTCGCGCAGCGGGGCGAGTTCATTTAGAGTCTGCGTGATAGTAGACTCGATGTGTTGGATTGCTGCTTCACATGACTCGTCGGACGTGATCGTGGTCGGGGTGGTTAGCTATCGTATATTTTTATGTGTCAGTGGCATCGTGATTCCCAAAAGGATGACCTTTCAATACGAGTTTTTTTTTTCGAGTAATTGAAACTCGTTTAATCGGTATAGTTTTTAGCTACATTTCTATTTGTCTGTGGTAAGACTGCGGCAGCGTAGCTCTCAAATGGATGGACAGAGGTGAAATTTTAATTAAAAAAAAACAAACTTTTAATAAAATATCATCAAATGTCAAATGTTTAGGTATAGTTAATTTTGAATAGCATGAAAAAAATCAAGTGGTTTGATTCCCGGTTACAGTAACAGATTTTATAACAATGTGAATATGCAGTTTTTGTTTTATAAAAAACGAAGTCATGACTCCTTTGAATACTTTTAGCAATTTTTCATAGTTTAGGATTTGGCCATACATTCTCAGCTCAAAATCTCGTCCTGTTTAAAATATCCCTAATGTGTTTATGGCTTTATGTAAGGTAGCTTTACCACAGTAGCGAATTCACTTAGGGTCGCGAACATTTTCGAACATAAATTATTGTGTAAGTATATTCCGATAATGCATTAACTCCATTTCAGAGCAATTAACTGAAATCCGCAAGACTACTTTAGCTAGTGTTATCTGCGCGAATGAAGATCTATTGGACGAGGTCCAGCCCAGGGTCATGGAGAAGGTCAGCGGAACAAATCCCCTGGTCGACTGTCATGAACTGCTTCAATCAGATTTTGGACCTTGGAAGCAGACTACGTGAGGAAGCGAAGTTCATGGGTTTTAAACTATGTTTCAAACATATAACGACTAGTAATTCCTTGCACCTAGCAAACAAGAAGACAGTGAAACAGGGATTAGGTACGCTCAGTTCATCCAAATTCGGGCTGCATGATTCTTTGTTTTGCGACTGTAATTTCAAACATTTTGTGGACGTGCTCTATTTTGTTAATACTTTTGAACTGAATCGAGACTGTTTTAGTTTTAGCTATTATTATAAAGATTTTGTTAGTTTGTCATTTTTAACATAGTTTCAGGACATTGTATCTACTTCGAGTTAGAAACAGAACATTTATTGTTTGACTCGTACAAGAACCTAAGAGTAGCCGGACGTAGCATCACGAACTAACTACCGACGCACTCCTAGTAAGTCAGCTAACTATTTACACACACGTGTACTTGAACCCACTCATTCCGTAGTATGTCTACTGACCGTCAGTACGCTGATAAGTTCCACTCATGCCATTGACTTATGCATATTTACGCGGTCGCCATTGCAGTGCTTCATTGATTGTTCAGTGACAGGTACCTAGTCTAGGTAGAGTTTTTATTACGTCTGTAGACTGTGGACCCAAAAGGAATAAAGCTATCGTCTTGTAAGATACCTAGTTATATAACCTGTTTACCTATTGATAAATCGGTATTATTTTCAACACATGTATTCTCTTTTAAAATAGTTACAATCATTGTAGTAACTCCGATACACATAAAAAGGCGTTTGAACTTTAGAACAAACTGTATTTGAATTTTAGAACGATATTAATTTTTATTATAAGCTTGGGTAGCTTTTAAATGTTGGCAAAATTATAGCTTACTACTATATTATTCACTCAATAGGAAAAAAAAAAACAAGGACAGATCTAGTTCCTGAAATTTGTAATTGCTCTATTTCAATGTCCATGTGTTAGGATTCATTCTATTTTATTTGTTTCGTTATTTGTAGGTACGAAACTCTCTCAGCACTTAGTTCTGAATGGTTGACATTTTTTATTAATAGTTCAAATGTACATTAAATAGAGATAATTTAGTGATACCTGACACTAGACTGGGTAGGTACGGTTGTTTATGGAACAATTGTTAAATATGATTGTAACACGGACTGAAACAAAACCAAACGGTTGTGATAACCGATTTATAAAACAAGTATACCTGTTACATTTACCTATGTTATGACCGTGTCCATTGTCCCTACTTACAAATATTTATAATGTTTTAAATTGGTAGATAATGATCAAACTTCGGTTTGGTCTTATAATGTGCAGCTTATGGAAGATTAAAACTCATGTGGTCAAGATCAAAGATAATAGAACCAGATGATCGCCCCTCGACTATACGGATGACAATACGTGACAGTAGATAAGGACATGCAGACGATGATAATTACTAATATCGATATCGGAATAATATGTGTGCAAATATGATTTTTTATGCTTTGAAATTCAATTGTATATGTAGTATATATGTATGAAAATAATAAATATCACAAAGGTTATTATTAAGTTTAAGTTTTTAACGATAAACTACATAAATAAATATAGTGCTCAATTGATATAAGTAACAAAACATTTTTTTTTCTTAATAACATCATTTGATGAAAGCCGTCTTTTCTGTGTTCCGACGGATACCCAGTTATTATTATGTATATTATTTTTATTCGTGTGTCATTTTATATATGAATTGTAAGAATTTTAATTGTAAGCAATCTTGTTTTATGTAATTTAACGTAATTAAACGGACATTACCATGTGTTTCCATTATTTTCATCGAACAGATAAACACGGTTCCAATGTAATCATATTATATATACCTACACACCTAAATGCTTACAATGTCGGGTTGTCAGATTTCCATCGTATTACAGAACATCTGGTTCTACTAAAAAGCTGAAATAATTCATGTCCAGCTTTGGTATCCAATGGAAACATTAAAAAAAAAAAAAAATTAAAAGTAGCCTTTTCCACGACACCTCATAATAATATTCTCTTCTAAGGGTTCAGTTTTTATTTCAATTAACAATTATGGAATACAACACAAATAAATAAGTACCTATTACAAACTATATGTTTTTGAGAAATGTATATATTTTCACTTTATTTTTTAAATAGGCATCACGGAGTGAGATCGCTACACTAGATAAATTAAAAATTATTCTTCCTGATTCACCTACCCAGTCCAGAGCGGGAAGTGCATTCAATTGATTTTTTGATTAGACAAAACGCTTTAGTGACTCAGATGTATTACCATATGCATTTGGCTACAGAACCGTAGGAAGTCGATGGCCTTGTGAACATGACCCTGAAACTAAGATGGGCGACGCGACGGTTGGGACTTGTCGCTGTCTAAAACGCTGGACAGTCTAACAAAATAACTGTTGTATAACAACTGGCAATACTGAGAGAAAATAACAAAAATGGTATGCCACAGCATTTTCCGCGGCAGATAAAATTGCTGTATCTGTAAAACCATACGATGCGAATGTTCTTAAAAAAACAAAAAAGTGCTAGTCGGACTTGCAGACGAAGGGTTCCGTAGCACCGTACAAATAAAAAAACACGTTTCTTGCGTGGGGAACTCCTATAATTTTTAAGTCAATCTATTTTTAAACGACTTCAAAAAAGAAGGAGGTTTCTCAATTCGACCGTATATATATATATTTTTTATTTTTATGTGTGTTCAGGGATAACTTCGTTGTTTATGAACCGAATTGGATGATTTTTTTTTATGGAAAGGAGATATCTCAGGAGTGGTATCATGATAAAGAAACCAGGATCTGATGATAGCATCCCAGAGAAATCGAGGGCAACCTTCGAAAATCGTAAATTAAAGTATCGTATTTTAAGTATTTTTATGAATTACTACTACTAGTACTATTTAAAGAAGGTCGGGAGTCGAGCTGATGATGGAGCTGAAAAACAGTCGAGGGAACTCCTCAACGATTTACAGCAATTACCTAGTGTTTGGACTTGATTAATTTCTATTGATGAGATCTTTGCACACATATGGATTATAAGTGCCATTACAGGTCTGATGATGGAAACCATACACAGTCGAAGGAACTCCTTAACGATTTACAGCAGTGTGGGTTATAAGTGCCATTATAGGTCTGATGATGAAGACCATAAACAGTCGAGGGAATTCCTCAACGATTTACAGCAGTTACCTTTAGTTGGGCTTCATACGGTTCAATATGCCAAAATTTTCAGTTCGCACAAAAATAATAATTAAGATTGAAGTGTTACATAGGAATACCACTACCTACTAGGCATGCTGATGCGTCAATTTGACACTGAATTTAAGTTGCGTAATCGCGGCGCTGTCGCATTTGAGTAGCGCGTTTAGAAGCCCCATTTATACTAAATACAAATAAGTTACAGATGCGTTTAACTAAAAATTGAAAAATAAAATAATTTTCAAAAAATAAAATAAAAACCGACTTTAAAACCATAAACTAAAAAGGTAAAAATAAAATTTTCACTTTAAAGAAAGGAGCATTAACAGGCGGCATATAGTTAATGAAGTCGGTGCCAACTCAGACACTTTAAATGGGTACTTACCAGGTAATAACAATTACAATAATGATATCTGGGGGCACGGCCGTGCTCCCACCAAGTCGAGCGAAAAAGCGTCACGGCCGTACCATCCTTTTCTCGAAGCAATTCAGACCATTTTCGACCCCCTGTAACTTCGTTGTGGATAAAACTAGAAGACTGAAATTTTCAGTAACCATGCAGGCATATTATATAAGCATATTTTCAAATTTCATTCAATTGGAACCAGTATTTTTAAGAAATTATAACGGGTCAAATTTCTTAATTTTGTCACTCACTGACTCACCGATCATCAAAATTCTAAGGCACTTCTAGCAGACCTAGAAGCTTCAAATTTGGAATATAAGTAGTGTTTGGTGTATGAATCAAGGAAAAACTAAAAAATCTAGAAAAGACCGCAAAAAAAAAATTAAGCCCATACAGCCAAGTCTTCAGTTAAATTTTTCAATATTGGCTTTATTCGTAACGATGTTTTATTACGGCAGTTATTATTATATTGCGTGCGAAGCCGCGGGTTTAAGCTAGTCCCATATAAATATAGGCGCATGGTAGTGCCCCTGCCAAATCGAGCAAAAAATGGATATGCCCGTCATGAAAACACGTGTATTAAACTATTTATTAATGCAAAAAACGTACCTACGTGCGTATTCGTACTTATTACGAGTGCATAAGGTTGTATAATATATCTTAGAAAAACTATATACATATAGATATACATATATACAATAAGTAGAAGGTACCGAAAAGGAAAAAAATAGAACTGTCTACAAAATACAAAAAGAAATGAGATCCCATCAAAAACAATACTTGTCAAAAAAACCAAGTCTCGCAACTCAGTTGTTCTGCGGTAAAAAGTTGTGAGATCCATGTAATACCAAGTCGGTTATTAATTTATTCGGTTATAAATATATTGAGACTTGGCCATCGCACTAAATAATTGAATTTACATGTGTTTTCAGGCGATTGAATTTACACGTGTTTTCAGGCGATGGCCAAGTCTCAATATATTTATAACCGAATAAATTAATAACCGACTTGGTATTACATGGATCTCACAACTTTTTACCGCAGAACAACTGAGTTGCGAGACTCGGTTTTTTTGACAAGTATTGTTTTTGATGGGATATTTATAACTATAACAAATATAGAACACAATTTAAAGTGTCTGAGGAGTGAGTAGGCACCGACTTCATTAACTATATACCGCCTGTTAATGCTCCTTTCTTTAAAGTGAAAATTTTATTTTTAACTTTTTAGTTTATGGTTTTAAAGTCAATTTTTATTTTATTTTTTGAAAATTATTTTTTGATTTTGGTTATTATAGCGGCCATAGTAGTAGGTACACACTTCATTAAAATTTCAAGTGTAAGCAATGGTCTCACCACCACCAAGCACTAAAAACATCGAAAAAAAAAAACGTTTCTTGCATGAGGTTCTTTGGATTTCAACTTTATTTTAATTTAAAAAAAATATATTTATTGATTATTATTATTCCGGCCATAGCAATACATATCTATTAAAATTTCATATATATACTACCTATTATGGTTCAGGCGATACAGCCTTGTGACAGTAACGGACGGACGGACAGCGGAGCTTTAGTGATAAGGTTCCCATTGGTGCCCTTTGCATACGAAACCCTAAAAATGACTGGGATTGATCAATAGAAAGTGATCATCATGATAACGCCAGACCACACACATCTTTAGCCACTCACGCTTGCACCCTCAGATTTCCTTTGGTCTCTAAAGAATTTTGTTGTTGCGGTAAATTGTGAAAAAAGGAGTTAATACAAAGAAAAATCTTTCAATGGAAATTATTTTAGCGTCTATTGAGTCGTTTTTGAGATTTTTGTTTTTAAACTTATTATTTGAATTTTAACCGGGAACGATCATCCCAACGACGGAACCCAGCCGGTATTTTGATCTAAAGCCTTGTACGTACTAGAGCACGCTCACACGAATGAGCCGCTCAGCAATGTGAGCGCGCTCAGGGGATGCTCAGTGTATTTTTAAAATAAGTTGAGCCGCTCAGTCCTCAGGCGATCCGGGACTCAAGATGTCTGAGCGTGAGCGTATATATCGATTCGGCCGTCCACTCTGAGCGCTGAGCGAGTCATAGAGTATATTGGAGCGAGTACTGGCTCCCCTTTGAGCACGGCAGAAAACCGACACGGTGGCGGCTCGCCCTGAGCGTGCTCAGACTTGCTCGGGGCGAGCGCGCTCAGACGTCCGAACTTGAACGGCTCGGACAAATGAGCGGCTCATTCGTGCGAGCGTGCTCTAGTGCGTACTAGGCTTAAAACTAACTTCCTACATATATTGATCTATGCTGACATCTGGATATGGAAACTAACCTACTATAAAAATGTCGAGGCTCATAGTTTGGGTAATAGATATATACCTACGTGAAATCGGTGATACTTATGTAACACAAAAAAAATCATCAAGATTCTACCAGCCGTTTTAGAGACACATATCTATTGCAAAAGCCCCCCAGCGGCCATGACTGCAAACCTAATCTAAGAACATGCTCTTAGGTGATATCTATTTATCGCCAAAAACCGCGTCAAGATCTTTCCAGGTGTTTTAAAGACACACATCTATTGCAAGCGCCCCCTGGTAGTCATGACCGTAAACCTTACTTAAGAACATGATCTTAGGTGATATCTATTTATCGCAAAAAACCGCGATAAGATCCTCGCAGCCGTTTTAGAGATACATATCTATTGCAGCGCCTCCTGGGGGCCCATAACTACTCAACATATCTAATTATCTACTCGTAGGTGATACTTATGTAATGTAAAAAACCGTATCAAAATCAGTCCAGTCGTTTTGAAGATACGCATCCACTGCAGTGCTCCCTGGTTATTAATAACTATAAAAAGAATTATCTCAAAGCAGGTTGTTTTAAGATACCAACTATATAATATTAAATTTTTATCCAAATCGTTAGAGCCGTTTCCGAGATACGCAAAATATTATATATAAATCTACAAAAACTGCTCTTATTATAAGATAATAATAATTATTATTTATATAATAATAATAATTAATAGTAATAATAATAATTATTATTATTATTAATTATTATTATTATTATTGTTATTATTATTATTAATATTATTATTATTGGCAATATAAGATTTAAGTTCCGAAAAATATTAATAGCGGACACGTGTAAGTAAATATATTTTTATCACAAATACAAGTTCTTTTATGACGCAATTCTAGTCGAGAAGTATTGATACAACAGCGACTCGCGTGACTGGTAGTACCTATGCTGCTGGGAGTACATAAGCCGCGCATTTCGCCTTATTAACAGTTCATTATTAGTTTTCCGTCGAATTAAAAACCGGCTAAGTGCGAGTTGGACTCGCACACAAAGGGTTCCGTACCACCGTGAAATATATAAAAAAAACCACGTTTCTTGCATGGGAACCTCTTCAATTTTTCACTAAATTCATAGACATAACTAAATTTAATTTTAGTCCCCGACGCAAAAAAGAGGGGTGTTAAAAGTGTGAATGGATCGATTTCGTTATAGTATTATATGTTTGAAATGTGACTTAATCGAGAGTGTTTAATTATTTATTCACAATGAACCACACAGTGCATTAGGTACATTAATAGATAGTTTAAAAGTACTTAAACAAGTAAACATTGGCCAATGTTTTTAGTTATGAATCAAGAAAATCTGTTCAGCCGTTTGGAGATTATCAGCGCTTTTCCAGTTGATGAAGGGATGTGAGCGATTTCCAAAGGTCTGATCGATTCGAAATTTGGTATCCATTTACTTCAAAGATATTGTAAAAACTTGGTGACCTTGACCTGATGCTGCAGCTTCATTTGCAAATCTTCACCAACTTACACCGGAGTTATCGTGTTTCGGCTCATTGGAATGGTCTTAATGAATATGTGTCAGATAGATGATGATCGACGATACGGGAGAAAAGAGTTGGCCAAGTGCGAGTCAAACTCGCGCTTTGAGGGGTTCGGTGTCGTTGTTTCTTTAAGTAATTTTATGTGAATTAGTTTAACTAAATAACTAAGTTTAAAAATTTAGAAATAAAAATGAAATTAAAAATTTAAAAAATCCTCAACACAAAAAAACTGACATTTAAAAAGTCCGAAATAATACAGGTTTGTTTATTTTCAAATGATTTTTGATTCTGAAAGGCGTCCGGGACCGTCAATTATTTAATACAAATGAGTATTCCAACTTCCAATTTTCTTGTTAAAACGTTTGTGCCAAGCTTCCACTATATTAATAGGGTCATGGCTTTTCTGAAAACAGGTTAAATCTTCAAATGCTGTTCAACTGCTGGTGATATTTATTATATTGTGATCCACACTTCAGTGATATATGAATACGCCTTAGGTAAGTATGCTGTGCAGGCACCAGCATGTCTACGACCTTTAAATGTCATGGTTGTCCATATCTTCACTAACGAATTACATAAAACGGTTGAATCGAAAGAAATGGCTATATAGTTAGATAAATTGTCGAATTAGTAAATTTATCGAGTCAGTTAAATCTATGAATGAGGAAAACTGAAAAATCAGCAAGAAAAACCGACCAGCCTTAAACTCATTTTCCGCTCCGTTATCTCTGAAATTCCATGTCCCAATTATTCTTGCTCAAAAATACCGTTTCAGTTTCAATACATTTTATAAACAATTGATGATACATGATTTGCATAATTTATGGTGTCCAATCATATCAGCCCATCATGCACCATTGCAGGGGCTTAGGCCTCCCCTCAGGTTGCGGGTTCTTGGAGCTTAATCCACCGAGCTGTTCCAGTGCGGATTGGTGGATTCAACTACTTTCACCACTGCCATCTAACAATGGGAACCGGGATCGATGGCTTTACGTGCTCTCCGAGGCACGGTCAGTGATAGTTCATGTACCTACTTAAGTCAGAAAAACTTATTGGTACATGCCGGTTTCTGAAATTTCAACCACGACCTTCTAAACAAGAAGCTCATAAAATAATGAATATTGTTATTCACCTAAATTAATGTCCATTCATTTTCATAATATTGTTCGTTCAATGTCATCGTAATAATTTCACCGACAGTCAAAATTTCTCCGAGTTTTTCCTCCGAAAATATAAAACCAGCCAATCCCACGTTTCACGAGTAACTACTCGCCAATGGTATTTCGGGATGTAAATAAATATTTATTTTGAATCGATGTCAAGTTCAGACGGACCAAATTGTTTTACATTAATATATTTATTTCATCAAAGCTACATAGTAGATACGAGAGCAAATTTAAAATTAGACAGTAATCCTTGAGTCACTCGAGCATGAAACAATTCTAAAAAAATACAAGAAAAAACCGAAGTTTCTTTTCGATGTGACAACTATCTATAGTTAATACGGTTAACATACTTGAACTAGCACGATAATCTAGGTAATTTACTCTTTCCGAAAAAATAGATCAACTTCCTAACATATGAACTGTTGAAATTAAGTCACATTTATAATACCTTGAATTGTTACGCTGATTGTTTTAATGTTATCTTAAACATGTCTGATTTCCGTCTACACTGAAATTTGTAAAATTAATCCTCACAGGCCGTGCTCACAGGGCAGGCGACGCCTAGTGTGAGGGTCAGTAAGTAGGTAATTTAAGTTTTTGTGTAAAATTATAATGGCCAATAAACATATTTCATTTCACATATACCTTCCTCTTAAAATAAAATAAAAATTTAGCCTGTAATTCATCGATTTCTGTAATTTACTTAATTTTTTTTTTTCAATAACTGTTTGATAAAATATCTCTGTTACGTCATTAAAATTTGGACAGATGTGTACTATTTACAATTTAAATTACCTTAGACAAAATATACTCATACTGTTTTTATTGATTCGTGAGGACATAGTGACTTTACCTCATTCCTTACCTCAATATTTTTTATTTAGGTATTTGTTTTGTTTTTTTACTAAGGAAAGCAGCAGCGCAATAAACTCAACCGCTCCTGACTTCACAGGGATAATTTTAATTTTAGATGAATTTTCATAAATATATCTAGCAAAATCTTAAATAGAAAAAAAATGGTATTTTGAGAGGTTATTCTAGAACCTTATTGTTTTTAATATTAATGACCGACGGCGTAACTTTTTTTAGTCCAAGCCGATTAACCATTTGGCACATCGATAATTTGGCGGCGAAATAGAGATTGTACCTACACGGCAGCAGCTGAGTCGCGTGACGAATATGGTGATATCTTGTCACGTTCACCATACACGTGACCGCGTTCAAAGCACGCATATGAAACATTAAAGCGTATCTATATACGTGGAAACATCGATGGGTAGAACCTCTAACAATATCATTTTGAAGACTTTATTGATTACTTGATGTTTGCATACATTCTGAAAATACCATAATGATTCTCAGGAAAAATAAATATCATTTAATTAATGACATAGGTACTTAGTTTTTAGCAGTTCATACTGATGATGCGAAGAAAATGTTTAAATACATAATTTATTTTAATTGCCAGAAAATTCTACGAGTAATAACAAAAACTCGAATGATAATAATGTACAGTACCTAAATAGAACCACTTGAAAAAAAGTTTCTATTCAATGTCGTCTTATAGTTTTCAGGAGTACTAATAACAGAAATATAATGGTAGGTATTTTAATTTAATATAAGTGTGCATGCCTAATATGCCTATCCACCATCTATCCACCCGAAGTTAAAACAGTAGAACAGTAGCACGAGTGCTTATCACACACACGTGACATACCTACCTACTTATTGATAACGAACCAAAGATTCCACATTTCCACGCTTACGTAATGCCACAGGATAAAATAGTTTAAAAGCATATTATAAAATTCTAAAAATTAGTAGGTACCTACCGAAAAAAAAAATACTTTTTATTAGACTCTATTTTATATAATGATGAGCCTCGTTGGCTACTGCGCCGTTTCAATTACGTCTACCGTAGACACTATCACAGAAAGTTCTAGAATCACGTGTACGACCGAGGCGTATCGCGTCACGTCGGTCGTCAGTTCGTTGTCCTACTTCTGTAGCGGTCGAACACGGTCGAATGCACGAGTCGAACGTATCATATAACTACATGTAAACCTGATGTAAACTACCTAGTGGGGATCTGAAGATGGGAGAAAGAAAAACTGATCAAAAAAACCGGCCAAGTGCGAGTCGGATACGCACACGAAGGGTTCTGTACCACCGTACAATATTTAAAAAAAAAAACATGTTTCTTGATGGGGTCGCCTTAAATTAACTTTATTTTATTTTTATTATCTGTTGTTATGGTGGCCATAGCTTCGGTGGGTCACAGTAATACGCACTCTGTAAATATTTCAAGTGTTTACCTATTAAGATTCAAACGATACAGCCCTGTGACAGACGGACGGATGGACAGTGGAACCTTAGTAATAGGGTTCCCTGAAAATGAAGTTACAAATTTTTTTGGACCTTCTTCGTAATTTTCGCAATGCGATATTCTCTAATTAGACGGGTCGTATTATTTATTAGGTCGACTGGTCGGAGGCGTCGACTATAGTCCCAAAGGTCGCAGGTTCGATTCTTATCCTGGATAAATATTTGTGTGCATGAACATGTCTGTTGTGCCTGTGTGTAAAATATCTTATGTGAGTATTTTTAAATAAGTATGTATATCAGTTGGCTAACCGATAGCATGAGCTACTGCCTAGTTGGGGACTAGATGACGGTGTGAGTGTCACAGATATTATTTTAATATTATTATTTATTAATGCGTAAACTTACGTCACCATCGTAAAGTAATTGTCCATGAAGCTTCTGTCCATTTGACACAAGAAGTCTTTTAAATGGTCCGATTTACCTACTTGCCTAAATCAGATGCCTATAGCCTTTGTCTATTACAATTTAGATAAAGTTCATCTGGGTCAAAGAGATTTGGATAAAAAACATGCAAAAATAAATAAATAACGTGCGTGTGCCCAATCGCACTTAACCAGTTTTTATTTTAATGTAGTTGGCTCAGAATAAGTAGTTGGCTAGATGCTCACAACCGTAAGATCTCATTTCGGTTCCTAATTCATCACACTAGCGGTAAAGATTATTTCCGCTTGTATTGGAAATATTAGATACTATTATATCTAGGGGAAAAGCAAAGAAAAAGTGAAGAAAAATACGTTTGAATGAACCTTTGTTGTTGTGTTCAACAGCTCATGACCTCCTGCTCTCTCAGGATTAGGTAAAAAGTATTATAAATTCACCTCTATATAACTCTCGTGTCTGCATGTCGAGATGTTCATGGTCAAAAATCACAGAAACAGTTTTTTTTATGTCCTATGTCTCATTTGTCATTAGATATTTAAAACTTGTAATTATGTTTTGGATTAGGTATAGCATGAAGAAAGAGAAACGCAAATCCATATGTAGAGTAACCCTAATAATACTTAAAAAATAAATTGTTCCAATATAACTTCAACACACTATAGTTTCTAAATAATTGAGGAGAATCGCTAAAACTGAAAAAAAATATCACTAAATGCAGTGCTATTTGCGACTCTATGTATGTGTAATGTAATATTAAGATTATTTAATTTATCTAAGATTGTAAAACTGAAACGGGGTGATGGCGTTTGTAAACACTTTGTATACATAGAAAATATTTCCGACTAATTGGTACATATCCCTGAAATCGAAAATATTTTTTCCAAATTGTGTCTGTATGTTTAACAACTCAAGAACGACTGAACCGATTTGAAAGGCAGTATCATCACGCTATACTATGTTTAGGAGCAAAGCAGTAGGTAAGGAAAAAGTTGTTAATTACGGTTATAAAGTATAAGTAGGTAAGCACCGACATTTAATTATGAATTAAGTAAATCAAATTAACAAAACAAAAAAAAAATGAAATTAACAATTTCCCAATAGGTATACTAATCTTATCATAAAAACGTTTTCGAAATTATATTTCTTGAATTTTCAGGATGTATGGAAGTTGCGCGCATCGATGTATTATACATGAAGTCAATATCGTTGTTAATATTCATAAAACTTTACAGATTTATATCGAAATATATATTTTTTTATTGTAAAAATTGTATATCAAGATTTGAGGTTGTATTTATGTACGTATTGTTTTGTTATGAGTAAAATTATAATTTTTAATGACACGGCATCAGATACATTTTTGATTTTGCATAAGTGATTTTAAATATGCCAAAAAGGTTATTCTTTCTAAACTTCTATAATTCTTGAAGTAAATACCTACTTTTAAATTTTGAATTCAATAATAATTTGGTTACAAATAAAAAAGTTAAATTAAAATTTATGTAATATCTGTTACTTGCTGTGTCATATTTTCTAATAAAATTTTAAAAATATATCAATTACATTCTTATTATTATATTTCTATATTATACGTATATTAATTTATTTTAATTTATAATTATTTTTAATTATTCCTATAATATATCTAGTAATATACATCATGTAATTTTAAATACAATTAAAATATGGTTTTCTTTATATTGTTAACATTACCATTATCGTTTGATGTACTTTTAAGAGCAATGTAATAAAATTATTATTCACATGGAACTAATAAATTATTAATATTTAATGTCGTTTATCGATAGTTTTACTCTAAAGACGTATAACTGCTACCAATTCTTCTTCTTCTTCTATCTACACGTTTTTGCATACTATTGTTTCTTTTTGTAGACATATGACGTCACTCCGTTACAGTAAAACGAAACTGAATAAAATAAACATAAGTAAATCTACACTAGTTCCTCCATGGCGCAGTTTTTATGGTTTAAGTAATGTACTCATGGAACAGAAAAAAGCAGTCTGGATCAATGATGCCTGAATCAATTATTATTTTAACTAGCGACCCGCCCCGACTTTGCACGGGTAACAGAGCATATAAGCCGTAATGTTTTTTTCTGTCCTAGTTATCAGCTTGTTGCGTCGAACATGTGGATTGGATTTAATTACATTTAAACGTAACGTATACCCCCGGATTCGAACCATGGCCCTATGACCTTATAAATTTGAGACAGGTTTGTTACCAATGAGTTTTTTCTAACTTAAGTACATTAACTATCATTGACTCCGTGCCTCGGAGAGCACGTTAAGCAGTCGGCCCCGGGCGCTGTCGTTACAATCCCCAACCCGCAGTGGAGCAGCGTGGTGGATTTAAGCTTTAAGCCCCCCTTACTCTCGGGGAGGCCTAAGCCCCTACAGTGGGGGGAAAATTGGCTGATGAAGTGAAGTGAAGAAATGTAACGTAAGTTCATCCAACTTGGAGTATTTTTAATGTATTTTATTTCCAATCCTATAAATATTTGAAAAAGTAAAGAATAAATAATAATAATAATAATAATCTTTATTGCCAAACAAAGTTACAGTTATATTTAATAACAAACTCAAAGGAACATACAATAAACCTAATGCTAAAGTGAAAGGCTACTAGCACCTAAACTAGGACAGCCTGTAATAAAGGTACCAGCGCCCCTCTCCTGATCTCCGGATTAAACATGGTTACAGTTTTTAGGACAATCATAAATTTAAAAATGTAAATGATAACACAAAAATCAAAAGTATACAACAAAAGTGTGCAACAAAAGTATACACAGTATAATGCAAATTTAAGTAAAATTATACGAAAATCAATATAGGTATGTATATGTATATGAGGGGTAGGGAATGTATATGTAAGAGATTGAAGTGTAAGGAAAGTGTGTAAGGCTGTGTGAACGAGTTTGAGCATGTGTGTTTATGTACCTATGAGGTACAAAAGTGTTTGAGCGTACAATATGAGTTCATAAATGCACCATTCATCGACTATTAAATGTTTTTTTTTTTAATATTCCTCTTAGAGACAAAATAAAACGAACAATTACATTCATAAAGGCTTTAGAAGACACTCAGTAGTTTCATAGTTATTTGTAATAAGCCACTTCGTTACAATGTGTTTACAGGCGCGATGTTTATATTTCGCGATAGCTCCTAAGATATTAATTTTAATTGTATAGTGTAAAGGGCAATCATAATGTGCATGAAATGCTGAAGGTAAATAACGAATTTAATTTGATAAACATTAATACTGTATCCGTATAAATAGCTTTCTAATTACCTCATCATATCACACCATTTTTTTAAACATAATAATAGGTATAGTAAACAATCCATAAAAGATAGACATATGCCATTGCGGACTTTTCTTTAGTCCTATAAAAGGTTTACAATTCCTCCATACATTATTTTGTTGTATCTCAAAGGGATTAGGCAGCGTTTTCGATGAAAGCTCCCAACCGGCTTGATATTTTTTCGACTCCTTCAACAATAATCGTCATATTTCACAAATTTCCACAAAACATTAATAAATTATACACGTAAACATTCCTCTTGAGTCACTCTGTCCATTAGTGTCAATAATATGAAAATCCGTTCAATAGTTTTTGAGTTTATCACGTTCAGACAGACAGACAGATGCGGCGTGGGACTTTATTTTATAATATGTAGTGATACTCAATATGAATGAGTATCACTATCAATACCTATGAATCTGAGAAATTTATAATAGGTAGTGATATCTTCTTCAGAAAAATCTAATAAAAAGACGTGTCTTCTAAATGTGAAAAATTAATAATTTCGCTATCAACTATCTTATTTCGATGTGTTCTGAAATTACGTAGGTAATAATATTCCGTGTGTATAATTCGCTACCTATTAGTTTGATAATATCCCAGCAGATGCTCGCAAGCGCGAAACGCGGAGGAGGGGCTTGGCGTATTTTTATTACGTGACGTCATGCGGCCTCTGCTACACATTTCAGCCAACACGTGAAGGCCCACTTTATTAAATCTGAAATTAGGTTTTATTTATCAAATAACTTCCGTGAATCAATTTTGCAACGATACTGAGACCGTCACCAGAATGAAAACCTTGGAAAGCAGAATCGTCCACAATGACAACAAAATGGGGGCAACTTGTTTATGCTTGTTTTTGGGACTAGACAGACCACACTCTCCCACAACGCGTTCACTAACTGTAACTACGCGTAAATTATAATGGAACTGTTAGGCAATACACCTACCTAAGTAAGTCTTTCGACGCCAAATCTTCATCTAAAGATATACAGGGTAAGTCAGAATGTTATGCAGGTATTCAAAAATTTATTAGGTATGTGAAATATAATGAACATATAATATTGTGAGATACACTGTGTGAAAGGTAAACTCTCAAAGTTTAGTTTCCTGAAACTGATTCCGCGTTCGCCCGCAAGATGTCAGCAGGAGAGCAGTTAAAGAAAATGGCGCTGACTGGCGAGCAGAAGTCGTTCTGTGTGCTTGATTACCATGTTAACAACTCCGTGATTACTGTTCAACGACATTTTCGTACCAAATATCAGAGAGACCCGCCAGATGGGAGGTCCATTCGTAAGTGGTACACACAATTTAGGGATGCAGGCTGCATCTGTAAACAAAAATCAACTGGCCGTCCGTCGACTAGTCCCTCGTTCACCCGATCTAACCCCGTGTGATTTCTTCATGTGGGGTTTTGTAAAGGATCGTGTTTACGTACCACCACTTCCAACAACACTGGATGAACTGCGTGCTCGCATCACAGAAGCCATTGCTGATATCGACCGCGATATGCTGCAGAAAGTTTGGCAGGAGATTGAATATCGGCTTGATGTCTGTCGTGTAACAAAAAGGCGCTCACATAGAACACCTGTGATGTGATTTTTAAAAAAAACTACACTAAACTAAACTTTGAGAGTTTACCTTTCACACAGTATATCTCACAATATTATATGTTCATTATATTTCACATAATAAATTTTTGAAAACCTGCATAACATTCTGACTTACCCTGTATTTGTGAGAGTCCGCCCGTCCCATCATCAAATCTTCTCATCAAATCTTGAAAATCGTGGACCTTCGAAAATTCCAATTTCTATTATTCTATATTTTAATGGTCGAAACGTATTCTACAAGACAATACAATATGTTTTAGTCGTTATCGTTTTTTCATTTAAACTTTTATTTTTAAAGTTATTACTAGTTGAACGTTGGAACATTGTTCATACGGCTTTCTGTTTTGAATTATCCTTATTTTCTAGTACACATATACAAAAGTGGTGAATGCGGTGAGGTGCGAAAGTGGGTCATTTCTCAACTTTATTGGGCTAAAAAGTAAAACAAACATTTTATCAGATTTAAAATTATTATAATCCCATATTTTCATTCACAACATTTCTGAGATGTATTATATAATTATACGTACTACTACAATAATAATTCGCAAAATGTTAAATATTTTTCTGACAAACAAATAATTTATTTAAATTATAAATACTGATTATTCGCTTTGTGAATCTTCTGTCGTAACTTCCTCTGTTTCAGATAAACTGTTTTCCGCATAGTTTTCCGAATCTGACAATGCATTTACATTTATAAACTGAATCTTATTTTCATTTGGGTTAACAGCTTAAAGATCGTGAGCTGTTGAAATGCTGTGAATGAAAATATAGGATTATAATAATTTTAAATCTCATATAATGTTTTACGTTTTGGCCCAATAAAGTTGAGAAATGACCCACTTTCGCACCTCACCGCTTTTGTATATGTAATAATAATAAATTAAGAGTAATTCAAAACAGAAAGCAGTATCAACAACGTTCCAAAGACTTTTGAGATATTCCATTAAATATATTTTATTCCATACAAAAAAAAGTTCAATTAGTAATAACTTTAAAAACAAAAGTTTAAATGAAAAAACGATCATGACTAAAACATATATTATCTTGTAGAATACGTTTCCACCATTAAAATAATAGAAATTGGAATTTTCGAAGGCCTAAGTCCACGATTTTCAAGATTCGATGCACTGTGCATCCGTCCGTCGAGTGAAACCTCGCTAAATAGCTATTTTGAAAATCTCAATGTTTTGAAATACAGTTTGCTGTCAGACATTCATTACTATATCTTCACAAAGAACGGTCTTCGACCATCTGTAGCGACGCGCAGCTGTGACTTGAGCAGTTCAGTGTCAAGGTTGTCTGCGCAGTCGGATTCGTAAAATTATTTGCGGTTCTGCCGCCACCGCCGCCGCCGCGCCGCTCTCCTATTCTACTAATACCCATTATTATTCTGAGCTGTGGCTAATACCCCATTCGAGGCGCTTAGCGCTTAGGGCGAGTTAGCCTTATACCACCACCAAGTGGTTATACCACCTAACTCCTTGTAAAAGCAGACAAATCTTTTGAGGACTTCCATTGGTCTTTATTTTGTTGAATTTGATTGTCAATTGGTATAAATAAGGTGGTACACGAGTCTCTTCTAGTTTTTGCTGCTGTCATCGAAGTCTGCCCAAAATGATAGTATAAATTATTTTAGGTATCACCCAATCAGGATATGAATCCGTCTACCTACAGCAATTTGAGATCAAAATAGCCTATTTCATAAACCAATCATGAATTCATTATAGGTTGTCGAAAAGGAAATAAAAAAATGTGGTACATATTATTGTTTTATTTTCTTTTTTTTAACAGTAATTATAAGTATTAAGTCTCCTCACAACAAATTCTCTTTTCAATCACACTACTTCTTGGAATACAATTTCAAATATGGATGTCACATTCATTAATGTACTACATCACAATAAAACATTCATTCATTACTACACACAAAAAAAAAACCTAAAACTTACAATTACTGGCTGTCAGAATTGCATTATTTACAGATTATAGTACAAAATATATTTACAGTCCAATAATGATCATCTTTTAAATATTAAACCACTTCTCATCCATTCCTATAGCCCATACTAGAACGTATGAACTCTATCACACCCACACATTATCTAGTATCAGTGAATAACGCTATCAATAAAATATACACAGCAATCAAATTAAAACAATCCATTCAAATACAAAATTTCCTGAAAGTACAATGTCCAATCAAATTCAGAAACCACAGGCTAAAAATTATTTCAACTGATTAGCTATCGTAATCAACACACTTTCACTATATATGTCCAAAACAATTATTTAATAATCAAATCAATTAGGTAATGTATCAGCCAATATTTCTTTGACTCCTGAACTCAATCGGTCAGGGAACTTGATGTCGAAAGCGACCATTAGATCTCCTTTGCGAGTTGGCTCCTTGGGAAATGGTAATCCATACCCAGGAAACCGCTTCACTGTGTGCGGCTTCACCACTTCACCTTGTAGATTCACAGTCAACTTTTCACCACTCATGGTTGGCACTTCGATGACAGTTCCACAAAGGGCCTGTAACAATAGAAAAATAATTATATTTCATTGTACAAAATCAAGGATGAACTTAATTATCTATGCAATGCTATATGGCATCATGTGATTGGAGTGGGCTGATTGATAAACCACCTTTGAACTAATGTGGTCACAGCCATAAACTGGGTTACAAATTTAAAAATGATCATACATATAGGCAGTTTTATGCTACTATACTTTGTTTATTCGCCAATATTACTTTTTAACATAACTCGCCCGTGATTAATATGGGTGAGTTATGTTAAAAAGTAATCTAATGGACATAATATGGATAATAACATGACCTAGCTAGGGTTGAACTACACCAGTTAGTTGGTCCATGGAGAATTTTTTGCCAGTGGTTCTACTATGTACAATTGGTTGTATATTGGGTCATCTTTAATTGTCTATAGTATCACAGAGTGATAAGGTCGTCAGTTATTAATATAAAATTATAAATACAGTACATTCCACAGCTGTAGGATCCACTTTCATATCACAATTTTCAACTAACTCAAGACTTGGAACCATATAATATCAAGTGTGTCTACAAGCAAAAAATGTCTTTTACCACCAGTTGTATACGTAAATAATACAAGTAGACAAAAAAAAACCTGTGGACCAACTAAAATATCTAATGCAACACACCCCTCCCTACTTTACTAATTTTGAGAGAATTTAGTATCCATGTAAATGTGAGATTAACATTCAGTGATGAAGTAAATCCCAAATGTTACTGTTGTTTGTAACATGAAAATTTTAATATTAAATATGTAATTATTTTGAATTATAAGTAGTACCAGATATAATATGAATCTCCAGTGGTACTACTAACCAAGTCAGTAGTACCACTGGGAAAAAACTAACCCATGTATGTACTACTTATAAGTAGTACATGTGTTAAATTCTTCCACGACGAATAAAGGTCTTTAATAGTATAACAAAATAACAAACCTTCATAATAGTAAATAAATAGTACCTATTGGTCATTCGAATTTGGCAAGAATAATGTAGGTACCTAATTATTTTATTAATTGAATAAGAAACTAGCCTCTCCGAACTCCAGGACATATACTATAAAGTCCTTAATTCCCACCCTCGACTCCCCGTGAAATCTTAACAAAATTGTTTCCTATTCTAGTCACTGGGTAACAAAGTGTGATATACCTAGTATCTTAAAGTAAATTAACGAATACAAAAAGTTAAAATTGGTTTAGTAATATTTGAGTAAGTATATTATGTGCATACAAACAGACAAAAATCCCAGATTGTTGAGTTCAGATCGTCTACATAACCCATTAAGTATATTGTTTTGGAATAGGATTGACCTAGTCATGAATATGTACACAGTCATAGTTTTGTTTGTCAACAAATAAGTACCTGTTTGAGCGATATCCTTGCAGTGTAGCGGATGTCGCTGCCTTCGCGGCGGAACAGCGGATGTGGCTTGTCACGGATGATGAATACTATGTCCGCTGGGATCTTGTTGCGGCCCTGGTCACCCTCCTTCTGGAACGTGATTTTGGTACCCGCTTTCCAACCCGGCTTCACGTGAATCGTCAGCACTTTGTCCTCCTTCTTCGAGGTACCATCCGGCTGGATGACCCGCCGCGATATCTTCATCTTTTTAACACAACCACGTGCAATGTCTTCCAGCGACACGTACAAATCATGTTCAATAGGCGGGTCCTGCGTCTTTTCTTTGCGGCCGGGGGAGCCATGGACGTTGAAGCTGTGACTGCGGAACGCACCACCGGGTCCGCCAGGCCGTTGTCCACCCATATTCGCGAATGGGTCCATATCCACGTCCATGTCGTGGCCGAAAAACGTGTTACCACCTCCGCCACCGTTTAAGTCGAAGAAAGCTTGGAATGGCGTCGCAGAGCCAAAGAATTGGGCGAATGTAGCCCTGGGATCGCCGTGGAACGTGTACGAGAATGATTGTCCACCGCCAGGCCCGTTGGCTGACGCGCCACTCTTCAGTCCTTCCTCGCCGTGCATATCGTAGATTTCGCGCTTCTTTTTATCGGATAGCACCTCGTATGCCTCCGCCACTTCTTTGAACCGCTCCTCAGCCCCAGGCGATTTGTTTTTGTCCGGGTGGTACTTGAGCGCCAACTTGCGATATGCCTTTTTAATATCATCGTCAGACGCGCCCTTGGCTAAACCTAAACTCTTATAATAATCCTTACCCATTGTTAACAGAAATACCTGTAACAAATAAAATCGAAATTGAACAATTTCTGCATAAACTTTGGCATGAACACCTTTTTAGGAAACGTCTGCATTGCATGAAGTCATAGCGTTGGGCACGGCAATGGTTTTAATCTGGGATGTCTTTTTTCTTTATATACATAATTAAAAATCTGCAACAATTAAACCATCGGAGATAAGAAAAAAAAAAGGCAATACTCACTCAAAAATAGGGATACGGTTACAAATCCAACAATAGAACTGGACAAAATTAAAAATTAATCACACACCACACAACTTTCTCTCCTCACAGTTAACACGACCAAATTCACAATTAAATGAAACGCCAAGTTGTCGTCGCTCCGAAATATATACAATAAAACGTCTAGAACGTTCTGGGACCTTCATATGACGTTTGCGAAATTACGTCGATACACGCCATAGGGAATTTCCATGGGTAAAAAAGAGATAAATATAAATCTCCGCCACGATCAGCTTCAAAACGCAATTTCTGGAACATGAAAAGTTAGTTTTCAATGAAATATAAATAGCGAACACGATCACGTCACCGTATGAGCCAATGAGAATTGAGATTTGAATGTTTTCACCAATGGCAGGATTATAGAAATATGTTTAAAACAAACTAACGTCAAAGCAAGCTGTGTCTATGTATCGAGGTATAAAACGAAAAGCTTGAATTTTAAGCATAATAACAAAATACTATGTATACTGCTCTAACATTAACTACTAAAGAGGTGAAAGAAAGAGAAAACTAATAAAAATTAGTTTTAAAACGTTTTTGACATATAAAGCTTTGTTCACATGTTTATACATGGTACATAAATCTTAATACCATTTTTAGTTAATATCATCGTTTTATAATAAGTAGGTACCTACCTTACCACTGCCTTCTATAGTTACAAGCAATGCGATTGACATTTGGCAACGTTGCGTGTAGTCGAGCCTTGGTATCAGTCAGGCTATTAGTTGGCGTTTTCTTCCATTTAAACGTTATGTAAACAGAGATATTAATTGAAAATAATAAGTCAGTGATAAAAACTACTTGTTGCATCGTGTTTATTCGTAATTAGCAAAATAGGTTGATATTTTCACCATATCGTTTTTCGTTTCACGTCACAATCGTAACACGTTTGGGTGGAAATTATAGTAAATTTTGATAATTTTCAAATAAGTTTGAGGATATAGAGTCTGGAGTATCCCGAGGAACTATACTTACACCTGTCATGGTCCTTTTAACCACATGCTAGCTACCAGCAGGTCCGCCGAGATTGATTACGTAGAACTCAGAGAGAGGAAGAAACTGCAAGGAAATGTACATCTCCGTAGAACATTATAAAATAAAACTAGTTTGTAAGATATAGAAAACCTGTGATAAATGCACAAAACCATAATGACACTAACCGAAATGAGATATAAACATTTATTTTATTCTATTTTATTCTATTCTATTCATAAAAGCCATTTATAACACACGAACAAAGTCGCGAGCAGGTGCTAGTATCATATAATATGTAATCTTATTTATATTTTCTACTTAATACTTACTATCTATAATTTCATATTTAGTTATTTAAATCCCAAAATTACAATTATTAAATCATGACATCTTGTCAGCTGACGAAGTAAATCCACATACATGTGACAGATAATGCTACATTGCCTGATCTAATAGCATGGCTTGTAACTATAGAAAACAGTGACCTAACCTACCTATTTTAATTTAGATTTTATGATTTTATTTTTTTTAATTTTCTACAGCATACAAAAAAATCTAAAAATCATAGAGATAAAATAACAAAAGTAACTAAAATAGGTAAACCCTGTACCTATGTAACGGTTGGGCATCGGTTGGCCTTAGGAGAAAAAGATTGGAAAATAATTGGACCCTGTACATTCTGTGTGTTATACCATATTATAACTCTAGGTACTCTTATTCTCTGTCTCTTTCAATAGTGACCCCACATTTCACATGTTTTATTCTATTATCTCCATACTAAAAAACAATCGCTAACGGCTAAGTGATTAAAACACAAACATCGAAAAAATCGTGATCATTTGATCAGTGTACTCGTAGCTACAGACGTAATAAACACATTAGATTAGATTCTCCGTCACTGAAAAACCCGTGAAGCACTATTACAGTGGCGGCCGTCTCTTTATGTGTGAGTCAGTGTGAGTGAAACTTTACAGCTAGGGTTGCCAACCATACTATAAAAACAGTAATAAACTTGTTTTTAGCCTTTACTAACTGTTTACTGTTCACTAAAAATAAAGTATCCAAAATACTGTTTTTTTGACAACATACTCAATAATACTAGCGTTCAAAGCCAAAATCATCCAAACCACAGAGTAAGTGTTGCCACGCAATGCATTGAAGTTTTCTAAAACTTGAATCGACTATCTAGATAGTCCAGCCCTGAGGTATATTGAGTTTTTGAATAAAAAATCACGAACCGCCAGCATTCTGTGTTATCAAATTCAGATACTTGAATTAATAAAAAGATTTCCAATATTTTTATTAAAAAAATTCAATACATTATGCATACAACTTTATATAATGCAACAGGAAAATGAAAAGAATACAAATCAACCACTTTCAACCAAGACCACGGGTACGCAGGGTTGTCAGTTACACATGATAATTTAATTACCATGCTAAGTGGGAAGTCCGAGGCATAACATAAAATGCACTTAATTATTGAAGCTTCAATTATAAATTTAATGCAGAATTTTCGTTTTTCAAGTACCATTTTTACGAAAGAGTCATACTAAATTCTACTTCACAGTGTTAAGTCAAATCATCAAGTGGTGTACATTTTCTTGCGCACATGCGGTCAAAACGCGATATCTCTATGCATCTGATTATACGTATTTTTTTAATCATAACGTTTTTAAAATGTCTCTCATGCGGTCAAATTGTGATATTTCTCTGTGCGTCTGATAACATGTTTTTTTTTTTTAACATAACAACGTTTTTCTATAGAAATTGATATATCTTGTGATTCAAGGTTGGTTGGTACCGCCAAGTGGTGTACATGTTTTGGAAATAGACAATGTCCCAAACACTAACATAAAGGTGCCTAGGTAGTAGACGCGAAGATCTATGTAAATTGTACGGCGCATGTAACGCAAACGAGAATGGTCGATTCAGTCTCATAAGATAATTTCAATGAAACATATTTTGTATCTCATCAAAACGTAATTTTGTATTATGAAAGTTGGTATATCTCGTATGATTCTGGAAAATTGTAATGTTCTATATGGCTTTTGAGAATACAGAATTATGTTTTCGCTAGAAAAATATTGAATTTCATCGACAATGTGTCATGAGACTTAAAGTCAAGCGGTCCGAGAATTATCCCTGCTTCCTTTGATCTATCAACATTTGTGTCTAAACCGCTACGCTGGACGAAATAGCGAAAAGGATAAGTGTACAGCAAAGTAATAGATTGAAAAGAGATGAAATGAGTATTATCGTTATGCTTACCGACTAATTCAATTTAAACTAATTCAATAACCGTCAAAAATTTAATTCGTAAAAACAAAATACTACGAAGTTTCGTGTAATAGGTAAGTAATCCCATCCGTCTTTTTATAATTCCGAGTGTTGTTTATGTACTTTTTAAAAGCACAGCACGGCATTTTTCTCAAACATTTTTTCAAAATACAAAATAATCTCAATCGGCAACACTGACAGACGGCCCACAAGCGACTATATCAAAATTGTTCAGAGCACCGCGATCTGAACGACTTTTGCGCAGAGCTTCATGCTGTGGTACGTACAGTCTCGTACCCTAGGTACATATATTAAGTCGGTGGTCCCCTAAGTGGTCTCAAACCTGTTAGTGCACTCATGGCCACAACGATCTCACTGCATCGCACACTTACGTCATCGAGCGAGGGGAGAGGGTTAATTTAGTCAACGTCATACTCTCCGTAATGGGATGGATTAGATTTTTATGAATCGTTGTGTAGATAGATATTAAAGTGCTCTAAAAACTAGATTAAGCAATAAAAAATATCTTTCAAATGTTTCTCTCAAATTATTTAACCGAATACGGTAACCATCGCTTAGAAATAGGCAAAGAGACACTTTGCTAATGGCCACCCTGAGTGAAAGCAATTACTGTCAATACGAATAAATTACATTAGTGACATTAGTTCCTTGTGGCATTTTGTATAAACTCCATACTAACCGTACTACGCTACGTTGCCTGTTTTTATTATTATTCAATAGAAATTAGTATAAATCAAATCATTTATTCAATGTAGGATTACAAAGTAAACACTTATTGAAACAATAACTGTCATACACTAGTTAATGGTAGAATTAACATATGTTAGAACGCCAATAACCAAAAAAAGAATACCATTTACAAAGTACAAACAAGTCGTGGTCAGTCGGGGCCTAGTCACAGCTTTGCTTTGTGGACAATATTTTGAAGAAAATAAATATTCTCTAAATGCATAAGTAGTCAGTCCTATTGACTATATAATTCAAAAAAATACATTTATTGATAAACGGATATAGGATTTTATATTTTAGGTTCAGATAAGTAAAACACAAAAATTGTTCACACTTTTTATTTATCGAACCAGCCGTAGAAATAGCGCATGTCTGCACCCTTTATATTCCATGTCGAAATATTTCTCATAAAAATCTTGAATTAACTCTTCAACCTGCAACAATCAAAATGGCCAGTGGTGATATCTTTCAACCAAATTGTGATAACTGTAATGAGATGATGTATGAGCCATTCATCCAGTGCTGTGAGTGTGAGATCAATATGTGCACATCATGCTTTAGTTCCGGCCAAGAAGTTAAAACTCATAAAAACAACCATAAATATGCTATAAGACGGAATGACTTCCCACTATTTGACAATTGTAACTGGTCTGCTAAAGAAGAATGTAAACTGTTGTCAGCTTTGGCCATACACGGCTATGGAAATTGGGAGGAAATAGCTAAAAGTGTTAACACTAGATCAAAATTAGAATGTCAAGAACACTACAAAAAGTACTACATAGAGAATGTTCAACACGAAGAACTAAAATTACTACCAGAGACCCTTCAATCCATATTTCGTAAACCGGTGACACCATATCTTTATAATTTGGAACCGAATTGTGATCCACCCAGACACAACAGTTCAGATCCACATTTAGCTGGGTACAATGCACATAGGTCAGAATTTGAGTTGAGTTATGATCATAATGCAGAGAGCATATTCAATATAGAAGACGGGGACTTTGATGAAGAAGACGATTGCATACAAGCCCTCAGAGTAGCTCTGGTGAATGCTTTTAACACTAGACTGAAAGAAAGACTAAGAAGATACAGCACCATACAACGACACGGCCTTATAATGCCCAACAAACTTGCTGCTTGGATACAAAGATTTGATAAAACTATCACAAGGCAGAAAGCAGAAAAACTGCTATCTTTTATGCAATTTATGACTGGCATGGAATTTGATGCATTCATGGAATCGCTTAGTTTGGAAGCTGAGATATTGCACAAAATTGTGTGTTTATCAGAGTATAGACGTCACGGAATCAGAACTCTATATGGTTCAAGAATATTCAAGAAGTTAAAGAAAGAAAATGATATACACACTAAAGAGTTGAAATATTATACAAATACGATGGCAAAGAAGTTTGATTCTCCGTCACTTTTAAAGAGCAAGATTAATTTCAAAGAAGGAAATATGAAAAAACAAAAAAGACAATCTATGCCTTTAGACATAATGGATTTACCCGGTTTTGGTTCTCTCTCATCAAAGGAAAAAGATTTATGTTCTATGCTGAGGCTGATGCCTGAAAACTACTTAGATATCAAGAGTCAGTTGATTTCAGAGAATAATAAATTGGGATCACTACGTCTTTTAGATGCGAGGCGTATATTAAAGATAGATGTCAACAAGACCAGAAAATTGTATGACTATCTTGTTGCCGAGGGGTTTCTCACGAAACCGCTTTGAATTGTTCTTTTGTTTCATTGATTGAAAATTCATAATAAAAATACATTTTTATTGATTTCTCAATTATTTGTTTACCTTGAATCCAAATTTTTGATAAAGGAATATAGCTGAGTTGGTCGGTGACACGTGTAATGTTACGTCCTTGCCTGTACAAGTCTGTAACAAAATCAGTGTTATAAATAATAGTAAAAAATTCAATAAGCATTTCCATTGATATAACATGGAGGCATCTTATTTTAGCAAATACAAAAATATAGGTGAAATTAAACAAAAAATGTTAGTTGAATATTCCCTTTTTTATTTTGATTTATAAGACTACTAGCTTCTGCCCGCGTGGACTACACAGTTGTACCGCGACAGTTAAAGGAACGCGACGGTGCAGAACATTGTAACACTTTCTAGAACATTCTGAAACTTAAGTACCTAAGAAATCTCTATACCTAATTTCATAAAAATCCATTTAGCCATTTTAGCATAAAGAATAGCTATCCCACAAGTCGGTCCCAAAATCAGTCAGCCGTTTTGGAGATTAACCAGAACAGACTAACAGGGTCAGTATTTATGTGTTGAATATTGATACTGGGACCGGGTCTTGGTTGTTATATGGATGTGGTGTCTTCGCTTGATACCCAAAATACAGGCTAATGCTTAGTTTGGGGCCTAGACATTGTTGTGATGGATATGTCATTACATCTTAACCCATACCCATAACACAAGCTTTGTTTAGTTTGGGACTAGATGGTGCTGTGTGGGATGTCCTAAGTATTATTATTTAAAATAAAGCAACATTTGTAAAGCTAACATAAAAGAAAACTAATTCTTCAATAAATAAAATAAATAATGATCAAGACTAATCAATCGCGCCAAGTTTGTGTGCGTGGTGCAGATGCGCGTATAGTAGTAAGCAAGCTGTCAAGTAAAACTTATTTTCGAGCTGTCACTTTTTGTAATTACGTCCTTAATCTTCATTTGCTTTTCAATAATTTGCAGTACTGTAAGTTTAATATTTTTAAAAGTTCCGTGTATTACAAAGATTAAAAAATAGTGAAGCGCTATAGGATCACTCTGTTGTCCATCCACATGTTCTTCAACACCCCTTTTATCAAGTTGAAACTAATATCAATATAGAGGACTGCGGGCCGATAGTTGTATGCGTTTTTGTGTTGTATGGCAGAGTAGCGACTAACACATTTCAATACATTATAGACAGTATGGAATCCTCAAGGCGCAATTCCAACTCGCACTTAATAATAATAATACCTGGTACATCCCACACAGCGACATCTAGCCCCAAAGTAAGCAAGTATTATGCTTGTATTATGGGGTACTAGACAACTGATATACATACTTACTCTGTAACATAAACATATATGAATACTTTCACACCCAGATACGGAACAAAGAGACATGTTCATGCAAACGAATATTTGTCCCAGGCAGAAATCGAACCCCCGACTTTTGGTTCTGCAGTTAGGGTCTCTGACCACTCGGCCAATAAGTCAGTCAAACAAAGAAAGCACTTAGTCGGTTGTTTTATAAATAGTGAACTAAGTTAAAGAATATTGCAAGCAAAATTAATCTCATTTGTAGATAGAAATAATAGAATTATACCAACTTGTAACAAATGGTACAGCATAAATGTCGCAATCTTTGCTCTGCGCCACGCCGGTCTTGTCAAGACGAACGAGATGTAGGCCTCGTTGTGGCTGACATCTGGGACCAGGAACGCACAGCCCACCACTAAGCGTTTATATGTCACTATGCAGCTGAACTCAGGGTATTGGAGGGCTTCCGTTACTGGATGAAAAAGAGTGCACTGTGATAATTCTGTACCAGCCATCTAAAACTAATAAAAAAATATAATGTAGACTGCAAGGCATCCCACTGTAGTTTAAGAATCTGCCAATCGAGGACATCATTTAATCAAACAAATTTTTTTACCAAAATTTAATTTTTTAAGTTAAAAAAAGACAATATTACAGCTGATAATAGATGCCAAATAAATAGTTATGGACATCTAATACACCTCGCTATCACATATATATATCACATATATCACACATATAGCCACGTTTCCGTGCTGCAGATCAATTCACCTTTCGTTCACATGTTAGCGATCATAGAAGAAAGCACGACTGATGACGATTGCGTGAAGGGAGAAAGGATGTAAGTACTCACTTGTGTCTCTTACTCATGATCGGTCGCGTTCGTTGCGACGGTCGCTAGTATGCAAACAAAACGTGAACCAACTTCTAGTAGAAAGAGCTAAGAATAACAAAAATATGACAATTTTTTTTTAATTAATTTTTTTTTGTATTTCATCACTTGTGTCTTTAAAAAAATGTTTTTTTGATGTTGAGCAGAATTTTTTTTTTTCTATGCTAAAATGAAAAGATTTGATTTTTTGTTTGTTTGTCATGGATAAACTCAATAACTACTAAGGAAACTGATTTAAAAAATTCTTTCACTTATACAGTCTGTCGATTAAATGTATTTACATGGTTTTTTTTAGTCGTATACTTATAACACTCTTTGCTATGGTACTCGTGCTGTCAGTGACGTTACTGTGACGTAAATATTTTCGATTTTTATTATTCTGAGTGGCTTTAACCATGCCAAAACCTATTAGAAGTGGAGAACGTAAACTAATTTATAAATTGTTGGAGTATTGTGAGCAGGAGAAGGCCTCAGGACAATTAACTATCAACATAAAGTGCAAGAACGTGTCGCCCGCGCCGCTATGAATGGTTTGTAGTTCAAATAAAACGTTTTGATATTTAAATTTTTATATATTTCAATAATATTGTATATTTAATATTTATATCTTTTTAGGTCTGTCTCGTGTAGCTATAACCAAAATTAAAAAGGAAGGACAGGCATATGGCAAGGCATATGGCAAACTCCAGGAAAAGGAAAAGGATCTAGGCCTGGCCGTCCTAAAAAAGTGCTTATTGATGACTTTGACCCATGTGCAATACGTCACAAAATTAATGAGTACTACACAGTTCGCAAAGAAATACCAACTTTACGTAAATTACTGAGAGAGCTAAAACAGGAAATACAATTTCCAGGAGAGATAGACAGCCTAAGAGCTGTTTTGAAAGATTTGGGATTCAAGTACGCCAAATGTGGCAGTAAAAGAAAACTATTGTGTGAGAGATTTGATATTGTTGCATAGAAAAATAAGTACTTCAGAACTATAAAAGCTTTACGAAATGAGACTCATAATAAAAAACACTTAGTTTTTTTAGACGAAACGTATGTCCACACTTTTCATAGTTTGAACAAGTGTTGGCAAAGTGATAGCCAAGCGGGAGTGTCAAAAGACATTTCACTGGGTGAAAGGTATATCATGGTGCACGCTGGTTCGGTAAATGGGTTTGTCCAGAATACATTGCTTGTTTATAAGTCGAAAGATAAAAAAGCGGATTATCATGATGACATGAACAAAGACAATTTAAAAAATGGTTTGCTGAAAAATTGATACCGAATTTGCCTGGACTGTTATTATCATGGACAATGCCCGATACCATTGCTATCAAATAAATAAACCTCCTACTCAAAAGAATAGAAAACATGAAATACAAGAGTGGCGTTCATGCAAAAATATTAGTTTTCCCACATATTTTACAAAATCAGAATTATTATTGGTCAAACAAAACAAACCTCAACCGGAATATGAAATCGACGCAATAGCAAAAGAGAATGGACATGAAATATTAAGGACTCCTCCATACCATTGCGATCTGAACCCGATCAAGTTGATATGGAGTTTGGCGAAAAGAAAAATTTCGATGAAAAATGTCAATATTGAAAAAAAACTTCTTCGAAGCACAATTGAACAATAATGTTTATCTACTTCATCTGCTGAGTGGAAAAAAGAATGCGATCACGTTGTAAATGTCGAAAACCAGTATATAGAACGAGTTCGCATCACAGAAGATCTGCCTGAATTCATTATACAAGTTGGAAACAGCAGTAGTGGCAGTAGTGACGACCCTGATGAAAGCGCCATTTTGTTTAGGGATTCAATGTCAGGCGTTGAATATTTAGAGAGTGATTTTGACTATGATTCGTAATAAATGTTTTGATTTTTATTTTTTTTTATTAACTTATTGCACCTAACACCACATAATCTTCTTGATCATTCCCATTCCGCATATTAAAAACGAAAAGTTATAAATAAGTATAATATAAATAAAAAAAAATCAGGTCAAGTATCTACATTAGTTAGTGGTACTATACGCTTTTGACAGTGTTGCCATGTAGGGTTTTTGAAAGTCCTTATTATTTTCCCATGTAAACACATTTAATCGACAGACTATACTAAGCTACATTACACTATCAACGAGTAAGATGGGTTATATTTCATTTTCAAACTAGCTTTATTCCCGCGGCTCCGCTCGTGTGGACTACACAGTTGTACCGGGACCGCTATAATTGTTTGCATAGGTATAGTTTATTATTATATATATATATTATTATAGGCAAGCTGAAAAGGTAGGTTACTTTTTATCCTGGAAAAAGGGGTCCCGGTACATCTGTGTAGTCCACGTGAGCGGAGCTGAGGGCGGAAAGCTAGCATAAAATAACGATGTAGGTACTTTAATGAGCAGATTCTGTATGCAGTGAAACGCCCCGCAATTATTTTCGAACCTATTCGTCGATAAATTGGCGTCAATACAACATGCAATAAAGGCAGTGAGCGTGCTTTATCAGTTAACGACCTCGAGCGAAGTAGAACAAGTTAAACGAATTTTTTCACCGATGGAGTTAGACATCTAACTTTTGGTGGACTCGTCGATTTGGTCACAGCTTCGGAATAGTTCGGTAGAACTAAACAAAAAGATTCAAGCTCTACATGCTCTATAAGTTTGGACTACATTAAGCCGAACACCAGTTATATCACTGTTGCATAATTTCTTACTATCTCATTAAATCATTACCAATGTCAAAATAGATTAGTCACATTAGTTACTTTTCTAAATAGCAAGATTAGTTATATGGAATGATGTTGCATCTCTTATAGCTAAAACACAATTAAATACATTAAAAAAATGTATCAAAACTACAGTATATTTACGATCGATTCCTGGCCAGAAGTGTTGAGCACAGAGGCTGTTGACAGCGGCTATGTGTTGAGGTTGGACATACGAGTAGTCTATAGTGGCATGTGGTGGAGGGGAGTAGTCCTTAGTGTGCCTGTATCCAAGGACAGAAAAATTACACTTTTAATAATGTTTAAATATTCATTAGATAAAAGAAAAACCGGCTAAAGCAGACTAGAAGGCGCACGTACCTCTCTTTTGAACTAATTCCGAAAAAAATACATCAACACTGTGAGTGTTGTACTAGTCGGTCCATCGATTTAGACCAGTTATAAGGGTGATATAGTTTCTATTTGTATAAATGTACTTAATTTATACCTATTAGTTTTTCGTAGAAGTTCATCCATTAGTGATAACCACAATGGTGTTGTTTCTGCATCTCGCCGTATGTAAGGTTTCAACATTGCTCCAGAATATGGCGATTGAAACGGAGCCAGTTCCAAGCGGGAAATCAGTAGTGGACCCTGGTTTGTGGAAGCCACTGTACCGCATAGGTTGTCCATTAAATACTAGAAAAATAAATAAATTAACAAAATTAGTCAAACAATCAAGATAGATAGAGTATTTAGCTGTTCATTTTAAAAATATGGTGATACTTTTAAAATCAATATGAAATGTTTATGTTAATTTTTACATAACTTCATGGAACTATATTGTGAAGTCTATTGATTTTATTATTTAGTTTTTTAATCTTTTATACAATGCTAGTTAAAAAATCTTTATAATATTTTCTCACTTTACAGCCGTTTTACAGCATATAAAGTATAAAATCTAATATAATATATATATTCACAAATATATATAATTCATTTAAAGGTAATTGTGTAAGATGTTATAATACATTTCCAAGCAACATTATAGATTTATCAATAAATACTAAAAAAATACAAGCCACTCTAAGTTTCTTGCAGTGTTCGTCTTACAGCGGTGATCGACGGACGATTTAAACCGCGAGTATAATGTACGCGTACTTAAAACTCACCGAACTAAATGCTGATAGACGCGCGAGTAAATTAGTTAAATACTATCATGTGACTGCACTGTTTTTGCGAATTCAAAAAAATCTTTACCCTATCTTAGTCTAGCAACAACCACGATGGCTTCTTAATCTGTAATATCAAATATGTTGACAAAAGAAGAGTGGTTATATTTGGGACTTGCAGTATTCTATTTACTAAAAAAAAGAAAGCGTGCCAAAGTATGGATGAAGTCCGACATCATTACACCAAAATAATCAAACTCGTGTCTTGTCAAAATGGAGGCTCGCGGATCGCAGCCCCTGATCGACTTCCGAGCCTCGGCTCGCCGAGTTTGATTTCCGCCGAGTCGGAAATTCACGAGTAAACACGAATATCTATAAGTACGCGTGTTTACGCTGATCCGCGAACGAAATAGATCGTAGGACTAGCTCGCAGTTCTAAAACCGCGAACTGAATGGCCCGTCCATCACCGCTGTTATAGTGGTCGCGTACGAACCTGCTCAGACTGGCTTTATGACGTTCAAAAGTGACAGCGTAGAATCCTAAACGAAAATAAATGGTTTTTGTTATTTATTAACTTACAGATGTTTGGAATCTATCCAAAATTCTTTCAACATTGACCACGGAACGAGGATCTTCAGTGCTGTATCCACCCAATATTCGTATTGTCCTGTAACATAGTATATGTTAATTTTGTTCATAGTTTGCAATTATTAACAGCGAACGAAATATTTTAATTGATGTCAAAACTTCACAACATAGAGATAGCGAAGCTCCCTATCACCTCCCCATTATAGAGACATGGTAAAACATTTACTATACAAAACGAGCGTTCTATTCAGCGGGAGGAGGGGTGAGACGCGTTTGCAGGGTGAAACGTCCATACATTCATACCTACACATGAAAAGTCACACCATACATTGTTTTTTGTTTTTGGAGATGCTTTTAAACATTTCACTGCATAATACGGCGTTTTCGCGATGAAATACTTTCTAACGGGCATTTGCCGATATGCCGATTATGTCGTGATAGCCCAAAGCGCAACAAACCTGTCTCAAATTTATAAGGCCATGGTTCGAATCCGGGCGTGTACCAATGAGTTTTTCTGACTTAAGTACATAATTATCACTGACTCTGTGCCTCGGAGAGCACGTTAAGCAGTCGGTCCCGGGCGCTGTCAATAGATGCTGGTCGTTACAATCCTTAACCCGCGGTGGAGCAGCGTGGTGGATTTAAGCTCCAAGTCCCCCTCGCCCTGGGGGAGGCCTAAGCCCCTGCAGTGGGGTAAAAATGGGCTAGAATTTGCCGACTGACGATCGGTGTTGGCATACACTACTAGCGCGGTGTATGAGCGGTCGCCTTGTCGATAGCGTGTCGTGATTCTAGTGAGGAGCGAGACGGGCGCGTGCCGCTACTTCTATGCTTTACAAGATACATGTTTTCTGGACTCATATTTGAACTAATGGTTACACTAATATTGTTTCAATAAATAAATTAATAATTATAAATATGTACACAAGAATAATCATAATTGTTTACAAGCCAATAATTTGTATTGTAAAAATTTATTTCACTATATACTAGCTTTCCGATTGCGGTTTCGCCCGCGTGGACTACGCAGTTGTTCCGGGACAGCTAAATAGTAGGTCAGTGAAATGAGGTTGTAAGAGCTTTCAAGTCATCTTGGATATGATGTCATCTGTAGTCAATGCGTTCAGTATAACCTTCTAAACAAGAAAAGATGATATGAGAAATGCTCAGGCTGTAGGGGTAGAAACTGTGACATGAACATGGCGGTACAGAGAAAAAAAATATCATTTAAAGATGCCGTGTGAGGTAAAAAATGAAAGGACTTTGTAAGTAGATTACAAATCTATAACATACTATACGATTTTCACTCCTTGCTCAAACAATTATTAGCAAATAACCAAAAATTCCACAATTACTAGCTAAAATTGAACTGCTTTAGAATAGAAACAACAGAATGAATGATCATAAAATACATATCAAATGACTAGAATATCGTTCTTACAATAATAAATCTGCAACGAATATATCCTACAGCAAGCAATGTGGAAGGGTTAGGGTAGGGGAAGAGAGAGAAAGGACCCTTGCAAAACGGAGGCGGAGCACTGTAGGAAACATGTGTGAAATGGTAATGAAAGTGGGAATGAATCAGTTTATATTATATAACAGATATATACATATCATAGAAAGACGGAAGCAGAAGTTAAATGAGAGTAAAGTGTGAGAGTGAACGAGAACAGTGGCGAGAGCGGAAAAGCCGCGGTAGGAAGCTAGTCAAAGTATATTCTAATATAAACAACAAAATTCTAGACTTTTACTTTTTTCATTTGATTTTTTTAAATAGGTGGTTTTTTATTATATTTCTCTGTTTTACGGTTTTTATTAATATCGTTTTTTAATTTTACTCACTTATCAAAATCAAAAACAGGTAAATGCTTATGTCTTTTCAACCTCCTAACTGCGAGTTTAGCTCGAAACCTTCTCAGCTCTGCTTTTTTGTTGGGATCTTTAATCTTTTGTATTTGGTTTTCTACTCGTTTTAACAACTGTACCTCTTCATATTCTGACAGTTTAATCAATTCTTTCTTAATTTCAGAGTTATCTTTTCTCCATGGCATTTCTAAAGAATTGGGTTTACTTGAGAATAACGAATTTTTCATGAGTGGAGTAACTGTTTTTTCTTTTTCTATATTTTTAAATTTCATTTCTTGTTCGACAGGTATGCCCGGTTTATCTTCGTTTTCATCAGAATGAACTTCAGCTGCTGTGTACGGAGAGTTACTTTGGGAATCCGAATCATAATTCACCATAGATTGTTGGAACGAATGCAGACTCGATGAATCACTCTATAATTAAACAAAGGAAAATTTGTTACATAACTGACCGGTTGGCCGAGTGGTTAGAGACCCTAACTGCGGAGTCAAGAGTCGCGGGTTCGATTCCCGCTCGAGACAAATATTTGTGCGCATGAACATGTCTATTTGTTTTGCGTCTGGGTGTAAAAGTATTGGTACATGTATATGCTATAAAGAGTATTTAAGTATGTATATCAGTTGTCTAGTACCCCATAATACAAGGATAATACTTGCTTACTTTGGGACTAGATGGTGCTGTGTGGGATGTCCCAGATACTATTTATTAGCTGTGACCACAGGGTACCATTATGAAAGTTCTTGTCCAAATATAATATTAGTATTTATTACATAATTTTGTTTAAGGGAAAGAAGTTCAATCAAACAGATACCTTATGTAGCCTACTCTTAGGCCCTTTACGCACTAGCGGTTGGCCGCCTAGCCGCGACGCTGGCCGCAGCTCCCCATTCAACAACCGCGATTAAAATTTTGAGGCGGTTAAGTGCATACAATCATAGGCGGTTGCATATTAAAAAATGTAAAAGCAGCTGGCTGCGCGCCTAGTCGCCCTCATGGGTAACCGCTAGTGCGTAACGACTCTTAGGTCTCTAAATAAATTGATTGTAAAAAGTTACTGGATTCCAACAATCAAACTTTAGCGGTGTCTTAACATGAGCAGCACAGCATTATTTGGAAATATTTTATTATCAGGTGAGAGTTTCAAGATAATTAAAAAATATTTACTGGTGGCACAGGGTTAGTAAAATCATAGGTTCTAAAAATTTCCATATCCGAGTATGATGAAGTGTTACGCGAAGTGAAACTGGTCCATGGATCATCATTAATATCCTCAGGGATTCCATTCCTGCGAGAAAAAAAAATTATGATGATAATATGGCACGTTTGGTTGCACGAAGTCCAAACTTATAGAGCATGTAGAGCTTACCGAACTGTACAAAAAGATTTAAAAAAAATTAATTTAAAACAAATGAAACATTAAACATGTTTTCTTGGTAACTGTTAGTCTGCGCCATCTGCTCATTTGAAAGTATTAAACACAAAACACTTTCTATTAGTTTGGACTACATTCAACCAAACACGGTATATATAATAAAGTAAAAATAATTAGTAAATATAATTATATTATTATAAGCGGATAAATATTTTATTTATATATAATCTTGATATATGTCTGTGTTAAAAAATAATTTTAAGGTTTCGAATATTCTCAATTTCATATGGTTTTAAAAAGTAAACATAATATTAGTTTCAATTTTATATAAACTATTTATTTATTAATTTATGAAAATTAAAAAGCTAAAAATAAACATTGATAATGGTATTCTTTTATTGTCATAAACACCGTTTTTTATATATATATAAAAACTTATTTACGCACCTGCTGTCTGAATCAAAATATTCTAAGTGTGAAGTACTTGAAATAGCACTAAGTTCATCCGAATCTACTCTCCGTTTCTTACAGGCAATCGTTTCTGTGATAAAGGGAGTTAAGGTCCTGTCATCCTTAGTATTTATTAAGTCCTTGTATCCTACAAACCATAGATAATTATTATCAATAAGAATTCACTTTAAAATGCCAAACATCTCTGTACAAAACATACCCAATTCCGTCACTTTTTCGAGAAACAAATCCCTGTCCATAGTTGATTGCGTTTTTTGTTTGTTTTTCTGTTTGATTCTTCCCATTTCTTGAACTAATAAAATAAAAATATTTATTTATATCCATTGCAATAAAGCAACATTTATATTCAGATGTAGTAAAGTATTACTCAAATGTGCAGCAACAGCAGGTGTGAAATTGTGCATGAGCCGCCACCATCCAGTCTCACCTAGGACCTGTGAGCCTGATCTGAACAACATGTTGTTATACAGAGACAAAGCTCCTGCTATCGTGCCGACCCAATTCTTCTTCTGTTTACTGAAATTATTAACGTTCATATTACTCAAACACAAGGGCGGCCATGGATCATTTTCTAGAAGGTGCGGGATCTTTTAATAGCTTCCCGTCCTAAATTAAAACTCTTTCTAGGTGGCCCATAACGAAGCAAAAGTCTGACCAACAAACAACAAATATTTTTTTAATATATCTATTGATTATTAGGACAGAAAAAAATGTGCAATGAAGGTTTATTTAATTGGCTGACAATTTATGACATTGGATCATAATGATATCGAGTGCTTTCAAAAATTTCTGTTTCCCCTTAAGACGGCTCCAGAGTGGTTGAAACGCTCACACTACCCTAAGGCCGGCCCTGCTCAAACGTATAGAATGTATGCTTAAATTTCTATAGTTTGCATAAAGATCTTTTGAAGCATCTCTTCTGGATGATAGTAAATCATATCTATGTTCAAAAATACAGTTCAAATTTCTATCACATTTACCTTCCTATTTATACATATGTAATATTTGTATTTGTAAACTTTGAAAAAAAAAAGATTTAATGCCTTTTCTTGGTGCTCTTTTTTTCATATGGAAAAAAACAATTTGGACATCTAATAGCTTTGATAACTGTGTCTTTACAGAATTAGCTCTTATTGTCGTATAGTTTTAGACTGCACTGTAAGTTCCTCAAATACAATAGTTACATAAAAATGATGGCCTACAAGTATACCAGGGCTACCAGCATTCATAAACAAAAACATAGTTTATTCAGTTTTGGATGACATAATGTTTTTAATGATCAAGCAAAACATGTGCATTTTGGGTACAGTTACTGTTATAATATCAATGAAGCAAAAAAACATTGGTGAATGTTTTTTGATGTGGTTTTTTAAGGTACATTACGAAAACAATATAGGTATAGTAATAAAATTGCTAAATAAAATTAAAAGTATAAACTTCCATAAAAACGCATGAATCAATATGGCATATGTCAAAACAGATATGTCTATCTGCACACTAGAAATCAAGTATGTATAATGAATGTTAGTTTTTGACTTCTAGAGTGTCCTAAAATCAGAAAACCATTCCTAATTTGTACCATATACTAAACAAGATACACGTTGTAAACAAATTTATTTTGCAGATTTAACATCATAAGGTAGTAAATAAATTGTAATATTTACAGTTGAGTTCCAAATAAAACTGTCCAAATTCTATCAATAAAATGGCAAATATGAGTCTTGTAGTGGAAGTAGCCATGGTTGCTGATGCCATATGCCTGTGTGGTGAGATGGTGTAGAGATAAATATATCACATTGACCCTGAAATATTTTAAAACAAGTTGTGAGTGCGATAATTTACTAGAAATGATATTTGGGATGTTACTACACTGTTTCCATGCTTAAAATAATGCAGTGTCATAATTTGTAGGGTTCCAAAAAAAAAGGAAACATCAAATACTCAGGTTTACAGTCCTTTAAGTCTGTTAAAAGAATAAGCTTTTAAGTTCAAACAATCAAAAATATGGCCAATTAAGTCACACATTTTGATACTCGCAACTAAAGCAATACATCTTTAATTTTTAGTTCTATCACATATAAAAATATTCTTTTGCTATTACAAGCTTATTTATTTTGGTATATACATAAAACACACATATATCATGTGGTGATATGAAACTTCCGTGTGCATTAAGATAGTTTTTTTTTTATTTTATAATATGGAAATAAAAAAAAAATATATAAAACTTTTTGGTATTTTTTTACTCCGCTTTGCTCCTCGCATTAACTCAAGCAAAACCAAACCTAACATATTTTTTGAAGTGGTGGACCATCAACCTATCTTGGCTGAAGTTTAAATGGATCGCTGAAATGAATACAATTCACATCATGCAGCATTAGAAGCCTGGCCTCAAATTATACCTGTATCATTGATTATTCTTCAATTATAAGGTATATCAATTATACCTCAACTGCATGAGTCTGTAGAGACCCAACTTGACTGTAAACAATAAATAAATACTTTGATAGTTTAGTCAGGTAGGAAGTCAGGGTTAATTTGACTGTAATTTTAGAAATAAACATCTGACTCGCGCATCGCTAATACGAAGCGGAGCGGTACGAGCTGACAACTTCAGGCTTTTCCGTTTGACCATTGGATATCCTTGCGTTCATCCATTGGCCAGTTTATTTATATAGGCGCCGTTTATTGACTTTGGCCGAATGAGTTTTGGTGCGCGTTTATTTTATGGTCCTTTAAAATTAACTGGATTTTTATAGTTATGAGCACTCACCAAGGAAATTTGTTCCTTGTAAAAATTTCTTTTTTATCATCAGAGCAATCTTCACAAACAAAATCGAAGAAAACATCACAGGCCAAATCGCCCGGTGTACCTTGCCGCCGCAAACACACCAAGTGTACGAAACAAATGCAACTTTCACACACCAGCCCGGGCCTTTCTTGTTTGTTTTCAGCCTCATTGCAATATTTACAAATCGTTGTCATAGCTTTAGTTTCACAGTTGCAAAGGGCTAAACTTATATTAATCCCAACGTTTAAGAACCAAATTTAATTGAAAATATTTTCAGGCAGCAAATGCAGCAAATTAGAAGTGGGCGTTTCAAAACGTACATAGTTCTTGAAACTATGTATCACACCAATAACCTAAAACTACGTATTGGTTTGTACTGAAACTGTTTATTGGACGAAACCGGTATCATGTGTCCAAACAGCAACGAAAACAGAAATACCGATACCGACCAATACCGATAATAACCACAATACCCGATACCGCCTTTACCGACAATACCGACGGATACCGACTGAGAGCCGATACCTGCAATACCGAAAATACCGACATTTCGGACAAAGGGCCGAACCGATATGCCAATACCGAGCAATATAAACTATTTACTGCTGAACTGTTATAGCATTTTAAACCGTAAATTCAACATCACAAGTTCTAATTTTAGTTTTAAATCATAGAAAGTTTTAATTTTTTTTCGTGTGTATTTATGGGCTCCAGATGACTTGAACAGTAAAATAGAAGGCGCCGCGCCGAGCGCCGAGAGCAAACCTTTTTAGTACAAGAGGCGATAGTATTAAGTATATGTGAGATTTAATCTTAGTAATAATTTTTCTAAATCTACAGGTTTGACAGTACGGTTGTGAAAGATTTTTTTAATAAAAAAACCAGGATAAAATAATAAAAAAAATTTAGAGAATCTTTTTGGAAGTTTTTTGTAGGGATTGATCTACAGAAAATATATAAAAAATTTGGCACTTCCACTCCTGTTTGCCTAACATAGGTACCTGCTAGACCTAAATGTAATGTCATTCGTTAAATTATCTATAGCGAAAATACTTTTTAACATAACACGAGTGGGGGACGAATAAAAGATATAAAATTTCCTACAAATTGTTGTCCTGTTTATTTAAGGGATAATTGGTGAAAATTATTGTTTAACGAAGAATAGGGATGCAAAATGTGATTATTTATTTTATACAAATCAATTTATAAAATATTAAAAAGTATCCTTCAAAGTTTTACAGATTTTTACTTGTATTTTCAATAATTTTCTAAATTTGAAAAAATCTACCAAGATAGGGACTGCCAGACCAATGATTCCTTATTTGTTTAGTATTTACTTCCTAAAAAAGATAATTCTGGACTTAAAACACAACTTCAATCTAGTGACCACATTTTTTAAGGTGTCGTCTCTTGTACTATTAGGCAAACACGAAGAAAGGTAAAAAAAAATATACTTGAGACTTGGCAAAAAAAAAACCACAGAAACCATTTTTAGATAAAAAAATCAATATAATGTAATTATAATAAGCTTGTCAAACGTTAGTGTTCCGCATATGTAGTGAATTCGCTCGGGTACCTAACTATGATTAGGTAGGTATACCTATATAAAGATAAATTCGTTTTTTAAATTAGTACTTCTTTTGATTCTGCCTGTGTTTTCATTGACTGATTTTAACGGAAAACGGTTATTATTGCTTAACCACATAGGCAATAAGAAATTTAGATTCTCAGTTAATGAACAACCAACAAAGAACTGCTGAACCGCCGCGTAAGTAGATAGGTAGGTACCTACCTGTGTATGCACCGACGTTTGAGTGGAACTCCAATAGCGTACTGGCAGTTAGGTAGACTTACTAGGTACGGTATGAGTGTGTTCAAGTTAATGCGTAGGTAGGTACATAGCAAGCTGAATTAATAGGGGTTGTTACATAGTGCTACATACACATATATTACATGTATATAATAAGTGTAGTGATAACGTGCTTCCCTAATATTCGGACCTTAGACCTAAGTAATTATTGTAACTACTAACATTAGATTAAGTTGTTGTCTTTTCCCATTCACTATCATTAAAAATAGAATATGAACCGTCCTGTTTCCTGTCCATTCAGTATTCGATATTCATTGCTAAATCTAAGACATAACTCTGTTACTGAAAAAATATTATTAAAATCATTTATTAAATCAAAATTATTTTTTTAAATTACATACGAGCTTCGCCACGTAACAGGGTGCATCGGTAGTCAGATATATCTTCGCAAATTTTTTCGCAGGTAATGATGAGCCCTATAAATAAATTACATTATTTTATGTGTCATCAATAATTTTCGCAGCACACTCCAAATAATGACTTTTATGGGGAAATTTTTGATACCTTGGATTACATTATTGTAAATCAAATATTTTCTTTTTATATTAGTCCAGAAAAAGTAATTTTTGTTATATAAAAAAAGTAAATTGACAAGATCAAAACAACGTGACTGCGCAAAAAGCGAACTTAAAAAACACCGACTTATACGTAGGTACCTACACGTAAAAAAAGATGGAAACGAGATGTCCTACTTTTCTCTTTGTTCACTTTCAGATTTTTTAAAAATTGTTTTATTTTCCTTTTTTTATTGACCTCGTTACTACGCCCGGTACCTACCAATATTGCATCATGTTATATCCAGAGTCCATATTGTAACGGAAACAGAAATACCCACATTACCGAAACCAATACCGAGAATACCGACAATATGGATGGGTCGAAGGCCGAACCGAAATTTACCAATACCACCTAATACCATCCAATACCTATTTACAGCTGAACTGTAAGGAAACCTTTCCACATTATTTTAAACCTTAAATACAAGTCATTAAGGTCTGATTTTCATTTTAAATATAACAAAGCTTTATTTTATTGGTATTTGTCAAGGAAACCTTTCCATATTATTTTAAACCTTAAATACAACTCATTAAGGTCTGATTTTCATTTTAAATCAAATAAAGCTTTATTTTATTGGTATTTGTCAAGGAAACCTTTCCACATTATTTTAAACCTTAAATACAACTTATTAAGGTCTGATTTTCATTTTAAATAAAATAAAGCTTTATTTTACTGGTATTTGTCAAGGAAACCTTTCCACATTATTTTAAACCTTAAATACAACCCATTAAGGTCTGATTTTCATTTTAAATCAAATAAAGCTTTATTTTATTGGTATTTGTCAATGAACTCCAGATGGCTGTAATAAAAAAAAAAGAAAGCGGCAAGAGCAATCTCTTTTAGTACGAGCGGCGACTGCAATAAAAATATAGTTATCTGCTTTAAACGCAGAAATATTTTTTTTTAAGTAAGTAGATTAATATTAGGAAAATATACAAACACTAGTTTGACAGTTCAACCTTTAGGCTTTATTGATAAAAAAAAACTTTTATTAAAAAAAAACAAAATATAGTAATGGCGGAAAGTACAGAACAAATTTCAAAATGTTGTTGTAAGGTTTGAGCTATAAAAAATAAATAGTTTGGTTTGGTCTCCCCCATTCCTGTTTTGAATGTCTGCTGGATCACCCTTCACATTGACTAATTTCCAATAATATTAAAAATAAAAATATTATGTAAGATTATTATTATATATAACAGAGAAATGTCGTTCATTTTTCTTTTTGAACTTAAATTGGTCTGGTGGATCAATGCCTGCACAGAATACCTACCCGAAAATTTATTATCATTCGTCTAATCGTTTATACTTAGTGATTTAATTTTTAAGGTTCTGTACTCAAAGGGTGCCAACAGAATTGAAGGCGCCCACGAGTTCTTCTTTGAACTTCGTCTGGGCTCACTCCTGAAGCGTGAGCGTTTTAGTGGACTGTATTTATAGGTATAGCGAGGGGCGATAGCGAAAGGAGAGGAAAGACTAAAGGGACTGACCTTGACGCAGCAACACACATATAAATCTTCGCTGTCAGCCAGGAGCTCCTCCAGTCAGGCGGCGGCGCGGCACCAACACGTAATCGGGCACACTCCACAGTTTATATGTTATAGCGTATGTTACACAATATTATTAGGTTTTTATACGAGTTTTAAGCGATAAGCGATTATGCGTTTAGCGTTTTATATTTTCAGTGCGTCACATAGGAAAGACAACAGCGGACTGAATGTAAAGGAAAAAGCGGGTAGTGCGGAAACAAGAATCAGGGATGCGGCGTAGCCATTGCCCCCGGCCATTGAAAGACTCGCTTTCAATTGCACAAGGAAAAATGAAAGAAAAATATTAAAATAAACTTAAAATTTAACAAAGAAAGCGGAGAATAAATTAAATTAAACTATTTCTATTGCGTGGGTAGAGGACAGAGACGCACGACTGGTCTCTTGTAAATTCCAGTTGCAGTCTTAACTGACGCAACACGGACTACTCCGTCGACTCCTGGGAATGTAGAAACTACTACGCCCAACGGCCAATGAAGGATAGGGGTATCATCAGTCATTACAATTACAATCGTACCCTTTTCGATTTGTTTAGAAGGTGTATTCCATTTCTCACGCGTTTGTAAAAGATGTAAGTACTCTAACTTCCATCTTTTTGAAAAAGATTGTACCATATTATCCAAAAGCTTATATCGTTTTACTAAATTACTAGAAAACTCTGTCTCATCTACAAAAGGTAAATGTTTTACTGGACTTGACATTAAAAAATGCGCGGGCGTTAGAGCAGAAGGCTCCGATGGATCAGAACTCAATAGCGTAAGCGGACGCGAATTCAGTACGCACTCTATTTGCACCAATACTGTCAACAATTCTTCATATGTTAAAATCTGCGAACCTATTACGCGAAACAAATGAGTTTTAAACGCTTTGACGTAAGTCTCGACATGTCCATTAAAATGAGGACTGCGTGGAGGTATGAGTTTCCAGGTGATTCTGTTTTCTGATAACTCCTTTGCAAATGAAAAATTGTAATTTTCAGAACATAAAAATTTATAGAGTTCCTTAAGCGTATTTTTTGCTCCTATAAACGTCGTACCGTTATCAGAGTACATACACGAAACCGCACCCCGTCTGGCAAGAAAGCGTTTAAAAGCTGAAATGAATACGTGCGTTGTCAGATCTGAGGCTGTCTCTATATGTACAGCGCGCGTTACGAGGCACACAAATATGCACAAATAGCATTTTATAGGACGAACACCGCGTTTTCTATAAGGCGTAATGCTGATTGGACCTGCATAATCTACAGCTGTATGCGTGAAAGCTTTAGTTTGCTGTACACGACAAGCTGGTAAATCAGACATCATAGGAAATGTATTTTTTGGATTAACCTTAAAACAAAAGTAACATTGATGAATAATTTTGCGAACGGTGTTTCGACAAGATAAAATCCAATAGCGTTGTCTAAGTATAGACATAAGTAGTTGCGGCCCAGTATGACAATGTTTCTCGTGATAATATTTTATTATGAGATCGACAATATAGTCCTTTCGAGGTAATAAAATAGGATGCTGCTGATCATAGGATAAGTCTGCATTACGCAGGCGTCCACCAACGCGCAACAATCCGTATTTATCTAGAAATGGGTTTAATTTTCTGATTTGAGGCGAACAGTTTTTATTTGAAATTAAACATTTTATATCGTCAGCGAAATATTTAGATTGCATAACCTTAATTATTTGAGTTTCAGCGAAATCAAATTGTGAACTGGTAATTACTTCAGCGCGAGGTAGTTTCTTTAAAAAGCGATAAATGTAAATAATAGAGCGAAGTAGAGCGTTCCACGAAGAAAAGCGTTGTGATAGCGTATACAAAGCATGAGGTTCTTCTTCGGCCGACGTAGCCAAAGCGATTACCTTAGATTCGGGTACTTCTATATTATCAGGAGGTTTGAACCTTTTAATAGGCCAACTTTCAGGTTCTTGCTGTAGCCATGAGGGACCATTAAACCATAATGGATGGTCAATTAAGCGTAAAGGTGTGATACCACGAGACAAACAATCACTCGGATTATCGACTCCATTTACGTGATAAAAATATCGCGGAGGAAGTGTATCAATAATTTTGGTAATTCGCGTAGCAACAAATGTTTTAAATTTATGCGGAGACGAGTGGATCCAGCATAGAGTTACCATAGAATCGGTGAAACAATAAATATCGTCAATATTATGACGAGGAGCGTATGTGTCGATGACTAGACGCGTTAATTTACCCATAAGTAGCGCAGAGCACAACTCCAAGCGAGCGATAGAAACAACTTTAAGAGGCGCTACTTTAGATTTCGCGCAAACCAAACGTATAATAGGCGGGTTGTTAGCGTTAAATACGCGTAAATAAATAACTGCGCCATAAGCTTTTTCACTAGCGTCTGAAAAAGCGATTATAGAAATTTTTGAATTTTTAGTTACACCTAAATGACGCGGGAATTTTAATTTAGCTATTTCAGGAAGTTCGGAAATATATTTATGCCAAATTTCAGCAATGTGCAGCGGCGTTGGTTCGTCCCAGTCCAATTTCAAAAGCCAAAGCTGCTGGATGAGAACCTTAGCAAATAATATGACCGGTGCGATAAACCCAATTATGTCATATTGACGAGCGATGACGGACAAAATATTTCGTTTCGTACATAGTCGCTCCTCTATGGACACGACAAAACTAAATTCATCAGTAGACGGTGACCACTGAAGTCCCAAAATCTTTAAATGTTGATCCTGTTCAAACTGAACAGCCGAACGGTAGCGATAAGACTCCGGCAACGAATCTAACAATTCAGCAGAATTACTAGACCATTTTACCAAATCAAAGCCCCCGGCCTTGAAGAGACCCAGCAACTCATTCTTAAATTTGAGTGCGTCAGGTAGCGCGGGAACAGAATAACACACGTCGTCCATATAGGCGGCGCGCGGTACGAGATCCGCGGCGAGCGGGTATGTGTCTTGTTCTTCGGCGGCCAATTCGCGTACGACACGCATAGCGAGATAGGGACTACTACGTAATCCAAAACAGACGCGATTGAACTCATACGTGACGAGAGGTTCCGTAGAGTTGTAACGATAAAGCATTTTTTGAAATTTGCGATGTTTTTCCTGAACCAAAATTTGCAAATACATCTGCTTGATGTCTGCTGAGAAAGCTATACTATAAAAGCGAAACATGAGTAATATTAAAAATAAGTCATTTTGTAGATTTTGCCCTGTATATAATATGTCGTTGAGTGATAGGCCAGAAGTGGTTTTGGCACTCGCGTCTAACACTATACGCAACTTCGTCGTGGTTTTGTCTTGACGCACGATGGCGTGGTGAGGGATGTAATAACCACTTTTAATATTATCATCATAAACTGGAGAGATATAATTTTTATCTAAATATTCTTTGATAACCGCGTTGTATTCTAAGCGCAAAGTAGGCGAAGCATTAAGTTTTCGTTCCAAAGAAAAATATCTATTTTTAGCGATTGTATACGAGTCACCCAAAGAAGCAGAGTCGCGCGAAAAGGGAAGCGCGACGCTGTAGCGTCCAAACTTGTCTCGCGACAAATTATCTTTAAATATAGTTTCGCATTCACGATCCTCAGCATTAAGGACAGGCGCGGTATTAACTTCTTCAAGTTGCCAAAATTTTTGTAAAATCGTAGTTGTACAGGGTTGAGTAACAGCGCAACAAGCAAGAGATATGTTACTGGGATTATTTTCAATATCTACATTGCCTATAATCATATAACCGAAGACAGTATCGAAAGCTGTCGGCATACCCGGAGGTCCCGTTACACGGCCCGACAATAAAATTTGTGAAAACATCGAACCCCCCAACAAAAGATCGATATCACCCGGAACCGAGTAATATTTATCAGCGAGCGTAACATTATTTAAATAGGTAAATGAAGTAGTATTTATATGAGCGGTAGGTATTTTATCCGTAATTCGATCGATTACAAAAGCTTTAATAGAATATTTAATATTTTTATTTATTAATGATGACACTTTAAGTGTTAACATGCCCTTAATTGAACTAGCGGAGCCACCTATGCCCTTGACGACAGATCTAGTAATTTTATTATAGCGTAAATTTAATAATTTGCAGCAATCTGCGGTTATGAAATTATTTTGTGAAGCTGTGTCCACTAGACCTCTAATAGTATGTAAGTTACCCAAGTTATCTTCAGTGTTTAATTGAACAGTTCCTAATAAACAAGTGTTCAAGCGTTCAGAACTAGATTTAATATTACAAAGAGATATTTTATTATCGTGTGACGCATCCACTGTGGGCGCAGGCGTCTGAAACCGGTTAGCGGGGCCGCCGGCGGCAGCCGAGTGCTTCAGCGTTTCAGAGGACTCCGCACGAACGTTTACGGTTTGCGGTTCCGTATGCGACCTCATTTTTCTACATAAAAGTGAATGATGTTTGCATCCACAGTAGCGACATAAAACCGTAGATTTACAAGCGAAACTTACATGATATAAACTCAAACAATTAGAACATCCATTTCGTTTTTTAATAAAATTAATACGATCATTAATTGAAAGGCGTTTAAAAGAATCACATTTATATAATTGTGTATGTGTGGTTTGTTTACAGCATACACAAGCATTATCCACTACGACAAATGAATGCGTAGGCTTCGAGTAATTTTGTTCTGCGTTATTTTTACCATACTTCTTTGGCGGGGCAGAAGTAGTAGATATAGAAGAAGGCGTGCGATCCAATATTTTGGATTGTTCATGAAGAAAACCGATTAAACTATTATACGTAGGTATGGATTCGTCACGTTTTAACATTTCAAAGGCGCGCGATGTTTCCGAATCCAGTTTCTTAAGTGCTACGTGGAGTAATATGAAATCCGCCAAATCAGACAATTTCAAAGATTTCAAACTAGCGACCGCGGCGGCGAATTTATCTAAAAATAATTCTATATTTTTTGAAGAAGCGTAACTAGCAGCTTTAAAATTAAATAATTGATCCAAATAAGCGGAAGCGAGACAACGTTTATCCTCATATTTTTTAACCAAAGTTGACCAAATCTTTTCGTAATTTTCCCCGGTGGGAGTGATTCCGGAGCACACCGATAAAGCACGACCAGAAAGTTTTCCTATTAAGTATTGCACCCTTTCGTGATCTGTTAAGTTTTCGTTTACATGAATAGTATTTTTGAAATTTTCATAAAACATTGGCCACTCAATAGGATCACCAGAAAACGACAATAACTCCAACTTAGGTAATTTTATAGTACTCTTCTTGCTTTCAGAATTGTTACCAGTATCGTTGCATGTAGACTTAGGAACTTTAAGAGCGTTAACTTTGCTTTCGACCCGCTTAATACGGCAATATAAATCATCAAACGCATTCCAAGATTGAAAATTAGGTACCGCGTCAGGATTCACAGTCAGCTCAAGCAAATTGATTTGTTTTACTAAATCAGAAAATTCATTGCGAATCGATTCCAATGTAATAATACTGGATAAAAACAATTCTTCTGCTACTATATCTTCAAAGGCGTTTTTTGCGTAATTATAGATGTATTGCAACCGACCAAACATTGATTCACGTTGCGCAGTTAACATCTTTATTCGTATTTTAATATCTGCCTCTTGCAGTGTTACTTTACCTTTTGTAGGCATATTTGAAGTTAAATATATTTATAGAATCAATAGAATTAAAACTGAAAACGTAAGAAACTAGACGATTCAATAAATGTCGCAATTACTGCCTGTAACATGCACACGCGGCACGCACACAAAAGGTGCGCGCGCGTAGATGCGACGCGATGTTTACCTACCTACAAAGCGAAATAATTATAAATTCTTAGATAAAATTTTGATATAAAATAATTTTATATTTATATAAAGCGTTTCGTGCGAGAAATGGAATCTACCTTGTTCAGTAAAGACTGACAGAGTAAGAATAGCGTAGTTTAAAAGAATTGTATGAAGGGAAGCGTGCAGCGAGTTATTTTAAAACTTTTGGTAAAGACCAGAATTTTATGAAGCGAGCGTGGTCAGAAGAACCAATTATTTTTTAAACCTTCGGTTCGAAGGAACATATTATTTTTTAAACCTTCGGATCGAAGGACCATATTAATAAGAATCAGGGATGCGGCGTAGCCAAGAATCCTTGCACTAAGCCTGCGCTACGCGCAGTCTGTCTGTCTGTCCGTTAGTAAAAGGTAGCGTGTTGAAGTTTTTATAGAATTTGGGGTGATTACGGATATCCTAATAGTTAACAAAAATTACAAAAAAACGGGTTTTTCCAGAGTCATTTTTATTTGTTCTGTCGCAAAAGCAGTAATACATGCTACACTTGATGTGATTATAGTACAAACTGTAAAGTAAAAAAAAATATAGTCAAGTACGAATCTACCTCCCGCTAAGGATTCTGAAATAAATGCAAGGAAACACTATCGTACATATCATAAAATTATGTTTTGTAGACCAATTCGTACTTGGCCTGTTTTTTCAACATGTCGTAAAAGAGGGAAGATACAAATTCAAAATTAATTTACTTAAGTTTTTTTAAAGCTTATTGTTAAGAATTATTATTATGCTTAAACATTGAACATGGCTGGCAAATCTAATTATTTTTTTTATGTTATACATCATTACTAAATATTATTATAATTATTAAATGAAAAAGAATAAAGTATTAACCTTTTTGTAATTTTTTATTCTTGTTATTTAAAATTTAAAATATATATAAAGGCTGCCAGACAAGTGGTTTTCATTAGCTTGATATATTTAAAAAATTGAGTTTTCAACTTAATGACTACATTTTTTAGCGGTCGTCGCTTGTACTATTATATAGGTAAACGCTGGGTGACGCAAAATATTGTTCTAAACATACACGATAGTAAAACGTTAGGAAGCATCTTCAGATAATCGACTCAATAGGCTTGTCAGTGATTTTTTTTTTTACATTTTATTTTCACACTTCATTTGGTATCCTGGTATTCAATTACTATTCGAATTAAGAATGTCCGGAAATATTCATAAGATAACAGGTAAGTATTAATTTGTTTTGATATTAGCCGAATGGGTTAAAAATATATCTCGCATTGGATACCATATATCTGTATTTTGTTAATTGTGTTGGACGAACAAAAAATGGTGAAATGAGATTTTATATTTTTCTAAAAGACACATAAATGGCACGCGGGAACATGTCTATCTAGCCGCTCATAGTGCGTTATCCTGTGGTGTGAAAGAAAGAACAATATACTTATTTACAAATACAAACTCGCAAATTTCGAAGCCGTTTCGTCCCCTTTTAATTGTATATTTTCTATAATATTCCTAATATTTAAATATTAAGTTAATTAACTTCCCGACCAATCGCGAGATATATCTTCAGATAATATTACCGTAAAAATGTCCAATTGTGTTTGCAACATGTGTTCTCATTGTTCTTAACTCAAAGTTTGACGCTTTCCTTGACCAAACCAAACCAAACAATCAAATCAAACAGTAAATAAATAGACAACCAGACAGACAGTAACAACAATATTGTTATCGTTCGATTGGCTTGTGTATTGTACGCGTAGACAGTGATTTTCTCCTTGGATTTTTTACTGATTTACAAATAGTTTTTAATATTTAATAATAAACGTTTGTGTGTAGTCATAGTGTAAATATTAATCCATATAGTGTAGTATTTTTTTTTAATTGTAAAATGGCTCAAACTCGTGTAAATTCTAGTGTGCTTTGGGGCTATTTCGATAAGAACAATGTAACCGAAAAAAAGGCGAAGTGTCGTGTTTGTGGATATTTAAATATAAATTTGTAGGTAAAATGATGTGAGAGAAGCGTAGGTACATAGGATATGCCGACTACCAACGACTGAGTTCATGGGGTCTAGTTTCCTCGTTGCGGTTCCTCAACTAGAGGGCAGTTTAAAGTTTAACTTATTTTCAGATTAGAGCAATCCTCATAAGAAAATGGATGTGCCCTTGCCTCATAGCTACTCTGCACGTCACTCTAAGGAAGTCCAAGATTTTTTTAAAATTTATTCTAATATCATGTCATGTTTTATAACAATGATTATGCATAAGTTTTAAGTAACAATTTGAAAAGAGCAACTACTAAGTTGAGTTTCTTGTCGGTTCTTCTCAGTAGAATCTGCTAGTGAACCGTCAACCTTAATTTCATATTTTTAGAAGAATAGGGACCTTCTTCAAAATTAAGGGGGGGAATATGTAGCGCTGGCTAGTTACAAGCCAGACGTTGGATTGAAATACATAATTTGAATTTGAATAAATTCAAATTATGTATGTGTTAGGAACACGAGCCCGGGATGGCTCGGCCTTTTTGACAGAGATAACTCTGGGGGTGTTTACCAAGCATTGCGAAGTCTTGTACGAATATATGTTTTATTGTGTTATTGTAATCGCGTTTACGAAATACAAAATCTTTTCCTTTCAGCATTCATATCTTTCATTTCAGCTCTATTAAGCTACGATCCCAAACAAAACATAATTAATAGAAGAGTAAAATACATACAAAGAGAGATATAAAAATACACTCTCTACAATGTATATCTTTTTTGTCTTTCTTTCGCAAGCTACACAAATCTACTGCGCAGTAGGTCGGGTGACGCAGGTGTCTGTATGCAGATTCGGCTCTCACTAAATAAAAACAAAAAAAGTAGGTAAACAGACGACGAAGTGTCGACAAAACCAATTTTAAAAGAAATGAAAGTTTCGCCCAGAAATATAATTTCACGTCATAGTAGTAATATTCCTAATTAGCATTAAAAAATGTAATAACAATCTTCACTGATATAAATTACAACGTAAGGACAAGACAATTAGCGTCATGGCATCTCTTTTATAGTTCTATTCTATTGTACATTTTTTTTCCATGCAGTACAGGTCATAAAACAATAAGGCCAGCATTGCATTGTGGGTTTGCGTCCATTAGTGTCAATAAAATAATAAGCGTAATGTTCACTCAAAAAAAAAACCTTGCTTGAAATACGTATAAATATAAAGTTAGTTAAACGGCGGCGATAATTGGTTAAGGTAGTACGATGTGTCACGCACATGCCAATACATAGTTATCAAAATACATAGTTTTGAAACCCGTTATCGGAAACCAAACCAATAAATAGTTTCGGTATTACGAAAACGCATACCGACCCATGTCTACAGCAAATTCGAACGAAAGCAAAAAAAAAATATGTCAATTGATGTCAATATCTGTGGTCAATATGCACAGACTAGTCAATAATATGTCAAATATGTCAATCACAGTTTTTTTTTTAAATTGATATCACGCCAGACATGGAACTAATAAGTATTACGTACAACTGGAATGTCCCTTTAACATCTACCGAGGAATAAAAACAATGCGTCATCATAATTACGTTACAGGAACTATAATTTCCGCTGACGCATTATTTTCACTTCACTTCACTTCATCAGCCCATTTTCACCCCACTGAGGAGCTTAGGCCTCCCCCAGGGTGAGGAGGGGGGCTTGGAGCTTAAATCCACCACGCTGCTCCACTGCGGGTCGGGGATCATAACGACCGCCATCTATGGACAGCGCCCGGGATCGACTGCTTAACGTGCTCTCCGAGGCACGGAGTCAGTGATAGTTATGTATGTAGGTACTTAAGTCAGAAAAACTTATTGGAACACGCCCGGATCCGAACCATGGCCCAATGGCCTTATAAATTGGAGACAGGTTCGTTGTGCATTATTTTGTCCTATTCATATTTCTCGTTTTTTATTATGGGAGTCATTCATTGCTTGATTGTTGATAAGCATTTTTCTTAGGGTAGATAATTAGTGGCCTGCAACAGTTAGACAATGGCATTACTTCGCAATTCAATGTTCGTTCACCTCGCGTTTTAATATCACTTCTGAAAATATTTGGACTCAATTCAATGGGACCCTGTACATGTATGTTTGATCGTTAGTATCTCTGAAAGTTCTGAATCCATTTTGATGATTTTTGTGTTTGGTCACTATTTTTCAACATAAGGTAGATACAGTGAAAGAATTATCTAAATCAGCTGATCTAACACTCCACTTTATCGGCTCCATATCCGAACTGCTATTTCACGCCGCAGGCTGCACACACTCGCCGAGCGGAGGCGAAGTCAGAGACAGTGCCATGGCGGGTAAAAGAGGAGATAGTGCCTTAGGGTGCCTCTCGGGGTGTCTAGCTGGCTGCGTGAAATAGCAGCTCGGATATGGAACGGTAAACAAAACAAAAAAGAAATTAAAATACCGAGTCCAATGAAGTCGTTTGTTTGTTGTTTTTGTAGAGTTTTTAAACAATTTTATTTTTGTCTTCTATTACAGTACGCTTAACGTTATTTAGGTACCATAACAAAGCTTTATTTAGGTGCCCATTACACCAAAGTTATAGTAGCCCCTACTATACCTACTATGAATTTTATAATAAATGAAAAAAAACGTAGGTACCAAAAAAGGCGTCAGCCTAGGTTGACAAGCTATTAATGAAATATAATAATATCATAGGTCTACAATAATATCTTCTAATGTTTATGTTTTTTAGCCAAATACCTACCAAATTTTCTAAAATCAGTCAATAACTTTTTTGGGAAAATCGAAAGTGATGCAAAAAGGCGATATTTCCCAATTTCTCGGACAAAAAGTTGTATGTTTGGAAAACGAAAGCCGAAAAAGTGAAAAAAAATCCAAAGCAGATAGATTGTCTACAGTTTCAAAAAAATAAATTAGAATCGGTCGAAAGCTGTGAGCTGGGCAGTTGCCCTTTTAATTGAATGATTATCAAATAAGTTACCCCGAAGAGTGAGATTCGGCTACATTTCAGAAAGTTATAAAGGTAGACGAAAGGCAGTGGTGTCAAAAGATGCAGGAGCTCGGGGGGCATTGTATAAAAGCAAATTTTCGAAAGTTGGTCCATAAATTTTCTCGAAAAATTAAATTATATTATTTGACAAAGATGTGTTATAAGTTTTTATTTTTGATGTTCATTTTCAATATCCTCCGATAGTTCCGAGAAGCGCGAAATCTGCAGATTTTTTTTCTAGGAAACTTCTTCTTTTTTAAACTTAATTAAGGAGTAGGTACTAATACTCTTCTAATATCTATTTTGTGTGACTTCTGGTTTTTAATATGTCTCCGTACTCGGAGATGATAGCAGTATTTTTTAAATTTGTTATGTTACATTTTATACTTATTAAATTTTTTACTTACATTTAAAAAGGATGTCTTATTTTATGGTTTTATACTAAAGTATATGAATTTACCTTCATCGTTTAAATAAATTGAAATGAATTTGGGGGCTACGTTCTGATCATAAGCAGCAATGATTTTATATCAGCTATCTTTTTCTTTCTAATGCTTTATTCTACATGTAGGTATAATATTTACCTAAAAATGATATAAAATCATTTTTAGGTAAATATTATGAGCTAAGGTGTCCATAATGTTTGTAATGTTTAAATCGTGGATGATGTATTTGCCACAGACAAGAAAACGGGCCTTCAATAGGTATTATTGTAATTTTAATTGTGGTAAACGAAATTTTGAAATAAAAACAGTTTGGAGAAATATAACTAATTATGATATAATGAGAAAATGAAAATATATATACATGTTCAAAGTTTAATGTCTTGTGAAACAATAAAAACTGATAATATTCCATAGGTAACTGATAGGATTAGCAGATGCTAGTAATATAGGGATGCATGTAGGGAGCGGCACAGGGACAGAAATATGATTCGTTTATAAAGATGTTATATAATACAAAGGGCAAGCTAGAAATATATGATACCGTGGAAGCGTATTACTTGAGACAGTTTTAAAGTTTAAGAATAAAAATCTCCACATAAACACATATAATTTACGTAAAACTTTGACAATAAACTGGTCTTGATATTCTTTAAGGATATATTTGAACGTAACTATTGTTAATAAAAGTTTGTCATGAAATTTTTTTCAAAATATTTTTGTCTCAAGTTACCAATATACAGTGGTATACTTGAGAAATGGTTCAAAACACGTACTATACCAAGTTAGCCATTACTGGTTCTACTTGAGACAAAATCAAATTAAATATACTTTTAATTAAATTAAAAAAAAAATTCATATTCAAGGTAATTTTCGTAATAAAATTAAATAATAAGAAACCCTTAAATAAAAGTCTGTAGGACGAATAAGTAATTTTTATTGGCATAATCAAAGGTTGTCACAGTAGGGAACACAAGCATTTGTAATCTGATAGTGTATTATAAAGATAAAAACGAACAATTTTTCGTTAACAAAAAAAAATATCTGAAATTGTCGTAAAAACGTAACTAATATATTCATATAAATTTCAAGTTTTATTGTTATTAAAAACAGCACATCAAAGTGATTACAAATCCAAAACTCTATTTAAAAAAAATAATAATAATAAAGTTTATCAATACGGGGCAAACTTGAGACGATTCTCATGTTATCATTCAGTCTCGAGTATGCTACACATTTTTACCTAATTTCACAGTATCAGTAGTCTTTTAAGTCGGTCCGTTAGAATTTAAAGCGTTTATTCAAACACTTATATCAAATTGTTATTACAAATTAAATTTAAGTATAAAAAAAGAGTTAGAACATGTAACGGTCCCTTTTTTCCTGTATGGGTCGAACACATTTTATTACGTTATGTCTCTTAATGACCATAATGTCATCTACATCAGGAAAAACATATACGTTTTTGCTTTTAATATTATTTCTTATTATTATCTTTCATAATATGAATCAAAAATGAGACAGCGATTGTAAGATGAGACATTATAAAACTTGAGACACTGATTGTAACTTGAGACACATGTCTCTAGTTACCAACAAAATACAATTATTTATAAAAAACAAAAATAATAACATCACGAAAGCACTAATATTTATGAAAAACACTTTAAACTAATCTTGATTAACTTGAAGATACGTTAATTGCAGATAGGGAAAAAAATGTTCGTAAATTTTGAATTCCCGATCTAAGTTTCAACCACCTTTTATTGTTATCTATTTGGTACCATGACATTTAGTCATAATTATAAGAAAATGCTTACGTTTATCAAATTTCTCCAGTTAAAATCTAGAACACAGCTCTAACCACAAACACATGGGACACAAACTACTCCAGTGGTGCCATTGCAAATTTTAGGAAAAATATTTTTACAAACGGTTGATTATGTCTCATTTTAACATACTGTATCAAGTAATACGCTTCCACGGTATATGATTTATAGTGGATTTCTATCACATATGTCTAAGGCCAATCACAGTTTATTTATCACAGTCAAGGAAATCAGTACCAGTCAATATGTCAATTCAATTTTGTTCCCTTTTGTAATATAGAGACAATTTTATTGAAGTTTATTTAAAATAGCGTTCGTGTTAGCATCATGTGGTTGCATCATAACCGTACAACGTTGCCTTTTTATTACTTTTGAATTCGAAACTCAAAAAGAACTGCCCAAATGGGGTGTATCACTGCCCTTTTCTTTCGCCAGGTAGCGCAAGAGAAACGCTACATAATCGACTGTATCATACAAAATTTGGAATTTTTATAAAGAATACCTACGTCAACCTACATACATATATTTAAATATAATACACGGGACATCCGACACAGCGCCATCTAGTCCTAAAGTAAGAGAGTATTAAGCTTGTAGGTATTGTGGTATTATGGAGAGCTAGACAACTGATACATACTTAAAATATTAATTTTTGTTTTTATTGTAAATGTTTTACACCCAGACACGGAACAAATAGACATGTTCATGGACCCAAATATACGTCCCGGGCAGGAATAGAACCCGCGACACTTAGCTCCACAGTTAAAGGTGGTTAGGGTCTCTAACCACTCGGCCTATCGGTCGGTTATTGTTGTTCGCGATAGCGTGAGCTAGGCCGCACTGCGATTATTAAGTGCACGTGTACTTACCAAACAATCAGAGTTTTAGTAAGAAATAGCTTGTTAAAAGTGTAAACAATAACGAGAATTTTGTAGTGATAGTCATATTACCTATATTAAAGTTATAAGGTTAAACATATAGAAATTGCAGAAATGTTGGCTTCCTTAGTATTTTTCTCAACCGAACCAAGTAAATATCTACTTGCTCGAATAGTTAACCAAATAGGAAAGTTCTATCGATTTTCGCTCTTTTCATACATAGGGACCCTCAATATAGTATACAGCCGCAGGGATGTGCCTCGTGGTCGCTCGAAAGAGCTCTCTTTATATTACTGTCCTCTGAGGGTGTCTCGGAAATAATAAAGACTTTCAATATATACAGTACTGCCCTCAGTAGGTGCCCGATTTTCAGAAAGGATTTTGATTGGTTAGCTGAAAAACGAGTGAAGAAATTTCAGAAGACCAGGGACAAACTTATATAATTATATACTTACATAATAGTTATTATTTACAAAATGGGTATAAAAGAGCGAACAAACCCTCATAGACTCTCTTTACAATCTGAGTCGCCCATAGAAACAATCAGTTCCGGTACAATTAATAAAGCCCACGGATTACACAGGGTTGAATCTTTTTTTGATATTTTGATTTAGTATTGATATTTCTTCCAAAACTCTTAACAAAAAGAAGTATCTACAGGTCATGTGAAAAAAACGAATCGGGAAACACAGCGTTCTGAGGGAAATGAGCGAGCGCTTATGAGGCAGTTTAGCTACGCGTACCTTCCCATAAATATTATTTTCATTAAACACATTATTTAAACTGGAGCGGGCGAGTCAAGAGTTACAACACGGTCATGAACACAAACCGGAGTCATTCCCTACACAAGTTATTATAAAACCGCAGTATCTTGTTGTTTAATTATCTAACGCAAATAGAAATTCCAATAAAATCTATTAGTGACCCTATATAAATCCATAAAAATTAATAAAGATACATTCTAGTTATTTACTCTTAATTGTTGACATTGTTTATTATTTTAATATATAATTGTACCATTTGTAATTGTGTAAATTCATAAAAATATTTTTGTAATAATAACGAGAGTATTGATCAAATTCACTGGCGCCCGAACAGGGACTGCAGTCGAAAAAGTAAATTCAGCGATAATTACGAGTTGAACACTTATTTCGAGCGATTCTTTAGCCGCGCAACTTGCAGACTCCAGTAAACTAAAAATATCTATCACCTACAAGTCCGATTTCGTGACGAGGAACCAGAGCATCCTTACGACCTACGAATTGAAATAGGATAAAATCAAACAGACATTACAGACACATTGCGGACGTAATAGAGATTTGGATGATGTAATAAACGAAATTCAATTTTCGCAAGCTGAAACAATTAGTTTCGGAGATTTTATTCTAAAATTAGATGAACTCCAATATGAAGGTGTACAATTTAATCCAGTCAATGAAGGTTTTCACCTCCGATTTCGTTGAATTTCCATCGATTTTCATGAAAATTGGTGAGTAGGTGGGAGATACCTTAAGAAACAAAAGTGACATAGTGTCAACTTGCGCTTTTGCCTTGGGGGTGGATGCTACCCCTTCTCGAGGTTGAAAATGATTTCAATAAAAATAACCACATGAATCGATAGAGAGACAAATTCTAAGCAAAATTTGTTATATAAAGTTTTTACAATAAATCAATATTTTCTGAGTTATTAAAGATTGTGATTTTTCGTGATAAAAATACACATGTTTTAAAGCGGTTTGTCATAAATAACTCAAAACCTATGAGTTTTTGCAAAAAATGAGTCATTACCAAAATTGAAGCTGATAAAAAAACAAACAAATCTTTACTTTGAAAAACTTTCTAATATTAATTCAAATAGGTAATTGTGACATTTTATGACATATACTTTCGTTTAAAGCCTAACTTTTACTGCTAGAACCATGTAACCGGGGCCCAATTAACCCTTTACCCATTAGTTCTTAAAATTGCCTTTCAAATGGTTTTTGGATGAACCTGATATCTTAAAAATTAAGGGAGTCATTGTAAAAAAACAAATTATATTTTTTTTGGAAAAATTGTTGGAGCAGATATTTTGTATGCATATATTATAGGAAAATGTGTCAATAGGTACATGCTTACTAAATACACATGTATGGGTGTGTGTTTTCAAGATAGAGAAAGTGAAAGGAACGGTAAACATCTGCTCGAAAACGTGGTGGGGCTTTCTAGAATGATGTTAGTCTAGTGAATATTTCAGTATATTTCCAAAAGTGGACTAAAATACACGTGGTATTCTTTAGTAGTTTAGTACTCTCTGAATAATAATTAAAAATTCGTTTCATAATTAACCAAAGAATTGTGTAAAAATAAAAAAAAATATTATAGAATTGTCATTTACATTTCAGAATATAGTTTTTAAAGAAACATTTTCTAGGTTTGGAAACAAAGACATTCGTCCAGTTAACTGGGAATGGAGTCAGCCTGGAGAGTCTTTGTTTCCGAACAAAAACACTCATCTACCTGCTCCAGTAGAGCTATTAAAAATGATTTTTTGCAGTTGCAAAAAAAGTTGCGGTGCTTCTTGTGGGTGTCGTAGGGTAGGGCTATTTTGTAATTCAATCTGCGGATCATGCAGCGGTGATAATTGCCAAAATAGCCCTCCAACAAAGGAAGAAGTTGGTGAAGCGAGCTGTGATGAGCAATAATAAAAATGTATTTAAATAAAAGATGAATAAACGTTTCATATATTTTAATATTTATTTTAATAAATTTTTCTCTTAATTAATAAATTAAATTTTCATGTCAAAAAATGTCACGAGTCAAAAAATATTAAAACATTATTTCCAACTTTAAAGTAGGCATGCTTTTTCATCACTTTTTGCACAAAGGGTAGTTTGAAGTCGTAGTTTGAAGAATGTGAATTGAATAATATTAATAAAGTTTGAAATATATATAAAAAAGATTCTAACTAATTAAAGCTGATAAAAAAATTATTCCATTATTATTATGACAAGGGGTAGTTTTTAAGGGTGAAAAATTTCGCAATAAATAAATAAATATTTTAATACTCAGTAAATAAGATTTTTACAGTGATTTTGCAATAAGGCGGTAGTTTTTAAGGGTTGAAATTTAACTGACAACCAAAAATTATATCATAAGTACCAAACAAACTGTTTATGTGGATAACAAAAATTATAGTTTGTAATAATAATGCACAAAAATAATAATAATAATAAAAAATAAAACTAATCCAATAATCCACCCCTCGTTTATGTAATGTTAATATGCGATTTTAAAACTCAGGAATACAAAAAATGATTTTTTCATGATTTTCGATTTAAGGAGTGGTTGCTAAAAGGGTTGAAAAATTTATTAAAATCATAAATCATGCATATAAATATTAAAAAACATTTATTTCATCTAATTAAACACAATTACTTAACCCAGAATGGTTAAATCTGCATTTTTTCCCATTCTTAACAAAAGGGGTAGATTTCACCCCTAAAATGCCAAAAGTGCAAGACAAGCATGTGTCACTTTTGAAGTAGAGGGTAAAACATACTCAATCCAAATCTATGAAGGTTCAACGAAATCGGAGGTTGTAGCTGATTTTTGCCTTCATTGACTGTACTAATTGTCAGCTGGTGATAAATTTGCTGCTTTCGATTTTCTCGGCAGATTTGCAAAGAAAGCTTTCTTCGAACTCCTTTCGTCTGACATTCAAAGTTGGGCACTTACGATTAAATATTACGATTAAATATTATTACAAATAATATTATTGGGCACTTAAGATTAAAGATTACGCGGAACAGTGTAAAGAAATTAGGCGCTTGGAGCTATATAGTTTTATCAAACTCATCAAACCAAACAAAAAAAAAAAATCAAACAAACAAAAATGGTTATCACCATGAAGTCTAAGCCGATGAATTTCTCGATGTTGGTCCAACATCACAGTCGCGCATATCCTAACATAAATGACAATGAAAGAAAACAAAATTTGAATATAAGACAACCTTGTCACCTTCGTATATAATCCCATGATAAACCCAAACCGAAACCCACAAAGACCCTACATGCCAACTTTACTCAAACAAATACGAAATAAAACACGACATACCTATCCTCCATCACACGTTCATCACCAATGTCTTTGAAAATAAAACAAATGCATCAACAAACCTCTCAATTACAACATAATCGTACCTTAAGGAAAAAACAAAAACCTGTTTACAAAACGTCAAAAAAAAAAAACGCGAACTGATCGATGGATTAGGTACAGTTGTAAAAAGCATATCAGGAAACCTAGATGATAATGGCCTTATAGACATAAATAATAAAATGAGTATAGTAGCAAACACGTATTGACTCTTTAGCAACAAGCGTTAATAACTTTATACAGCGGATTCAAACTTCAATGCAACTCCACGAAATACTTTCTGAAATAACATTTACTGAACAGACTTTCAATGAATTATGTGAAGAAGCCTCAGAAGCTTACGTCTTTGCTCAACACTCAATATTACATCCTTCAATAATCTCCCAGACCCACTTACGCGAAAGCATTAATAAAATCCCCATGAACGTAAATACAGAACGAAATTTATTAAAACACACAGGTCAGATAGAGCCCTCAGTTTCACTCTATGATGGAAAATTAATTTTTATTCTCCCCATACCTATATTAGAAAACGACATCTACGAACTTATATGACTCAACCCAATAATCCAACCCTAAGAGTTCTATTCTATCTCCATCTATCCTCAGGACGATATTTGGTGAAAACAGATGAAGTATATCAGGCAACAAAGTGCAAAGACCAAGTATGCGAAAAGAATACATGTACGAAATGCCTACACGACATTGTATTGAAACGTAACAACCAATGCAACACTGCTCTTATTTACTGTCCTCTTACATACGAAGAAAGCGTCGACACAAACCTCATATATAAATTTGAAGCATATGAAAAAACTATGATGGACCGCAGTTCGAATAAACTCGGCATATAGCAGTGTTCCATTATACAGAATTATCAAGCATGTGGACAAAATGAAAAACTTTCAAATTTAGAAATCTACGAAATGCAACCCAAGTTACCAGAAAATGAACATCTTTTTTTGATACCTGAACATGATACAGGAATCGAACATCAATTAAGAAGACTACAAGAAGTTCAGAGCAAGACTTCAATTTCAAAATTGTCTCTATTCATAGGAATAATAGCTTTTTTATTAGTGTTTTCGTGTATAGCATAAAAACACTCTTTTTCACATCTCGCCGCCACCGCAGGCTCAAATTCAGAGGAGGAGGGTCAGGAGTTACAACACGGTCATGAACACAAACCGGAGTCATTACCTACATAAGTTATTATCAAACCGCAGTATCTTGTTGTTTAATTATCTGACGCAAATAGAAATTGCGATAAAATTAATAATTTAATATATTATTAAATTATTTAACATAATTTAATCTCATGGTTTACGCTGCTCTTGAAGTGGGGTACCTACTTTTAGTCTGTGGAGTAACTTTTTCGTCCATATTTTTATTGTGATGTCGCAATATCTTTGAATAAATTAAAATTCCTAGTATTCGGCTGAAGTATGAAAATGAGCGTGTCGATTTTTCGTTCGCTATGTTCACGCGTTGTATTCGGAAGACAACTAACTCGGGCGCGGCGTTTTGTCAGTCCAACGAACTGATCGCCACAGCCTCGTAGTAGTTAGTATTTTATAATAATACAGAAAAGCCACACTTACTAAGTACTTACATAGATAAAGAATTGATACCTACGTAGGTACAGCTATCTGCTACCGCTGCGCTTCCTCAACGGCTAACAATACGAGAAATAAATGAATAAAGGTGTGAAGAGGTACTAAATTCTGAATAGTATTTGAGTGTACCGAGTGTGTTGAGGCAAAAACCACCGAACTTTGGTATCCTAATCCACGTTGTTCTCGAACTTATTTGTAATTTGATTATCGTAACGGCTAAATTAAATATCGAGAAGCAAGAAAACGAGTTTATTTTCACGCCCAAACCATGGAAGACGAGCCACCCGCTGCTGAACTACCCTTATCTTCGACATGTACATTTATAGGTATAAAATAGACATGTTCATGCACATAAATATTTGTCCCGGGCGGGAATCGAACCCGCGACCCTCGGCTCCGCAGTTAGGGTCTCTATCCACTCGGCCAACCGGTCAGACAGTGAAATAAAACCATACAAATTACATTTATTGAATCTTTTATTTGAATTTCTGTTTTATATACATATTAACACGAAAAGAGTTTATTTAATAGAAATGATTCAGGTGTGCGTCTGCCGTTTCAGCAAAGTCAACGATCCAGCGTCGTATGTTGTTCTTGTGAATGTTTCTAGCCAGTACTACGGAGCGAGGATCATGCGGATTGCTGGCCATCAGGTCCAAATGGTGTGCGCTGTTCACGATTATGACAGCTTTCAAGCTATCGCTGATGTTACTCAGGATTCCACCTAAAATTGTTTTCATTTAATTATCTAACAGTATTCAACCATAAAAATGAATAGGTACTTATAATAACTATGTAGAGACGACACTGGTGGCAAAATTACGTCAATGTCGCCTATACGTAGTTATTACCTACTTTGTTTTGCTCGCATTGAGTATTTTTGTCGAGTGAAAACAGTAGGTCATAACCCACCATTCACATACGGATTCGGTCCGGTACGATCTGTCGGTGTTGTGTCCACTACGTAACATACACGTTCTCTCATCCGCGTGTGTATAGTACAGTATCATAATGACACAATTATACACGCGGATGTGACGTAGAGGGCACGAAACTGATAGATCCGTACGTGATTGGTAGGTTTCAGTAATGCAGCGTCTGAACGTCCTTAATAATGCACTTTAGTAAAATACCCGGAAATAGCCGACATCTTCATTGATATTGTTACGGGCTAATCGTCCAGATATTAAGGGTTCACAACAATACAGATTTAAGCTGTACCTACGTATAATTTATTACGAAACAAAATTATCAACTGTTATTACATTTTTATCGCACTCGGAGTTGTTCGCTTTTGACTTTCCAAGAAAACTGGCTCACGACGCCACGCCGGCCTCCTTAAACAGTCGCAATTTCTGTCATCGAACATTTGTTTTTTGAAATTCTAATTCTTAAAATCTCAAAATTTATCTTGAGAATATTTCATAGCGCCGGCGCCTATTTTTGAGTGTGCGAGACACCGTCTAAAAATATAATTTCGAGCATTTTAATATCTTTTGAGTCGCGTCGCCTCTCAAAATTGATATTTCTGTATTCGGTCAACATGCTTGTGAACCCGCGTGATTATTCGAGTACTTTCTTTGACACATTGACGTGTTTCTATGCACAGATATCACACTATTTATTTAACATCGGTGCGCATGTACCTAATAATATAGGTAATCACTTTCGCAGTCAGTATTAGATAAAGAACTGCAAGCTTTTAATCATTTTCCATTGGATAACCGCAAATGTACCCACGCAACTGTCAACAGTACTAGAATTACAAACTACGAAATACAAACCTCCTGCCCATGGGTCCAAAAGTCCATTACTGAAAACTATATTAGATGCAGCCTTCAAATTATCACCGCCGTATTGTATCCGGGCTACGTCTGGGCGTGGAGTTACGCCATATTTTTTCTGGCAGTCCGCAGCAAAAGTTGTGAAATTCCAGGGTTCCGGTTCAAACATATCATCGACTCCGGTTGTGCACATTGGCATCACCATCTCCGTGCAAGCCTGGCAATGCAGATAGAAAATATTTTTTGACATTCTAAATGTTTAAAAGAACGGAAGAACGACGGAAGTGCGTCATGTGAAATGGTGAAAACGCAAAATATGACACGTTGAAACGTCAATAAAAAACGAAAATTTTACGACGACAATAAAATGTCAAGTAGTTACAAGAAGGATTAAATAGAGTACCTACTTATACAAGTATTTTTAATATTCCCCGAATAAGGGATGTTCGGGTGAACGTAGTCCTAACCTATAAGCAAGCGTTCAGGGCTCGCCAAACTAAACAAAAAGTTTCAAGTAAGCAGATGGCGAAATCTAACGGTTACCGAGAAAAACGTGTTTAAAGTTTAATTTTTTTGTCACTTACCTATCTAATTGTCTTAGAATTTTTTTTACTAGACTACGTTCAGCCAAACACCCCATTTATGTAAATGTGCGAATTAAAGATTAAATTAAATGACTTTGTTACGGCTTTACAAAAATACATGCCATACCATTCATCGACAAAAATAACAAAAACTTTATGATAAAAAAGTAATTAAAAATTAGGGAATAAATCCTAACTCTTCAGCGGTGTTGCTTATGTAGATATGGGCTTGTTCTACGTATAGGTATGGCCTCTTAGGTAACATATCCTCGTTGACATAGTATGTAATATGGATAGTCACTGCAGATAGTTTCAAGTTATAACGTAAAAAGCCGGACAGTTCAGCATTACGTCTCCAACTTAATATACGTAACATCTTTGTGTTCAAGTAATAAGTGTATTTCACAGAAACAACGCTATTTTGAAGTACTTATTTATCAATATTTGTATAACGAGTAAAGTGATTTAATTAAAGTCTACACTAAAGTAGGATCGAAACTGAGATACGCTGGGATTAATTCGAATCAATGGAAATACCGAAATTGGATCCTTATTGTTTAGGAATAAATTAAAACTTTGATTTACAAACTCACTTGGAAGTCCCAACCACTGGCGTCCAAATTACCATAGTCATTTCCTTTTTTGTAGTCCACGCAATGTGTTTTTCCTGTGTAGTTGGTGTACGTATTCAATATTTGACCAACAGCCTGCGGTAAAGAAAATATTTTTTAAGGTCTATTAACATCGTAGAACAAACAAGTTGACAGCAGTGTATAATAGAGTAGATAGTGCAATGTCACAGTTAACAAAAAGAAATTTACCTACGACGATGTAAACAATGTCATCTCCAAAATAATCGAATGGTTCACGGCCAATAATTTATTACAAAATGAAAAAAAAACCAAATGTATCTATAAAATTGTCGTTACGGAACATCAAACAGACACCTACCAATATTGTTATTAAAAGTGAGAAATTGGACCCTGTGAATACTACTGTATTCCTGGGAATCGCATTGGTCGCGAAATTGCAATGGGATCCTCATAACACTAACTTGGCGAGAAGACTCGGTTCTGCAGTTACGCTGTAAAAAGGATTCGCTTCCTTTCAGACATAGAAACCGCGAGATTGCTGTATTTAAAGGTTCCATAGTTTAATGACTTATGGCATTCTGCTTTGGGGACACGCTGCCAATGTGAATGCAATCTTCGTGTTGCACAAACGATCTGTTTGAACAATTTATAAATTAGAACCTGCTAGGATCTAAAGTGTCATTTAGAGACAAAAAAGAATGTAACATAATAACTTTGCCGTTTCAATATATTTTGAAAACACAATGTACACAAAAAATATATTTTAATAATAAAAAAAAAATTGTTATCGGCATAGTGTTAATACAAGAAACAAAGGTAAACTTGCTAACCATGTCAGCCGCCTCAATAAAATCACAAAATCTTTTATAGAGCCATGTCCATGCATACGCTTTTACAATAAGATCCCTGTTGAAATTCAAGATTTGCTCCTTAACAAGTTTAAAAGTACAATAATACGAAAGCTTTATGCAAAAGCTTTTTATAAAGTATCAGACTACTTAGATGATAAAAATGCATGGGTATAAGCCTCGCCTCGCCTCGCCTATCAGTTTGTTTCAATAATAATAATCTAAGAGCACTTATTATTTTTTTTTTTAATAATTTTGTTAAAAAGAGCGTCCCTCCGTTTCTTGCTTATTCTTCTGAGAAAGATCAGCACTTTTCTGAATGAGTCTTTGTGGTGACGTTCTTCCACAAAGTAATAAACTCATTATTGTGACGTATTTCAAGATTTTCAAATTCAAATTTAAAATCAAAAAGTTATTATTCAATATAAGATGTTTACACACACTTATTGAAAGTCAAAATAAATTGATTAGGTACCGGTTCAAAAACTAGCAGGAGAAGAACCGGCAAGAAACTCCTCCCTGTAAATTTTATTTAAATATATGTTTTTCTTAATTGTCTTTTTTTTTTATTTTAAGTGCTTACAATTATTACCTAGCACTAGCATCTGAAAATAAATGATTATTATTATTACAATGATGTCCATGCACACTTATCCTTTAAATACTCGCTAATACAGTAAGCTTTTTTCATGAGTTGGACTTTAACTCGCTTTATAAATTGATTAGAATTCAAGTCTAACATTTCTCTTGGAATTTTATTATAAAAACGGATACAAATTCCCATGAAAGAATTATTAACCTTTGAGAGCCTGAACCTGGGAATCGATAACATATGCTCTTGTATTTAAGTTGTGGCCATCACCCACCCTAGAGAAAGCATTTAAGTTTTTATGTACATAATATATATTTTCATAAATGTACTGACAAGGGACTGTCAAAATGTTGCTTTCTCTAAAATGAGCCTTTACACTATCTCTAGATTTTAATTTATATATAGCTTTAATAGCCCTTGTCTGCAGAACAAATATTGTTAGAATGTCAGCGGCCTTTCTCCATAGCAGAATGCCATATGACATTATGCTATGAAAGTAGCTAAAAAAACCTCGTTGTAGGCACATCGGTCAGTTATTTGCCTAATTGCAAAAACAGCAGAGCTCAGTTTACCAGCCACCTTCATAACATGAGGACCCCATTGTAAATTTGCGTCGATAGTAATGCCCAAGAATAAAGTTTCATTAACCAAACTTCTTAATCTAATCTAGTAATTCTAATGTAATTATGTTACATAACTACGAAATAAAGATATTTGACTTTGACTTGACTTGACTTTATTACAAAGAATATTTAAATATGTATATCAATTGTATAGAGTACTCATAACACAAGCATAATACTTGCTTACTTTGGGACTAGATGGGATGGATGTATGAGTACTACGCATTGGATATATTAACTGTATTTGTAAGGAGAGTAGAATAGAATAAAAAATTTTTATATGACGTATGTACCTTCAATAACCTCTTGTCCTTCAAATTGCTATCTTCTAAATACTGGCAGACATATCGCACTGGGTTTCCTGGCAATGGCACCAGAAAGTCACAATCATAAGGATAATTCACCATGGCCAAAGTCTCATACATAGACCCAAGGAAGCCTATAAGGTCGTTCACGTCACTTTCATTTTTAACCGGATCGCATAGTTTCCATTCTGTTTTCAGCCATGCGGTATTATTAGCAGTTTTAGTGAAATTTCTGTAAAAATGAAAAAAAAAACTATATTTTGAATAAATCTGAATTCAAAGTTTGAATTTTTATATATTTCCATTTTGAATAAAGTCGTAAACATTCAAGTTTTTATGGACAAGTCAATCTAATTTATGACGATAGGAAAAGGTACAAATTGCAATTTAAAAATAAAAATTCTAAATTTCAATAAATAAATAGTCAACTAAATCGAATTTAGAATTTGTGTGCATTATTTATTATATCAAATGCGATATATTTGTGATTGTTTTATGATATAATAGGTACATAAGTCGCAGTAATTCTAAAAAAAGCTTCTACCTGCCGTTCCCGAAACCCTTATGAATTTTATAATGAAAGAGGTATATAATTAAATTACTTCGTCACAAAACTAAATGCAATTTAAAAAACCCACGACAAAGAAAACGTCAAGTAAAAAAATATTTAAAAGGTAGTCATTTTGAAACAATCCAATACTTAATGAAATAGTAACTGTAGTAGATTTAGTAACTGTATGTTACTAAATAATCGACTAAAAATAAAATTAAAGATTTTTATTAACGTCGTCGCGTCCTGCAAAATCAAAATCAAAAAGTTTTTATTCAATAAAAGATGTTTACACACACTTATTGAACGTCAAATGAATTTATTAGGTGATTACGTACCGGTTCCAAAACTAGAAGGAGAAGAACCGGCAAGAAACTCCTCCCTGTTTATTTTAATTAAAAATATGTTTTTCTTAGTTTAGTTTTTTTTTATATAATACAATAGTAAGCTTTTTTCACGAGTTGGACTTTAACTTGCTTTGTAAATTGATTTGAATTTAAGTTCAACATTTCTTTAGGAATTTTATTATAAAAACGAATACAATTTCCCATGAAAGAATTATTAACCTTTGAGAGTCTGAACCTGGGAATCGATAACGTATGCTTATGTCAAGACATAAGCATACGTTATCGAGTATATATATCGAGTATAAGTATACGTTTAAGTTGTGGCTATCACCCACCCTAGAGAAAGCATTTCAGTTTTTATGTACATAAATTATATTTTCATAAATGTACTGACAAGGGACTGTCAAAATGTTGCTTTCTCTAAAGTGAACCTTCACGCTATCTCTAGATTTTAATTTATATACAGCTGCGTGGCTACGATAACAACTAAAGTTTATTTATCTATCCTGTCTAAGGGGCACGTACGATCGTTAATTAACTTTCTAAATTTTATTGTTTTAGGTAGAATAATCGAATAATTATATTAATTATTTCACTTTTAATAAAAAGGACTACCTTTTTAATGTACATCGGAAGTAAAAGACGTACCCTTATAGGGTCACTCTGGTATATATCTAATTATGATCATAATAAATGTAACCCATAACTGGATTAAAATCAGCCCAGCTGTTTTAGAAAAACAAATCAATTATAGCGCGCTCTAGTTAAAAACCTGCTCTGAAGTGATACCTAGCCATCCTAGCTATGTAATATGAAAAAACCGCATCTACATTGCAATTGTTTTATGGAAATATAGAAATATATATACTCGTATGAACTGCAGCGCCCCATGGCCGTCTATATTTGTAAAACATGTGTAAGACCTCGCTCTGAAATTATATTTGCATGACACAAAAAACCTCATCGAAATCGATTTAGTATTTTTCGAGGGAAGTGGTAACATACCTACACGCACAAACATACAACCTCACATACAAATACACAACCTCTTACCCCAACGCATGTGGTCTCCGCCACGTCGTCGTAGGTAAAAAAGTATTTTTGAAATCTTTTATTTAGCCTTTTCAAACGACTCCTCACACAATTTGAAATACAAAACAATTTTTTGTGTTTGCATAACTAACTAAGTACATTAAAAATCTACAAAAAATATTTCATAACCTTGGAACGTTGTAAGACAGGGTTTAGTTTTTCACTGTTGCAAAATAAGTGCATATTAAAGTACAACAGAACAACACACGTTTGACAGGATTTACCTATCATTCGTATGAAGACTTTATTTATTTTACTAAATTTTATTTCATTTCATCACAGGCAACAGCGCCATATCGACGCTAAGCTATCCCCAACATTCACACAAGGTTACTGACCATGAAACCCCTCCGGTAACACTTTGAACGCGGTGAAAATGGGTTAATTTTTCGAAATAAAAACAAAATAAATTTTTAACTTTTCATTTGGGCTTAGAAGCCGATTCTTAGTAACACACATCAGGCTAACCGAACCAGCGCTACACATAACACGGGTGATATATAAAGCTATATCTCGAGTGGAAAGCTAATTTTTATAACAAAAAATAGTTTTTTTTTTAACATATGAAGGCCGTACCAAATACAGCACTCATTTTTTGCGAAAATAACCGTTTTTACATTCGAACTTTAGTAGCATTTAAAATAAACTTTTCGCTTTCGCTCTGGCGATAAGTGACTTAACATTAAAAGTAAGTTACATAGTTTTCGAGAAAAATATCTGTGACGCTCAGACGAATACAACAGTGATCTTAAAAGAATTCCTTCTGAGGTAGGGAATGCTAAAAACTATATAAACCAATTGTGAGAAACATAATCAAATCAAATTACTGAAAAAATATTATTATGTAAACAAGCGCCTATTCAACTCGATTTTCTGCTTTTTCTGGCCTTATTATTATATATTATTCTCGATGAGTCATAAAAGCGCGGTAAAGCTCGCTGGGCTATCATTCCTTGTAAATATGTTGAATAATACCTGATAACACTCCAAGATTTTTTTATATTTTCAGCGCAGTTACTGTTGGCAATTCGGTACCCAGATGTCACTATCCTGCTGAAGACCTCACAAGGGACCATGCCCGTGAACTGGTGTATGGGAGCTGAAGCCGCGATTGCTCCTTGGACTAAGTGGGGGTATTTTATACGGAAGTAAGCTGCCAGCATACCGCCATAAGAACCTGAAAATAAAGTAAATTTTGATTGTTTGTTTTCCAGTGACTCAAGAGAAGTGTGCACGTCAGTTAAGGTTTAATGGGGTGCATACTTTAACGCTGTTTGTATGAAAATTTGCCACCACACACTCCTTTTAAAACTTCAGTAAATAGCGTTAGAGATAGGAATTATTTGTGGCCTGTCTCTTTCAGCCAAAATAGTTATAATTTTGATTGACGTAAATACTTCGTGGTAATATAAGTTACAAAAAAATTATTATTATTATAAAATTAAAAAACGCAGACTACAAAAATAAGAAAAAGAATGTTAATAAGTTAATCACCAAATAGGAGAGAAATTCTTTTTTTTATAAATTTTTTAAAATACGCTGTCGTTCTTCGTTTAGTCTGAACTACCAAATTAAATATTTTACCGCCAAATGCTATGACTGGGTGGTTAGGTTTGTCTAGCGATCCCTGGAGATAGTTCACGAGCTCTGCGTAATCAGCCAACGCTTGTTCTGAAGTCAAATAACCGATGTGTTGATTATCTAAAGACTTGTTTCCGAATGGCATCGAAGACCCGTAATATCTAAAAAAAAAGTAAAATAAAAATAATTTAAACATGAAGGAAAAGGTAGGCTGATAATTCAATAAAATAGGTACTAAATCTTGACATTAACATTTGAACAGTTATATATATATTTCCAAAACAGATTATAATAAAAAAGTTAACTTCAAAGAAAATTCGGGCCAGCCAGAAAGCTCAAGCAGGGCCAAAAAGTCCAAGGAAATAAAACTGGTGAAGTAACTACCTGCCAGTTCAGACTAAAACTAGGGTGTCGTAGCCATTTCAACAACAGAATCGTATCATAAATTATAATCATGACTTTGTTCAATAAATAAATAGTTGATTGGCTATTTCTCGTTAACCCGGGACAGTTGTGATATTTTTTCTATTTTATTAAAGTTTTTTCAAGTTTTTTAGAACAGTAGTTTGGGATTTGGACGAACATACAACCAGTGGTAGGTTTACACATATGCCGCCAGTAGGTTATACAAATTATGTCGCCCTTACCCACCTCTACAATTCGACACACTCGTACACAATCATAGTAATAAAAAAATTCCGTTCATGAAATTGCTATGTCAGATTGTAACTTTATGATTTGTGTACTATAATCGTTCTATTTAAAACACCTTTTCCCGTAATTAGTATGACTGTGAACTAGGAGATCGATGTGCCAGCTTCTAGATTATTTTTACATCCCAAATATTTAGTTTAAAATTTAAGTTTAAAGATTGCACAAGAAATAGTTTTTGTTCTTCTGTGCTGAAAAAAATGTTGGCCCATTTGTCGCCCCTAAAATCTGTCCCCTTTGGCTCCAGCCTACCCAGCCTGCTAGTAAATTCACCACTGCATATAAATAATCTATGGCATACAACTTACGTTACCGAGACTTAAATTTAGAAAAACATCGAAGAAATTTACTTTTATTTTAAAATTGTTATTGCACTATACCTCGCTCGAGTAGCTATATAAGCATAAATATTTCTTACTTGTATAGGCATTCTAGAGTTTTCTAAACTACAAATATTTTATTTATTTTTATAGCGCTGCTCTTTCTAGTGCACGAGAAGAACACCTAATGGAAAACAATACAAAATTTTATGTAGAGTAGGTATATGAATAATACCTGTGTTCAGCAAAAACCAGTTTTGCATTAAACTCTTGAGCAATGTCCCACATGAAGCCAGTGTGGTTGAGGAACACTTCGATTTGACCCTGTAATACAAAGAATTTCATAGCTGTGTCTTGTATGTGTCACAGTATGTTTACGTCACGGAATCACGCTTCTATCACACTTCTATCATCTAGGACGATCACCTTATATATAGGACGACTTAATACTATCGATGGAAATATTTATTTGACATAAATACCTGGAAAGTGAAAATGGGTTATTTCTAAAACAAATACGTATAATTAGAAGAATTTTTAGTAGCTATTAATTCGAAGGAGAAGTCATTTAAATTGACTGACAAAATATTTAAAAACAGTTTTTTGCATATAAAAAAAAACAATGTAAAGAATAATTGAAAAATGCAGGATTATTTAATAAAAAAAATAATTAAAATGTTTAAATGTTAGCACCTAATTATATTTAAAAAAAAATTACGTTTTCCAAGCACTCATCACAGATTCTAGGAATAGCACAGTAACAGCTCATTCTTTTTGTCAAAGTTTATTTATTTTTTGGTATTTACTTGTAAATGTAAGTAAAATGAATTTCAAAATTTTTTTTTTTTCTAAAAAATTTGTAAACTCCTAATGACATTATAAAAAAATGCTTGCAATTATGAATCTGGTTGAAAAACCATTATGAGGTTGTAGAAATCACTAGATATATAAAAAACCAAAAAGGATATAAATGCAAAGGTATCTCAGGGTATTTGACCTTGCATATCTTGCAATTCTGGGAATTTAACCTGTTTATTAAAAATTAAATTAAATTCTGCTCACTGAGACTCATTTTACACAGAGGATGATTTTGTGTCTAAAATAATTGAATCACAGACTCTACCTACAAACGTATGATATTACTATTATCGCCAATTAAGCTTCAGTTATGTTTACGATTACGTTTATGTATAAAATTTTGTTATAACTAATTGCTTTATTTCAAAAAAATCTGTGTGATGAAACTCTACATGCAAAACTGTTGAAATGTTATTTACCTATTCAATTTAATTTATGAGTTTAAAATAATATAGTACTTGTAAGTTGCTGTTATTGTTACGCCTAGAACACAAATTTTACCTCATTTCCAGTATAAAAAAATATTGGCCCGCTACCATAATCCCAGTGTTCCTCGTTCACGAGGTATTTAATTTTGAACGTTTCGTTACGCGCATAACTGAAATGGTCCAAAGGCACACTAAACCATTTTGTTTCATATTTGTAAGGCGGTATTCCGTACACAGCACCAAGGAACACAAGTAAAAATATTTTAATGATCATTTTTCAAGAATAGGAGCGTTGCACGAGTTCGCCCGTTTAGCGGCGATATGTAATTGGTTTGGTTAGCGGGTCCTATATTTGTTGTATGGCGGCGGTTCGTTGAAGTAGTGACAACAAAAAAGTTATTATTTTCTTCGTAAATCATAATTAAGTGGCTGATTGGCCGAATGGTGAGAGATCCTAACTGCGGAGCCAAGGGTCGCGGGTTCGATTCCCACCCGCGACAAATAAATGTGTGCATGAACATGCCTATTTATTTCGTGTCTGGGTGTAAAAGTATCTATATATTTTAAAGAATATTTATCAGTTCATCATATCACATCAGTTATTTAGTACCCCATAATACAAGCATAATACTTGCTTACTTTGGGACTAGATGGCGCTGTGTGAGATGTTCCAGGCATGTTTAATATTATTTTTCTTAAATTTTGCGTATTCCGTTTATTGCAGTGCAATAAAACTCACAACACTATCCTCAGTCCTTTATTTTGCTAAATACAATTACAGCGAAACATTTTAAATTATTTAGTAATAGCATCAACGATATTTTTTATAACAACCATTTAATTTTTTAAATTTTAGAATGGTTGAATAAGAAATTTAGTGCCTAAGCTTATAGTCATGTAAATAATAAAATTCATTATTACTTACTATTATTCTGAGACCTAGTCGCTGCTGCTGCTGCTGCAAGTAAAAATTTGTCAGTAACGGTTAGTCTTGATTTTTCCATTAGAGGGAGCTCCTATCAGTTGTATTTAAATAAATAAAGTGAAATAATACCTTTGTTTAAATCAGGGAGTAAAAAGGTCCCAACAAATTACAGACCCATATTGAGTCTACCAGCATTATTGCCTTTTTTTTTAAAATCGTGCCCTATTAATCCCTACATTTTAATTTGTAAAAATTATTTCACATTTATTTTGATTGTTGTAGATTCCACTTGCATCACACAGCTATCGTCCGTATACTGTTGGTACAATCATTGTATGAGGAATTAATACCAATAATAATTTAAAATTAAAAACATATTGTTTAGTTTTTTGGGGCTCATTCTCACCACTTCCTGTTTTTTTGACGAATTTGAGCGTCCTTACAAGACTCATGTATATAAATAAAACATTTGATTTGATTTGATTTGATCGTACAATCTTATTTTGCGCAATCGCCAGAAAGTTGAGAAAAAGTTAACTATTTTCACATTTTCACACCGTTGAACGACAAACATACAAAGTGAATATACAAAACAAACAAATATACAAAGGGTTTTTCATGTAGTATTATCTCAGAACATTTAGTTGGCGGCATTTGTCCAAAAACGCATTTTGACATTTTTGACCCCAATCGGTGCCTTATCGCATTATGGTGAATTCATAATCGTACTTTCAGTTCATAATTTTATATAAAGGTTCTGAATGCAGAACACATCTATTTGATCAAAGATTATGTACCTAACACTGAATTTTGGTAATTCTTATCCATTTCAATTTTACTAATTTCTACTCATGTTTAATTCGTCTTAAAGAGATAAGCCAATAATCCTTTAATATCCATAGGTAATGTATAATTATTATTATTATTGGTAGTACCTACTTAGGTATTAAAAATAAAATAAAAAATAATAACATTTTGTGCGTTTATAATACTTTAGCCCTTGACAAGATGTTTACCATCAGCCAATCGCAGCACTTATTTAACCACACTATGTGCTTAAATAATCAATCATGTGACAAATCCAAAATGTAATATTTCGTTTGCGCGTTTCACGGATTAAAGTGTCAGCACATAACACACACAAACAGTTTCTCGGTACGTTGATTGTAAAAAAATATTTTCAATGATTATTTACAACTCTTCTGAGGTAATGAAAATTGAGCGTCTATATCGTTGCTGTTAGTACCTACTCATTGGTTATCGGTGGACATTTGACCTACGGCCGTACAGGATATAAATTATATCTACATAGTTCTTATTGAACTGTCTGTCTCGTTTATAAGAGAAACGTATACTCACTGGCGAATGGCAATTCTTTGTTTAACTTCAACTTCTTGGAATTCGGATTTGATAAATACTCGTAATCGGCGCTTGTCTGCTTTTTATTACAGTTAACAAGCTATAAACGCTTGTGGGTCTGTACCGTGAAATCTTTGTTAATTTTTTTTTTGAAAAATAGATAATAATAATACATAGGACTTCCCACACACACACAGCATCTAGTCCCAAAGTAAGCAAGTATTATGCTTGTGTTATAGGTTACTAGAGTCGTTGCCTCATCTACTTTATTTTAAAACAACAATAAATAATCGCATACACTTTTATATGATTTCTCAGGGATGGCAGATGTTATATAACCAACATCGATTTCAATTGATACGCTTCAAGACTTCTTAATTGATTAGTGATGATCTCAAGTACGGTATTAGACCTTGACACGATGTCGTGAACCGTACTCTTTAAAAATATATGTAGTCTTAAATATTAAATCGGGATACGGAATCCTTGTGTGTAGTCGGATTCACACTTGACCAGTTTTAATATGATATATTTTTTTCATTTGTTGTCTTAACAGTTTTTAAAACACGTTTAAATAATAAGTGTTCAGATAAAAAAGTTACAATACTTTCGTGTGTTTGCGACCTTATCAGACATTACGTGAAAATAATAATGAACTTTGAGAATTTATTGTAATACAATTTATTATCTAAGTATATAAATATTTGTAAACACGACTATCCGTCACGTGATAATATAAATAATTCTTTAATTAATGCACTGTCCACCAATCGTATCATCTCCACACGCGGCAAGTGTTGTCTTTGGATCCGGTAATGATGGCATCGCCTGCATAAGAGTATGCACAGGAGAAGATTTCGCCTTGGTGACCAGATAGCACCTAGACAGACAAACATGTTGGTATCTAATGTCAGATGACAAAATTGAAGTTAAGGTTAAACGTTACCGTCGATTTCCATACAAAATTTTTTTGACCTAAAAAACTAAACTTTGTTGTGTTTACTTTACCATCTTATTAAGTTAAATCTATTATAAATTTGTCGTTAAATTCATAAAATATGTTTTTTCTAACACCAAACAGTTTTAATTCTTGTTTTCGAATAAAACTTGCTCGCATATACGTATATAATTAAACCAAAAATTACGATTTTTAAAAACCAAGAACCATTTTTTGTTGGAAAGAACATATTTTTATAAAAACGACAATTTTACAATGCGTCTTACTTCTTAAGATGCTAAAATTAATATAATAATGTTAATTTATTATTTCTGGTCAAACAAATTTTGTATAGAAATCAACAGTTACGTTTAACTTTAAAGAATCGATGCCTTAAAGTAAAACTTTTATCAGAACGAGGTGAGTTCCAAAATGAGTCAAAATAAAAGAAAGACTCCAGATAGAGAATCGCGAAGAGTGAACATTACTGAAGTATAAAGATTACATTCTAATTTTGATGTCGTAAAGCGAAACTTACAGAATTTTTTTAGTAAGTTAATAAACTTTATTCAAAGAATTTATTTTAGTTATATACATGAAGTATATTATGTCAACCAATACATTTCAGAATTCATTCAGTATCAACGCAGTAGATAAATTTAATCCTTTTAGAACTAAGGCAATTTCAGTGTTGCTGATTTTATGTATGAAATAATTAAATACGACTTATGATCGAATTCTTACTCCCGTCTCGTCAAAACATACTGATAGTTGGGTTACCATTATGGAGCTATAACAGGTTATGCAACGTGCTCTATGGAGGTAACATGAAGTAATTACGTATTAAAAAAATAGGATTGCTTATTTTCCCGTGGGTGAAGTATGTGTTCAGGGCGTCAAAACGAGACACCGTCTTTACCGACAGCTGTCATAAAAGGTCATGATTAAGAGTGAATTTTGACTCTCGTTCAATCTCTATGAGCTAATTTAACAAAATACGGCTACGCCCACATTGGCACAAAGTCACCGTCATATATAGCAATATATTCTCACTTAACGTGACTTAACTAGCATAATTCTCGACTTTATATTACTTTTTAGGATCATTTTCGAACTCACCTCGCCTTAAGAGAGAATCGAAAGTCACGGAAATAAGCGAGTTGGATTATCAATATATTTCTCGTTTCGTGCAGAGTAGACTTTCGAGTACTGTGGATAGTCATACATAGTGTAGTTATACTAGTATGACCCCGCTAAAATATAATAGGTACATACTTAAACATTCTGTATCACAGAAACATATATAGATATCTTACACTCCGACACGGAACAAATAGATATCGTCATGCACACAAATATTAGTTCCGCGCAGGAATCGAACCCGCTACTTTTGGTTCTGCAGTTAGGGTCTCTAAACTAGGCCAATCGGTCAGTCAAAATATATATATAATAAACATGCCTGAATACAGTTTCCAGTAGAGGCGTTCCATATTCTGGCGCTGCGATCCGCGGAAGCAGTTAGAAGACAGCCACCAGCTGGACTAAAGCAAACCTACACAAATACAGTAAATAGGTGTGATTTATTTCAGACTAATTTATTTCAGACTGGAAAATTTTACAAATTTTTAAGACGCGAGGATAAATTTTATATTTTATTCTGAAAACATAAACCAATTTACAACTTTCTCATGAAATAAAAAACATATAAGTCTGTAAATTTTTTAAATTTTTTTTCAAAAATTTTATTATTAAAATATCTCTGTGCGAGATCTGGAGAAATGTTTATTAGTTGTTTATCTAAGACTAAATAATAATATTAATATTTTATATATAATATTAATATTTTGATTGATTCGTGACAATTACAGTATCATTTGATATAGTGGCTGTCTTAAACATTTTATACAATATTTTTGTTTTACTGCGGGGTACCGATGTGGAAAGCGTCGGAATAAGCTCAACTGTCTATATGACGTCACAGGGACCATTTCAAAATCCGATGAATTACTAGAAATATCTTACAAATTCGCAAAAAGAAAAAAATAGATATTTTGAGAGGTCATTCCAGAACCATATTTATTCCTTTAAATTTTGATACCAACAGCGCAACTTAAGAATTTTTGTCCAAGCCCATTGTATAAGGGACATCAAAACGTCGAAGAATCCTAAAATAATATTGCTCGAATCGGGGCAAAAGAGTTATTATTTAATAAAAAAAAAACTGATATTAATATTTATAATGTACCTTAGATACTTCCTCCCTGTGTCCCTTCATTACAGTCAGCTCGCGACAATCTGATTTTACGTCGTAAACCCGCGCAGAACAATCACTCGAAGAAGTCGCTAAACGCTGGCCAGCCCAATCGAAGCAAATATCCAAAACCTGAAAAATAATAAAAGGTAATATCCAGGTTGAAAAAAACTGCTATAGTGATATCTTATTATTACGAGATTAAGAGGGACCGTCATGGATCATTTGGCGTCTAGAATATAATGTCTCTGTCGATCGCAGGGATAAACAAGGTTATGGGAAACATTCATTCCCTTAAAGGGGTTGAAGTAGAGATCATTTGCGATAGATTTTGTCGTGTGGACAAACTGCCCGGCACAAATGTTTCTGTGCATAAACATGTCAATTTCTTTCGCGTCTGGGTGTAAAAGTATATATATATATATGTATAAATCATAATAAATAATATTTAAGTGTGTATCAGTTGTCTAGTATCCGATAACACAAGCTTTAATTTGAGATTATATGGCGCAGTGTGGAATGTCCCAGACATTATTATTATTATGTGGTAGCTTAGTATAAAAAGAGCTTTTTTTCATTCAAATCCCAACGCCACAGCATGAAAAATAGCATTTCTTCAGCCGTATGTTATGTATTTTGCGGAAGTAATGGCCGTAAAAATTCACAAAAAAAATATTAGAAAACGATAATCTTTTAGTTATTATATATCAATTTTTTGTCAAAATTACCAATAAAAATTAAGTATCTCAAAAACTAATCATTATAATGTCAGATTAAAATGCGTCTATGTCCGCCTTTATTTTTATATTGTCTGTCTGTGATTTTTTTGTCTATGTCGCGACCGGAGGGCGCTCACATTCGGACATACGCATCGACACAGTAAACGCTTGAAAATTTGAATTTGTCATGGCCGCCATAACGGCGTGCCTTCGTAAGAAAAATACGTTAAGTTAGAAACGTTGTTTGATCTTTCAACTGTGAATTTCCTGAATTCCGAACTAAATTTTGTGTCGTGACACGTGGTCGCTATGTGTTTGATGAGGGACTATGAGTGACTGATTCCGGACCCTGGGAAACAGGTGCAACCTCTTGAAGCCGAGGTAGAAAGGGTGAACCCTCATTCTTGGTTCGCCACGGAACCAGGAAGGCTCCGACTGCATATAAGATACGTCTAATCGCCGATAATTAAAACAGAGCTAATCGTCATGTTCATATAAATACGGGCCCAGCGCGCATGACTCACTGTGCTAGGTTTCGACTCTAACGAATTTGGCTCCTTGCACCACACGTTTGTATTCAACATAATGAGTTTTATTTTAACCCCTGCAAGGCAATTTATTGAACTTCCCATAATCCAATCCCAAAACACGCAGAACAAAAGCGAACAGGCAGGTTATACAATGAATTTGTGTATATGTATTATATAATCCTACTGCCTACTAATGTCATAAGAACAGTTTACTCATACAAATTGCTACGAAATTATTGACAGGCGTTTGAATATCTGAGGCGAGATGATGTCATGATGATCTCCAATGAATAAATGACGAAGGATTACAGGTAAAGTTGAGCTAATCATAAAGTGAAGTTCATTCGCCATATTCATATCACCAGTAAAATTGTTCAACGTTTGTCATTCATAGTTTTGGCTAACTTCGTCATGTGACTTCATTTAGCCATATCGTTAAGTATGCTCGTCGCTCCGCTAAACTTTGCTATTCGCTCAGTTTAGAAATGGCCGAATTTCGAATAGATTAAAAAGTGAAGTCAGCGCCTCTAGTAGTATATTTTAATAGTTATTAAGATACACGGAAAGTAAGGTTTTACACAAATAAGTGCATTGGCACGCATTCGGATAAAACCTTTTACGCTCAAGTATCTTAAAACATTTTTCAATGCATTTTGCGAGGAAATACAACAAAAAAATAAGCATAATAAAGAAAGTAATTTTATTTCACCAAAGCCTATATTTACAACGAAATGGCGCGATTTTTTTGCAGAGCGCGCGTTTCATACAGTTTTTTTTTCTTGAGGCAAAGGTACAGTATACGTACAGCCAATAATGTGAAAAATATTTTTGTTTGCGGAAACAAAACACGTATTTTTAAATGAGATAATCAAGAATCTTATGTGTTATGGTGTTTATCATGATTTAATTATTGCTAAAGTGCGCATACTTATAAATAATTGTTTTTTTTTTTTTCGAATATCAAAACCTTCTTGCATCATTGTAATTTTTTAAATTTTATGACTTGCACCATGCACCATATAGTCAAAAAATTTTAAAAATTACTTTATTTCACGCGTGAAATAAAGGATTTCAGTACTGTTTCATTTCACGCGTGAAATAAAAAGTTTTCGCATAATTTTGTTACACAAAAAAGAAAACTTTACGAGCAACTACATTGAAAATTGTTTTTTATCGATCTGCCTAGCTAAATAGTGAAGTGGCGAAAGACCAGTTATGCGGGTCACCAAATATTTGTCATTATAATCGATATGCCTGGTTGTGAAGAAACATTTTCATGATATGGCTAAATATTATAAATATAAATATCGGAAAATCATGAAATATACCTGGGCACATCATGATCTACATAATTAAAAACCGATATATATATTCATATTTTACTCCTCATGGAGCATCAATTTATTAGGTGAGTACAAATAAAGAGGTCTTCTCAAATTCCACCATTGAAGTTACCGTATTACTATCTCACAACTTATAGCTTTGCTTGTCATTAATTTCGATTCTGGATTTGTTTCCTATGAATATCTTCGTCCAAGTAAAACAGTCCCTAGGACCAATGTCACAATGGACAAAGTCATCTGTTTTTAGGCAAGTCCATTTTTTGTAAGTGTTATCTCATTTTGTATCATTATCTCATACGAATAACATATTTTAGAACTGAAAAACGTTTTTTCTGGATAAAGTATACATTTTACAGCATTAAAAATGATGCCAAATACTTATGTATGAAATGACAAATCCGGCTCTTTTAATCCTCCTCCTTTTATTGTTCCTGACGAACAAGACACAGCTGAACATAACATTCTTTCAACATGAAATACTTTTAGCTAAAACAATGAGATTCAATAAAATGCTACACTTCACCGCAATGTTTTGACCGATTAGTCGGTCAAGACTTGACACGATTCACACTGACAGTCCAACGTTGCTAAACTACATCAACTATCTTTTTTACTCGTAGCTAGACTCCGTGAGATGGACAAAGACACACGATTACCTGTTGATACACTGAAACAAAAGCGGCAACGAATTATGACTGTCCATTATGATAATTGGTCCTAGATATGTCCTTTCAGGGTTTAGCCGTTAAAAGTGACAAACAAACAAACAGACACTGTCAACTTTATAATATTCATTAAGATTACAAGAATGAACTATCTTCTATATACCTATTTGTTCTGTTGTATAAATAAACGTATTGCTTGTTCGGCTGAACATTTCTGATTATAAACTCCTGCCTAGATCGAATCGCCTTCTGTGAGCGACCTGAAATCTACCTCATCGGTGTGTTTAGCTAATGTAGCTAGACATGTTCTCTCTCTCGAGTCCCAGAGCTTGGCGCTGCCGTCCAGGGAAGAACTGGCCACTAAAGAGCTGTCCCAGTTGAATAGGCAGCTGGACACCTCACCTCCGTGACCCATCAGCACTGATACACGACTGAAAAATAAAATATCCACAGCACTCGTAATGGAATTTTCTCAGCTTATAAGCGCATGAAGGTAGATGAGATTGTAGTTTCCCGTACTAGTTTTAATAGCTCTTTTATAAAACCTATTTTTGATACATGTTAAAATACGTATATCATCAATCAACTAGGCCAATATTCCAGGGGTCACTACATTCGTTTCTACAATAAACTTCCAGAAAGTGTACAAAACCGAAAAGTCATATAAAACGAGAGCTTTGTAGAAAGGCCTACTTATAAAATTAGTAGTTGCGTAGAAGATACTGTTCTGCTACCTGTGCGAAGCCGGGGAAGGTCGCTAGTAATAATAAAAAGAAACTCTCATTAGAAACTAACATCATGGTGTCCTACATCGGCAGACGGAACTTCCGTTACGTGATGAAAATTCAGCCTGATCATCCTAACGCGCCAAAAAAATTTAACTTTTCTAATAAAGTTCAGTTCGGTCTATAAATTCTTTGTCAATCAAGTGATAGCATGGCACTTTGATTATGCCAACCCGACTCGCATTTTATTGTTTTTTATTTTACATCTTACTAAGATAAACGAAGATATTAGCAAAGCAAATTCGTACCATGAACACTGCGCAGCGGACTTGTTATACGTACATATATAAGTACCATCTAGGAGGGAAAACTGAACGTACTCTTTATGTCTGGTATCCCATAGAGAAATCGTGCCGTCAAATGAACCGGTGATGAGCTGCTGGCCGCTTGTGGGATCGAACTGAAGAGTAATTACTTCAGCCGTGTGTCCCACGTATGTGTGTATCTCCTGACCTGTCATGTTCAAAAAGTTTCCTAGTAGATAATAGTAAAAAAACCACGTTGTAAAGGCAATTTTAATAGCCTGGGGTCCCACCCAAATTGGGGAAATTCAAAGGTAACAAACAATCTTAGGTCACAATTACAATCTTAGATAGATACATTATCATGACTGGAGACAAATCAAATTCTGAACTGAAATACGAAACAAACATTATTACATAAACATTACCTGACTGAGAGTACGTTATCCGGAATTGGTTAGGTATAGTCTGGGTAACCCTTCGGTAATCTTGTGTCAATTAGAACAAGATTCGCGGACCAAGCGCAAATACGTCAAAACGTATCTTCACAAAATCTACACTTTGATAACTATTTACCCAATGCACCACACTTACCAGTATTGACATCAAAAAGTTTAGCGCTATTGTCCATGGACGCAGTGGCAGTTTGCTCTGAATTGGGGCTGAACTGCGCAGCGACAACTTCACCGCGATGACCCCATAGCGTCGCCAAACATTCGCCACTCTTTGGATCCCAGATTTTCGCCGATTTGTCAAATGATCCAGTTATGACTTTGTCACTGTACAAACAAAGAACCCGAATAGTTATTATGAATCCATTACATGTCAATATTTGCCTTAATATATTTAATTATCCCAGCTACATGCAAACACAAACAGAAAGTAGTACAGAATAATTGCACACGAGTTGTACAAATTCGTACAATATCGTGATAGCCGAGTGGTAACGAGCCCGCTTCTTGTCTAGAAGACCGTGGTTCGAATTCCAGAAACAGGTATATACCAATGAATTTTATAACATTGACTGATCCCATGCCTTACATAAAGAACACGTCAAGCCGTTGGTCCCGGTTGCCATCATTGGATGGCAGTCGTTTAAATTCACCAACCCGCACTGGAGCAGCGTGGTGGATTAAGCTCCAAGCACCGTCACCCCGAGGGAAGGCTTTGTTCATACACTGTATTGTTCTTAGCTATTTCTATAGCTTGTGCAGGTATAATTGCAGAATCTATACTAATATTATAAAGCTGAAGAGTTTGTTTGTTTGAACGCGCAAATCTCAAGAACTACTGGTTCGAATTGAAAAATTCTTTTTGTGTTGGATAGTCCATTTATTGAGAACGGCTACTATCTGTCTGTCTGTCTATTCGAGCAAATCTCCAAAACAGCTGAACTGATTTTGATGAAACTTCACAGATATGAAAAGGAAGTGGTGAAAAGTGACATACACTACTTTTTGTATGTCTATATGTACGTCCATTTGTCTATTCGAGCTAATCTCCTAAACGGCTAAACCAATTTTAATGAAATTTCACAGGTATGAAAAGGAGGTGGTCAAAAATGGCATACGCTACTTTTTGTCCGTCTGTATGTCTGTACTTCTATGGGTCCATTCGAGCTAATCTGCAAAACATCTGAACAGATTTTAATGAGACTTTGCAGACGTGAAAGAAGGTTGTCAAGAGTGAAATGAGGTACTTTTTGTGACGTGACGTTGCCATGAGTGGCGTAAGCTACTTTTTGTCTGTCTGTTTAGGTACGTTTACATGTCTATTCGAGCTAATCTCTAAAACGACTGAACAGATTTTAATAAAACTTTGCAGACTTGAAAGGAGGTTGTCAGGAGTGACATAAGCTACTTTTTGCCCGTCAGTCTGTCTGTACGTCTATGCGTCTACTCTAGCTAATTTTCGACGGCTAAACAGATTTTAATGAAACTTTGCAATCATGAAAGAAGATTGTCAAGAGTGATATAAGCAACTTTTTACCCGTCTGTCTGTCTGTACGTCTATGTGTCTATTCAAGCTTATTTCTATAACGGCTAAACAGATTTTAATGAAACTTTGCAGACGTAAAAGAAGGTTGTCGAGAGTGACAACTACTTTTTGTGTCTGTCTGTCGTTTGTCCTCACTGATCTATCAACGTAGATAAAGCCGAAACTACTAAGTCTAGGAAGCTGAAATTTAAAACAGGGGTTAATTTTATTACGTATTAATTTTTATGATAGGATTATTCAGAAATTTTAAATTTAAGGTGGGAAGGATGAAGGGGCTTTGTATGAGTCTTTGTTCTTTAAAGTTAGAAACATTAAAATTTTAGCATAAATAAATAATAATGTGTTTCAGGTTTTTTGGATTTCCAAATTTTAAGAGTGGGAAACGGGAGGTGAAAAGTATGGGAGTGCCGGTTTTGTTAAAGGAGTGGGGGGAATGAAGAATGAAAGTTTAATTGGGTGTAACCAATATTAGTTTTAGCCAAAAGTACCTACGTATAAACCATATCGAACATTAACAGTACCTACCTATAACAGGAATGTGTCGTCTACGCAAGCGAAGCTGCGGGCGGTCGCTAGTGTATTATAAAGGTAAAACAGTTTAAAAGTTTTTCTCACCATACGGGGAAGTTGAAAGCGACGGAGTACACAACATTCTGATGTCCGGACAATGTTTTTAGATCCTTCCCTTCTTCCACGTCCCATACTTTACATGTTCTATCGTAACTTCCAGTTAAACACCTTAAATAATTTTAATTTGATAATTTAAAAAAATTAAAAACAGGAATTACGATCACAGCTGCCATTCTGTCATAACACCTATCGTCATCGTCATAAGCCATACTTCGAAAATTCATGAGCATAGAAAACGGACGAGCAAGCGATGTGCTGTTTTTTCAAATAAAATCAAATCAAAATATCTTTATTTCGTAGTTATGTAACATAATCTTGAAATACGTCATGTTCAAATATTAATCAGGGCGGATTATTTACCTTTTACCAGATTTATCAAAAGCGACGTTAGTGAGCGGCAACACATGAGTATGCAATGTTTTGTAGATATAAAACCTCTTTCCAGAGGGACCTTCATGTTCGGTTCTCTTCTTTAGTATGTCAAGGCATTGTTCTAATTGGCCACGAACCTCCTCTGTGATTAGTGGCTCTTTATTAATTAATTTGATTGCTATTTCTCGTAAATTTGATCTAAAAAAATTACAAATTTTTCAAAAAAATTGTATTTATATTATAAAGTGTTTTTTTTTGTATAATTAACATGTGAATTTCAAAAGTTTTTTTAAAAAAGTCCTAAGTATTTTCTTTTTTATTATTTAGGAGGCATTGATATACGTATGGACACAGCGAAAAACATACACTACTTGATGTTTTGACATATTTATTGCACATTTATTGTGAGGCATATAGGTGTAGGAAAATAATTAAAATGGAACGTCACTACTTCGAATCAAATGGAAACTCAAACAAAAGAACAGACTTAGAGATTATACCATATTCGTACATCGTTATCATTGTTTTAAACTTTAAACATTCCGTTAAATTATTGATGAATTTAATAAAAACAAAATTTCAGAACTTTTTACTTTTCGGTATAAACTTTATATGTGAGTCAAAATTTATGTTTATGTATGTGTTGTCTTCGCTTGGTACCCAAAATACAAGCTAATGCTTAGTTTGGGACCTAGGCGTTGTTGTGAATGTGTGTTATTATTATTATTATTATTATTATTAAAACATCAAGTGGCGTATATTAACTCTGAAGTCTCTATATCTCTATGTATGTTGGGAAGATGAACTTAGTACGACGCACATGTGAAACGCGTGATGGAAAAGCAAATAAAGATCATGGATTCACATATTTAATATGTGATTTAACAATATGTTGAAAACAAACATTGGCAATGAGATATGGTCTGTCTGATCTTTAAATAGACTCAAAGGTTCATTTGGTTCACGTTTTCATAATCTTAATGATTATGCAATCTAAGGTAGCGGCCCGGCCACACCAGCTGATACTAATTTCAGTATTTTGGTAGAAACAATTAGGTAGGTATACGAAATATTTTCTTATTTTGGAGATAAAAATTCTAATATTTTGTGTGTATTTTTAGAAAATTCCGTTTTCTTGCATTTAACTCTTTAGTGCATAAAAATAAATAAGTTTGATTTTTTTGGCTAATGTGGCCAGTCCAAAGAGTTTACCACTAATACCTAGTCATTTCACCTAAAATTTTTACCCTTATAAATTTACAATTTATAATACATTTTGATAAATTTAAAAAATTGTTTTATTCTGGCACTGAAACATATTATTTGTTACCATAACCAATTATAAATTGTGACAAATGTTTTTTTCAAATAAAATGCCGAATTCCGTAATAAAACTACAAAACTAATACCTACTAAGTATACTATCAATTCCAGGGGTCGGCTTTCCACTGCTACCTGATGCCAAATAATTGTGCTCATTTCAGCGTTACATTTTAAATTCAGCCAAGATAGGTTGATGGTCCATCATTAAAAAAAATTTTTTTAAGGATATATTTTGCTTGTGATAATACGAGAAGCGAAGCAGAGTGGAGCGATGACCCACCAAGAAGCCCTATAATTATATTTCGTATTTCCGTTAAAAAATATTTACTGTGTGAGGTTCCTACACCCCTCTCCTATAAGCCTGATTAAATGTCTTTTAACATTTCGTCAAACAACATTGTAAAACGCTACCAATTCCAGTAGTGCTCAATATTCTAAGTGAGGCTCTGTCTAGTAAAGACAGAAGTGCAAACGAGACCAATCATTAGTCTGTGGTTTTAAGGTTTCAATCTAGAGCTACAAAATCATTTGAATCTTTAAATTTTTTCTTCGTTTTCTTCAACAAGAATATAAATATACTGAAATAAATCAAACTGATGAATCGTGTTGCACAATAGATAATTGCAAATTTTGGTTGCACTTGACAAGAACATGTCCACCCATATATCTACCAAAGAGGTATAAACGTTTTGCATAGGTAGCTCGTATAGATATTGAAAGGTCTATCTAAAAAGAATTAAATAAATATATTATAATATGATTATAATGTAACAGACAAAAATATTGTATAATAAATACTTACTCAGAATTCAAATCCAACAGATCTATATCCTTATTTTTTACCACACCTTTTTGTGAATATTCCAGAATGATCCCAGGAGGATGGTAACGTAGGTGGAATTTCAATAATTTCATTTTATTTTTTTATAGAAGATCTTTCATTGTTTCCCACGCTTATAATTAATAGTGATATAAAAATGCATATTTAATCAATACAAATGGTTGCCATGGGGTTATTTGAAAGATTTGTGTATTTTTCAATTTACTTTTCTAGGGAATAATTTTGGGGGATGATTATAGAGTTTATATTTATGGTTTTTGAGATTAAATACCTCCGGCTGAATGTAGTCTAAACTTATAATGTGTAGAGCTTACCTAACTAAACAAAAATTTTAAAGAAGAATACAATAAAGCATAAAAATGAAGCTTTAAACAAGTTCTTTCAGTTAGTGCTAGTTTGCACCATCTACTCATTTGAAACTTTTTGTTTAGTTTCGTTAGCTTTACACGCTTTACAAGTTTGGACTACATTCAGCCGATCAGGTGGTATATTATGTGAGTGTTTGGCTGAACGTAGTTCAACTATAAACATATTTTTCTTGGTAACTTTTAGTTTGCGCCATCTGTTCATTTGAAACTTTTTATTTAGTCCGGTTAGCTATACATGGTCTATAAGTTGGGACTGCTTTCGGAAAGCTCCGTCGTCTGTTCTCGTCGCCACTGCCACAATGTCTGAAGACCAGGGTCTTTAACCAATGCGTTCTACCTACAATGATATACGGTGCCGAAACATGGACTCTCACGGCAGGACTGGTCCACAAATTTAAAGTCGCTCAGCGCGCTATGGAGCGGGCTATGCTCGGCATTTCCTTGATGGACAAAATCAGGAATACTGAAATCCATCGAAGAACTAAAGTTGGTCGACATAGCCGAAGTGATTAGCAAGCAGAAGTGGCAATGAGCCGGTCACATTTGCCGTAGAACCGACAACCGATGGGGTAGACGGGTTCTCGAGTGGAGGCCACGTATTGGGAAGCGAAGCGTTGGACGCCATTTGGCAAGGTGGACTGATGACCTGAAGCACCATACCGGAGATAATTGGATGCGGATGGCGGAAGACCGTGTGTGGTGGCGAGCCTTGGGAGAGGCCTATATCCTGCAGTGGAGAGACTCAGGCTGATGATGATGATGATGATGAAGTTGGGACTACGATCATGGTTCAAACGAACACCCTATACATCTCTAGACCATAATACAGAGTTTCGGCGTCAAAAAAACTTAAAATAAAATATCACCTGTTTGGTTATGAAAGCGGCCAAACGAGTATGAATAAATTTGTACTAAAGTATTTAAGGCGTGGAATAGTATATAGGACAAATTTATCCCGAAAATATACATGCGATAACTACTCTTGATATTAAAATGACTAAACGGATTTTGATGAAATTTGGTACAGTAATTACAGAGATATCTTAAGTAGTTAAGATTCAGAATGTCCTAGAATCTCTTACAGTGTCCACGCGGGTGAAGCCGCGGGAGGAAAGCTAGTTGGACAATAAAATTGTTGAATAATTTGTTGGGCGACAAATTGCCGAACCGAAAATACCGAATCGATGTGTATGTAGACATCCTGAGGCATCTTCAGGCAACCCAAGTGTGTTGAATACCTCAGTATACGTCTGCTAGGGTTTACGTAACATTACTTATAACACGTGTAATTTTATTGACATATGTAGATACCATATGCAGCTAAGAACACTCCATAGTGAAGAAATCTTGACGTAGAGAGCGCGTTCTAGTTTCGCGATGAGTCTCTAATGTACATAGGCAGCGGCTGATGAGAAAGCATTCAAGTGACTTTTTTGTCGTACTACAAGTTTGCGTCGGCTATGCCTGGATTAATGTTGAACTTTGATTATTTGTGTTCTTCAATTGTATGTATTTATGTTGACTATTATGTTATTATACTTACGGTTGACATTTCAGTTTACGTGAGACATTGGTATATTGACTGTGGCATTTCAATATATCTAACCTAATCAATTTTTTTTGACTTAAACTTAAAAACTTAAAAAAATAAAATAAAAACTTTTTGAATTTGAATCTACGATTGTACCGCCGAACGCAGTCCAAATTTATAGAGCGTGTAAAGGTTACAGAACTAAACAAATAGTTTTAAGTGAGTAGATGGAGCAAACTGCTTAATACCGAGAAAAACAATTAGTTTATTTTTTTCATATTATTATCATTTTTCTTAAACTATTTTGTGCATTAAAATATAAATCGATTTAATAAGAACAGTGACGTTCACACAAGTCGGTTGTTAATACCCGAAACTGACATAAGTTAGTGGTCATTATATCACCGAAAAATAGTCCACAATTGTTTATGGGGCAAGGTGTAAGCATTCGTAACAAATTGCTTTTAGAAATTTTTGATTTGCCGTTTTGGTACATAAATTCAGAAACATTGTAAACAATGTTTTAACTGAAAGAGCTATGTGTTAGTATGAGATATACTTATACATGTATATATCATAAAAAATACTTAACTATGTTTAGCAGTTGTCTAGTATCCATAATACTAGCTCTGCTTAGTTTGGGTCTAAATAGCGCTGTGTTTATCATATTTTAGTCTCATGACATGAAATATACCTATAAATAAGTATTTTAAGGACTTTATGTTCAAGCAGATGGAGAAAAGGCCAAAAGTTATTAATTTATTAAAATTAATTACATTTTTATAGTGCTTTTCAAAGTGTTCATACGAATGTTATTACTAAAATTGAAACTATTTTATGCAATATAGTCTTGCCAGGCAATTTCATGACCCTGGAACTAACCACTAACTAACCAAGTACTTACTAAACGATTGTCTTCTCTCTTTGGTAACGCTTGCTCATTCAGAGTTTTTAATGGCATATTATGTGACCTCAAACTCTTTAAAAGAGTTAAAATTAAAATTCACTGTCACTTTAATATGATAATTGAATAGTGGAGTATTAAATTGTATAAAGTGGGCGAAATTAAGTGAAACGTTTTCGGAATATACATCGGGAAAAAAGTTTCCTTGTATTTTTTATGGAAATTCAAGACGGAAAATTTTACTTTCCATGACATTATTTACATAAAATATACAATATACAAAACGTACTGTTTTGTTGTGTTTTGATGGATATCTCGTTGGTAATTTGAGGGTGGTAGTGTCGTGATGCCACTATTGTAGAACTTATGGGATTTGTGGTGAATAATTGCGGCAAGTAGTTTTACAGTTTCCTCGTGGTGTTTTTTTTTAATTTTGTTTTTATTTTTATTTAAATAAGAAAATAAAAAAAATCTCTATTGGTGAAACATATTTAAATTTAAAATTAAAAAAGAAGAAAAAGCAGAATCCTTGCCGAAGTTGCCGAGTATTTCCCCCCCCTATCCTAGCCCGAATTTTATTTAACGACATTTCAATACTTTCATTAATTAACAATGCAATACAAAGCCAGTTCCAAACGTATGAATTCACAACAGGTTTGTGTATGTTGCAGTAGAATCGTAAGATCAGTACATTTATACTTTTACTAGAAAAAATAAATTTTCCGTATTTTTATGGTACCTAATTCGCAATTCACCGATCAAACTTAGTAATACTATACAACTAAATATTACTTTAAGTAGCCGTCCTACAATAAAGCTATAAGCTTAGTTAAATATTAAATAATTTGGTTAACAAAAGGTAACACAGAAAAAAATTTTTCTTTAACCAAAAATATTTTATTATATATATATCGAACAGGATAATATCTCAACAAAAGTAATTTTATTGTTGTTACAAGACATTTGTTGTTGGTCTAAAAAATATTTACTTATTTTGAGAAAATATTCCCTTTAATATATGCAACATTGTTTTCTTAGTTCAAGAAATACTTTCTTCTGTGCACAAAACTTTACCGGATCTGATTTGGATTCGACTAAAGTATTAGTCATCCATCGATCCATCAGTCTTTTTTTATATCTCACTGCATAGGCTTAGACATCCCCTTAAGATGAGAGGGCTTTGGAGCGTAAATTCGCCAGGCTGCTCCAATGTGGGTTAGTGGATTTTAACGAGTGGTTGTAACGACCGTCATTTATTAATAGCAATCGGGACCGACTGTTTAACGTGCTCTCCGAGGCACGGAGTCAGTAATAGTTAATGTACTTAAGTCAGAATAAACTCGTTTGTACACGCCCGGATTCAAACCATGGCCACATGGCTTTATAAATTTGAAACATGTTTGCTTCGCTCGGGCTATCACGGGCTGTAACGACCGTCATTTATTAATAGCAATCGGGACCGACTGTTTAACGTGCTCTCCGAGGCACGGAGTCAATAATAGTTAATGTAATTAAGTCAGAAAAAACTCATTTGTACACGCCCGGATTCAAACCATGGCCACTTGGCTTTATAAATTTGAAACATGTTTGCTTCGCTCGGGCTATCACGAAAGTATTAGTACCACTCAGAAAACATGTTAAAATCTCACTAACTATTAAAACTATAATATTAACTTTTAAACAAACGACTTATTATTGTTCTATTAAAATCATAATTTTATTTATTTTTCTGTTTCACTGTGCTATGTCTTTATACACTTTTATAATATTATTAAAATGAACTGAAATTATAATGACAATAAAACGAACGATTATAATTTTCTAGTGAAATCATAATTTTACTAATTTTAGAATTGCTCTGCGACCCGTGTAAACGCGAAGCACGTCCGGATTGACTGCTCGTTGTGGTCCTTGACCGTAGAATGACTAGCGCGGGAATCGAACACCGGCGGAGGCAGTTTGCGTGAGGCAGGTGCGACGCACGCACCTCTTCAACCGTATAACTAACTATCCATATAAACAAAACGTGATTTTAAAACAAAACATCTCACAGCCCAATCTATAAATATTTCACCACACTTTTACTTTCGTTCGTGTCGTTACATTGCGTAATCGTTATTTCGCGGTGTGTCGTGTATAGAAGTGAAATTAAAACGTTACAGTGAAAGTTCTTATAAGGATAATAAAATTATTATATAACATGTGGGATTTAAAATAATCATACAATTAATAATAATAATAATAATACGGAAATTGTAAGTTTTCATTTTACTATTCTAAGTCATCATGCAATTTATCTACGTTGTCGCTATTTATTCAGTCGCTTTTTTTTTAACATGTACAATGAACTCGTCTTATACATCTACCAATAAAATAGTACCTAGGACATCTCATATGGCCAAAACTAGACTGAACCTGTTATGGTACATATATTTTATATAGATAGGTATTTTACACTAAGCCACTGTTCATGCACACGAATATTATTCCCGTGCGGGAAGCGAACCCGCGGCCTTTGGTTCTGTAGTCAGGGTTTCTAACCACTCGACCAGTCGATCAGTCAAGAAGTTTATAAACGTGGAATTTTACTTGAAATGATTATGTGTAAATTGCAAACTAAAGGTAAAACCGGTCCTCAGAACTTTGTTCTCTTATTCTAAGTTGGAAGGGCGTGACGCGTTTCGCTTACTGAGCACCCTTTTTAAAATAGGTGGTCTTCGCAGAGAACATTATACTCAATTCTTTTATGTGAAAGTAGGATGTCATTATTTATATCTATACTTATATTATAAATAGGAAAAATTTGATTTTTCGTTTTTTTTGTCGCGGATAAACTCAAAAACTACTTAATTGATTTTAAAAATTCTTTCGCCATTAGAACGCTACATTATTAGCAAGTGATATGGGCTATATTTATATCTGGTTATATCTGGACATAATCTGACAACAAAGCGTAACATAGGTTACTTTTTATCCCAAAAAAGAGGTCCCGGTACAACTGAGTAGTCCACACGAGCCGAGCCGCGAGCGGAAAGCTAGTGTGAAATAAATGGTACGGTTCTCGAATTTATTTGATTGTTCTGTTTACTAGTATTTAATAGTTCTCTCGTTTTACGTTACACTACTACCATAGATTTAAAATCTTAGATGTGTTTCCCATTCGTTTCCAAAACTTCCAAAACAAAACAAGCTCTGTTTTTATTGAGAATCGAACATTTCACGTTTAGTCGTATTATAGTTTACACAGGATGTTCGTTTGGCTGATAGAAAATTATGAAGAAAACATTATGCAGCTGATATATAAGTAATTTAAATCCATTTAATAAATATTGACAGATATTAGGTTTTTTTTTTAAATATATTCTTACGACACTGTTTTTATCTTACCTCATTCTATGACCTCATCATTCAAAAACCTGTAGATGCTCGTCATATTGTACGGTTAAATAAACAAGTTATTAAACATCTATGATTTTTTTCAATTCAAAAGTTTGATATGTGTCTAAAGTCTCGAGAACAGTGGTTTAATTATTTAACCTTTGGATGTATAAGTGCGAGCCATACGCTAGACGTGATCATGAAATAAGTACGGGTATTCTGGCAAATAAACTAATTAGAAGTGGTTAGATAATAAAACTGTTTGGAATGAATATGCCGAATCGAGCCTTTATATCTACAATATTTAAATAAAAAGATGTTTTTCTATTCGTAGCCATAACAGGAACACTGTTGTCCATCTGAGTAAAGAAATGTCTATTTGATAGTTGCTGGGCTCAGATTTGCTGTGATTAATGTTTATAGTAAATAATAAAATTATTAAAAGCTACTAGCATTTCTGTGCGACTTTGCCTACGTTATGATATACGTGCTGGTATTATTAATTGACATTCAAGACCCTCTTGAGAACGGTAACCGATGAGTGCGTGTTCAAACATGATAAAGATCTCAAACTTAGATGACCTCACCTGACGCTTCAAAAAGCTGCATACGACATGAGCCACTCACACACGTGAATGGCTCAGCGCGCATGAGCGCCTCAGTGATTCTTGGACCACTTGACTTTATGTCTCATGAGATAACGTTAATGAAAATCAATATTTTTCGAGCGAAAAGTTCTGTACTCCTAAAAGCCATATTAAACATTACAATTTTCGAGAATCATATAAGACATACGAACTTTCAGAATACAAAATTACGCTTTGACCAGAAACAAAATATATTTAACTGAAATTGTCTCATGAAACTCAATGTCAAGCGGTCCGAGAATCACCTCCCTTGCAAGTCGAGCGAGGCGAGTTTACTCGAAGTGAGCGGCTCGCGCCGCTCAGACGTTTTTTTCCCATTCTCAAAGGATGATCAGTCTGAGTGGTGCTCTCGTGTGGACAAATGTCTCAAATCAAGTAAGTGTGCATAATCAATAAATAATGGAACTGCTCAACGAATAAATTAGGAAAATTATGTGAAAAATTCGATATTTTATAGAATTCGAAAAACACTAATCATTATAATAAAAAACTTAGAGATGACGCTTGGCGTGAACTATTCCTTGTTGTTAATATTACCGGTGTCTATGTAGATTGTAGATTTGGAGTTATGATTATGAATATTTGGATTATATTAAGTTATTGTATCTAGGCAACTAGATAAATATTTTTTTCCTACATAATTTTTTTCACACACGCTAAACCCTCCCTTAGAAGACGCTTAGGTTTATTGGGTTTGATTCGAAATCCCGAAAGTTCAAAATCTCGAAAACTCTCCACGCGACTAATACAAATATTATTAAGTACCTATCACTGGTGCTTTATAATTTTAGTATGGTGGTTAGAAACAATTAGAAATGGGCGAAATTAAATTCCTTAGATTCCATTACAATCATACATATACATACATCAGACATAATATATTGTACATGTACTTATTTGTCGGTGACATAGAGGTGAAGCTAATAAATGGATTTCAAAAATATTTTATTGGTAATTTTTTGAATTTCGGGATCATGAACATTTGGAATTTCGAAACCCGGTTTATTATTTGATAAAGCTGTTAAATATGATTATAACGTATAATAACATATACAACAACGTGTAGGCCCCAAACTAAGCATTAGTTTATGCTTTGGGTGCCAAGCGAAGACACCACATACATATAACAACCAAGACCCGATACCAGTATTCAAATTCATCTAATAAATACTGACCCGACCTGGGATTCGAACCCGGGACCTCAATCTTCGTAGGCAGGGTCGCTACTCACTAGGCTAAGCGATCGTCGCGTAAATATATTTCTAGACTCCTTCGAGCTAGACCTAGTGGCTAGTGACTCTGTGGGCTAGTGCTTGTCAGTTAGTCGCTTTTGTCATGCGAATTCTTTTTCTTTCAGCTTGGTTGGATTTCATTCTAGTATCGTTGTCTATATATTTCATATCTTTTATACTGGTCGCTTCATTCTCGTGCAAAATAGACTACTTCGACAATTATTTATTAAAACCTTAGATACTCAAGATAAGGCTTCTCATAGTTTGAAACAATCGAAAATGTGAGCAAAATGACAGACTCATAAATTAGACAGACCAATACGTCATTATCATTGTTTTGAACAAACCTTTTGTTAAATTACACATGAAATGTAATTTCAGGATATATATTTCTCTCCCAATTACATGTCGCACGAAACTCTTCTTCACCGCGAATATTTACGTCAGCTGGTGTATATTTGTTCTACTTGGTATATTTTTTTACTAACATTTTTGTTGTCACAACGCGGTGTCTTTATGTACATCCACGATTAAAACTTTATTTACGGTTTCAATGCTATGCTATTGTAGGCACAATGGTTTAGAAAAGGATTACATAAAGTGTAGATAAGATTTGAAATTAATAATAATGAGCTATAAAGTCCGTCTGTGATGTTTCGAGAAATGTGATCATTTTGGCTATCGTCCGTCTCTAAGCCTGCGTTCGCATTGACTATACGTTTGGGAATTTTGAATTTCGGGAAAATACCTATTATAGGCAGAGATATAATAAATCAAAGTTTGTGTTTTTACGACCCGCTCGTGACGTCACTAGGTGCCGCTACGTATAAATTAACCACGTTAGCCCATAGTAATGTAACCGAGTGACTTCCTAGCATGATTTATTTTAAAAATTTGTATCTTCGACAATTTTGTAGATATCAATAAAATTCTTCACTTATTAATTTTTCTTAATAAATGTAGGCAACATATTTCTATAAAATGTCAAAATTACATGACTAGCTCATTACAATTACTAACAACAGGAATTGGATCACAACAGTATGATTCATTGTCTCTATCTCATATATCTGAGGTTTCTATTTAGTTTAAAAGGTAAAGCGCTTGCTTTTGTGATAACGGTCTGCCATTTTCTTCACTTTACGGCAAATAAGATTTCTTATCTGAAACAACAGACTCATTATGTATGCCTTTGTATTTAAACACACGTGTATTACCCCCAGAGCCGTGACCAATTTTTTTCTAAATAAATAAATGATAAACAAATAAAATGTTTGTACATATTTATGTAATTAAAAACGCCTGTACTTAAATAATAATCTATCGCGAATTTGTTAACAACGTAAAAAAATTAACCTAAGAAAAACTATAACGAAAATACTGTAGTGTATTATTAGTTTTTTTGGTGGCGCCGTTCACCCGATTCCCTATTTAGTGAATTCCTTCATGAGTTACCTACTGGCCATTCGGCGTCATCTCGAACCTCTTTGTAGCCTTGCAGAAGTCTACCAGTATCCCAATATTAATGTCTGCGCAAGCTGCTGTTCATCTATGTAATCTGTTTCTAGAATTCTCCATCTGAGTAGGGCATGCATAAGGCATTCTGCTACCAGGTGGAATCTTGTTTTATTCGATTCCACATATGCTGGGCCTATGAAGTCTTCTTTGATTTTCATAATCGTCAGGTGTCTGTTAAATACATAGTGTCCTGTTGCAATCGTTATATTTATTCTTGTCGAGTGACAATAACGATGTGATGGTTAAGATTTAGAGAAGAAATAAATGAGTTGTCAATGTGTTAAATAGGCTATCAAAGTGGCAGTGAACTGTTGTTTTTTGCTAAATGTCAACCAGAATTTGGATTCGTATCAATTAGTAATATATTTTAAGGAAATACAGCTAGGAAAAGAAGAAACGTATTGCAAATGGATACAGTTTTGTAGTCCGAATAGCTCATTCATAATCACATGACTTCCACCCGAGTTCTGAAACATTGGAAACTTATCAACTTAATTGCCTATTACAAAGAGGGTGAACAACATTACAGAAATATCACTGAATATATCCTTCTAATCAATTGGTCGGACAGAGATAACGCTATACCACTAGCAAATCTAGCAATCTACCCGAATGCGAAAGCAAATGAATGAACCTTCAATGAACGAATAAATCGGTCAGTTTGGCAACTCGCCTGTTAGTTAATTTCTGTCTTCGTGTCTAATCAACGTTTCGACACCCTGTTGAAAATAAAAAAAATATAAAAAATTATCATTCAGCGTTTTAGTACTCAACTGTAAGGCTTATAAAGTTCCAATCAAACTTTATGGCGGATAGGAATACAACGCTATAAGCATGCTTGCACAGGTTCAGTCATATGTCCCTCGCTCCACTGCGTCCCGCTACACCTAAAACTGGTTACTGCGACGTGACTTGTGCCTATGTTCACATCCGCCATAAAGGTTGATTGGAACTGTACCCGAGTTTTGAATTGATTGTTAATTTAATCGCCTATTAGACAGACGCTGACCACTCTTTCAGATTTAATATCATTGACGATATCCTTCTCTGATTAGTTGTAGGGATAGGTGACATAGCTTTCTCTCAATATCAAATCGAAACTATATATTGATATTCAATATCGGATTCCGAATCTGTATATTTCATGAAACTATATATTGCGCAAATTATTTAGGTTGAAATTATTTTAGAGACTGTTGTTTATACTGATACGTTTCGACATTGTTATGGGTTAGCAGTGATTTAAATTCGCCTAAGAAAGTATATTTTTTTGCATAGCTATCTACATAACTAGGTCTCGGCAACTAATTAGATCGTATTAATAATATGTTTCCGTATTGTAAAAGTGGATAATTGAATCTATAAAATCGAACCCACCGTCGTTGTACCAAAATACTAATAAAAAACTTTACTGGTTTGAACGTAAGATTTAGATTAGCCTGTATAATTATACCACTATTTCATTCATCTCGCGTGCGCTCTCTTTCGCTCCGTATCGAATTTCGTTCGATTCGAATTGATTCGATTCATCGCCCGTCGCGCCGTACTGAATCTGACTGAATCTATGCACGTTTCGGATATAGTGATTTGCTCGATATATAGTTTCAGTAGAGACCGATATACCTATAGATACATGATATCGATTCAATATATATGTATATATATGCGTTTTATATCACCCACTCCTAATTAGTAGATTAATCACTAGTCAATCTGCCGTCAAATTATTCAATGCTAGAAACGTCACGTCACATAGCTATCTTATTTAGGTGTATTTCCAGTGGTAAACAGCGTTAACGTTTCTGAAAATTAAAAAAAAAAAACTCGATTGTAGATGAACAAGTAATTTGTAAACTATACAGAGAAAGACATAATTAATATAAGGTATAGTAACAAAATGATATTACTCTTGAAAGGTTGGTTAACTTCTGTTTAACAATTAACAAGCGCTTCAGAATTCAATGATAGAGTAACATAATTAACAGTAGTTTTATTGACAACACTTCGCTTTACGTAAGGGTAGCAAGTAAATAAACGATATCTTAGTGCACCTGTCTAGTCGACAGGTCCCTTTTTTAGGATCCCGTACCCAAAGGGTACCTATTACTAAGGCTCCGCTGTCCGTCCGTCCGTCCGTCTATCACAGGGCTGTATCGCCTAAAGCGTATAAAGAGTATAGACACTTGAAAATTTTATAATGTGTATTACTATAGTCGCTAATCGCTATAACAACAAATAATAAAAAATGGAAATGAAATAAAGTGAAAAATTAAAGGAGGTCCCCAAACAAGAAACGTGGTTTTAATATTATACGGTGGTACGGAAACCTTCGTGTGATAGTCCGACTCGTATTTGGACGTTTTTTTTTTTAAATTTTATAATGGCTGTACTTATCATTTATGCTGTCTTGACAGCTTAAATGACATGATGAGTTTTCTGATCACACGGCGCGGCGATGACACGTAAAATATGTTTGTTACACATGAGCACCAACGATTTGTTGGGACAGCAGGTTTTTACAATATAATTTAATTTCTATTGTCCTAGACTTTGCTTTATTAAAATTTTCCCACCTGTGCTAAATTATACGCGCTATATAATATTACATGTCAAGCTTGACCTTATCGATATAGATAGTTTCAACTAAAAACCGGCTAAGGCGAGTCGGTCTGGCACATGAAGGGTTCCGTACCACCGTAAAATATTAAAAAAAAAAACATGTTTCTTGTATGGGGACTCCTTTTAATTTTTAACTTTATTTTATTTTTAGTATTTGCGGTTTAGTGTCTGCAGCCCCATAGGTGAAGTCATAAAAATAAATAGCGTTTCAAACTCGTATTAATCTATACTAATATTATAAAGCTGAAGAGTTTGTTTGTTTGTTTGTTTGTTTGTTTGAACGCGCAAATCTCAGAAACTACTGGTTCAAATTGAAAAATTATTTTTGTGTTGGATAGTCCATTTATCGAGGAAGGCTATAGGTTATACTACATCATGATACGACCGATAGGAGTGGAGCATCAATGAAAAATGTTGCAAAAACGGGAAAAATTATTCCTTTTGAGAGCTTCCGTCGCGCTCGCTGCGTAAACGGTTGATGTTAAGCAAAAATCATGTATTACGGAATTGTTCCCCTCTAAAAGTTCTAACCAAAAGTCTACGACAGCATACGTGTATCTTTTAAGGTTAGCTTACTATAACCTTTTTAATGAAAATCAAATTTGTTCTAACATAATGTACTATTTGCGAAGATGTTTTTTAAATATGATATTAATCCTTATCAAATTAAATACGTTGGTTGTCTTAAGCATTTTACGCATATCATAATTGCCCTTTACACCATACAATTTAAATTAATATCTTAGCATTTTTTATCGAAATACGATAACTATAGCGGGAGAAAATAAAGCTGTCTGCTTCTATTCGTTAACTTTTTACTTCCAAACCACGTAATAGACTTTGATACGGTTTTCAGTAATATCTTATTTTCTTATTATCTTATAATCTATTAATCTATATAATGGAAATACTTATTATAAAGCTGAAAAGTTTGTTTGTTTGTTTGAATGCGCTAATCTCTGAAGCTACCAGTCGGATTTGAAAAATTCTTTTTGCTTTTGATAGCCTGAATCTAGCGGAGGGTTATAGGCTATATATATTTGAAAACCAACTGTCTGTCTATTCGAGCAAATCGGCTTCGGCCAAAACGGCTTAACCAATTTTGATAAAACTTTACACACATGGAACATCCATATGTGACATACAGAACTTTTTGTATGTTTGTCTGTACGTCCATCTGTCTAAACCGATTTTAATGAAACATCACAAGTACGAAAAGAAGGTCGTCAAAACTAACAAATGTTACTTTTTGTCCGTCTGTCTGTCTGTACGTGTATCTGTCTATTTGAGCTAATCTCCAAAACGGCTAAACAGATTTTAAGGAAACTTTGCAGACGGGAAAGAAGGTTGTCAAGAGATTTGACATTAGCTACTTTTTGTCCGTCTGTTTGTCTGTACGTCTATGTGTCTATTCAATTAAATTTTATCTATTCGAGTCAATTTCCAATACGGTTGAACAGATTTTAATGAAATTTTGCAGACGTGAAAGAAGGTTGTCAAGAGTGTCATAAGCTACTTTTTGTGTTTAATCTGTCTGTCTATCTGTCTATCGTTTGTCCTCACTGATCTAGCTCTATACAGCCGAAACTACTAAATCTAGGAAGCTTAAATTTGGAACATAGGTTTATTTTATAACGCGAGGATTAAGTTACGAAAGGCTTTTTTAGAAATTTCAAACTAAGGATGGGAAAGGAGGGACTAAAATAATGACGTGTTTCAGGGTTTTTAGAATTACACATTTTAAGAGTGGGAAACGGGAGATGAAAAATTGTATCGGTTTTTTTAAAGGGTGGAAGGGGAAGAAGATTAAAAGTTTGAATGGGTGTAACCAAAATTGGTTCCAGCAAAAAGTACGTATAAACCATCTCGGACGTTAATAGTACCTTTAACAGGAATTTGTAGTCTACGCAGGCGAAGCTGCGGGCGGTCGCTAGTCTATACTAATATTATAAAGCTGAAGAGTTTGTTTGTTTGTTTGTTTGTTTGAACGCGCAAATCTCAGAAACTACTGGTTCAAATTGAAAAATTATTTTTGTGTTGGATAGTCCATTTATCGAGGAAGGCTATAGGTTATACTACATCATGATACGACCGATAGGAGTGGAGCATCAATGAAAAATGTTGCAAAAACGGGAAAAATTATTCCTTTTGAGAGCTTCCGTCGCGCTCGCTGCGTAAACGGTTGATGTTAAGCAAAAATCATGTATTACGGAATTGTTCCCCTCTAAAAGTTCTAACCAAAAGTCTACGACAGCATATGTGTATCTTTTAAGGTTAGCTTACTATAACCTTTTTAATGAAAATCAAATTTGTTCTAACATAATGTACTATTTGCGAAGATGTTTTTTAAATATGATATTAATCCTTATCAAATTAAATACGTTGGTTGTCTTAAGCATTTTACGCATATCATAATTGCCCTTTACACCATACAATTTAAATTAATATCTTAGCATTTTTTATCGAAATACGATAACTATAGCGGGAGAAAATAAAGCTGTCTGCTTCTATTCGTTAACTTTTTACTTCCAAACCACGTAATAGACTTTGATACGGTTTTCAGTAATATCTTATTTTCTTATTATCTTATAATCTATTAATCTATATAATGGAAATACTTATTATAAAGCTGAAAAGTTTGTTTGTTTGTTTGAATGCGCTAATCTCTGAAGCTACCAGTCGGATTTGAAAAATTCTTTTTGCTTTTGATAGCCTGAATCTAGCGGAGGGTTATAGGCTATATATATTTGAAAACCAACTGTCTGTCTATTCGAGCAAATCGGCTTCGGCCAAAACGGCTTAACCAATTTTGATAAAACTTTACACACATGGAACATCCATATGTGACATACAGAACTTTTTGTATGTTTGTCTGTACGTCCATCTGTCTAAACCGATTTTAATGAAACATCACAAGTACGAAAAGAAGGTCGTCAAAACTAACAAATGTTACTTTTTGTCCGTCTGTCTGTCTGTACGTGTATCTGTCTATTTGAGCTAATCTCCAAAACGGCTAAACAGATTTTAAGGAAACTTTGCAGACGGGAAAGAAGGTTGTCAAGAGATTTGACATTAGCTACTTTTTGTCCGTCTGTTTGTCTGTACGTCTATGTGTCTATTCAATTAAATTTTATCTATTCGAGTCAATTTCCAATACGGTTGAACAGATTTTAATGAAATTTTGCAGACGTGAAAGAAGGTTGTCAAGAGTGTCATAAGCTACTTTTTGTGTTTAATCTGTCTGTCTATCTGTCTATCGTTTGTCCTCACTGATCTAGCTCTATACAGCCGAAACTACTAAATCTAGGAAGCTTAAATTTGGAACATAGGTTTATTTTATAACGCGAGGATTAAGTTACGAAAGGCTTTTTTAGAAATTTCAAACTAAGGATGGGAAAGGAGGGACTAAAATAATGACGTGTTTCAGGGTTTTTAGAATTACACATTTTAAGAGTGGGAAACGGGAGATGAAAAATTGTATCGGTTTTTTTAAAGGGTGGAAGGGGAAGAAGATTAAAAGTTTGAATGGGTGTAACCAAAATTGGTTCCAGCAAAAAGTACGTATAAACCATCTCGGACGTTAATAGTACCTTTAACAGGAATTTGTAGTCTACGCAGGCGAAGCTGCGGGCGGTCGCTAGTATACTATAAATGGCGATTTTTTGCCACATGAAGGTCTTCATAGCACAAATGAAAAATGGTTTAAAATACACACATAAACGACACACAAACCTCTTACCCCAATATTTCGATAGAAGCCAAATCAGTTGATCTATAAGTTTTCTCGTATTTTCTATGTAGCGACAAAACTTTCTTAGGTAATGCACCTAAATTCTGATCTAATTGATAGATGTTTCTTCGACTTTCGCCAACATTGTCTCATTGACACCCTTAGGGAATATAGTAATATTATATGGCTTAGTTCTAATTATTGTGACTGTGATTATTATTATCTTAACTTCCCGACTACTAGTTACTTTATAGATAGTCCAATCTATACTTGTCTAATGCATACTTATTAAATGTGTAGGTTGGTACCACAGGTATAATACAGGTACGTACTAAACTTCGTTTATATAATGTCTGAATAGATGCTCGCAATATAATGTCAACAAAAACGACAGGCCAACTTTTACATGCTTGTGTAGTGGCTCAACAGACCACATACTCTCGGTACGCCATTTAACCATGTACAAATTGTCTCTCTGTGCGTGTATTATAACCGAACAGTTAGGTGATATTTTACCTATGTCGTTTTTTGACGCCAATCTCTATCCAGACATGATATTTAAAAAGGTACCTACGTACTAAAATGTAATAATGATTTAAGTAGGTATTGCTACGTCCATGAGTATCCCAACTCATAGACGAAATCATTTCAATAATATTTAAATGAAAATCGGTCAAGTGTATGTTGGGTCACGCACAACAACAAAAAAACATAAGTTAAAATAACGAGTTCGTTCGACTCGACGAGAACGAGTTGAACTAAACGTACACTTTTTGGGCTATAACTAGTGAACTAGTTGACCTCACATAGTCGTGATATAATTTACAAGCTTTTATTTAGCTTCACCTGTCCGGGTGTCTGTAATCAAATTTTAATCATGAGCACATTCGTGTTTCATAGCACAGTTTAGTAAAATAAGACGTCTTATTTTAATCTGTAATATTATGCTATTTCAGAATATTGTATGTGTATGTGTATGACCAGTATATACAATACTATATAGTATGTGTATGACCAGTTTTTTCTGTCAATAGTTATTTCCAACTCATTGATAGGGTCGTAAGCTGAAAATACTACAGTAAGCTACTTGCACATATTTACAAGAAAATTATATATTCCATCCGTAAAAAGATACGTCCGAAAAAGATCTGAGTTATTCTAAAGTCGCGCCTAAAGAAGTTTCATTTCAATAATAAACTTAAGTAATGTGACATTGAGTAATGTAATAAACATTATAACCAAATGATGATGCGCCAGGAACAAAGACTCATATTAAGACTTAAAAAATCAAGAGCCCTAACGTTTTTTATGCATCTGCATATGTATTTACTCCTTTTTGGTATGTTTTTGTAATTTCTTATTAAAAGTATCCCATCAAAAACAATACTTGTCAAAAAAACCAAGTCTCGCAACTCAGTTGTTCTGCGGTAAAAAGTTGTGAGATCCATGTAATACCAAGTCGGTTATTAATTTATTCGGTTATAAATATATTGAGACTTGGCCATCGCACTAAATAATTGAATTTACATGTGTTTTCAGGCGATTGAATTTACACGTGTTTTCAGGCGATGGCCAAGTCTCAATATATTTATATAAAACATTACATACTTACAAGTAGAGACTTACAAGTAGAGACTGAATAAATTAATAACCGACTTGGTATTACATGGATCTCACAACTTTTTACCGCAGAACAACTGAGTTGCGAGACTTGGTTTTTTTGACAAGTAGTGTTTTTGATGGGATCTCATTTCTTTTTGTATTTTGTAGACAGTTCTACTTTTTTCCTTTTCGGTACCTTCTACTTATTGTATATATGTATATCTACCAGCAACGAATTTTCTTAAAGCCCTCTCCCGGACTTATGAACTTTTCTTATTTTTGTAGGTAGCCTTCCGTTTTCTCTTTTCCGGTACTACTTCTTGAGCTTCAGCTACAGTTTAATATAATAATAACTGCCGTAATAAAACATCGTTACGAATAAAGCCAATATTGAAAAATTTAACTGAAGACTTGGCTGTATGGGCTTAATTTTCTTTGCGGTCTTTTCTAGATTTTTTAGTTTTTCCTTGATTCATACACCAAACACTACTTATATTCCAAATTTGAAGCTTCTAGGTCTGCTAGAAGTGCCTTAGAATTTTGATGATCGTTGAGTCAGTGAGTGACAAAATTAAGAAATTTGACCCGTTATAATTTCTTTAAAATACTGGTTCAAATTGAATTAAAACGTGTAATATGCTTATATAATATGCCTGCATGGTTACTGAAAATTTCAGTCTTCTAGTTTTATCCACAACGAAGTTACAGGGGGTCGAAAATGTTCTGAATTGCTTGTGAATTGCTTCTGATTATTATTATTACACATGGGACTTCCCACATTGCCATCTAGTCCCAAAGTAAGCAGATATTATGCTTGTGTTATGGGTTACTAAACAACTGATATACATACTTAAATATTCTTTATAATATATACATATATAAATATTTTTGCGAAGACACCACATACATATAACAACCAAGACCCAGTACCAGTATCAATATTCATCATATAAATACTGAATCGACCTGGGATTGGAACCCGGGACCTCCAGCTTCGTAGGCAGGGTCGTTACCCATTAGTTTAAGCGGTCGTCATTAAATTCATACTTACCAACCAGTGGTGCTTAAAAAAATTTTACTTTTGAGTTGTTCGTTTGTTATAGCTCTGTCACACCAAATAATAATATGAAATTAATATATAAAAATAAAATATATGTTAATTAAACTGCGTCTAAATAGTCGTTTCTGAATTAGGCAGTAAATACTCATCACAGAGTTTAATTTACATATAGTATAGAAGTTTGAAGTGCCTATTATGCAAACGTTAAGTTAGGTGGAATACCTGTTCCGCTTCTCACAATTTTCCCATTGTAGAATTTTTCTATGGCTTTTCTTACTTATGCACATGTACTTATGCAAATAAAAATAAATGTCAGAGAAGGCGAATAAACGTAATATTAGAAAATTATAACAAGGAACATAGATGTACAGTAAGATACCGACGGTATTATGGTAACGTGACCACAAAGATAAAACCTAGCTGGGTTCAGTCATGTCGAGCTCGAGGGGTCAATGTGAAAATGTGACGCTGCCGTAGGTCTCGCATTAGCTTGGCATCCCTGGAATTTTTAAGCTTACTACTTCGTTTCGACGCGAGCTTTTCTTTGACTTGTTTTTTCTATAATTCAGAGTATATTTACGAGTCATATGAGACGATCTATTAAATTATTTTGTAATTTTTTGTTAAAAGCCGGTTTCTACTTATGATTCGGCGAATGTTTCTATTGTCGTACTTTAGGTTCTAGTAGTGCTCCGCAAGTTCTTCACTCTGGCATCTGAGTCAACACTCTAGATATAGGCGTTGTGGAGAAATTAAAACTTAATACAAAATTTACTTCTAACAATCAAGCGCACATGCCTACCTACACTAGTTCAATGACGACCTCGCAGGCAAAACAAAACTTCAAATACATAGATGATATATCCGTTGACAGCTCAACCATTGTTTATGTATTACTAGTATCGTAATTATTAACGAAGTCTTACAATATATTACTTATCACACAAGAAAGTTCCATCGGCGAATAAACGGTAAGCCACAGACTAAAAGCGCGCCATTTGGTATTTGGACACAGCACTGTAAAAACGAAGTTACTGTGATTTTAGTTTAAGAAGTATTAAGTACTTTAGTTTAAAATTATTCGCTACTCATAAACCATATTTGGTCAGATTGAAGGTCACGACCAATTTAATTAATAGAGACAATTGATTGATAATGATTGACGACTAGTTAAAAGGTTAAGTAAGTTATCAATAATAAAGAAAAAACACAGACAATGACATTCTTTCGGTGGTGTTTTTACTCGGATTGCGTCGGATCGGCATCCTGATAATTCTGATATCTAATTCGACGGACCGATTGGCTGAGCGGATAGAGATCTTAACTGCAAACCAAATGTCGCAGATTCGATTCCCGCTCGGAACAAAATTTATGTCCATTAACATGTCTATATATTTATATTATAAAGAATATTTAAGTATGTATATCAGTTGTCAAGTACCCATAATACAAGCTCTGCTTACTTTGGGAGTCCAAGGCACTGTGTGAAATTTGCCAGGTATCATTAAATTATTAAAGGGTACAGCCTAAAAATTCATATGTTATGTATTTTACGTAATTAACTAGGAAATGCGATTGCACATTTACGTTTGATTACGTATATTATAAAGTTCGCACGGTATTTTAAACAACAGTCACTTGTTTAATACGACCAACAATGCAATAATAAAATAGTAAAAGTATGACACGTAAAACAATTAAACAATTACATAATAGGTAGGTATCATTCCAATTTAATGAACTGGATGCTTCATAATTGTTAGTTACCTATGCATTTAAATCGTTAAATCTAATTTTTATTGAAATATTAATTTTATTAATAGATAAACTGCGAGAGTCAATAACTATAATAATATATAATATGAAATATGAAACAATATGAGAATGTTAAAATAATTTTATAAATTTTTTATTTATTAATTTATGCGTACCACAAATAAAATATTTCCAGTGTTTACGATGAGGATAGGGGATCCCCTTTGATTATATAAGTATAATGTCTGGATGGACTCTCAATCTCGCAATATAATGTCAACGAAAACGACAGGCCACTTTTACATACCTGCATGTATGACTCAACAGACCACGTAATCTCAGAGACGGCTTCTATTCTAACCGAACAGTTAGGTAATATTTTTTTTTTCTGTTTTTGGCGCCGTATCTCTATCCACACATTATATGATGACGACGACTATTTTTTTAAATATAATTTTAAAACGAATGATTTGACTTATTAATGAAAATACACAAAATTTGACCGTTTCTCCATCTCTTTTCTCTCTCCATCCCCATCTCCATCTCCATATATGACTAAAGGGGACTCTTTAGAGTAACAATATTATAGTTAATAAATGGATTATTGTGAAGTATGAAATTATCGTTTGATTTAGCAAATAATTAAAATAGAAATTACCAAGAAAACATTTATTTATTTTATTAAAGTGATTACCTACAACATCTATGCATTTCTACTGATTTTTACCGACACGAATGCTTTTGCAATAAATTTGGAGTATAATAGTTCGCCTCAAACTTTATGGCTGATCGGAATACAACGATATAAGCGTGCTTGCGCAGATACAGTCATATACCCCTCGCTCCACTGCGTCCCGCTACACCTATAACTGGTTACTGCGACGCGACTTGTGGCTATGTTCACATTCGCCATAAAGTTTGATTTGAACCGTACCTAAGACGCAACAAAATTCGTAAAGGCAATTTCTATTGCGTATCCATTGACTAAACAACGTCACTTACGATCCAAATACGGCGCACGCAAGTTGTGGTGATTGGAACAATTTGGTTCCAGTCTTTCCAGTTTAAAATTTGTCGGGATTAGGTTTAAACCAGTTTTTACAGAGACATAAATGTCAAATCACAATATCGAACTGACATTATGCAATTGTGCGGGGTTCGGCGGGGATTTCTCGGTGGTTAAGGGCGGCGCGCGGGGACCTTGCGCACTGAAATTCTGACTAAAACTGATCATCTTACACGAGCTAGCTAGAGTAAGAGTGATTAGACGGTCAACGCAGAAGAAGACTTATATGGGTTTAACAAATTAGTGTTTTTGTGACATAGGTTTAACTGTGCTGAGCACTCTTAAGCATTTCATAATTCTTATTTTTATTTGTTGACCTTTTCATTTGATAGTCTATCTCTTTAAGTTTTGCATTCTTAAGGGAATAGCGAGTCTAGTATTAACTTTTCATTACGTGAATCGGACTACATACCAACAATAAAGACATATTATTAAAATTTAATTAGTGCTATCAATTTTAAATTCCAACTTTAAATGTTTGGATCCAGAACTTGATAGATTATGTTTCTAAGACTCTAATAGACTCTAAACTCTAATTGTTCAAATCGTCAAATCCATTTAACCTTTAAATGGGCATTGTCCAAATTTTTTGAGATTTTAAAGAAAATATAGACAATCTAAAGTATTAAAGTTTTTTTTTTAAATTTTTTAATATGGATTTTCAAGGAATAATCCATTATTAAAAATGTATATCTGATTACTACTAATTAAAGTTACGATGTTTTACGCATTGAACTTCTTCGTATGGCCGACGACCACTGCATGTAGTAGTGACGTCACATTAATGTTTCTCATTTTCTTTTTATGCGTCTCCTAAACTTTTTATATTTTTTTCTTTTGAATAATAATAATAATAATAATACATGGGACTTCCCACACAGCGTCATCTAGTCCCAAAGTAAGCAAGTATTATGCTTGTGTTGTGGGTTACTAGACAACTGATATACATACTTAAATATTTTTTATAATATATACATATATATAAATATTTTTACGAAGACACCACACACATATAACAACCAAGACCCGGTACCAGTATCAGTATTCATCATATTAATACTGACCCGACCTGGGATTCGAACCCGGGACCTCCAGCTTCGTAGGCAGGGTCGCTACCCACTAGGCTAAGCGGTCGTCATCGGTCGAATAAGGACACCTATTCTTATAAATACAAAATTCCTGGACTACGTTCCAAATTTGTTTATACCTATATAGAAATCAATATAATTTTGTTTTATATGATAGTATTATAAATAAACCTTTATTTTCAACAGGTGTAAACAATGGATGTCAAACCAGAAGTGAATATAGGTGGTTGTGTTAATCGCGGCTTTGATAGCGACGATGGTTTTCATACCATAGATTTGCGAGGAAGCCGACGGGGAACGTGCATGGTAAGTGATCACCAGGTAATAATCCTTTCAATCCTTTCAATTCAATCTATACTAGTATTATAAAGAGAAAATATTTGATTTTTTGTATGTTTGTTGATTTGTTACGAATAAACTCAAAAACAACTCAAGTAATTTTAAAAATTCTTTCACCTACAGAAAGCTACATTATCGGCGAGTAACATGGTCTATATTTTATTTTCAAACTACTTTTTTACACAGTTGTACCGAGATCGCTATAATTTTTGCATACAAAGAGTTTATAAGCTGAAGAATGACATAAGCTAGTTTTTATCCCCGTAAAAGAGGTCCCAGTACAAGTGTGTAGTCCACGCGAGCGGAGCCGCGGGCGGTAACCTAGTATAGCTAATATTTATGTAAGTAAATCAAAAAGAAAGTCATGTTGAAGGCGAAATCGCACTAAAAACTTAGTTAAACACAACTTTCGAACTAATAGTATCTTTCGTTTATAAGAATTTATTTTCAGACACGATTTCAACATCTAACTTCTACGAAATGTTTTCGCTTTTAGCTCGATTTCCCGAAAGCCATAAATATGGAGCGAATTTAATTTAATCTTGTTGCGAATTCAAAATTAAGTCACGTTAAGTAGCGCACGTGCTTGGCCTGCCGCCCATGTAAATTTGATGCGAATTTTCTTGAGGAAAACATTTATATACCTATTCGTACATTTATGGTTTATTTTGAAACATATTTTGAGAATGTTTAAAGTATTATTTATCTAACAATTACTATATCATGGCCGTCGAGAAAATGCGTTCGCAACAGGTCGTAATCAGATGGTTGATGTGAATTTGTACCGTCGGACAATTCCCATTTTCAAATATTATTATTGTTTACATCCACGAATGACATAAAATTAAAAATTATATTATTGTGTGAAATCACAACAAACATGTTATAGCTATGAAAAGGAGATGTTTTACGATGTATGTGCACCTGGGCTAGGACATTGTTACGGTATTTTAAAAATACGCGATCAAGGAAAATAGCAAGTTTTATTACGAATTCCAGCAATCTGGCGTGTTTTGTAGTTATACAAAATATATTGAGTTAAAAAATAGGCTAGTGATAAATGTTTTTTTTTTTAATTTTTTAATTTTATTATTATTATTTAATATGTGAATTATATGTGAGAGTTTTCAAAATATATCATAACAGTAATAGAATTTTAAGAAACATTTTCATTATTAACAAAGTTATGATTGTTTAAAATGTCCTGTTAGACAGAGAGTGCAATGCCGTACGGCGTACTTACCTGTGACGTCACGCGTGGTCAGGCCATTTAAAATAATGTTAAATTTCGTTTTGCTAGAAAAAGTCAGAGATAAAATTTTTATAGCTTATAATTTCCATATTCGACCCGGGCGGGAATCGAACCGGTAACCGTTTTTATGCATGTGTCAAATAATACCATTCAACTAAATACGTAACAAATTACAATGAAACATTTACATATGGGTAGATATTCTTAGGCAACGTAGTACGACTCCAATATATTTATTAAATAGCCATAAATCAATTTTACCACATTACCATCTTCCGGTTACGCATAAGAACGAGTAACAAAGTGTAGGCAGTTTTAAGAAGATTTACTTGTTCTATGTATTTGGCTGTGATAGAGAGACATCGTTGAACAAAAATTTTGACGTTACATATAAGTAAATACTTTTTTATGAAAATATAAACAATCTGGAGTATTTTAGTATTTTTGTATTAAGTTATGTACAGATTTACAAGGAATAATCGATTGTTAAAATAATTGATATACGATATTACTACTACTAATTATAGCTACGATATTATACTTATTAGACTTGTTTGTATGGCCGTCGACCGATATATATATATCGTCACATTAAGGTTTCTTGTTTTCTTTTTATATCTCTTCTATTACGAGTCCGAAATTTTTCATATCTTTTCTATGGAATAAGAACACTTTTTGCTATAAACATTATATTTTTTTGAGCCACGTTGCAACATTTTGAACGATATCATATGACAATATTCATATCTAAAATGTCGACTGAAGACAAGTAGGTCGTAAATAATTATTTATTTAATAAAATTTCAACTCAGTTGTAAGATTGACTTGTGACCCGCCCCGGCTCCACTCGGGTAGTAGAGTATAGGTATATGCCTACTTTTTTTTTTGTCGTGGTGTCGTATCGGCGTCTTGAATATTTTTAATGTAATTTATTTCTAATTCTGCAAATATTTGAAAAAGTAAAGACTTTATTAATAAAAACAAACTAAGATATTTCTTCTTATACAACAATTATAATTTCTGCCTAATTACATCACACGTGTCGCATGGTGTACGACCGCTTAATTTTTTTTTAATTTATCCTAAGATATTAATTTAAATTATATGGTGTGAAGAACAATTTTAATGTGCATTGAATGATTAAGTTAACTCACGTATTTAATTCAATAAAAGTTAATATCGGATTCCTGTAAATAGCTTTCCAATTACCACATTATATGGGACCATTTTTATGTTAAACATTATAATAGGTTGTAGTAAGCTATCCCTAAAAGATAGACATAGGTTTTCGAACAAAGCTCCCAGTCGGCTTGATTTTTTCCGACATCGTCAACAATAATCGTCATATTTCAACTCATTTACATAAAATATTAATAATTTATATACATAAACCTTTCTCTTGAATCATTCCATCCTTTGGTAACGATCGTATGAGATCCGTTTCTTAGTTTTTGAATTTATAGCGGCGGAGGGGGGGGGGGGGGGGTTTGTCTTACAATATGTCGTGATTATGAAATATCAGTATAGTATTATATCAATAACAACCGAACGGATTCTAACTTTAGATCAGGTACTATTTAGTTTCTAACTTCTTAAGATTATATTGTTTTGCTCTTGCTGCCACTGCCACTCTCATTCTCAGCTTCCGCGTCGTTTCTTTTCCCTTATATTTCTTTGTTTATTTTTTAATAAAGTAATGATATTTACACACTCTATACCTTATTTATTTACATGTCAAGATAGAGAGTTAGTATCAAGAAACGTCGATAAAAATGTCACCTAACATTTCGGTTATATTTTACGCACACACAGTTAGTACATGGTTTTCCAATGGCGTAGCGGGACTATGTGGTCTGTTTAATCATGTAAAAGGTTACCAATTATTTTGTTGTCATTGTATTGCCTGGCTTTAACGAGGAATAAACTAAATACTATTAAATAAATGAAATATTCTATATTGGTTTGTGTATGAATGAATAATTGATGAATTACAATGAATACACCAATATTATTTTAGTTTTACAGTTTGATCTAATATTTTGCGTCCCTTTCCTAATTGCGATTTATTCAATACGTTATAAATCCTATATTAATTTTTAAATTTTCCAATTCCATAGTTATGTGAATTGTAATATACCCATTGTAAAGTATACGTAAACGTAACAAATAAACATATGTAATGTATTGAAAAAATGGCACTTAGTGGAGGGGCGCTCTGTAGTTTTATAATGGAAATTAAAGTTAATGTTAAAAATCGCATCGGTTCCAAATCGGATCTTATCGAAATCGAGTCTTATAACAGAGAAAAACAAGAAAAAATCTTTCATGCGATTCAAATCCTCCCGTTCTTCCGTGTTGAGCCATAACGCTATATCTCATTCCATAATAATAGTGAATCAGTTCAGTAAGTAACTCATCCACCCTTAAATGAGTGAGTCAGTCGCGCGTTGCAGGGCGGTTCGTCTGCACGTCATATTTTGCATTTACTCGACATAATACGTAAAAGTTTTCTGTTGCGGTTTTTTGGTTATCATTGGATATTTTAAAATGGTAAATATCTATATTTATGTTATATTTAATTAAACTTCACTAAATGTCCCGCTGACAATTTTGTTTTGTAAATAATAATTTGTTTTATTGAATGCTTAAAAACACAATTTTATCTAAATTGAATAACATATTACACTAACAATAATTATTGTTAAACGAATATTAAATTGGGAGAGGCCTATATCCTGCAGTGGAGAGACACGGGCTGATGATGATGATGATGATGATGAATATTAAATTAAAATTTTTACTTATGTTTTTATTAGTAATAATAAATAAAGATATTATATGTGTGAAAATGCCAATTAGTTATGTTAGTTAAATTAAATAAATTTAAATTAGTTAAAAACATTTTCATGTGTGGTTCTCATTTCATCCCATTGGATTATAATTTTGTTAAAAAAATATATTTTGTCGCATAAAATTGCTCGCAGTTACCTTCTAAAATAGTTTAATAGATAACTTTTCGTGCAGTTGCAGAAAATAAAATATAGAAACGTGTATTTTACGTAGAAAATGAAACTACTTTGAAAAAGGCCATGAATAAAATTTTAATTGGCGAAAAAATATTTACAGTACTTACATAGAGATTATTTACCTACTTTTAGATTTATTAATTTTGTGTGGTTTTATTACTTAGTAATTGGATTGTATGGTTATAACTCACAATTTAATAAACAATATATATGTATAATTTTGTTTCAAGGCCACAATAACATAAAAATTATTCGAAATCGAAAATTTTTGTATATCTTTTGATTCGTTACATGTGTCCAATTAAAAGAACGGAAAAAAAATCTTTTTTTTCTTTTACCTAGCACCTTTATAACTTTAGGCCGTAGGTGCTTTATAACTACACACTTATATAACTGAAACTGAGTAAAATGGAGGCTACATGATATCACTAAATATTTAAGTATTACTGAAAGTGAGAAAGTTTCACAAAAACTTGTAGTAACGTTCGTTGATTGAGCACAAATCTTATCAGATTTTAGTCAAATTGGTTGAATTAGACTTTCAGGAGGTCATTGACCGGCAAAATGTAACTTTAAGCTGTATATTTCGTAAATAAATACCGATTGTTCTATACCTCACTCACGTATCATTTCAAAACGTATATATTATATGAAAATTTTGATATTTTAATGTATGTATATCTTATACTATTAAACGTACATTTCTTGTATATATAAATAAAATTTAATTCGCTCTTGGAAACGGCTCTAACGATTTGAATAAAATTTTGTATTTAAAAAAGTTTTTGCTTTTTAAGTATACCTATAAAATCGTATTTCTAGAAAAAACCAATTTTAAACAAATAAAAATTTTACTTATATAATTATTATAAATATAATATACTTATAAGTTTTTGTGGTAGGTACTTGTCCTGTTGCCGACGGATATGATTTTCACTGTTACCTCAAAATATTTTGAAATGGCGCTATTTGTAATAAAATGTTAAACGAATTGCATTCGTGATTTTTTATTTAAATAACCAGTTCATATGTAGGTAAAGTCGAAAAATATTCATATTTAATTTAATTAAACACATTACAAAAAAAAATTACCGAGCTAGTTTTCTTATATAAAATGCAAAATATAACTTTTATGTATCAAAAGATAAATACTTGTTTACGAACACACCATAATAATAAATTGAAATGATACTTAAAACATAATTTTGTCAAGCTTTATACGTAAGAGAATGGAACATTTATTGTAATTGTTCTGTGTAACTTATCAAGAACTAATAAACATATAATCGATTGTGAACATTTAAGAAAATAAAAAATCGGTTGATCGTAACTTTCATCAGAATATAAAATTTTTCATTTTACAAATTCAATTACTTTTACTAACATTCTTAGAAATGTCCAGAAAATAATACAAATCTATACTAATATTATAAAGCTGAAGAGTTTGTTTGTTTGTTTGTTTGTTTGTTTGAACGCGCAAAGCTCAGGAACTACTGGTTCAAATTGAAAAATTGTTATTGTGTTGGATAGTCCATTTATCGAGGAAGGCTATAGGCTATACTACATCACGCTACGATTAATAGGAGTGGAGCATCAATGAAAAATGTTGCAAAAACGGGAAAAATTGTTCCTTTTGGGAGCTTCTTTCCCGCGCGCTGCGTAAACGGTTGATGTTAACCAAAAACCATGTATTACGGAATTGTTCCCCTTTAAAAGTTCTAACTAAAAGTCCGGGACAGCATTTGTGTATCTTTTAAGGTTAACTTACTATAACCTTTTTTATGACAATCAAATTTTTTCTGACATAATGTACTATTTGCGAAGATGTCTTTTAAACGTAATATTAATCCTTATCCCCCCCAAGGTTGTCTTAAGCATTTCATGCATATTATAATTGCCCTGTACACCACACAATTTCAATTAATATGTTAGCAGTTTTTATCGAAATATGAAAACTATAGCGGGAGAAAATAAATTCGCTGTCTGTCTCTGTTCGTTAACTTTTTACTTCCAAACCACGCAATAGACTTTGATACGGTTTTCAGTATTATTTTATAATCTATTAATCTATATAATAGAAATGCTTATTATAAAGCTGAAGAGTTTGTTTGTTTGTTTGTTTGTTTGTTTGAATGCGTTAATCTCTGAAACTACCAGTCGGATTTGGAAAATTATTTTTGCCTTTGATAGCCTGAATCTAGCGGAGGGTTATATAGGCTATATATATATCAAGACGAACTGTCTGTCTATTCGAGCAAATCGGCTTCGGGCAAAACGGCTTAAACGATTTTGATGAAACTTTACACATATGGAAAGGATGTAGTCAACTTTTTGTATGTCCATCATCATCTGTCAAAACTAACAAATGTTACTTTTTCTCCATCTGTCTATCTGTACGTGTACCTGTCTGTTTGAGCTAATCTCCAAAACGGCTAAACAGATTTTAAGGAAACTTTGCAGACGGGAAAGAAGGTTGTCAAGAGATTTGACATTAGCTACTTTTTGTCCGTCTGTTTGTCTGTACGTCTATGTGTCTATTCAATTCAATTTTATCTATTCGCGCTAATTTCCAATACGGCTGAACATATTTTAATGAAACTTTGCAGACGTGAAAGAAGGTTGTCAAGAGTGTCATAAGCTACTTTTTGTGTTTGTTTGTCTGTCTATCTGTCTGTCGTTTGTCCACACTGATCTATCAACGTACAGCCAAAACTACTAAGTCTAGGAAGCTTAAATTTGGAACATAGGTTTATTTTATAACGTGAACACGAAGAAAAGCTTTTTTAGAAATTTCAACTTAAGGATGGGAATGGAGTAACTTAAATAATGACGTGTTTCAGAGTTTTTAGATTTCCACCTTTTAAGGGTGGGAAACGGGAGATGAAAAATTGTATCGGTTTTTTTAAAGGGTGGAAGGGGAATGAAGATTGAAAGTTTGAATGGGTGTAACCAAAATTGGTTCCAGCAAAAACTATGTATAAACCATCTCGAACATTAATAGTACCTATAACAGGAATTTGTAGTCTACGCAAGCGAAGCTGCGGGCGGTCGCTAGTAATATTATAATCGTGAATGCTGTGTTAATCGTTAATTGCAGTTTGAGATGTCTCAGGTATTATTATTATTATTATAATGACCATTAATTCGAATTTATATTTATTAATCACGAAGTATTGTAAGTTTATTTAACAAATTGAGACAACTTGGATGGAATCCCTGATGAACGTGGCTTTTGATAATTTAGTTATATTAAAAAAGTACTTTTAGCTTTATGACAGAGTAAAATCTGCCAAGCTACTTAATTCAGCAGAAATTACATTTCTTGTGTGATCTAACAAAATGTCTATTTAAAAGACTGATAATTAAATATGGTCTATTTAATCACTAAATCTTACATTTTAACCACATTTTCGATAGTTTCGAAGTATGTGTCGCTCCATCTTTATTATTACGCTATCTAAAGTATATATTTAACTTTTCTTGTATATGACAGCCGGTTGACAGTTATCATATACTCATAATTATTGTTCTGATAAAATTGGTATGAGATTTCGCTATTTGTTTTTCATTCCAGAAGTGTCTCGTCTGTGTGTACGCTCATGAAAATGCACAGACAGGAACAAACCATAACCCGTAAAAGAGTGATATAATTACTATAAATTGACTAGAAAGCAATAAAATTATAGCTAAAGTCTAGGAATCGGGATTTAACTGGGACCGCGAGCACTGGGGCCATATTTTTCAATTATTATCTATAAAACTGAGACCGCAGTCAGTTGTTAAATAATCCGAAATAAAGAACAGCTAATAAAATTCAAAATTATTTTAAAATTAATAACACAATAATATTTTATTACTAAAAATAGATCAATGATATCTGTAACATGTGAAAATAAATAACCATTAAAAAACGAAGCGCACGTCGTATGTAACGTCTTTATCTATATAGGGTGTGTAACTAAATCAGTAATGAGGTAGCATTACACTTTATAATCGTAGGTAAGCGATCTCTTACACTTAGATAGCACCACATCGCGAATAACTTTTAATACTTATGTCTATATACATTTTTTGTATTACTAAATGTATAAATGCTTTTGGTATTCCAAATAAAATAAATAAATAAATAATCAGAAATAGAGTGCCTCATACTTCGAAACCATCAAAAACGTAAGCAAAATATTAGACTCGTAATTACACAAACGATACATCAGTATCATAGTTTTAAACAAACATTTTGTTAAATTTCACACGAAATGTAATTTCAGAACTTAATTTTCTTTTCCAGTACGAATTTTACTTGTAGGTTCGAAGAAATTCTTTACAGCAAATATTTCAAAACATTAACTGGTGTATATTTATTAAACATGATGCAATTTTTACTGTATAATATGAAGCCAATATTTTTTATTCGTATTGAAAGCATTTTTTTTCCAAATTAGATATTTAGGTTATGGATTCCGAGTAAAACCATTTTTCAAAACACAAATTTTGAAATTCGTCATCCGTTTAATCCGCTACTCTGTGAAGACATATCTCCAATGACTCCAATGATCTCGCGACCTCAAATCAGAATAAGTCGTGAGGATATAAAAAGAATAGCATTAGACGACAAAACACGGTCCAACTAAACGGACTTCCGTCCTTTTATCGCGTACTTGAGTCAATAGCGCGTGCGCAAGTATGATTTAGTGAGTCGGGATTGTTGCGTTTACGATATGTGACGCAGCGGTGTGGGTTGCCGTGACCAAATATCCTGTCCACTTCTAGTCATATTTTTCGTACTGAGATATTTAAAAAAAGTTATTTTAGGTTGAATAAAAGAAGTTTTACAATGGGTCATATACGCTTTACGTATTTTATCATGCGTTATTAAATTTTGCAATTGTACATATTATAATTAGATACAGCTCGCATCGAACTTCTAGTTCGCTTTGAAGTCGAAGCGAGTAGCGTCGCAGTATGAAAAATGTATGTTAGGAGGTCGAGTCGAGACCGCGCCCAGTACCTACGCAAAACGTACCCACGTCCACTTCAGAGGAACTAGAAATTTGGCGCGAGCTGTGCTCTCAGTTTAAAACTTGCGGCATCAAACGAATTCACTGGAAGCGGATGTTCTAACTTTGACTTTAAAACCACTTTAACTTTAAAAATATGGCTATCCTTGTCAAAGAGACTTGTGAAGCGACTTCTTCTTGGCGTCTTGAAACATTTACTAGAAATATTATACGAATGTGCATAATAAAAGAAGCGCCAGGAGTGTCGGCTATTCAATAACGAAGCTAGAAAAATCTTGCCGATTCAGTTGTAAATACACAAAACGCACACATATGTAAAATCTTGAACACCGCGTTCAGTGCTCCAAAACCGCTGGCTGAAGTGAAAAACATGATAAAAATAACATTACATGTCTTGACATAGTATTTGCTAAGTTTGGGGCTAGAAGGTGGGATATCCCAGATATTATTATTAGTTTAATGTGTTATTCAACAGACTGAACGCAACGGTGTGCCAGACACGGACGCGAACACAAATGTTGTTGCCGAGATTTTAAGAGATGAAGATGCTGCTAATCTCCGTTGCGGTTGGGGGTCAATCAGGCCACAGTGGCTGCAAAGGTTTCGCACAGCGAAATGGGCGTTATTCTGGCTCTGTTGGGCTGGAGCTTTGCAAGGTAAGTGATTTCGCACCCGCTAGCCAATCTATAAAAGTTTATTACGCAGAAGGAGTGGAAAAAGCTTAAATTTATTTGTTACAAATACTAATACACCAAATATATATAATATTTTGTTAGATACAGTGCCAAAAGCGCAATTCTAAACACAATCAAATAGTCTGTCGTTTGTTTACGTTCGTACTGTCAATGCCAAATATATAATAGTCTGTCATTTGTTATCATCTGAATCGACTCTTTTTTGGGCAGTATGCGACAAAATGGCCTAGACAAAAACTTCATTATAACTGTACAAACCTTGTCTTTTTTCTCAAAATATTATAAATTTCATTTACACCCATAGGTATGTTTTTCTCTCCGTGCTTCTCTCTAACTAATATTATATTCTGAATTCTGTGACGAGTATAAATGCTGTGTTATTGGTTATTGTAGAGCGTTTCATGCAAAAAGCTTAGAATTGTTAAATTGGAAAATTAATTGCAATTTAGACCACCCAGATACCGAATTCCGAAGCCTATTCTTAATCTGCAGAGAACACATACAATCACACCAATACAAAAATAAGCATACCATTTAAAAAAAATGATTAACAAATTACATAACAAAACAATTCTATTTTTGCAACCGCAAGTTATTTTACCTTTTCGGGTAACCGTCAAAATTATGAATTATTGCAAACATGGGTACGCAGTAAATAGCAGCTCGCAAATTGTGATTTATATTCACAATTTAAAGGAAAGATCCCATGAACACTGCGCGCAGGAGTAATCAAATTAAAGTGTACTGTATGTTCCTTATGTTTGTAAATTTGTGTTTTTGTTAACCGCAAATGATAAACGGTGACGTTGTGATAGCCGAGTGGTAGGGAGCCCGCTTCTTATTTAGAAGGCCGTGGTTCGAATCCCAGGGCATGTACCAATGATTGTACATAATTATCACTGACGTACACCGAGGCACAAATCTCGGAGAGCACGTTAAGCCGTAGGTTCCGGTTACCATCTATAAATGGCGGTTGTTAATATTCCCCAACTGGAGCAGCTTGGTGGATTAAGTTCGAAGGCCCTCATCCCGAGGCGAAGCTCTTGCTGTGGGGCATTAATGAGCTGATGGTATGGAATGGGTATGGTAAATAATAAAAATGTGATTGAGAGAAAGCTTATAGTCTGGATGAGTAATATTGGAAAACGGCCCGTGTCAAAGAATTCAAAAGTTTGGCATTTGAATGTGAGAGAATTTAACGAAACGATGATTATTACTTAAGTTCCTCTTTTATATTGTGACGATATATGATCCAAATAAATTAAATAAATACCAGAATAGACCTCTGTGCTAGAAAAACACAAAAATAGGGGTCCCGTTACTAGCGCCATCAAGTATTGAATAGCGACAACACAATACAACACGTGAGACAGTCTCGCCAACTGACCTCCAACAACTGACCTCGCCACAGGTTAGAGCGAAACCACTACGTCTATATTTCTCGACGCCTTTCAAAGTATGGGTGTGTTCTGGGAAACTTCCAGCATGTTCGTGAATGCTCGGTGAGAGGGGCTTCAAAATGTTCTCGAAGATGGTTGACGGGTATATAAGGCGCGTGACGTTCGACGTTGGCAAGTCAAGTAGTTCGGAGTTATAGTGCAAAATTAAAAAATTAAGTGAAAAATTGTAAAGCGATATACATAGTGCAAATTACTGTGAATGTTGTGATAAAAAAAATCTTGTTTTTCCACGTGTCACCGCATAATCTATTCTGATCTTACGAACCCAACGTCAGTGTTGGCGTAACAATATTATCGAAGGCTTATAATCTGATTATATTTATAATAGCCCGAAAGCCTGCGGCCAAAAAGGGTCACGAGTTTCCAAAATCTAAATTTTTGGCACAAGATTTAAAGACTTAAACAAAAATCATTCACCTATTTATGGCCTGTCAGCTAGATATGAGCGCATTCAGTCGCGGCGCACTTACATATATACATATATATTTATTTGAATAGGAAAAGAATTTTCTAAAACCTAAATGTTTGTATTCTGTTTGTTTTTATATGAACAAAGAGGATGGTACCAGTACCAGTCAATAAACTACAATTTAATGTCCGGCGCCTCAGCATCGGAAATCGGAAATTTTAGGATTTCCTAACAGCTGGTAAAACTGATACTGCGTTTCTTATTTGTTACGAGTAGAAGTATATAAAATTGGTTTAAACAATTTGGCTAATAATGAAATATTGTTAGATACTTAATAAAAAGGTGCGCCATAATGCACCCTGACTGGCCAAAAGTAGGTGAATGAACTGTGTAGGTATGTAATAAAAAATGACAGACATTTATTAAAATTTCAGATTTTAGGACCTCATGATCATTTTTAGACACGCGCTCCCCGACTTTAATGTACTGCGGCGCTTTTATGAAGGGTTGCAAAATTAATTCACAATGTACGAAAACCGTCGCGTACTCAAACAAAAACACCTGTTCGAGTGACGCGTTAAACAGTTTAACCGAATCGCTGAAACGATTCCCGCTAAAAGTTTCTCTCTCGGTTTTGTTTAATAGGGAGAAGCCGGGAAATACAATCAAGATGAATTTCGTCGAAAGATGCATTAGCTACAACGAGAACTGAATATTACTTTTTAGAGTTTATCTTAAAGCGCAATATACATTGCTGCTGCAATTTAAGTTTGTTGAACAATTTGTATTTTGGCTTTTCTATTTTGCAAGGCGTATTTCTTTTTTTTTAAATTTCGATACAAATATCAGAGTAATACGATTTTTTCGTGTTTTTATCTTCACGCTAGAATACGTTGCCAGATATTTAAACAGCATACAATAGGCAATTAACTATCTTAGAAATATCTAAAATATCAATAGAAATAAAGAAGCATCCAACTCTTAGAAATACCGTAACATTTTTTAAGGGATTTAATTTTTTATTCTTTTATGAGTGCTTTCTGTAATAACAACTCGTCTGTGTGTGTCTGTATAATATATTTTGTGTTTCATTTTTTTGACATTCAGGGGTAACCCTGGCTTAAATGTGTTGATATGTCCTTACTACTTAGGTTATATCTATCTATTTTCGTATTGACGTAGGCAGGCGATAAGTCGCCTCTGGTGCGGTGGTGGAGTATTTCGCCCAATTCCTCATTTGATGAGTCCCTTCATGGCCAAACGGTGTCGTCTCGAACCTTTTTGGTGCCTTGCAAAAGTCTACCAGTTGCCCAATACTGATGTCTGCAAGCTGTTCTTCGTCTATCTTGTCTGGAATTTCTCATCTGAGTAAACCGTGCATAGGGCATTCTGGCTACCAGGTTTAAGCTTGTTTCTTCTGCTTCTCTACATGCTGGACATATATGAGATCTTCTTTGATTTTCATAATCTTTAGGTGTTTGACTTGAAGTAGATTTTGAATGTCGAAAACCTTATTGTGCTCCAACTAAGATTTTTCTAATAATTATGCTATGCATGATTTCTTTTTTAATATTGTGTGAGATCGGTTATCTAGGTTTTTGTCCTACAAAGGTTTCATCTTACTTTGGTATATACTTCTTTGCTGGGATTCATGTAACATAGTTGAGTGATTATCGATTGGTCGAGTGGTTAGAGACCTTAACAGCAGAATCAAAGGTTGCGAGTGCGATTCCCGCTTGGGACAAATATTTGTGTGTGTGTATGTCTATTTGTTCCTCGTCTAGGCATAAAATATCCATATGTATATTATAAATAATATTTAAGTCTGTATATCAGGTCTGAAGTACCCATATTATAAACTCTGCTTACTTTGGGAGTAGAAGGCACTGTGTAGAATGTCCCAGGTATTATTATATTATTATACAATAGGTATTAAGGAGTACAATCTAAACATCCATTACTTATGCATTTTATGTATTAACTAGAAAATGCGATTGCATATTTACGTTTGATTACGTACATTAAGAAGTTTGCACGTATTTTAAACAAAAGTGACTTGTCTAATGCGACCAATAATGCAATAATAAAATATTAAATCTATAACCCGTAAAACAACCAAACAATTACATAAACGGTAGGTATTAATTCTAATTTAATGAACTAGATGCTTCATAATTGTTAGTTAAATCGTTCGTCTGGCTGTATAAAATTGTAAATATTTTTTAAAATTATCTATTAATCATTAATTTTTTTTTTGAAAAAATCTATATATGTCTTATATAAAAAAAGTATGTGCGTATGTTCACCAGTGCCCATAACACAGGCATGAGTTTGGTTATGGCTAGGTATTATTATTATTTGCTATGGTACAACGTGATATAGCCATATAACCGTAGCAATCACGCCTAACAAAATACGCAATGAATATTGAAAAGTTTAAAATTATCGTAACCCAGCGGTTTCGTCAAACTACGTTGTTGATACGCGACATTAAGCGCGTATTCCCGAATTTCCCTAGAGACGACTCGTTTCTCTCACATAAGGTATTTCATTCACACTGTTTTTAGACGAACTTTGTGAGAAATCTTTTTATATTGAATCCTACGAAAAAAATGTTTTTATAACAGAAAAAGTGATATTTTCTATTAAAAAAAAAAGACTTTCTAAGTTGAAGGAATAAACTTTATTTGTTTATTAAAAGAGATCAAATATTTCGCCTACTCCATATACGTATTAGTGTCGAACCTGTCTCAAATTTATAAGGCCATAGGGCCATGGTTCGAATCCGGGCGTGTACCAACGAGTTTTTCTTGGGCTGATAAAAAATGAAGATATACGTATTATAAGGTTGTATGTATCTAAAACAAAGCAATACTAATTTATCGTTTTTTAAATTGAATATAATTATTATTATATTAAAATTATATTCATTTATATTTAAAAAAGTTTCAAACTGAAATATTTACGAATATTGATCTTGATGATATAAATGACAAACTTGAATGGACGAAGAGTATTAACATATTACTATTTCTTTTGAATTGTTGTTCCCCTGATGAGCACAGTTTCGAGTTGTGAGATTTAATAGTATGCCTAGGAGTAGACTTCTAGAAGTGTAAAAGAAGTAGTGTCTACGGGAGGAGAAACGAGGCAGCATCGATGATATTTTAGTAAGGATGAGGCACCTCCAAACTGCTCGGCGTTCCAAAATTTATCCTCATAACATACATACATACATCGAAAGTGCATAGGTCATAATACTGAGTGTCAAATATGATACGGAACATATGACACAGAAAGAGATAGCTATATGTAATGAAAAGCGTTTAATCAATATAGGCTAGAAAGAAAGACCATTAGAGACTAAATAAAATTACTACAATTGTAGGAATGTTTGCTCCTCATTTTGTACTGTCTTTAGTGCGTGTGTTATCATTGGTTAGGAGAGACGTTGTGCATATAAGACAAACCTAGTAGGTATTCAATTGACATTTTTTTTATTAAAAATTTTGATAAATTCCCATAAACACGGATTTATAGGTTCCATGTAACTAAACTTTTTACGTTTTTTACGTCAAACAATTTAAAGATGCCATAGTACATAAGTAAAAAATTTCATTCCGGAACAAATGCTCACTGTGAATTAATTTTATTCTGTGACGTAATGAAAATTCAAGCTCGCGGGCTCCCCTCAAATTACGCCACAAATCATGGGTTTATAAAATTTAACGCATTTTCGCGCAACGGGGGAGAGTAGTTGATAGCGCAAAATTAATACTAATAGCATTTTATTAGATGGGGAACGCTTGCTTAGTACTGTATTGTGTGAGTTATGTTTATTGAAAGAAGGTGCTTACTTATACGGACGTGGCGTGGAATTGTATCACTGGATTAGAGTGCCGTGATAAAACGTATACCGTATACATTTTCTTATGTAAATTCTTTAACTGCTTAGAGGCTCTCTTGTTTTTGTGTTTCATAACCATTATAATAGCCAGATCAATGATATAATATTATATTGGAATAAAATTTATGGGTAATAAATAAGATGAAATATTTGCAAGGTATTTGTGTAATATCTTTGTGTAAAATTATATGTTTGTCTATCCGTACGCTTGTCACAGGCCTCTAAATTCTAAACTGTTAGTGGCATATTTAACTTAAATAAATATAACTAACTAACTCGTCATTATTTCCGTTGGCCGGGATAACCAATAAATATGTGAATAACAATAATAATATCCTTGAAAAGATCATGTCCAATTTTTATCATGAACCTAGGAACACACACGTAGCGTCGCGAAATGACTATGCACCCTTAGTATGTCAGCTTGCTAAGTACGTACGCGTCAGCTTGAACACACTCATATCATAGTAAGTCTATCCAGCATCAGTAACTACGCTACGAAGTTCCATTCATACAGACATATGCAGCCGCCATTGCAGTGCTTCATTGGTTGTTCAGTGAATTCGGTTTGACGTTTTTATTACGTCTTTGATCTGTATAAATAAATGAAAGTATTTAAAAATCGTGTCGTGTCTTGATAGCCGAGTGGTAGCAAGCCCGCTTCTTGTTTAGAAGGCCGTGATTCGAAACCCCGGGGCACGTATCAATGAGTTTTTCTAACTTATGTACAGAAATATCACTTAATCTGCCTGTGCCTCGAAGAGCACGTTAAGCCTCCGGTTCAGATTAAAATCCACCAATCCGCACTGGAGCAGCGTAGTGGATTAAGTTCAAAGCCTCCTCATCTTGAGGGGAGGCCTAAGTCTATGCAGTGGGGCATTAATGGACTGATGGCGTGGTATATTCAAAAATCATGTACATGTGTTGAAGAAATAAATTAATACTTTTTTTAACCATCGCCTTCTATGTAGCATTAAAAACTATTTATAAAAGTCAAGAACGCAGACTATTTTGATAAAAATCAATTGTGGTTCAGAAATACAGTACTCGGCTCTCATATTACCGTATATCATATTAAATTTCATCCTATATGTGAAATTCGTACTGGAAAAGAAAATAATTATCATTAAATTACATTCCATGTGTAATTTAACAAAATGTTTGTTTAAAACAATGATAGGAATGTATGGATGGTTTGCTTAATCTCAGAGTCTGCCCTTTTGCTATGGTTTAAGATCGTTTTGAATAAGATGAAAAATAAAAATAAAAATTTAAAGAAGCAACTACGCAAGTAAACAACCTGAAAGGAGCAAATTATTCTACTATATAAGCATTAGCTGTCATTGTCAGCTAATAAATGTCATTTATTAGGGTAATCCGCCCCCGGAATTTGCCGCCATTCGACAATATTGGATCCCGAAACCTACATCCGGTGGCATTGGATGATTAATTTGTCTGTTTGATGACAGCCAACAATAAATAGCTTGTGAATTATTTGATACTAAATACATTTAAATAGGTGGTATTTTGTGGTACTTAAAGCTTCTAGAGTGTATATTGTGGAACTGGCTAGTCGTAAGCCAAGCGCTTGTTTTAAAATACATAATTTGGATATATTGGTTTTGGGGTACGAGCCAGAGATGCTCAGTTGCACCAGAGTTATGTTTGACATGTCGTTTGGATACAGAGTTTGATCGTGTTTGGTGTTCATAAAGTGTCATTACGAGAACTGAACAACAATTTAAGAAATCCATCGTTTTTTAAATCTAGCACACCATCTAAGTTATGTCTCTGAACAAAATAATTCAACAACAAAACAAAGAATAAATAAAGGGCTTCAAACTGGATAACAAAGAGCTTTACACTATTATATAATGCATCATTACTTTTCATGGTTCCGTACCTCAATAGGAAGAAAAGAAGGCTAATAGGAACATCCGTCAGTTTGTAAAGAAACTTTTTCTCAGGAACACGTAGAGGTATCTAGTTGAAATTAACAGCAAATACTAAGGTGTACAGTCCCTCGAAGCTGTAAATACCTAAAGCTTCTAAGTCAACGTAATCAAAAAATAAGCCCATTTAAAGCGCATATTTTGACATTCGCAAATAAATGAAAACCTATAGGATAGGTACCTCCCGTTGACCTAGAGTTATGTTTGGCAAAAAGCAAGGTCTTACAGCATAAGTAAAGCTAAAATTTATTATTTCATTGATTCGTGATGACTATTATTTTATATGACATAATGACTATACCTTAATATTCTATATTTACTTTTTGCTTTAGTTTTTTACTGTGGAACGCAACGGAAGTAGCTCTACCGCCCAGATTACGTTACAAAGACAATTCTAACACCAGATAAATTTTCATAAATATATGGCAACTTTGGAAATAGAAAAAAATACTGTTTTAAGAATCTTTCTAGTTACCTAAGCGCAATTTTAAAATTTTGATCCAAGCCCATTATCGTTCTCAAAACACAACAAAATTAGTCATAATAAATATTATAAAGGTACTAAGGTCACCTCGCCGACCTACTTATTGGAATAAATAAATTATAGACATACTGCATGCTTTTGTCACTAGAGGAGCTGATTTTAATTGTGCCCTGTAACCTGCCATCTCTAAGACGGACAGCTGGCACATTTTAAAGTTGCGCTGATGGTTTCAAAATATCAAATTTTTCTATTACGAATATGCCTGATATTTATGAAAATTCATCTGACGTTGAAATTGTCCCTGTGACGTCATCTTCCTTGCTTTATATAAGAAAAGTCAAAGCTAAAACTAAATTAAAAAAAATTATTGAGATAAGGTCACTACGTTAAATAAAATCGTATTCTTCACGAATCAATAAAAATATTACGACCTTATTTAGTCTAAAATAACGCAATTAGTTTACATATGTCCCGTTGACGCCTTAGAAATATTTTATTGAAAAATTATCGGAAAAAAGTAGCCAAGAAAATAATAAACTAATGTTTTTTTTTAAATTATTTTAAGAGGAAGGTACATGTTGGTCTATATTTTCGGAAAAAAAAATTAAAAAAGTATGCCTTAAAATTTTTATTGCAAGCTCATTTCCCATGCCTCGCATCCTAACCGAAGTATCATAATAATCATAATCAAATATATTTATTTCGTAGTTATGTATTATAATGTTGAAATACGTTACAAGAGTGAATTTATTACTTTGTGGAAAAACGTCACCACGAAGGCGCATTCAAAAAGTGCTGGTTCCTCTCAGAAGAATACCCAAGACTCTGGAGAGCGGTTTTTTTTAACAATATTATAAACAATTTTTTTTTCACAATAAGTGCATAAAATTAATATTATTGAAACTTGAAACAAACCGATAGGCTAGCGGTTTAGACCCATGGATTTTTATTATCTAAGTATTCCGATACTTTATAATAAGTTTTGCTTAACTTTCGTTTCATTGTAGTTTTAAACTTGTTAAGAGGTAGTTCTTGGATGTCAACTGGGATTTTATTGTAAATCTTATTAGTCTAGAAGGAACACTGCGCAAGAGCAGAGAAGTTTTTTCTTGTCCCCAAAGGTATATAAGTATAATTCTTTGAAAACAATTTTCGTTACAACCATGTCTGTACGTACATGAAAGTTCTAAGATTTTAAATAATTCTATTTGTAAACGATATTAACATAACCCACATATTAAACGACTGAATATATGTCTGCGCACAAGTATAGGTGTATTTGAACTAAAGTTTAAGGTACCGGACAACAGGTATGTGCGGGCAGCGCAACGAGTCATTTAACTTGGAACATATTTCACAACTCCCACGTTCCCCGAACATATAAAGCACTAGTTTTTCCCTGTGCTGTTACTCGGGATTTATTTCACTCTGATGCTATAATACAGCCACAAAAAAACATAAATGATTTTATCTATTTATGAATCTAAGATTTATGTATCACGAGTTTACACATTTTTTATACACCAGCTGAAAGTTGTTAATTATTGTTTATTTTGTAAAGAGTTAATGATGAAAATCGATAAAAAAAAATTTTTAACTTCTAATTTTAGAAATATTTGTTTACTTACTTCAACATCACTTTCATTGTCATCTTCTAGTATATGGGGTGTTCGACTGAACCTAATCCAAACTTGTAGAGCCTGTAGATAAATTTTAAGAGAATTGAAGTTTTAAACATGTTTTTCTCGGCAACGGTTAGTTTGCGCCATCTGTTTACTTAAAACTTTTTGTTAAGTCTGGTAAGCTCTATACGGTTTATAAGTTTGGACTACGTTCAGGTGTGTTTTGACTCGAACTACCGGGAGAAATTGGATATGGAAGATTCTTCGAGTGCGAAATTGGCTTAGTAATGAAATATCTGCATATAATAATTATAGTACGTGGGACATCAACACACGGCCGTTTAATTTCAAACTACGCAGATATACATTACTCGGCTTATTTTTATATTCTAAAGTCTTTGTAAAATAAAATGGATTCTCTTCATTGGTGCACCAAACAGAAGGTGTATACGTGATCTACTGATGATCATTGCAGTAGAACGATTCTACAGCTTTCTCAAAACACATGGGAAACTCAATTTTTATACTTTGATCAAATAATGTCTGGATGGACCCTCGCAATAGAGTATCAACAAAAATGACAGGCCGCCCTTTGCACAATATACTTGTGTATGTGACTGAACAGACCACATACTCTCGCCAGGCCACACCAACCATGTACAAATCATAACGCCCATTTTCTATCCAGACATTATACCATCAAAGTTCTTATTTAGTTCGCAACTGGGAATCCAAAATAATGAAGATATGCAATTTTTAACGAATCTGCAGGGAGTTTTCAATTTTTTTAAAATATAAACTGTTCATAAGCGTAACAAAAACGATCACAACTTAGTATACATTTTCACATATTTGAACACAACTACACAAACTAGTAATAGTTTACTGGAGTCAAAAATGTCATTTCTATGTTGAATATTAAATTAAAAAAAAAAAATAATAACAGGATGGTTGAAACAAAATTTTTTCCTAGTAGAAAAAATGTTACCTGATATATTATTTCTGCTAACACGTTTAGGTGTAAGGAAAGTGGGTTCATTAATATATTTGCATAAATTGCTTATTTATATAATAAATTAAAAAAAATGTAAACTTATGGGATTATTAGTAATATTCGTACTTCATAATTTACAGAATATGTCTTTTGAATTTTTATTTGCAACAGACTAATTTAAAAATTTGGATACTAAATATCTTAGTATTTTATTTTAACTATAAAATTATAGATGATGATGAGGTGAGATGATCTTATAAAATATATGTTCTTACTTTTTCAAAATATGTCATGTAAATTCATAGGTCTGTAACTGATTTTTACTTAAGCAAATTCACTTGAATAACTGTAGCAATAAATAACAGGTGCGCCGAGCAAAGTTCTCGTATAACGTTAACTCTCCAACTTTACTGTAAATGCACTTGCTACATTTTGCAATCTAATTACTTTTATATGGCTCGAAGAACCATATTTTTAATATTATTTTAAAAATTATAAATATATGAAAAACGTCGTGTACCTATAGATATATATTTAATGTTATAAAGTAAGCTTACAGCTGTAAATAGTTTGCAAAATTAAAATTTGACAATATTACATTTTACAAAGCCAATGACAAGCCTACCTAAATTAAATTTTCTATAAAATGATATACTTAATTAATAAAAAGCATAACAAACACAAACAATAATAATAAATATGTGTGTGTAGGGGTCGATGTATGGGTGCGTGTATGTAAACACAGCTTTGCTCGCGCGGTATTCGTTTCTCGTCGAAATCACTTTTTTATCTCAATATTATCCCATTCCCGGTCTTCCCTATACTTCGTTTTCGTTTCAAATACTTAAATATTTTATCGTTTCTGTTCTTGGCCCGGTCCCGTCCCGTTTTGGTTTCCATTCTCATAAAGCAAGTGGTCGAGGATGGGAGTTTACACAATACCAATTCTATAGCGTTCGTATATCACACAGGCAAAGTTGGAAGCAAAATCTAGTGTAATATGCATATAAACATTCCGGAAAAAATTCTTTTCCGGAATGGAATAAACGTGGAATTCATATCAAAATCTGTTGCGTGGTTTAAAAGTGGTTGACCTCAACTATCCAAAAATCAACAACACAAATAAACAATAAATTAAAAAAGTATTTTTTATCGGATCAAATTCTAAATCTAAATCATTTTTAAATCAACTTAATCACACGCACAAAATTTCATAAAAATCAGTCCAGCCATTTAAGAGAACATCAGTTACGTACACACGGACAGAAGAAATATAGATATAAAGGTATATATAGCCCACGTTAGCTACGACGAGGCGGCTTGGAGCTTAATCCACCACGCTGCTCCAGTACGGATTGGCAGATTTTAACGATTGCCATCTGTTGATACCACCGACCGATGGCTTAATATGCTCTCCGAAGCACGGAGTCCGTGTTAGTTATGTACTTAAGTCAGAAAAAAGTCACTGGTACACGCCTGGATTCGAACCACGGCCGCACGGCCTTCTAAACTTCGAACGACCATATATGCACATATAAATATGTTTTTTCCTTACATAAGTAAATCAAAAGAAACCTTAATGTTAAAATAAATGTATCCACTTAAAAATAGTTGAAATATTTGTAAGAGCATATTAATTTTCAAAAGAAGAAAGAGAATATAAATAAATAAGCACATAAAAAAATTAATACACCATTTTAATCGATTAAGGAATCTTCCTAAATTTATAATATTTAATATAATTAAATTGAAAAGATTAACACATGATTGGACTTCATTAAATACTAATAAACTTAATATGGAATCAGGCAATTGAGAACCAGCGAACTGTGCTACGGCGTAGCGTCCCTGCATCGCAGGCAAAGGCAACCCATATATACTCTCCCCTAACTAGCTGTAAATTTGAAATATTTTAATATAAGATGTTAATATCAACTCTATTTAACCTTTAATTAATTAATTTTCAACATAAAATGCCAAGTGGTAATAAACTTCTCTTATTATTATTTATAGGACTCTATAATATCTTTCTCCGTGCAGTGTTCCATCTGCACAGTTCACCTGGTTAGACCATGTATATACATTTTTAAACGGATTAAAATTGGTGTATTAAAAGTATGGAGTACATTAAGATACGCGTTGTGCCAACAAAAATGTGAGCAAAAAAATATACGCCACTTGATGTTTTGAAAATTCACTGGGAAGTAGAATTTTGTGTGACCCACATTTTGTACTGTAATAGAAAATAAAGCTTCTGGAATTACATTTCAAGTGTAATTTAATGAAATGTTTGTTTAAAGCAATGTCGTACAATGTATATAATCACTGCATTTTGATCGGTTCGAAGTATCATACGCTTGATGTTTATGCTATCTAAAATAAAAAGCTTATTGAAGTCATAAAATGGGTGACTTTCATGATTTTTTGATAACACGCTAAAAGTCTTTGTGAACAACACGGTCAGCGCTAAGCAACTTAAAGCATCTTCTCTTAGTTAAATAAAATAATGTCATAAAGTTCGTTTAAAAACTCCTGTTTTGTTAATCAAAACTTTAAAAAACTTCTGGCATATAATAAGCCCGTATAATTCAGCAAAATTGCGTATCATACTATATTTCACACGTTAGACTGAAACAAACTGATCACTAAACTTTTTGAATTTAGGTAAATATCGATTGTTACCGCCATATTTGACAGCAGCGTTTGGTTGTAGAAATGATCCACGTTAGCTTGTACCTACTGCATTTCTGTATATATCAATAAAATTATTTCACTGATAAATTTTTCAAAATAAATATCATCATCATCAGCCCGTGTCTCTTCACTGCAGGATATAGGCTTCACCCAAGGCTTGCCACCACACAGGATGCTTCGCCTTTGCATCCAATTACCTCCGGTATAGTGTTTCAAGTCATCTGTCCTCATGGCCGGGGGGCCTCCAACCCAACCATCTTTATATATGTATTTCTTCTGTCCGTGTGTATGTTACTGAAGGCTGATCTTTTAATGTTCTAAATTAACCGCTTCTGAAACACGAAACGGATTTTGATACAATTTTCACAGGCATTTTGAGAATTTCTTCCAAAATGTTAATATGTGCTTTTGCCTTCAGTTTAGCCTGTGTAATTGTAGCTTTTTGATTATTGATAATAATACTTAAAAAGTTACATTATTTAAATAGAAAACTAATATGATGCACGAACGCCATAGAATAAGTTTTGTTTAAGCTGCCATGCCACCATCCCTGCTCATTTGTTTGATGAGAATGAAAAGGAAAACGGGACGGGACAAGGATCAGGAACGGAAACAATAAAATATTTTTGTGTGGCTGGAACGAAACAGAGAAAGGGAAGAACGGGAATGAAATATAAAAGTGGTTCCTATGAAAGACGAATACTGCACTAGTGAATCTGCGGGCGGATCGTTGTATTTTCATAAAAAACAAAAAATCACAATACGCATTAACTGTTCATTTCAACCGCGCATATGGTACAGGACATATTTATATTTTTAGTTAGTTTATATTTATTGATTGTAGTGATGTTTTGGTATCTTTCCAATTACAATAAAAATACTTCTGTGTAACTTTGGTAACATAAAGCCCTCTTCTGCGTTTACCGTCACATTGTTGCGTCTAACCACTCATACTATAGCTGGTGTAAGATGGTGAGTTTTAGTACGAGTTTCAGTGCGCAAGGCCCCCGCGCGCCGTTCTTCAGTCGCTCTTCATTCCTGAAAAATCCCCGCGCGCCGGTTTCAACCCCCCAAAATTGCGTAACGTCACCTCGATACTTATGACTTTATTAAAACCAAACGCTGCTGTCAAATTAATTTACTCTTTGTTTGGTAACATTAAATTAGATTGTTAGTTAAATGTATCCTGTCCTATTTACCGCTTCGCCTAGTGGGTAGTGACCCTGCCTACAAAGTTGAGGTCCGGGTTCAAATCCCAGGTTGGGTCAGAATTTATATGATGAATATTGATACTGCTACCGGGTCTTGATGGTTATATGTATGTGGTGTCTTCGCTTGGTACCCAAAACACAAGCTGATGCTTAGTTTTATCGCTTTGCGACAATATCAGCCTTATTAATATAATTATGTATAATTAATTTTCATAAGTTTACTTTTATTTTGATTTTAGTCAAAGTTTATTATTTAACCTTGATGTATTATTATTTCTTCATTAAACTGCAGCTAACTTCACCATATTTTGAGTGCAATATCTCATTTTTAGAAATAATATTAGATATAAAGAAAATAATTTCCCAAGTTAACATATTCAACATTTTACGCTTCACTTAAAAATACAATAGCTATCTAATAATTACATATAAACTTTTCTCATATACTTCTGCGCATTTAGTTTTGAAATCGAGTACTACATTATGTACGCATCCTTATTTCCCTGATGACACGACGTAACCAGTTCACGTTTTCATTATAAATAAGTCAATTAAGGAGAAATCCCCCTAAATTTAAATTAGGCGGTAATGCTTACATTTTTTAAGTCATATCTGTGGTAGCTTGTAATTGTCCTAACCTAGAATATAGTAAACAATTTGTAAATTATACTATAAGCTTCCCAAACACAATAAAATTAAAAACATTAATAATAATGTGATAGCCGAGTGGTGGTGAGCTCGTAACTTAAGTACATAACTATCGCTGAGTCCGTGCCTCGGAGAGCACTTTATGTCCCGGTTGCCATCATCAGATGGCAGTCGTTGAAATCCACCAATCCGCACTGGAGCAGCGTGGTGCACTAAGCTCCAAGCACCCTCATAGCGAGAGGAGGCCTAAGCCCTTGCAGTGGCGCATAATGGGCTGATATGGAAAATGAAAACCGTTCAGCTCTTTATCCGTAAAGAAACACTAAAAACCAACAACGCTTTTCTTTTCGTTCTATTTAACCATTTTACTCGCAGGCTATTGGCATTATATGAATGTTTAGAAGGTAGATGTAATCCATGAACCGTACGATGCTGTAGGTAGGGAAACAATGAAAAAAATAAAAATTTAAGGTAGATCATGTTTAACTGGAGTTTGGAAGAAAATTTCCAACACACACTAACGTGTAGGGTATCTATAGATATGTCATTAAAAATAACGTAGAAGTAGCCAAATGACTTTTTATTCAAGTCAAGTCTTTCTTAACTAATTTTTCAACTATGTGGTGGAAGATTTTGAGCAAATTTAAGTTAGTACAACTGATAAAAGACTATCAATGGAAATTGGTTTAAGTAAAATAAATTGAGTAGTTTTTGAGATATTGAAACCTTTCACTCATCAGTCGAGTGGTTAGAGACTCTAACTGCAGAACCAAAGGTCGCGGGTTCAATTTTCACCCGGTACAACTATTTGTCTGCAGATCTTTGTTCCGTGTCTTGGTGTGAAATGTCTATATATGTATATATTATAAAAAATATTTATGTATGTAATCAGGGTATCAGACAGATACCCATAATAAAACATGATACTTGGTAACATTGGGACTGTATGGCGCTGTGTGGGATGTTACAGGTATTATTGTTATATAACAATAAGGGGTAATTTTATTTCAATTTCCTTCAGCAATATCTTGCAAGAAAGCTGGGCTGTGTCGGTAATCCCAGCCATAAGTTTCCGGTTCCGTGTCTGGAAGCGCTGTCCCACTATTTATCAGTAGCATTAAACCCGAAGTTCTTACACTAAAAGTTCTGACAACTTTATTTATATTGGTAGGTATCCAATGTTAAAATATTTTTTAGTTTTCATGTGTTAAAATCTAATAAGTCATTTTGTTTACACATAAGAAATACTTCGAATCACTAATTTCGATCATTCCTACACTAAGTACGGGTGTTCTAGGAACACACTAGGTTATAATATAATACGTATTGATATATCAGGGTGAAATGTAGCAGCGATTGCTCGACCCATTGCCATTCGAGTGTTGATTAGCACAGTCTCTATATATATTTCCGGGAAGAATGGATTTACTACTTACGTCGTATACGCAGGTGTCGTGATAGCTGAGTGGTGGCGAGTATCTACGCTTCCTGTTTAGAAGGTCGTTGTGCGAATTCCAGAAACCGGCATGTACCTATGAGTTTTTTCTGGCTGAAATGCATAATTTATCACGAACATCGTGCCTCGGAGAGCCTCGGAGTCGGTCCCGGTAGCCATCCTCAGATGGCAGTCGTTTAAATCCACCAACCCGCACTGGAGCAGCGTGACAGATTAAGCTCCGCAAGCACCCTCATTCCGAGGGGAGACTTAAGCCCCTACTAAGGGGCATAATGGGCTGATATGGTATATATGTCGTAAATCAAAATTCAAATTTATTTTAAAGGGCCATCACGTTTGAAGGTACGGCATTGAAATTAACGTTATTAATATAAACATAGGTATGCTACGCAATTGTATAAAGGGTTTTTTTTTAAATATGAACAAATATGTTAAAATACTTAAAATATGCATCATAAATATTTTTTTATGTAGAAATTTTTTTCTTGAGTACCTACTCGTACATAAAATTAAACACGAATATTTCGTAATAATATGATATATTATACGAACATTTTATATATATAATAATATTTTTACATCTTTTGTACAGTAATCTGGGCTGTTTATTTGGTTACAGCTCTTTGGACGGCCGCGCCGGCCTTAGAGGATTGTCCTAAATTATGGCCATCTCATATCTCTTGTCCCCACGGAATGCCCCAAACATTAATTTATATTTGCTGGATATATTGAAAATAATCTGCGGCACATGCCAATAATTGTTAAAACATAAAGCTAGAAATAAATACTGACTGGATTTTACTATAATGTAGGTTGCCAGGGCATGTCAAGGCGCTAAAATATTATAAAATAATATTCGGACATCTCACACACGATCATCTAGTCCCAAACTAGGTAGAGCATGTAGGTACTATGGGTACTAGACAAGTGATATAACGTACAAACTTAAATATTGTTTATAAAATATATATGTGTATAGATATTTTACACGCAGGCACGCACCAAATAGACATATATACATAAATATTCGTCCCAGGCGGGAATTTAGCCCGGTACCTTTGGGGTTACAATCGACACCTCCGACCACTCGATCAACCGGTCAACCAATTTATAGAAAGTAAAGTAAGATACGTACCTACGTTTTACGTCTTTCTGAGCGTACTTTTTTATTCTCATTTTTGTAGTTACTGTATCTTTATGTATATCTATAGTTGAAATCTATATTCTATCTACCGCTTTGAAAAACAAAAGTGAGTTGTATATAAATATTGAGAATAGTGATTTGAATGCGATTATTTCTTTTATTTATGAGATAACTGGGCATAAATGGAAATCAAATAATTTTAAAAGAATATAAATTTTTATTGTACAATTTACATGATACAATTATAGAAGAAATACTAGTTTAGATAGAACATATCAACTTTTTAAGTAGCTCAATTGCAAATCATATTATCTGTTTAGCTTAGAAACACTGAAGATTACATTAAAATTGCAATATTTAGTATCATTTCTATATAAACCCCCCAAGGGTTTGAAACTGCATGCTTGGAAATTGCTTGTAGTTTTTTCAGACTATTACGATTTATTCTTTTAAATAACAAGGAATTAGAAATATGTTGTTACAAAAAAAAAGAAGAAAAAGTCTTTAATACTTATTCAAATGCTATTGTCTAATAAGAATAAGTTAATTGTAATTTAAACACTTAAAAAAAAAACAATTGAAAGTATAATTTTGTTATTGAAGATTTCTTATTGTATTCTTTAATACATTAATTTTCATTATTAGCTTAAAATTATTTGTGCTCCGTATTTTAATAAATAAAACGTTATGAAAACACGATGAGATAGCGGTTTTTAATGAAAAATATAGCCCGAATCAAAAACATTTTATGAAAGATTTAGGAAACGTGCCGCGTGTAACAAAGGCCATTTTCTCTGTCCGTGACTGTGCAAGTTATTTGAAAATTAACGAAATATTTATAAAACGGTACAGGGATGCTGTAAAGGCGGTTAAAGTGTTTTTCTTTGGATTGAGGAAAACACTTTTGGAAATGTTTAGATCCTGCAATGAGCTAAAACTTATACTGAAAAATATGTCTGAAGATACTTCTTCTATTAAATAGATGGAAGGTTGACTTGTAGAGAGTTAATTAAATAATTAATTAATAAAACAAGCTTCCGTGTATTTAATTTATAAATAAAGCTTTTTAAAATTTGTTATTCCCATATATTGCTATGACAGAAATGTCTAAAAGTTTGAAGGTTCTTTAATCTTCTTGTTTATCAAGCGTTTGACCGTATCGTGCATATGCATATGGAAATTCAATTTTATCGCCATTTTACCATGGGATCATGGTATGGTTAAAAAACGTAAAAGGAAATTTCGAATTACATGAAAAAATCGATAATATTTAACTAACGGACGAGAAAAATCTGAAAAAAAAAATATGAATAATACGATATTTACAATTTTGAAAAATCTATCGTTAGTCATAGAGAACACATAAAAAAATAGTGAACATTATTGAGTATGTATTTAGGAAAAAAGTTGTTATATCGGTTTAGGTACGCTGCTGCGCCTGCGTCACCACTGGCTCTACAGTATACCGTCATATTATCAATCATATAAATGAACTCTTACAAACAGTCATGAGCGTGAATGAAAATTTGTATGGACGTAATAACTCAGCAACAAAATTCAATAATAGTTTGTTCATCTATACTCGGAAAGTATAATTATAATTATCCAAAATGGATGTAACTACATTGTACGAAAATAGTTATTCGCATAATTACAAATGGATCACCAAAAACAGTGATAGATATCAAGCACAATGTTTAGTGTACCTAATGACAGGAACTGATCTCTCTCAGGCCTTGAAAACTGATAACGGAAATGACTTCATGCATCAGGGAGCATTGCTTCATGACCATTGTATCAGCGATTCTTTTTTTCTCCTTTTAATAAATCGTTTATTATAAATTTAATTATTTTATCTTTGTACTGTATTTGTTGATACTTCAGCATCTTTATAGTAAGTAGAAATATTTATAGCCATATTCTTTCTATTAAATAAATTATTTCACATACATTATTAAAATTGTAAAACAGTTTATATAGCTAGAGAAACTCTACTTCCAGTCATCTTTATAAATATTTGATTTGATTATTAATAGCTCCAAGTGTTTAAACACAAATATTATATATAACTACAAAAAGGAACTGAGTGCCTAAACCAGGGATTGAGGAGAAGCAGGGAAAAAGCAATTCTTTAGAAACTGTTATAATTAAAATATTCACATTAGTAATAAAGTGAATTAAAATTAATACACAGGCCGATAGAAATAACTTTTGTCAATCAACTAAAAATATCCCAATTTCGATTAAAACCCTGATTGGATCCGCGCTCTGGGTTGACACGTCAGGAAGTGAAATTTTAATAACTTTCTGCCTTAGCTTTAGTCAATTTCTATTTGTGGCTTTTCGGTTTGGCTGTCACCGATACTTATTAATTTAGGTAATAAACTTTTGTTATTCTAACTAATATTTTCGTACACTCAGGTTCTAAAAAAAAATCACAAAAAAAACTATACACACATCTAACAGAAAGACATAAATCAGCAAGCAAGAAACAATTTTTATTTATTTTTTTTATTCTGGGTCATCCCATTTCTGATTTCGACAAGCTGCCTTCGATCCGAGAACAAAATATCTGAGGTAAAAGGTGTTTGCGTCAATCGGTTAATTTTTACCCGACTGCGGAGGGTAATGTTTCTCGAGAATATGTATGTATTCTAGATATTTTTTGGCACATTTTGCAACATAAACGGCAAGATGGATTTGATCGTTAGATGCGTCTTTGTTTTAATTGTCGGAGTGACAAAAGGTATATCATATTTCAATATGGAGCCTGCGAATCAAAAAAGAGGGGGGGAATAATTTTTTTTTGTAATTAATATAATGTGGGTCTCAAATGAAAACTAGTAAATAGTCCATAGCACCTTTGCGCCGGGGGCGACAAGGGGTGGGTTATTAGATTAAGTGTTACTAATAATTAGACAGTAATTTTAATTTGTAGTTATTTTCATGTATCTAATAATTATTTTTTATAGGTAGTTAATTTTAGTTTTTAGCTTATTAAATGTATATACTATAACACCTTTACGCTACCATTTTGACAAAATTGTTTACCCAAATGTTGCAGTTACTGGTTATACTAAACTAATAATAATGAAAAATTAGAATACTACACGATAATCTCTTTTTTTTTTAGATAAGTCTGTATAACGGTTTGTGTTTATTTTTCAGGCATGGTGGTGAATGGCTTCGTGAACGTTGTGATCACGACCATAGAGCGCCGCTTCGGACTGCGCTCTATGCAGACTGGGGTAATCGCTGGAGGGTATGATACCATATGTTTTCTACCATGATAATTAGAAAAACGGCTGGCATGCGACGCTTATGCTCACTATCCGTTGCATATTTAACGTGTGATACCTATATTTGCCTAATTTTGGTTTATATATTGTCGATTACTGTCCTATGCAATCGCTTGCATACATTACAAGTCTCAGTTTTCGTAAAAAGGTCAATCATGAACATAAGATATTTATTCGAAATAAAAATTGTTATGGGTTATAAATAAATTATTTGGAATTTTTGTCTTTTTGTATAAATACCATAAACTCGATAACTACTAAACGAATTTCGATGAAACTTTTTTTAATTGATTACTCGTAACGCAGAAATTCTGAATATATAGATAAATTGTATTTTAGATGAGATTCTGGGCCAGAATCTAATGTAAAATACATTTGATCACGCTTTGTCACCTACAGAAACTAGACAGTGAAAGATTTACTCAATATTTTTCAGGACACGGTGGGAACAGACTAAATACAGAAAAATAAATCCCATAGTTCAGGCAGACCAAGCATCGGGCAGCAGTTAGTTGACAATTTTGATCCGAACAATTAGTACCATGCTGAAATTATCGCAAGGTCAATCAGATTGACATATAACCGAAGGAACATATAATAATATGCAAAATAGACGTTTCTTGCTTGTACTGTAAATTTGTGTTAAAATTAATCTTCGTAAGAAATCGTAATTTAAACTATGTAAATGTTCGTGACCTACATGCGGCTCATAGATCTCGACTCAAAACAATTAAAATATCATTGAAGTGTATTTTAAGTAATTTCTTACAATTTACTTGATAGCATTAAACTGTTCTTGTTGTTTTTCACACCAGGCCGTTAGTTGCCCCAGATATGATTTTATGTAATTTAAGAGATACCATAAACGTGTCTTCGCCGCATTGTTGGAGATAGATACGTAGATACATTCATTACATTATCTCAGTAAAAAAAAAACACAATCCCGTGCTTTAATATATACTTTTTAAATAGAAGATGTAGATTCCATACAAACTGTCACCATGCTTTAATAGACGACTAATCACTTCTTTCGTTGCTTAGTGAAATTTTTTATCATTGAAAGTTGCTTCTAGTCGAGCAAGCACACACGATGAGTCGTTCGCTCACCATGATACTGCTCTGAATATTTTAAGCACACTCAGCTGAAGCTACGCGTGCTTCATCTAGACAGATGTAGCAAAATGTACGAATACATTTAGACACTATGGACATTAATTGTTTTTTTAAAAGGATAGTGTACTTGTAAGTTTTCATACAAACGGTGTTAACGGTTGCACCCTATTGAACCTTGACCCATTACCGCAAAAAAAATTATCTGGGATTCAGATTAGCAAAAACTAGGTTAAAACGTTTTTATTTCATAATTATTTTGATGCACGGAAAGAAAAAAAAAAACTTAAATGCGTGTGTTTTTAATGTCAAATTTGTTTTATTACCTACAGCATCTTCAATGTGAATCTAAATGCATGTGTTTTCCCAAGATGTGAAAAATAAAAAAAAAATATAAATCACGCACATTCAAGGTTTTTGTTCGTCGTTTGATGTATCAAAGTAATTAAAAAAAAGGTTGAACTTAGTTTTTGCTAAGCTTTAACACCATATAAATTTATTAAGGCAATCGGTTAAGGTTTAATGGGGTGCAAGCCTTAACGCCGTTTGTATGAAAATTCACAAGTACACAATCCTCTTATGCAGATAATATAATGAGCATCTCCCGTACTATTTAGTGAAGACCCACCAGGAAACGGTTAACTTCCAAGTGGCTCCATCTTTTATTTTGGAATATCATGATTTGATTTATCAATAATTATCGATACCTATTTGTTTTTTCAATCAGGTACGACATGGCGTCCTTCGTGTGCCTGGCTCCTTTGACGTATCTAGGCGGGAGAAGTCATGCCAGTAAACCACGCTGGTTGGGCAGTGGCGTACTTTTAATGGGAGCAGGCTCCCTTCTTTTCGCGTTGCCCCACTTCCTCGCTCCACCTTACCGCGCCCCCACTGCCCCTGATGACTTATGCCGTCACAATAGGACTGATATGGTGAGATGTGTTAATAGTTTTTACATGTTGCGATTGCGAAACGTTTACTGTTGTTGGTTATTGTTTGATAAAAAATTACTTAAAGTAATTATTCCAGTAATGAATTTTATGAAAATGAAACTTGGAACATGAAATAATAATCAAGTGGAGACTGTTTTTCCACATCTATACTTTGAAAGAGTTCAATGCATTAGTAATAAAGTGTTAAAAAAATTAGGATTTCCCATCATTCGCTAAGTTTCTTTGTGCCTTATGCCGAGTGTATTGAGTTTTCAATTCATTACTTTTGTTGGGTATTGTATGATAAATTCTGATGTCGATTGTATTGTGCCGTATTGTGTGGTGTGGGCGAACGGTGTTTGTTGCTTCGGTCTCGTCCGGTCGCGCCTCTGCATTTAATCGAGCTATATATTCAAAATATATATTAGCAGTGAAGTGCCACGGTTAGGAGCTGCCTACCCTCCTCGCGTACAACAGTTTCGGTCAAACTATACGTAATTAATGTCTGACAAAGCTGTCTGTGTCCGTGCGTGTTGGACAAATCTAAGACCGTTTCGTTTTATTGGATAAATAATCTTCAACGACGAATTTATATTGTGATAATTCTACTCAGACTACAGAGTTAGATATTTTTTGATATAGTCTCATTCTTCAAGTAAAAAAATATTATTTAACAATTGGAATGTTTAAAATACTGGCTGTGTTGTACGTTGTATTAAATACTAGCAAAAATGTATTACATTATGAATGAATGAATTCATAAAATTTGTACAATAAAACTACGTTCAGGGCACACAGTGGAGCTGAAGGAAAACTAGAAAATTTACTGTTTGTACAGGCAAAGAATAATTACAGCACTGAATGGTAAAGTCATTTTCAGAAACAAAAATGCTGACAGATACATCAATATATGTCTATAATAGTTTTTGTAATTCTATAACTAATTATAGCCAGTGAGCCCTTTCATGATTAGTAAAAACGATGAAAAGTGAAACTTGACTCAATTTTATCGTAAATTAATAATAAAAAATAAAATGTGGAAAAATTGGTAATTTATACAAGCTTTTTTTTCTTTCATATACAAAAGCTATTTATGTAAATAAACGGCAATAACTTACGAAATATCAAGGTGATTGAATTGAAATTAAAATCATAATGGTTGTAATTAACTTGTTGTGATTAAATTAAACAAAATAAACCACATAAAATCATATATACATATATAGTATACATTTCAGTATTTTATTAAGTAATAGCTATATCCTTACTGTTCTTTATTCCATATGTTTAATTAGATGTTTAAACAAATAAGTATCTTTAGTTTCGATACGTGGAAACGTTTAAATATAGTTATTTTTATTGTGTATCACTGTATGTATTCCGAACAAAATAAAATGAAATAAAAAATAAAAATAAAATAGAACAAACACCAAGACAGCGATGTAGGACAAAATAAAAGAATTTTCAGGATAACGAGAACTATTTATAGAGACTTCATGCATGTTTACGCAAGTATACAGTCGCGTCAAACTCTGTTATTTTAAAGTCAAAAATGAATAAAATTTCGCCATGAAATTTTATATTTCAACGCCTGTATGTATACGTATGTAGATTTTCCCCTTTTCAGAATATGTGTCAGTCGTTTGAGCCGTTCTCATGAGATGTTTTTTATTTGTTAATCTGATTACACAGGGAGAGTCATGTTCCGAAACCACAAGGATGGGCGGGGACGGCGACTGGGCTTTGGGCGTATTTGTTTTAGCCCAGCTCCTACATGGCGCGGGAGCAGCCCCCCTCTTTACTTTGGGTGTCACGTACATCGACGAGAATGTGTCCAAGAAAATGTCATCCGTGTACTTGGGTGAGTACCTCTACCATAGCAGAGTATACCATGAGTAGGTAGGTATACTATGCAGTGGATGCAGTATAAATGTGTCCCAAGAACTGAGTTCCATTTGACTGAACGTATGAGCGTAAAATGATGTTCATTTGCGAATGATGAATGATGAAATAGTTCAACTACCATAGCTGTTTAAAACAGCTGGTGAACGGTTTCTGCGAAGGCTGATAAGCTGTTTAAAATAACTCTACAATAAGTTGTGCTGCTGTTATAAGTTTAACCTGCACAGAAAAAAGTATTTCTTGAACCATGAAAATATTGTTTAATATCTATGTTTAATATATACCTACGGAAGAGAATATTCTCTCAAAATAAGTAAATATTTTTTAGTCTAATAACAAATGTCTTGCAACAACAATATAATTACTTATGTCGAGAGAATATCCTCTTATTATGCACATATGAAATAGTATTTTTAAACGACTTCAAAAAAGATGGAGGTTTCTCAATTCGACCGTTTATATATATATTTCTTTATGTGTGTTCGGGGATAACTTCGTTGTTTATGAACCGAATTGGATGATTTTTCTTTTGTTCGAAAGGAGATACCTCAAGAGTTGTACCATGATAAGGAAACCAGGATTTAATGATGGCATCTCAGAGAAATCGAGGGAAACCTTCTAAAATCGTATTTTAAGTATTTTTATCTTGGTTCAAGAAATAGATTTTCCTGTATGCAAGGCCCCTTTAGGCCAAGCGTTCTATAATGGCCGTAGAAATAAGGGAAAACTATAAGGATTACGTTTTTCTAGTTGGCTGCGGATACAAAATACACCCTAAATCCTATTTCAGCCTTTTTAAATGTTAATTATTTTAGTGTCAGGGGTTTCAAAATTTTTAATCTATCTTCAATTAATATTTTAATATAATTAATTGTTGTCTCTTCCATATTTTATTTTTATTTCATAATTATATTATTAACATAATAATAATCAAACTAGGCAGAGCCTGTATTATGGGTACTGGATGACATATACATTCTTATATAATTTAGCTATATAAATTGCCTTTTCCATCGCTTCAGTACCAATTTTCAAGAAAATTACCACCGATGGCTAAGAATGTTATATGTTTTTAATTAAAAAAAAAAAAAACAATTTTTGACGTTTTCTTTTGGGACTTTTGTCAAAGAATCTTAAACATATAAAAAGGAAAAGAGATATGGCAAAAAAAAGAATCCTGGAGAATAAAGAGCTTCAAAATGATGCTATACTGATCTCGATAGGGTTATAATTAAGGGTAAATGTTTATTCCTTTCTTAGACACCTTTTCGGTGATTTCACATATTTCGTTCAGCTGGTCATTTGTCATATCGAGACGACTGTTGTAGCATCGTTTTGTATTATGAGATATACATTTCGTGGGTTGTCAAAAGGTGAGCAACCCTTTTGAAAAGGTGACTTTGATGTTAAAATTGTTTTCAAAAATTGATCTTATTGTATTTTTCTTAGGTTAGTTGATCGATTCGATCGATCGATCGATTTAGGCGTACAGCGAATGTGGAAAGCAATTATTTTAACTCTTCTGATTTTTAAGAAATATATTTTCAATGCGCCAGAAGATTGTGGAGCCCTGATTTATGTGTGTTTTTTTTTAAATAATACATACAAATGTAGATATTCTACACCTAGACAGGGAATACTAACATACAACATGTCCATATATTCAATTATTATGAATTGTATACTTATAATATACATTCAAACCTAAACGATAGTATTTGATTACGTAGGTATTTGATAGGTAAATGACAGTTCGATAACAGTGAATTGGCTGAGAGTTATACAAATAGCGTTCTAATCAAATCGCTTTCACCGCAACAATGCGTTTGTTTGTATGTCTATCTCTTGCAATAATTGCACTTCGGAGGCAAGCGAGCGTTCGACCGCGGAAGTGCATTTACCTACATTTCCGGATACTTGTTTCAAATCGGAAGTTTACAAGTTCTATAGTTGAATGATTTAATTAAATTAGTAGCGTTTTATACCGTAGTATTTTTTTAATTAATATTAATACCTGGGACATCCCACACACCGCCATCTAGTCCCAAAGTAAGCACGTATTATACTTGTATTATGGGGTACTAAACAACTGATATACATACTTAAATATACGTATTAATATATATATACTTCTTAAACTCAGACACGGAACAAATGTACATGTTCATGCATACAAATATTTGTCCTGGGCGGGAATCAAACCCGCGATTCTTCGCTCCGTAGTTACCTAACCTAGATTTTGCTTGAGACATTACTATATGTACCCTGTGCATATGTACCTAATGTTTTCTTACTGAATAATTTTTGTGGTGTGAAATTGATGTAAAATGTAATTATGCTTCTTCAGTTTCTTTTAAAGTTAAAGCTAATATTACTATTAGTACCTACTGTTGCAACCATTCTGCCTAACTCCACCCTAAAACCGTGACATTTTGAAACATTACCTTTCACAACACCGCCAGAAAAAAACTTTACACACAATCTAAACACAACATTGTCCCCTTGTGTGTTGTGTGTGCCACAGTGGCGCCAGTAGCGCCATTTATGGGGGTCTATTCGAGTGCTCTCGGGACCTCTCGTGGCTTCTACACGAAAAAGCATTCAGGGCCCTTAAGAATCGCGCCCTACCCTCGATCCCGCCTTAGAAGCGTTCTCTTTTAAAAGCAGTTCTAAAAGACCGGAGGCTATATTATGCAAGCGCTACGACAAAGGGCTGCAAGTGCTGTTTATTGTCTATAAAAGCTTTCAATACGTGAATACCGTTTAAGCTTTGTTTCGATTAAATATTAATTTTCTTTATTATGCTGTTATTATACTATTTATACTGATTACAATATAAAAAACAAGCGTGACGTTAATCGAACTTAACCATTAATCGTTATTATAATTTAATTTAAGAATTATTGTATAAATATGTTTTATTTTTATTTAGTTAGCTATTTAGAAGGCGTTCGATCCTCTCTGGGTTATTCGAAAAGTAATAACATGAGTGCACTGATAGCTAGAGATTATTTTCATTACTTATTTTATTACAGTGAACCTTTGATTTTTAGTATCCATCTGCAAAGGAATGCAAATAACACGCTATCTGTCATTACCTATGAAATTTTCACAAAATTTTCACTTATAAAAGTACATTTTATAAGTTAATTTATTACTCGTAAAATAATACAGTCTAGTTAGCTGTGATAGTTTTCCTTTTAACTACGTTATATATACTCCTGTCATAAATTCTTTCCTCATATCTAAAAACAACAGTTTTTTAGCTGGTAGTGGTGGGGGGGGGACACATGACTAACAAAAATTAGGATTTTAGGAGTGCATTGCATATCTCAACAATGACTTAAATAAAAAAAAATGTTTGAAGGCTTGATATCATTTTTTAAGACCTATCATTTGGTGCCTGTCGCGTTAATATACGGTGATTTTTTTTTCGTACTTCAGTTACATGTATGGTGACTAATCCCATAAAGAATTTTTTTCTTAATCTCACTACGTCTTTGTGTAGTGATTCATAGATTACACCTACCTTCTAAATTTCATCCATATATTGCCAATAGTTTCCGAGAAAAACCCCAGACAGACAGACAGACTAGACGGTCGGACATGGCGAAACTATAAGGGTTCCTTTTTTGTAATTTGGCTACGGAACCCTAATGAAAAAGAGCGTTTTTGTTCGTAAACTCATTAACTGATAAAATCTAAATTGTTCAGGAGAGACCATCAAAGTTTTTGTAATAACTTTTGGACATAAAAAACAAATAAATGCACATTATTGTTAAAGAAAGACTTTTTTATTATTTCAACATCGTTCTTAAATTACTAATCTCATCATTATTAAAAAAAAAACTTAACATAATGATTTTAAACATTTATGGTCTATCAAAAAAAAATAATTTTTCAGTTTCTCATCTGACACTTAATAATTTCCCACATATTATTCTTAAAAATCTTGTTTTAGTAATTGGTCATTTTAGTTAAGTATTCTTAGTTTAATGAAGTTATCTCCAAATGCTGCAGAGATATTATTTATTCTATAGAGTGATGTAGATCGTGCACATTTTTCGATATTTAATTTATATATTACTACAAAACGAATTCTTGTTGAGTTATTTTTATAAATAAACGAAGCAAGTGATAAAAATTCGTTTCACAGAATAGCTTTTATTTATGTTAACTGTAGATGACGAGAGACACTATAATAGGAAAAATTTGTTAAAAGATGAAACTTTTAGGAAATATAAGTATCGTGATTATAGTAACTAACAGCGACAACTCAATGAATACTAATCCGTAAGCAAACTATTTCAATAGTTCTCATTCATAGTACAAATAGTAAAGTAAAGTGACTTCTTGACTTGAGTGACTTTATTGACCAGCAGTTCTTTAACTACACTTTGTTATGTTTATTTTACCATCTTAACAAGTCTAACATGAACCCGTTGTCAAATTTATAAAAGATGTTCTTTATAGAACCAAACTATCCTAATTTTCGTTTTCAAAGGAACTCGATATTTAAAAACCAAAATTAGAACAATTTTTTGTTAGAAAGTACATAATTTTTTTATTTAACGAAAATTTTACGATGTATTGCACTAAGTGAGATGGTAAAATTATTGTAATACCATTGAATTTATTACTTCTCCTCAAAGCAATTTTGTATGAAAATTAGCGATGTCGTTTAACCTTAACAGAAAGAAAATGGTTGCCTTATATCACAATGATCAAAATACCTGGCAAACTATTTGTATGGGCAATTCTATAAGATTTTCTATAAGATACCACTGCGTCTAAGGTTTTAGTTACTTTTTAATAAAGAAATAAAAAATTTAATCAATAGATGATTTAAGACTTTCTACAATACATTAACTCGCTTTTATTCTGTTTCAGCGTGCATAATTCTTAGGAAAGATTTCGTATGTTGTAAAAAACACTATCCCATATCACAAGCGGCAGTCCCATGTTTTTACCTTGGGTATGATTTAGTTCGTATTAATATAAACTGTTTTCTACACATCTGTAATATATGAATTATATAAAAAAAAGTATGTATATCAATTGTCTATTACCTACCCATTGTACATTGACTATGTTTGATATCGTTCAGATATTTTTATTATATATTATAATATATAATTTTCATGTGTTTCTTTGTCTATGTTTAGATTTTTATGATACCAACTTACGGTATCAGTATAGATCGAAAATTCAATGAGTTACACAACATAAAACTTAGTCATTAAGAACGGTGTTTACTCTTCTGAACTACGTGGTGATTTTTTAAATTGGCGTATTTTGGTAAACAGGCGTATACTATACGATGGCCGTGGTGGGCCCAGCGCTGGGCTTCGTGCTGGGAGGGCAGATGCTGCATCTGTACACCGACTTCCTCACTGTCGACCCGCAGACGTAAGTCATACACTTAATATTGTATACTACCGCTCCCTTAGATTAGTTAAAAAATTCGAATGTTATTACCACAGAGCATCAGAGTAGGTTAGAGTTGGTATATAGGCGGGCACGCTGTCCCCTTCAAGTAGACAGTATAAGACAGATTTTGTAACTTTAAAATGCGACATCGATTCGTACCAAAGATGTAAGGGAGAGAGATAAACGACTTAATCGCTTTCTAAACTTATACAATTCTAAGACAAGATTATTTACGATTAAATATTTCTACATACTTATTTTCGTCGTGTGAATAATCACTTTTGAGACACGTGTCGCCGAATAAATACCATCACATGGCACCTCTAACTTATTAAATTCTCTGTGAATATTACCCTCTCAAGTATTATAGGAACTCATTACATTTGATTTGTAACTACAGCGCAGATTTTCGTGATTTGTTTAGATATAGTATCTATTACAAAAAACAGTATACACGTCTCTGACATCGAGATTATTTTTTTTTCATCTTTGCTGTTTATAGTCACATTTATAGCGTCCAATCAAAACTACTATTACAAGAAGCTTGGTTTGATTCCCTCGCTTCTGGAGTACCTTTGAAAAATAGATGAAGAAATTAGCTATGTGGAAGTGCATTGTGGTCTGAAAGAAGTGATTAGAAAGAAAAATGATATATTGAGGTAATTTGGCCATAAGAAAAAGATGAATAAAAGTGAAATAATAAATATAAAATTAGAGGCACAGTAGAAAAAAAGGGCAATAATTGACTACATCTTACGGAAGGTAATATTTTATGTATTTGAATTCAATGATGAATGGACTCTGCATACACTTCTGGAATTCAGGGTGAGCTATGTTATGAAAAATAAGTCACAAGTAAGAATTTGCTAAATACCCGCTGGTTTTACTATCATTATGACCTTTAAGTCCAAAATCTTCCAATTGCTCCAATCAGCTCTAAAATTGTACTTTCAAAACTAAAGGTCAAAGTGTACCTCTGTGCCAAATATCAAAAAAATACGTTGGTAAATAAGGAAATCCTCAATTTCTCCATTTGGTCGGATTCTTCCATTTGCTTCAATTCCCCCATTTGCTCTATTTCTTCTATTAGTTCCAATTCTTAAATTTTATTCAATTGTTCTATTTCCTCCATTTGCTCCAATCAATCCCAAAATAGTATTTGCAAACTAGAAGCTAAATGAAACCTCTGTGCCAAGTTTGATAAATTTGTTAAAAACAAGGAAATCTTCAATTGCTGCATTAGCTTCAATTCCTCCGTTTGCTTAAATCAGCTCCAAAATAGTACTTGCAAAACTAAAATACAAAACTCAAAGACTACAAAGGACCAAATTAAAAAAAAAACAATTTGTTGGAAAATAAATAAATAGCCTGCTCCATTTGTTCCGATTAGATCCAAAATGGTACTTGAAAATTTATAGGTCTGACCCGGGTTAAAAAAAAACCGTTGGAAAATAATGAAACCCTCACTCACTTCATTTGCTCCATTCGTTTCAGTCACCTTCAAAATGGTACGTGGAATACTAGAGGGCAAGTGGAACCGCTGTGCCAAGTTTCAGACAAATCGGTTGGAAATCAACCATGTTAAAGCATAGATATTCTTAGAACGCGATCGGAAGGACGGACAAGCTACCATACTAATATTATAAAGTACCAACGATACTTAATTAATAACCTAAAGCCGATTGAAATACGCTGTGACAAACAAAGATGATAAGAGTTCTGAGCTATAGGTTTAATCTATATTTTTTATTAAAAAGCCACCCTCTCATCTCGCGGAGTACCTTACGTTTTTTTTTAATATTTCATTAGCGTACAACGACACGGCTTCACCCCGAACTTTCATCTCATTGTGGCGTTCAGGCGGAGGTCGCTCGCGAAATTAATTCCGTTTTATACTTTCGTGGCTTCCGTACGAATCACTTGAAATACCCACTTTTTTGTATACGTATTCATCACTATATATTAGCTTATTAGGTGCTGTCGATCTGTGGCGTGCATAGAGGGTAGGCCAAACAGTAATTTAACCTAAAAAGTTTCTAATCTACTGTTATGGAACATCTGTGTATTATATATATCATTTCCCAAGTTCCACATTTTGTTGTAGTAAAAATACATACAGTAACATTTGGAACATCCTACACAGCGCCATCTACTTCCGAAGAAAGTATTATTCTTGTATTATGGGTACTAGACTGATATACATACTTGAATAATCTTTACTGTATAGTTATACACCCAGGTACAGAAGAAATATATACACACATACTAATATTTGTCCCGGGCAGGAACCAAACTGCGACCACTGGTTTTGTAGTTAGGCTCTAGCCACTCGGCTACTCGGTCAGTAAAAAGCCTTCATTTTCATGTGTAATGTAAAGGACTCACCAAAATAAAATGTGAGATTTATTAGGTTTTTTTAGTTACAGTTACAGTCTACCTACCCTCTATGTACATACGCTAGTAACGAGGGGGGGGGGGGGGTGATATTAAAAAAAACCGGCGAAAGTATTAGCTCATTACATCAAAATTAATTGACATCCGCATTTGACCGGCCGATTGGTCAACTGTTTAGGGGAGGGTACCGCAAAACCAAAGGTCGCGCGGGTTCGATTCCCGCCCAGGACACATATTTGTGTGCATAAACATATTTATTTGAACCGTGTCTAGTTTAATTTGGGACCAAATGGCGTTGTGTGGAATGTCCCAGGTATTATTATTTAAGAACACCTTTCAAAGTCACGTAGCCTTGACGGTCAATATGATTTTAAACGTACCTACTTACATATACGAATAAGATGTATTTTAGGAAGCAATTGGTATATGCTTTATTATGCTAGGTATAATATGATTACCTATCACTGAAAATTTCGAATTTCCAATTCCAAATAAGCATAAACATTTCTTTAAAAATTATGAAATTTCCGTCCAAATTTCCTTCCTTTATTTCATCATTTCACAAAGTATTTAAAAAAAAACCTGTGACTCGCTTCGTGTCTGTGTAGGCATCATGTAAAAACTGCTGAAGGAATCGAGAAGTGGGTTTTTCGAAATTACTTTATTATGTAAAATAAATATTTATTTTTGATTGTTATAGCACTCCATGAACATTTCAACTTAAGCAACGATCTCACAATTACCAATCACCAAACACGCTAAAAAAAACCACTTTTCTTGTATGGGGACCCCCTTTAATTTTATACTTCATTTTATTTTTCTTATTTGCTGTTATAGCGGACATAGTAGTACATGCTGTATGTTACAAGTCACAACCATCAAATACCAAAAACGTCGAAAAAAACAGGATTCTTGTATGGGGACCCCCTTTAATTTTTAACTTTATTGTATTTTTATTATTTGTTGTCATAACGCCCATTAGTAGGTAATACATATTTTAAGAGGTTTTCAAATATCTACCTATAACGGTTCAGAGGACACAGCCCTGTGACAGACGTACGGACAGCGGAGCCTAGTAATAGGGTTCCCTTTGGTACCCATTGGATATGGAACTCTATAAAACAACCTTCCTTATTACCCTACCTGCGTTATTAACCCCTGATGCAAAAAGAGGGGTGTCATAATTTTTTTTCGTTTGAATATCGATACCTAGACTAATAAACAGAATATAGATAACATTTCTCATATGTATACGTATACAACTATTATGCCTTCCACGATGCGGGGAGTGAGGCATTGTTTTCTTATGGTAATGCACCAAAACTTCGTCCGTGTAGTTGTGCGCCCCAGAACAATTAATTAGATTGTTTTTATTCGTCATAGGGAGGCGAATAGACTGTTCGCGAAATTAAGAATGGCGGGAAGGCAATGGACTCAAACCAATATTCCTGTTTTCAGGGAAACTTCAGTGAAAAAATATTCTTTTCTTCTTGTATTGTACGCACCGTGGATGTAAAATACATAGAGATACCGCGTCGTGATCACACAAATGTGATGAAAAATATATACCTACGCCGCAAACTAAATATACGCCACTTAATATTTTGAAATAATTCTGAATATAGTAAATTTTTATATTTATAGAGACGTAGCAGCCGTTCGTATACGCTCTAAAAAGCGTCTTTTCAAAACTGAGTAAATCACCTATCTCACTTTTATCCAGTTGGTGTTCGGCCGAACGTAGTCCAAACTTATAGAGCATGTAGAGCTTACCGAAATAAACAAAAAGTTTCAGGTGAGCAGATGGCGCAAACTAAAGGTAACCGAGAAAAACATGTTATTAAAGTTAAACTATGTTCAACCGAACACCCATTATATTAATATCCCACTTGTTTGGCTGAACGTAGTCCAAACTTATAAAACGTGTAGAGCTTACCGAACTTAACAAAGCATTTTCGATAAACTATCACGGTTGGCGACGATGGTGTTGTAGAAACGTGTAACAGTTTGAAAGCACTGCGAATAAGTAAGCTTTTGTACCATATATGCTTTCAAAGTACTGATTTAAGTACACAATATCACTAACACCGTGCTTCGAAGGGTACGTGAAGCCGTTGGTCCCGGACGCTGTCAATAGATGGTGATCGTTACAGTCCCCAACCCGCAGTGTAGCAGCGTGGTGGATTTAAGCTCCAAGCCCCTCTCCTCACCCTGGGGGAGGCCTAAGCCCCTGCAGTGGAGTAAAAATGGGCTGATGATGATGATGATGCTTTCAAATGTACCTACTCATCTCCTATATTATTCGAATTATCTATAAGTAGTCATGTTATTATTATTATTGTTTTTATTTAGCGTGGGCATCAGTCCGTTGAGTTCGGTGTGGATTGGCGCATGGTGGGTAGGCTTCGTTTTGGCGGCGGTGCTTTGTATACTAGTCGCATTGCCTCTACTCGCCTTCCCGTACGAGCTACCAGGTAATTTTGCATAATTTTAGTATTCCCTAGCTGTTTCCTACAATGAGCGTGTCTTCTTCAACAAAATTATATATCATACGCTAATTCACACGTTAGAGTATAACAAACTAATTATTACATTTTTTAAATTTTGGAAAAATACCGATTATTACCAGAGATATTACAAATCAAGGTTTGTTTTTACGACCTGGTCGTGACGTCACTCGGTGCTCGCTACGTAGAAATAATCCACGTTAGCCTATAGTAATGTAACCGAATGATGTCATCGTACAATTTATTTGAAAAAAAAAAAAAATAATAATTTCGGCATTTTTGTATACATCAATGGAATTGTTTCGCTAATTAGTTTTCTTTAATAAATATAACATATTTCTATCAAAAACAAAATTCACAAACACGCTCATTGATGAGTATTAATTTTTATACCCCCGAGTCCCGGGTCCCAAAATTTATAAAAAAATAAATCATTTCGTTTTTTTTTACTTTGAAATCTATATGAACATATATAAATAAGACCGACCTGTGAAATTTCGTTAGGAGGCAAAGTTTATCAAATTGTCTCTTGCATATAATTTGGGTCACATTGCCCAGCGAAATTACTTACGATTGCAAAGAGATTACTAAAATCAAAATCTATGAAAAAACGTTCTGGTATCTTACGTATATTTTACGTTAGAATGCAAAGTCCTTACCTGAATTTACTACAACACTGGTTTTCCAAAACAGTTTTTGAGCTCGGAATTCGCGCCACTTTCAGGGCTGAGTTCAACTCGTTCTGTCTTTGTGTACGAGTGAAGTTGGGTTCAAACTTACAACTTTTTTTTAAATATTAATTTTACGGCTCTGGATGAACTTCAAACTAAATATTTAGTGTTGTTAGTGTAAGTCAGTTTCACTCAGTTTTACTTCAAATATCGATTGAAAGTTTAAATTCACAAGATTTCAGTTTTAATTATGGGAGAAAGTATATTCAACGAGTGGTCTAGGTTACTCTAAGGGCAATTGGAGAATTTGACGTACCGATCTATATAATTATACCTACACAATATTCACTTCAAATCTACAAGTCTACAAGAAGTCAAATCTACAAGAAAATAAATTTATGCACCGTTTACTACAAAAAACGTTTTTTGTTCGGTCTCAAGTCACGTATTAAAGTGTTTTTTAATATTTTTTTATGGGACGTTAAAATACTATAGACTATTAGACCTTAGTTGCAGTTCGAATATTTTTTTTGTTGACAGTGAGCCCAAGTAATCATTGTTTATAGGAGCTGCAGAAATAAGAGCTTCGAAGGTCTCAGAAGCGCACGAAGGCACGGCTTCCCGTTCAGCAGCCTTCAGCGCTATACACGAACTACCTAAAGCTGCTGCAGCGCTGTTAAAAAACCCTACCTTCTTGTTCTTGAATCTGGCGGGAGCTTCCGAGGGCTTGCTGATTTCCGGTTTCGCTGCTTTTTTGCCCAAACTCATAGAAAATCAATTCGCAGTAAATGCTGCTGAAGCAGCTTTGCTTTTAGGTGAGCATTTCTATATTTTCTACATTCTAGTAAGTATAATAAAGTTACCTACACCGCAAAAGACCAATAATCCTTTTCGCACTCATATACCTACCTATAACTCATAATATTAATATACCTACGTAAACCTACGTATACAGATGTACATCGAAATATGAATTTAAAAACTACAAAAAATTGTTGATTAAAAGACATTATTAGCAATCTAAAATTATTTCTAACAATCTAGACAAATAAATAAAATTGAAGTAACCAAAACACAAACGCCTGCATTTAAAAAAAAAATCTGTTTGTCGGCGTTGATCTCCGAAACCGCCGAACCAAATCACACGGGACTTTTACTGGCAGGTAGAATACTTTAAGAAAATGTTATAGGTTAAATTTTATTCAGGAAATATTTAGGGTTCCTCCGTAAACTTGAAAAACTGTAGAAATTATGAGTCCAAGGGAATTTTTGCAGTATATATTTTCAGCGTATATTTATGGTTTAGAAACGATACATTCTATTTCATTAACTACGCATAATTACTTTCAAGTTCACTATCAGGAGACATATCACTGCAAGAACTAGACTTCTGTTCTGTGCCTCAAATGTGACAAAGGGATTGTCAACAAGTTAATTGTGATTGCAGGCGTGATCACCGTTCCAGCAGGAGGTGGAGGCACCTTCTTGGGTGGTTGGCTCGTGAAACGCTGGAAATTGGCGTGCGCAGGAATAATACGATTGTGCGCAGGCGCGTCGGCTGTCGCTGCACTGTTTACCTTCTGCTTTATCCTCACATGTCCGGACTATCCATTTGCTGGAGTAACTGTGCCCTATAAGGACAGCCAACTATCTGGGTAAATTCTATTTTTGGAATCAGGCCTATATTCATAAATGTTTTACGTAGTTTTGCAGACTGTGTAGCCGAAACATACTGTATTACCTACGAGCTCACGGGTGCCGTTCGTGACAAGGTACCTACATTGTTCCCATGTTCATTTCAGTCAAAATCAGACGACCGCTTAGCCCAGTGGGTAGCGAACCTGCCTACGAAGCTATGGGTCCCGGGTTCGAATCCCAGGTCGGGTCAGTATTTATATGATGAATATTGATACTGGTACCGGGTCTTGGTACTGTTGGTTGTTATTTTTGTATATGTGGTGTCTTCGCTTGGTACCAAAAACTCTAGCTAATATTTAATTTGGGGCCTAGACATTGTTGTGATGTATACATTATAAAATATAGTTCACGGTGAAAAACACTTATGGGTAATTTATGCTGAGTATAAAAATCCATGTGAGTTTTTTTTTCAAAATGGCGTAGGTACGTGATGCGTATTAGCTTTTGACGGTATTTTGAAAAAAAAAACTCATTTTTAACCATGATAACCGTACAACGTGGCCTTTTTTATTATTTTCGAATTAAAATAGTTTTCAACGTCAAAACTAAAATCACGTGTTTACCTTTACCGTCAGTTAAAACACCTAATAAATAAACTTGAACCTGGTGAAATTGCTTTGAGCGGAAAACGCCATATTTAAGAAGAAGAATAATCCACATGTCAAACTTAATCATTACATGACAATAGTTTCTGAAAACTCCTTTTAAATTATTCATTTTATCATTTTATTAGTCATTTGTTTCTCATGGAACACTCTGGCACAAATTTAGTGATGGAGAAATGAGTTTGTGATGGGCAATGTCGACAATCGATATCGAGGGCGTGTACATAACGTTTTTGATATACCTACCGACTGAACGTAGTCCAAACTTTATAGAGCGTGTAGAGCTTATCGAACTAAATAAAGAACTTAAAAATATGATAAAAAGCATAGAGTAAATATATTTCACAGCAGTGTTTGGTTTGAAGAGTCAGAAATGTCACTTTACAGTATCGATACTGTCAAACGCAATTTCGCCATATTTGGTGAGAAGGCCAGTACGTGGAGACCTCACGAACTGAAACTCGGAATCTTGAAAGCGCAGAAGAGAGCTTCTAGTCAGTTCGTAATTTTATAAGAAAAAATTTTAAAAACATAAACTTCAAACATGTTTTTCTCGGTAACCGTCAGTTTGCGTCATCTGCGCACTTGAAAATTTTTTGTTTACTTCGGTAAGTTTGGACTGCGTTCAGCCGAACACCCGGTATAAGAAATTTTCTGTTATTAAATACTACTTTCTTCCACAGAACTGTGACCGAGCGGTTATTAGCTGGCTGCAACAATCGCTGTATGTGCGCAAGTTCTGAATATTCGCCGGTGTGTGGCGCTGACCGCGTGGTGTACTTCTCGCCGTGTCACGCGGGCTGTGCACGTTCTGACAGCTATGAAGCTACACAACTGTACACAGAATGCAGCTGTGTAATGTTTCCGAATAATGTCACATTGCCTACTTTTCAGTTTGGTCAGTCAATATAAACGTTTTAAATTATAGACCCGGCCGCAGCTTCGCTCGCGCGGTATTAGTTTCTTATAGGAATCACTTTCTTATCTCATTCCCGTTTTAGTTAATCCCTTCACACAAATTTCGTTTCCGTTCTCATCAAAAATGACTTTTTTAAATGTTATATCGATGCTTTTTTATGTCGATCTTGTCTCTTTTCCGTTTTCGTTCCCGCCACACAAATATTTTATCATATTTGTTCCTGGTCCCGTCGCCGTTTTTGATTCCGTTCTCGTCAAGGCAAGTGGGCAGGAATAGGGCCATGGGGGTCTATATAAAGCCAATTCTATATGGCGTTCGTATATTTGTGATATTTAAAAAGGTTCTATTAAAATACGACAAATAATTCAAAACCTACAAATACATAGGCGAAGCTGGAGGCAAAAGCGAGTATATTATACATATAAACATTTCGGATGAAATTATCTGAATGACTGTTAAAACTGTATCAAAATTCGTTGCTTGATTTAGAAGTGGTTAACCTAAACCATCCAAAGATCAACAACTCACAAATAATAAATAAATGAAATTTCATAAAAAGTCCAGCTGTTTAAAAGGAGTTCAGTGATAAACTGACAGAAGAAATATATACATCGGTATATAAAGATATTTCACTGTACTTACTGACCTGTATCGGTACAGGACTGACCGATTGGCAGAATGGTTAGAGACCCTAACAGCGAAGCTAATGGTCGCGGATTCGATTCCCGCATAGGACAAAATATTTGTATGAACGTGTCTCTTTGTTCCATGTTTGGTTGTAAAAATATATATATATATAAGATAAGAAAAAATTTGTCTGGTAAGACAACTGATATAACATGTATTAGTATAGTATTATGCGATACTTCCCATAATACAAACATACCTAATACTTGCCAACTTTGGGACTAGATCGCGCTGTGTGGGATGTCCCAGATATTATTATCATGCATCATTCTTGTAAACAAAATTTTCCCGCCGATTTATAAACATGTTTTTATTTGAGACAGTAGTAATTTGTAACTATATAGATATTACGCATGTAATTATGGAAAATGCAATGTCGATTTATCGATGGAGGTTGAAACGGAACGTATATTTTTAATTTACAGATGAGAGCAGTCCAAAACTACCTTACGAAGCTATAAACAGCACATGCAGCTCAGACTGTCCGTACTTGTGGGTGTTCGTAGCGTTAGCTTTTGGTATAATGCTGTTCACCTTTGTGGCCACTATGCCAGCGCTGTCTGCGACACTTAGGTTTGTACATAAACCGATCTGACGTTAAAATGTTTTTATATCAATATTGCTTTTTGTATTGTTAAATCGCTGGAAATTCCCATTCGCCTTGTATTCAAGAGCGGTCATAAAGTTTGGCTCGATATGTAGGTAACTATTTTGTTTTATTTCCAGACGAAAACTTGTTTCGTTTCGGTTGATATAGAAAGCAGCTAGCTCAGTGCCAGCTAGATTTGAATACGTCTTTACTCTTAATAACTTTAAATCATGGGTTAATTAACATACCGCGTTGTGATAACAAAAACGTGAGCAAAGAATATACCGACGCCGTAGACCGAATATACACCAGTTGGTGTTTTCATATATTCACTATGGAGTAGAATTAGCGCTAGGTGCAGGTATTTTTGCTGTTTAACGGCAATTTAACATAGAGCTAGACTTTTATGGATAAATGTAGAGTTTCTAATACAACAATAAGGTCTTAGCGACTAAGTTCTCCCGAAATAAGAGTAAAACTGAAAATGAAATGTTATATTTTGTATTTTTTTTTTCTCGTGCCCAGGTAGGAAACGATTATTTGTTCCCACTATAAAGATAAAAAACCAAGTAATTGAAATGTATTTTTTATTAAAACATGAGTTTACTATTAAAACTAATTTAAAGCCAAGCACAAAGCGACGAAATGCTTGGTTATGGAAAAAAAATCAATTAGGTACTAATCTTTTTATTTTTCACAATTTTGTTGATAAAATTTCCTATGCTTAAATTTTGATACTACAAGTGGAAACATTGTACAGTGCAGATTCCATAGAGTAAAAAAAAATGTTTGTGACAGACGGATGGAAAGGGCGAAATTATAACGGTTCCCTCTTTCCATTAGACTATGAAACCCTAAAAATTTGAAATGCTTTATTACAGCGCGTGTCAGAAAGGTACACCTTTTTATGTAGGTACCTGCTGTAGTTGTAGGCGAAACTTTTAGTTCGCTCTGAAGTTGACGCGGATGCATTTTGTGTAGGTGCGGAGCCAGCTCTCAGCTATCCGATACCCATTTTTCCTATTGCGACGCTACTCGCTTCGACTTTAGAGAAAACTACAAGTTTGGCGCGAGTCATACCTTTGAGTGGTGTTATTTAAACTGGCAAACTTCTACGCAGGTGTGTACGTGAAGACCAACGTTCCTTCGCTTTAGGTATCCAGTGGATCAAAGTTCGATTACTGGGCACAATCCCGGCACCATTGCTGTTCGGCTTCCTGATCGACTTATCGTGTTCGTTATGGAACCGATCTTGTGATGCTACGGGCGCTTGTCTGCTCTATGACAACCTAAACATGAGCAGGTAGGAGTTTGAATAATAATATCTGGGACGTCCCACACAACGCCATCTAGTCCCAAACTAAGCAAAGCTTGTCTTATGGGTAGGTACCAGACGACTGATACATACCGAACTATTTTTTTTATAAATAATATATACCTACATGTAGGTATAGATATTTTTACACCCAGCCATGGAACAAATAGATAAATAGACATGTTCATGCACACAAATATTTGTCCCGGGCGAAAATCGAATCCGCGACCCTTGGCGTAGTTAGGGTCACTTAACCACTTGGCCAATCGGTCAACCAAATAAAACAAAATTAGTCTGTTTTCATAAATAAAACAAAAATAGAGTCCGCTTTCACAAATAAAACAAAAATAGACTGTTTTCATAAATAAAACAAAAATAGAGTTCGGTTTCAAAAATAGGAGGTCGGATCCGGATCGGATCGGATTGGAATCCATTTTCATATAGATTTTCTTTAGTCATTACTTTTCCTAATAATAATGTCTAATGATAATAATCATTTATTTTATTTTATTTATTGATATAGAAAACAACCTATTGGCCAAGTTTTCGGACTTGGTTCCATACAATTTTGCTGTATTACCTACAATTATTTTTTTTCTACACCTTGATACCATATTACTTACTTTCTATTCTCTTCCCTTCTTTTACTGTCTTAATTTCTTTATCATTCTACCAATTTCACAATTTCACTGCTTCTTTTTCCCATTGACGACCGCTTAGCCTAGTGGGTAGCGACCCTGCCTACGAAGCTGGAGGTGCCGGGTTCGAATCCCAGGTCGGGTCAGTATTTATATGATGAATATTGATACAGGTACCGGGTCTTGGTTGTTATATGTATGTGGTGTCTTCGCTCTGCACCCAAAACACAAGCTAATGCTTAGTTTGGGGCCTAGACGTTGTTGTAATGTATACGTTGTTATTTATTGTTATTTGTCATTTTCCCCTCGGTAGTTCTCCTATTTCTCTTTATCTTTTCCACTCTACATGCTCCATTGAGTACTCTAAATCTCCCTCTCCCCGCATATTTCGCATTTCCTATCCTCATCTGCCATCAAATATTTGTTTTATTCTTCCAGATTCCCACATTTTAATATATTAACCGAAATCCTTTTTACTTTCAGGTATATGCTTGCACTGGCGTTGACTGGTAAACTTTGCTCGGTATTATTCTTCTTCCTGGCGTGGTGGTTCTATAAGCCACCGGGGACGAAAAACACGAATGCAGTAGTTCCGTCAGTGGATTTAAAAGTATGGAAGGATCACGTTAGCAATGGAACCGTGGATACCCACATATCCAACGGATATTGTAACCCTGGTTTGGAACATAGTGAACATTTGTAATTTTAATATTTCGTTGACCTGGTCCAATGGGGTTCCAAACGCAAAGCATAGTATAGATGGCATAATATAGACCAGTGGCGATTTGACTGCTGTCATGTTAATGATTTTGTTAGTATTTTTGTTGAAGTTTTTTTAGTCCTCACTATTAAATCCTGCTAATTCACGATCTATACCATGTATTCAATATGAAATAAAAAGGATTTGAAAGCTGAATTTGAGGACGGGTGCAATTCAGTGTTGAAGGAAAGCAGACCTTATTGACAGATATGGACTGTTGGAGACTTTAAATGATTGGATAATTGGAAACAGTAGAGCAGGTGGATTGCGTAATATTTAACCTATGTTGTTTGCTAAATAATAAATTTAAATAATGCACAATATACAACATAGGTTCGAAATTGTATGCAAGAGACATACATCAATGGTCCTGTCAACGATTCACCCTCTGTATGGAAAAATTGGCAGTTGGGATTTTCATTAGTTCAACTGTTAGTTCAATCTTGGACAAAATTATTGTTTGACTTTCTTGGAAGTTAAAATATTGGTGATATTTTTGGTTGAACTTAATGGACCAGGTGGTTTCGTGTTGTACGAACTGCTCAAATGAAATTGAAAATTTATAACATTAGTACCTACCTATAAGTATTACCACAGAAATCCGAATACGTTAGGAATGTCATGTGGCCGTGGCAGGCGTGCCCGCAGATATGACCAGAAGTACCTATTTCACAGTTCTTATACATGATTGCTATAATGTCGATGTCGTCACATTTACGTTTGACCATATTTCTGCTAGTAATTAATATAATAGCCAACAGCCTGCCCGCCCAACCCAGTCTAGATTAGAATGGTAGGCTTATAATCCTAACTCTTTAACTCAATGTTGAGGAAGGGGTGTTCTCCAGCAGTGTAAGTGTGAAAGGAAAATAACGGAAAATGCATCTATTCAGAACATGATGAACGGATGAAAACCATACGGTATTAAGCAATAGTCACATGCAAAACTAAAAATAATTTGCGTATATAAAAAAAAAAAAAAACTAGTGACATTTGTTTCTATACAAACATGTCAACATAATATTTCAAACCTACACTAAATTCACTGCGTATGTTAGAGGTGATAGTGATAGAGCAGTATTACTGGAAGCAGCACAAGTTAAGAATGTTGGGTTTCATACACTGGCCGTAGAAACACTCTGATTATACTATTAGTTTACACATCATGATTTCACTTTTTACTGCCTAACAGGTCCCGGAGTGAACTGTGAAGGCCAGCATTCCTTATCTCATACCACTTACAGTACCATATCTTATTTAATTTTGTCTCCCTATACAAAGCTCACACATATATATTTCATATTTTTTAAATTTCAATATTTTGGCACCTAGATGACCAAAGAATTGTCAGGAATAAATAAGATGAATAATAAATGTAACATGTAAGACATAATACATTTTTATTTTTTCTTATCAATATAGCTAGTTAATTTTGATTACAATATTTTGTTTGATCGTTGAATTACAAATAATACAATTTGAAATCACAGCATGTCATTATAAATTGACGGTGGACATGAAATAAGTCATAATTAATTATAGGTAAATAATAATACCTACATATACAATACTTAACATTTTAACATGAGTCCAGAATTTGTTGTTTCTAGATTGTTAGAGTTTTTTTCTATAAATTATCTGTGATGTTGTAGTTTAAGATTAAGAATATCTAAAAAGTAAGACTAAAGTTGGTTAGCTCGCTGAAGTACAAGGAAGCACACTTTTAGTGGTAATTTTCATAGATTAAAGAACAATTTTGTAAGTTTTCTGTATAATTAGGTATTATGCACTGTAATGTAAATATTGCTAAGGATATAAATATTACAAAATCAGTTGAAGACTGACAGTGGTTGTATGTTATTTTGTGTAATATAGCTATATTTTTTATTAAGTTTGTAATTTATAAAAAAATACTTTCAATATTAACTATATATTGTTTACAAATTATTATTTACACATCGCCTAGTGTTTTAACCACTTTTACAACAACTAAATCACATTTCTAAATTATTGTATAGTCCTGTAGTGTAGAATTTCCATTTTTACAAGGTTTTTACTATGTTAGGATAGTTGACTGTGTACATTTTTGGGTAAAATAGAAATAAATGAATTTAAATATCGACAATTTGTTGTGATTTTGTATAAGAACTTTATATTTTTAATGAATCCATCAATTAATTGAATTTGATTTATAGTTCGCCTCAAACTTTATGACGGATCGGAATACAATGCTATAAGCGTGCTTGCAGAGGTACAGTCATATACCCCTCGCGCCACTGCGTTCCGCTACACCTAAAACTGGTTACTGCGACGCGACTTGTGCCTATATTCACATCCGCCATAAAGTTTGCTAGGAACTGTACCTAGTAGAAAATCAAATTCAAGATTCCATGAAATTAATAAAGCTTAATTTTTTACAGTTATAGTGTAAAACAATTTTCTTTTTTCAACATTATCTTAAAAATAAATGCTTAAATGAGGAGTTCTACAGATGAGATTTAAAAATAACGACATTTCGATAAGATACACATTTAATCGTAAATCAGTGCCAACTATCAAGACCTATTATAGAGGGCATAAATTATATTTAAATGTGTTTTTTTATGATTGATAGTTTACATTTAATAATAATAGTACCTGGTAAAACACATACAGCGCCATCTATTCCCAAAGTAAGCATGTATGCTTGTATTATGGGGGTACTAGACAACTGATATACATACTTAACTTTATATTGTATATGTGTATAAATACTTAATAGAATTTCAGTAATAATACCTGGGACATCCCACACAGCACCATCTAGTCCTAAAGTAAGCAAGTATTATGCTTCTTTTATGGGACGATAGAAAACTGATATATATACTTAAATATTCTTTATAACATATATATACTTTTACACCCAGACATGGAACATAAATAGATATGTTCATGCACACAAATATTTGCCCTGGCCGGGAATCGACCTGCGTCCCTTGACTCCACAGTTAAAGTCTCTAACCACTCGACCAAATGGTCAGTCAAACCATCAGTTCAGTACAGACCATCTGTTATGAATAATAGAAAGTGTATTGTTATAATTTTAAATGTCATCCTGAAAAGCCCTCATAACGTAATTTATTAATTAAAGTCAATTGGATTATAGATCAGAAGAATTTCACTCCTTGATTTTCATCAAATTCAATGAGTTCACATTTACCCTTGGCTTCTAAATTTCTCAGCGCCTTCATTAAAACGTTCGTGTCTAGATTATGGAATTCTGAAATTAAAAAATTATATTATTCATACATTAAGCTTATATGACTTTAAATGGAAAAAAATGGGACTTTATTATTTTTGATTGTCTGAGTCCATCATTTTTAATTTCCCAGTGAAGTACTTTTCCAAAAGGATTAGGTGGGGGAGCAAATTTCTATGTATTTTCTATTCAAAGGAGTTGTTTCATTCTGGGCTAGGTCTTTTTATGCCTTATTAAAAAATTGCCTAAAATATAAGAATTTTAGGAAAAAGACACAATACTTTATTTATTTAATATGTTTGTGCAACAAAAATGATTTCTATTAATATTTTACAATATAAAAAGACTACACTGATTTCACATAGGTATATTGATAGACAAATGTCAAAATCAGTCAAGTTAGCACTGCCTACGTTAGGCGTCAATCTCTTTCACACATGAAATAGGTATGCGAAATATACCTCTCTAAATATACATCTTTTTCTTTTGTAAATTTGCAAGGTGTATCACCGTCCTGGCAGATGACAATGTTAGTATATGTGACAGTTTTGTTTGGCATTTTATATCGACCATTTTCATGTTAGTGTGTTGCATTTGTAGAACTCAATATATATTTTACAAAACACGCCAGATCGCTGGGATTGGTAGTAAAACCTAGTCCAGGCGCCCATCATTGTGAAAAATCTTTAAGTAAATAAAAAAGTTCAATTGTACAAGGGACATTTAAAAACTTTTGAACTTGAGGTATCAAAGCTAATTAAAATGAAGCTTATGCCCAACATTGGACGTTAGGCGCACAAATGAATGTGCCTTAATACATGAAGATTAAATATATAAACAAGACTCAATATAATTTACCAGCGTATTACTTTTTCAGGCGTAAGACAGTGAATTAACCCAGACCTATTTCTATTCAATTTCTATAATTTTGATTGAAAACGTGCCTAACAATAGTTGAAAAAAATAATTAGTTATTGCAAGTAAACTTAAATTACCTTCATCGACTGTGTTGTCACCTTCTCTCAGCTCAAATAGCGTACACACTGAATTATTCAAGCCATTATTACACGCCCACGAGTAAACAATGTTACCCCATTCATCCAGAGAATGCCAATATATTTCCCATAGCATTTTGGTTTTGTCTGTAGCGGCGGCTTTACCTTTGCTGGCCATTTCTTCTAATATTACTAGTATTGATTCTTGTGACAATTTTCGATTTATTGAGGCGTTATTAAAAAGCGGCGAATTATGTATTTCTCTAACATCTATGATTGATTGTTTATTAGCTTTCAAATAATCTATAATTAATTGTTGCCAAGCCTCTAGTTGTTTTGCTTTTGTTTCTATATGTGGTTGTATCCTAGAACAAATTTATTACAATTACTTGATATCGTTCCTAATTAACTACCGTAATAGAGATTGAAGAATATATTCTTGGCCAAAAATGGCTGAAATGGAAAAATCCTCTAACCATAATACAAGAAATCATGACATCACACAATCTAAAAATACTAGGTATAAACATGCAAAGATGGAATCATGACATAGTCCTTTTCTAATGTTATGCTTTTGCAAATGTTGGTAATGCTGACACTCATAGGGTATCTTTTAAGCTTAGTATCTACATATATCTCGAGACTTTAAAGGACATGAGGCATTCTAGTCTATAAAAAAAATTGTACGGCCGGACCTAAGACTATTCCCAATAACTAGGTTCCACATAACAAACTGTTACTATGGATTTAACCCTGTGACTGCGTTTTCTCAGTAGTTATTCAATTTAAGAAAAATCATTTAAAAATGTATTATTTTACGTTAAATCAGGATTTTTGTCCGACTGCGTGACGCAAAGGAGGGTAATTTGTTCATTAGTTAATGATGCCTGGCCGACGATGCTGCTATATACACGTGTGAGTGGCTAAATTTCATCGTGTGCTTACTCATCCTATAAAGTGCAAATACGCATCGAGACTGATTTCATACCATTCATTGCGCCCACTATACTTCATAATGTGGAAATGAATAACTATTAACTACTCAGAAAATGCAGTCAGAGGGTTAAATCTGTAGTAAAAGTTTAAGTTATGTGTGACCTAGCTATTGGGAACAATCATAGGTCTGGCCGTGCAATTTTTTTTTTGACCAAAAAGAAATTGCCCGATGTCTTTTTGGACTTTAAAGTGACCTTACTGCAACGATATATCAAGTTTTGAATTTTGAAAACCCTTTACGATACTTACTCTAAACAGTTTTTTGTATAGAGTTGCAATATTCTTCTATTAACTTAATTTCTGTTTTTGCTCTTTTCAACAACTTTGAAAAAGGTTTCGGTTCTAAGTCTGTCACAGTAAGTTTGTATGCTATTTTATGACCATTTATGATCGCAATAGGGTATTTATTATTATTTTCATATATCTCAGTGAATGATATCATAATAGAACAATCTTTTGCAATGGCAGCAATCAAAGCCAAGTACACAGGTGAGGTAATTTCAAAAAATGTTTGTTTGTCAACATCATCATAAAGGCTCATATTTTTTGAATATATTAAATCTAACACTGATGACACATAATCAAAATTATTTTCAAATAAATTCTTTTCACAATCGAAGTGCTTTGAGTGTAACTGCAAACTGAGTATTCGACCAAGGATTGATTTCATATTTAATGTGCTTCCTTCAATGCACATAGCATTATCTTCCTTAAAATTCCTTTTAATGAACTCATTATTTTCAACAATTAATGAATCGTTAGCATTCAATAGTATTTCAATAATAAATTGTATAAACAATTCTATGGATTTATGAAAACTAGGTAAGCTGTTCAAAATATCATTTAGTGTGGTTATGTCAGAAGACTCATTAAAAATTACATCACCGTTCTTAAATATTCTGAAATTATTTTGAGGATTGCATATTAGACCATACAATGCCTTTGTCATTCTAATTTTTTCTCCAGAAAAAAGATCCAATGGACAATATCCACTTATTGTGTTAATTTGTCTCTCTTTTAATTTTGAGTATTGTTTTAGACAATAGGTGCATTTTCCATATTTAGCCATAACAGGTGAAATGTAGCCTTGTTTAGGCTTTATTTCTATACAGTAATTTATATCAAATTTGCTACTTAATTTTGCCAAGTTAGGTGCTTTTATGGCATATGTACTAAGATCTGATTTAAATATACGATTTACTGGACGGTACTTTCTTAATTCTTTTACTAACATACAAACTGCATCGTCAGAGATTTGTACAACATTTCCTTTCAATTCCTCATTAAATGACAACAAGGGTAGCATTATTATGTTAACAAAATTTACAAAATTGTTTATGCACTTTGAATCCAAAGTTTGGTTATCCTTTTTTATTAGACGCAATACTGTATCTGTGTTCATTAGTTCAATGACAATGTGCACATTTCCTTCGTTAATATACTTCCAACGCATTTCCTCAATATTCAAACGTTCCATTTTGTCTTGCCGATTGTCATTATAATGAATTAAAAGCAAGTGTTACTTACGTAAAGAAAGGAGGAAAATTATATTGCCAAGGCCACGTGATTTCTGTCATTGTAACTTCTATTATTTACGACTAATAAAACCTGATTATTGCTTGTGTAATTGTTAATGAATAAATTAGAAACAAGTATAAATAAATTGAAAAAATTCACTGATTTCCTACTAGACTGACACTTTTCCACTTTTCTGTAATTATCATATCTGTAATCAGCTGATTGAATGAGTAACAACGATGAGTAAGATCACAGAGTAAGATGGTGATGGACAGTATGGTCACAGTCTAGTACTCCCCATAAAATTATTATATCTGGGACACCCCACACAGCGCCTATCTAGTCCCAAAGTAAGCAAGTATTATGCCTGTATTATGGGGTACTGTACAACTGATATACATACTCATGAAATAAAAAAATGATGTCCATTTTTGAGGCGCCAAATCACACACACTATGCGTCGTACGTAGTTCCTGTCGGCATTTTGAAAAATTTCATAATAATCGTACAACGTCATCTTTTTTCAGAAATAATAGTTTAAATGTTAAAACCGAAATCCCGTGTTTTAAACAAATTTACTTAACTAATTAACCGTCACTTATAACAATAATAAAGGAACTGGACACTGGCAAAACTGCTTTGAATTAATGAGTCCCTGATCAATCGTTCCAGATATTTAACATATCACAGAACAATAGTAAATATTATGTCAAATTAAAACGTCAAATTACAGAACACAAAATCAAATCAATCACTTAATAAATTCGAATCGCGTACTTAAATATATTCATTCTTAAATAAGTATACGAAAATTCTGCAAAATTCTTCTTTTATCTTCCTAATTTACTGTGACCAAATGTATATAATTTATCTGTAATGGTAGTCATCCGAAAACAGTAGATTATTATGATAACTCTGAATAGAAAACTTAAGAAGGAGTCGACAGAACCCAGCAATGGACTTCATGTTGGCGGTGAATCAAAAAGAATATCGGTTAGAGACAGACTCTTGGTCAAGGAAGTTCAAGAAATGGAGGAAAATCTGCCGTCAACGTGTTCTGTAAATTTCTCCGACCCTAACGTTCTTAGCGAATTTATACTCACTGTTACTCCTGATGAGGGGTTTTGGGTGGGTGGGCAGTTTAAGTTCAGTGTTTATGTGACCGAAGAATATAACATGGAGGTATATTTAATTTTTTTTAATTTATATGCATACAATATATTTATGTGGAATGAGGTACAATAATTTTACAATGTTGCCTGCTGAAAAGTTGAAAAATATTTAATGTGGTATAGAAAGGATAAACCTCATGCAGTAAATATTTTTTTTTGGAAATGCAAAAAAAATTATAAAGCTTATTGGTAGTGTGTCACTCTGCTTCGCTCCTCGCATTATCACAAGCAAACCCCAAACTATCTATTTTTTTGTAATAATATCTAGGACCTGCCACACAGTGCCGTCTAATCCCAGACCAGACAACTGATATGTATACATATTTAAATATTCTTTATAATATATACCTAGATATTTTACACCCAGACACCGAAATGATGGACCATTAGCTGACCTTAGCCGGATTTCAATTGATCATTGTCATGAACACAATTTGCGTCAGGCAACATTAGAAAACTGATCCTTCAAGTTAAAAACTATAACTCGTTTTACTGATAAAAACATGTGAAACATAGAAAACTGCTTTAAATTATTTTATATAATAAAAGATGTTGATTTTCTTGAATCATGCTTTTACATTTTTTTGTCATATCTGTAAGTCTTTTGTCACCAAAAGTAATTTTTATTTGGAAGTGTGATATCTATTTTCTATCAGTAATAAAAAAGAATTCTAAACATAATTTCTTTAATACACATAATTGTGAAACCAAGCAGGAAAGAAAAAATAGAGAAAAACTTAACTTTTTCAAGAATTTATCAAAAATTTAGGCATTAAGCCTACATTATTTAATATTATTTCCACAGTTCATGTTTACATAAAAACATTAACGAGCATGGCAAAGTTGTGGCTTTCATAGATTAAAAAACAAAAACCTAATTTCCTAAGCTTATTGACTGAAAAAAAATCTTTATTAACATTTTTACATATTAATAAAATTAACCTAGTTAAATAAATTTTCAAAGTAACTACCTTGGTTTTGTAAACAAATAAGCATTAATTCCCAAGTTGAGGAATACCACCAAAGAGAAAAGGAGAGGGAAACTTCGAAAGGGTGTGCTGTTTCTAGTGCCACATAATTTTATTGAAGTATGTTCAGCCGGTTGAACAAAGATAATACCATAGACCATTTGACCATAGAAAAACAGAATGAACATCTCTTATATATATCCATAGGAATTTCACAAAATGATGGCTAATTCCATAATGGTTTAGATTTTTTTCATTATTCATGAGGCAGATAATCCCTTGTGTAAGATTTTGAACACTTTATTTATTTTAATTTTCAGAAAATAATTGCAGTTTGCACATGTTTTTTGGTGTTCTAGCTATAGCAATTTTAATGACTTATTAATGTATATAATGGTAGAAATAATTTTAAAATTATGTATTTATTAATGCATAGGCACATTATTGTAACATATAGAGATAGAAAAGTTTGCTGGCTTAGCTTTTGATTAAATTATCACAATTCTTTTATGTACAGCCACCACAAGTGAAGTGTCTCACGAAGTTATGGCATCCCAACATAAGTGAAGAAGGTGATATCTGCTTGTCTTTGTTGCGTCAAACTTCCATTGATGAACATGGTTGGGCACCTACAAGAAAACTAAAAGATGTTGTTTGGGGACTAAATTCATTATTTACAGTAAGTATTAATTATTACATTTACAATTATTACCTTCACACAAATTTTTGTCTACATAGACCATCATGATATTTCTAATTCACTCCTTGAATTCTATTTCTACTAGGCACTATTCCATTTCACAACTTCAAGCTTGCTCAGCCTATCATTCATTTTGAATCTTGATTAGTTTTGTATCCCACGGGAACTTTCGGTCAGGCTAAATATCACCCTCTGTTACTCTTACATCTCTAATTATCTCATCTATACTATAATCATCCAGGTAGGGTCCTTGGTTAACAGTTCAAAAATAACAATTATACAGGGACACACTTTTGCATTTATATATTAATAAAAAAATTTCACTTCTTTTTATTTCTTTGTATGAAAATTTTTTACGCCTAGTTTTGTTCATCTAACATTTGCTTTGAAATGATTAAGTAGTTTCTAAACAGTAGTCTATCTATCCACTCGGTCGGTCTACTGACCGAGTGGCCGAGTGGTTAGAAACCTTACCTGCATAATGAAAAATTGGCAGGTTCGATTCCCACCCAGGTCAAATATTTGTGTGCATGAACATGTCTATTTATTCCGGGCGTGGGTGTAAAATATCTATATTATATTGTTAAGAATATTTAAGTGTGTATATGTATCAGCTGTCTAGTACCCATAACACAAGCCTAATACTTACCTGCTTTGGGACTGGATGGCGTTGTATGGGATGGCATAGGTATTATTATTATCCATTTTAGTTTTACTTTTCTTTATGAAACTGGAAAAAAAACTGTCAAGTGCACATCATACTCATGTCCTGTGTTGGTTCTGAACTGTTACAAAAAATTATTTTAACTTGTTTTATGGTTAAAATACATGTCAATTTTATAATACATACTAAAAAATAAGTTAAATATTGTTATTGTTGGTTTTTAGACTTTTCCTTTACTTGTGCTATGAGATCTTCTTTTCGGCCTTTCAAGATTCTAGAGCAACCAAAAATACCTTATACATTTTAATGACAAACCATTTAGCAAGAAAATACACAATATATGTTAATGACATTGACCTAGAAGCCTGATTGTTTTGCAGGCCTAGGGTAAACTTGGCCAGACTATGGTGCAAACTTCTATATTTGATACTAGCTTTCCGCCCGCGGCTTCGCTCGCGTGGACTACACAGTTATACCGGGACAACTAAATGGACGCGACGCTTCAGACTATTGTGACACTTTCTAGAAAATTCTGCAATTTAATTACCTCAGCACTCTATACCTAATTTCATCGAAATCCATTTAGTCATTTTAGCATGTAGAATAGCTATCCCACAAGTCGGTTCCAAAATCTTTCAGCAGTTTTGGAGATGAAACGGAACATACAGACACTAAAATTTTATTAATATAGATTAAAAAAAATTACTTTTCACTCCTGACAACGTGTTCTTTATGTTTACAAAATTTCAGTAAAATCGGATCGGCTTTTCGGCGATTAGCCCGAACAGACACACAGACAAAAACCAACTTATGCCACTTCTGATAACCTCCTTTTTATGTCTGAAGATTAATTTAAATGGTTTAGTTGTTTTGGAGATTAGCTGGAACAAACAGACAGAAAACAGCTCCACGGACAAAAAGTTACCTATATCACTCCTAACAACTTATTTTTAATGTCTGTGAACTTTCATTAAAATCGGTTTAGCTGTTTTAGAGTTTAGCTCCAACAGACAGAGAGACGGACAGAAAGATAAACAAAAAGTATTGTATGTCACCCCTGTCAATTTTTAATGACATCTGTGGATTTTCATTGAAATCAGTTCATCCCTTTCGGAGATCAGTTCAAACAAACAGACGAACGGACAGACAGACAAACAAAAAATATTGTATGTCACTCCTGACAATTTTTTAATCACATCTTTGAAAATTTCATTGAAATAAGTTCAGCCCATTCGGAGATCAGTTTGGACAAGCAGACGGACGGACAGACAGACAGATAAACAATTGTATGTCACTGCTAATAATCATTGTATCATATCTGTGAAGTTTCATTGTAATCAGTTTGGCCGTTTCGGAGATCAGCTCGAACATACAAACAGACAGACAAAAAGTAACCTATGTCACCTTTGATAATGCCTTCTAGACGTCTGCAAAGTTTCATTGAAATCGGTTCAGCCGTTTCGGAGATTAGCCAGAACAGACACTACAATTTCATTAATATAGCTTTCTGTGAAGTTTCACTGAAATCAGTCCAGCCTTATTAGAGACCAGCTCAAACAGACAGACAGATGGACAGACAGACAAACAAAAAGTAGCCTATGTCACCCGCGGTAATGCCCTCTGCACGTCTGCAAAGTTTCATTGAAATCGGTTCAGCCGTTTCGGAGAGTAGCCGGAACAGACAGACAGACAGACACTCCAATTTTATTGATATAGATAGATATAGATTAGCTTCATTTCCTCAACCTGTTGCTAAGAAATAATGTGTTGACAGACAGAAGGACAACCAAGGGATTCTATAAGGGTTCTGTTTTTTTTTTTACTTTTTGCAATAAAAAACATCACTATAAATAAGGAAAGACAATGCACATTGTGCTATATGTGATTGACCCAACTTAGTATTATGTGGCTATAAGTTGCGATAAATTGAAACATATGTTTCTATAAATCTCGTATTGTTTGGCAATTATTAGTGCAATATATATTTAAAAAAAAACGGCGTTTTTGATTTATCGTATATTAAAAATGTACACGTTGTGCCGTCTTCATATGTCATAAGGTTGCTTTTGAATGTTTTTATTCAAGAAAAAAAAATGATTTTTTCTGAAACATTACATATGGCATGTTTGAAGATGTATAATTTTTGGTTAAAAATTTAATAATTTACATTTATCAAAGACATAGTTGCCATCAATGGATGGCCGTCGTTCAAATTCACCAAACCTCACTGGAGGAGCATGGTGGATCAAACTCTAACCTCCCTCATCCCGAGGAGAGGCCTAAGCCCCTACAGTGGGGCATTAATGAGCTTGTAGGATGGTACGGTGTAGGTAAAGACATACTGATAGCGCCATCTGTCGTAAATAATAATAATAATGTGTACGTGACAACAACGTCTAGGCCCCAAACTAAGCATTAGCTGGTGCAAAGAATTGCCATTGCAATTCAGCGCGGCAATGCGATGAGCGTCATGGGCACATTTGCGTCGGGGGCGACGAGGGGTGGATTATTGGATTAGTTTTGTTTAGAAGATGCGAGAAACCCCTAAGAGTTACTCGATGAGAAATAATTCCGTTGGCACGGGTCTCCAGTTAAGATTTACGTTATTAATTTAATGTGAAAAGTGTTTTACTGTTCACTCATCTGAGATGAGGTCAGCAGGGTAGGGGGAGAGGGGCGCGGGAGCGCCCCCGCTTCGGATTCAACTTGTGAGTCGCCCGAGAAAGACTCATTAGTTGGAATCAGCTGTTCGACCTCACGAGTGAGATCGTCGGGCTGATCTGTCAGTGCATATTGATTTCAGATTGATTCGCAGAGTCTATTGGATGTTAGGTCTTTTTAGATCTACTCCATCGCAATTTCGCTACTTTCTTTCAGTGTTTATCCAACCATATTGAATATAAAATCATAAAATCGAAATTAAAGGTATTTTTCTATAAATTTATTATTGATATGAATTTTCTTAAGGGGAAGTCTTTTTATATTTAAACAAATAATTAATGGTGTCAATACTGCAGTTTATTTGTAATTTTAAAATTTTTTCTTTACTTGTCTTATGCCAAATTTCAAAATTCTAGGTCATCCAGAATTCCCCGAAAGTAGATTCTAATTACGCGCTATTAGGTAATATGAAAGTATGGGATATATTTTTATGGCATCAACTTAGAAAGTTGAATTTTTTATAGCATCATGGAGTTGCAGACTCTGTATTCTATATCTGTTTTAACTTGATACCTCAACCCTTTCCTGAGAAAGAGCATATCGACAGACAGACAGATGTACAACAGTGTGATACTAAAAGGGTTCCATTTTTTCATTTGAGATATCGGAACCTTAGAAAGTGGTAATAGGTAAAACAACAATAAAATTTTAGCCCACTGTTTACTGTAAACTCATAGTTAAAATTTTACATAATGCACATTTTGTTACACTTTCAAAGTGACACTAAAATATTTGAGATTTTGTTTTTTGTTAATTTCAGGACTTACTTAATTTCGAAGATCCTTTGAACTTAGAAGCAGCAGAAATGTATAGATTAGATAAACACGAGTTCCAAGACAAAGTTAAAGAATACATGGTGCTGAACAAAAAGAGATGAAAGTGTGATAAAACGAAGTGAGTGTACCAATTGATAATGATTTTAGTCATTTTTATATTCTCACTCGTTTTAACTTTTAATTAGCAAATAAACAGTAAAGGTGAAAATACTTTAGATTAATTAACTAAATAATAATGTGTTAAAATAGTCATTGTGCAGCAAAACATTTTAAATAGTTATAATGGCAAACAAATGTCATTTGTTGCTATTACATATTTATATTACATATAATGAATTATTGTAATGTCATTTCAAATAAATGATAAATTCAATATTTTAATAAAATACATGAAAATTTTGTAAATTTAATAATGCCCAAGTTACACTGTAAATATTAGTAAAGGTATACCTCTTAAAGCCGGTCTTCCCTGCGGTAGCTGCGCGTGTGGGAAGGGGTGGTTCCACCTATCTGTCGGTCTTGTTGCCTATTGAATTGACAGCTTGGACTTACCATAATTACCATAAAGCTACGGCAAATAAAGTCAATGTATACCTTTAGCTGCCGCTGTTAAATTAAAAATAAAATGATTCATTTTCTAAACTCATTGTGTATAATATTGTTAAATCAAAATATGGGTACAAATAAAATGCTTTTAAAATAAATATTAATGCTCTTTATTAACTCAATTCATTCTCGAGCATTCGATTCACAAATGGCATAAATAAAAAGTTTGTATACAATACCTTATCAATAAGAAATTCGTATATAACAAAAATTATATGACTAGATTTTTCATGGAGGGTGTTTTGATACTTGATGTTTTGTTTACTATAACTAAATGTTCACAGCATGATTTTAAGGATTAAAGAATAGAAAAGGCTTAACAGTATGGTTCTATAATAGATCTTGTAACCAAATTCATTCATTACACTATGTTTTTTTAGAAAACTCTGAAATTGTACATATTTTTATTGGGCCGAAAAGGTAGTCAATAGTTCTTCTTGGATGCTGTTGGAGCGCGTGAGATGTCGAGCTGAGACTTGGCCAAATGCAGTACTCAATGTGTCGGCTTGGCTGGCTTCCTTGGCTTTGTTTTCATGGTATTCATCCGAAAATTCCTGCAATTATAAAATTTTTGTATACCTGAGTGTGTAAGAGCACACTTTTTTGGTCGATCAATAGCTATTTGCCCATTGGGTGTTTTTGTGAATTTAGAGTGACCGTATGTAAACTTTTTGTAATAGACCTATGCTACAGCTATCCCTAAATGTCTGATTATTTAATGTTTTATCTATGTATAGTAATAAATAAAATCGTAATATCTGTCTGTCTGTTCCAGCTAATCTCTGAAATGACTAAACCAATTCTGATTTTAATGAAACTTCGTAGACAGGTTGTCAGGAATGACATAGGCTTTTTGTCTGTCTGTTAGAGACCCTAACTGCTGAACCAAAGATTGCGGATTCGATTCCCTCCCGGGACAGATATTCATGTGCATGAACACATATATTTCTTCCATGCATGAGTGGAAAAAATTATATATGTATATAATATAAAAATATTTAAGTATATATATCAGTTGTCTAGTATGCTTATTAGAAGCTGTGCTTAGTTTGAGACTAGATGACGCTGTTATTATTATTTGTAATAAAAATAGTAAGGTGCATTTTGTGCATTTGCTAATTGCTCACATGAGTGGATGAAGTAACACTTAAACTTCATTGGTTTTATCAGATACGCAACTGAAACGTAAAGGACACACCGACATTTTTAAAGATCTCGTATCTCGCGTAATATTTATCGAAACGGAAAATTCACTTAAGAAGGTTCATCACAATTCCAATGACCTGTCCCACAGCCACATGATAGAGTGAGCCCAAAAATAAATTTCATTTAGTTCACTGTATGGAAAGCCACCCTTAAATAATGTCCCTAGTTTTATTTTTTATCTTTAGAATATGGGTTCCGTCTTCGCCATTTGGTATATGGAACCCTAAAAAGCAATTACAAAATGACGGTATATAAATTAATACATTAGATTACAAATTTAACTAACTTTGAGTCTATTTCCTAGGAACACAGCCCTTTCCCTCTTCTTGATCATGAAATCACTTTGTGCTAGCCATCGATGATCATGACATTCCTCAGCTAACGGCCTTTTCAGTGGTACTTTCTTGAATATGAACATTAAGAATCTTGTGGCCTCTTGTGTAATCTCTTTGTATAAGTGCTCGAATCGATAACGGACAAAAGAGATATTTTGTTTCGTCTCAGAGTCATCTGCGCCACGGAATGGAGACACTCCTGATAACATGATATAAGTAAGAATGCCCAAGGACCAGATGTCGGTTTGAGGGTACGCTGGCTCGTCGTTCACTATTTCTGGAGCTGTAAAAGTAGTTTTGGTTTATGAATAATAATGGTAAGCTATTACGTCTGTAATTTAATTATTTTATAACGATAATTACTAAATTATTATAGAAGTATATTCTTTAATTTGAATAATTCTAACAACTGGACTAGTACTGGTTATAAATAACATTTTCCCATACTTCACATAAATAACTTTGCTAAAATTAGTACCTAATGCTGTCAAATTGTTAACAAACACCTAATGGTATATGTGCAACTGCATAAGGTTTTATCTTTTGACACCATTTGGACGGTTTCCTACTCTTATATGTAGGATTGTTTAAATATTACTGCTTAAGCTTAGCTTTCTTTTGGAGCAATAGACTAACGCGGAAAAGGCCAACGTTAAACGGTTTATCTTTAGTCTAGTAAATAAGAAGCTTACCTTTATATTCTATTTCACCAACTTGCGGCACACTGGTTCCCAATTTCGTTACTTTGTGAGCTGATCCAAAGTCGATCAGTTTGACCTGAATGGACCTGACAGACGCCATTACCACATTGTCGGGCTGCAAGTCTAAGTGGCAGTAACCTCGCCAATGTAAATATTGCAAACCGTCCAAGATTTGCGTGACTATGGTAGCTACCATCTGTTCACTGTAATCGTGACGACTCGATAAGTATGTCAGGATATCAGCACCTTGCAATTTCTCTAAAATTAAACAAGCAACAGGTGACCCTGGGGCTTGGTATGCTGCAAGTAAATTCGATATCCGCTCGTGTTTAAGCCTCCTTAAACAATCAAATTCTCTTTTGATCTGGACCTCAGTTTCGGGCCGATTTTCTAGGAGCTTCGATACCACAACTGTGTCATTAGACTTGTCCACTCCTTTGACAATAATGGAAAATTTACCTCTCCATAGTTCTGATATAAAACTGTATCTTTCTGTGAATTTATCCGAGGTGTCCCAATCTATTGGGTTATTTTCAGTCGAGTAATCGAGTTTAGGTTTTTCTTCATCTAATACGACTTCCTGACCAGTTTCTGTCATTTGTTGCAAATGCCTCATTGCCTTTGTCACTTCAATTTTGGGACTGCCGGATTCTTTGGTTTTAATCAACTGAGTCGGAATACCTTTGTCGCTCCATCCTATCCTGTTACGAGAGGACAACCTGAACTGATAGCTTGTGTCTGGACGGAGGCTTCGTACCACAAAGAACTCGTGATCAATGTTGTTAGCGACATCTTTCCATTCAACGCTATCTCCTTCCTTGTACTGTAGACTGTAGCATATTACTGGCGAATTTCCGTCGTATTTGGGTTGTTTCCATCTGAGCAACACCTCTGTGTCTGAAACATCGTGCGCGATTGGACTGTCGGGAGCATCAGGGTATGTCGCTTCTACGATTCGAGTGCGAGCGACGGTCTGTCCGACTTTGTTTCTCGCTACAACTTTATAGAAACCGACGTCGTGATGCATGGCCGGGTCGAATTTCAGCGTTGACCTGCCGTCTTCGTCGTACACGATTTTGATTCGCGTTCCTTCAGCGATAACCATATCGTTCTTGAACCATTGTATGACCGGTTTGGGGTCACCGACAGCGTAACAAGACAGCTGCCCTGGTTCACCTTCTCGTACTGGCAGGATCTGCGGTTTCTCTCTGAAGAAAGGTAGCTGTCCATCTTTTTTAGCCTCCATGAAGGCCTCCGCTTCAGCATAACTGTCCAATCGGGTGCCAAGTTCGTGACGGAGGCGTCTAATCGTGTAACTTTCAGTCCCGTAGTTATTGATCCTTTCCTTTCTTTCGTCGTCTATTTCTTCATCCATGATGTCTGTGAAGCGACGACGTTCTCTGATAATTGGCGTCTGAAACAAACATTCAGTATCAGTACAATGCTAAAATTATAAAAACCCATAAAACTTCAATACCATCTTATAATATACACATCTTACTCTGGGATCATAAGTATCTGATACACTAAGACTATATCCAGGCGAACGATGGCAGGCGACTTTCATATACTCCCTGAGCCGTACAGGGAAATCCACATCTCTCAACTGCAGTAAATAAGTATCTGGGCCATTCTGATAGCTGGAAAAGTAAAAGTTGAAATCACAAATTTAATAGTGAAATTATATTATTAACAATAATTAAATTTATTAAATTTACTGGCTCTCGGATGTCGCGGATACTTCGTAGTCTGGGTGGTCCCATTGTTTGAAACCTATCTCCCAAGGAGCAGGTTTTCTCGGAGAGCGGGATGAGCGGTCAGGAGTTCCTGTTCAATCCAAAGTTTATTATATAAAAAAGTTAAATTAATAATTATTTGCATTTATAATATTGCGTAAGCAGTTTTTACCTTCCGGCGTGTATACTTCACCAGGTGGATAAACCATTTTGGAGGGATGTTCAAAAGCGCCACTAAGTGGTCGTCGGCGGAACCAATTGCGACAGGAAGCGTTGCTCATCCAGTCTCTAGTTTAAAACTCAAGTTAAGTAATTTGCGAAGTAGCCAAAATATTAAGAAGACGTCGTTATTTACCTGTATAGATTGTAATAATTCCTTAATCTATCTGTAGTGATTTGGTATTCATCTTGGTAGATCTTGTCTGTCCTCAACAACCAAGGATGGGACAACGCAGAATTAACATCCATACGCTCATGCCACTTGTAAATAAGCAACTTGGATATGAAATCTCTAGATTCTAGACTGAAGCGACTCCACCACTCTTCATCGTGCCACGCCCATTTACCTTCTCTAATTCTAGTCAAAGTCTCTCTATCGTTGATGCCTCTAAACGGTGAATGTCCGCTTAGTAAGATGTAGGTAATGATACCAACACTCCACATGTCGGCTCCGAAACTAACACCTTCGCCGCTCGCCACTTCCGGTGAAACGAATTCGGGCATGCCGTAATCGAGGGTGGCGTGTTTACCGAACATAATGCGTCGTGATAAACCAAAATCACATATCTTGAGCTCGTCACTGCCAGCGTGAGAGAGTAACAATTCACCGATCTAAACAAGAATTATATTAAAAAAATAAAATTTAAATTAATTAATGAAAAGAATAATTATTGCACAAGTAGGAACAAAATCTGTATTTGATTCTTACCGTAAGGCCAAGATGGGCGATACTGTTGTCGTGCATATATTTTAATCCCAACAGTAGTTGTTTTATGTAACCAGCCACTTCTCTCTCCGTATAGGTTGGAGTGCGCAAGAGTCGATCTCTTACTAATTCTCCACCAGATGCTAGTTCCGTGACTAAAGCGAGTGTGTGATCATGTTCGTATGCATCGTGCAGACGGATCAATCGCCGATCGTTTAGCAAATTCATGATTTCTAACTCATTCTTCATGAACGGCTTCAGTTGGCTATGGCCGTGCATTATTTTAGCGGCGTAATTGCGGCCTGTCGGTTTACATAATTGATTAATAATTTCAATTAAGTACTATCTAATACATAAACTCATGAATTTTGAAAGCAATCGGGAGGAAAACTGTAAATTTCTCCCGCTAGGTGCCGTTTCATCGCTCGTACCTTTTTACGGAGTTTATAGTAAAATCCTCTGGCAAAATGTTATTTGTCGATAATTATCATAATTAAGAGCTCAGCCACGCTCAGCCTAGTTTGTGACTAGGAGGCCGTTACATATTATAATTAGGCTTCAGTGTTGCAATTAGTTGCGAGTTTTATTTATTAATTTAAAGTTACACCACCGGTTTATTACTAAAGATTTAAAATTAAAGAAAATATAATAAAATTCACAGCCATAAAATTCAATAAATTTTTACACGAAATCAATAAATTAAGTTTAACAAATATTTAAAAGTAAACATAATTGAATTCCGTTCACTACCGTGCGATTAAATAATATTTTTTCTCTTTTAATAAGCTTTTATTTTTCGTGATTCCTCTTTGATTTGTTAAAGGAGAGTAAGAAGTATATTTTTAAATAGTGTTTATTTAATTGTCTGATCACAATAAATACGCGATGTGTTGGTATTGAGGATGAGAATTTTACAAGTAATGACAAGGTACCAGCAACTACAACACCATCTGAAAAAAACTATGCTTTCTTCACCCCATTGTTTTATTCAATTTCAATCATACTTACCCGTAAGCCGTTCAGCAGCATGATAAACGACGCCTTGGACACCTCTTCCCAGTTCATCGCCCAAATCGTAAAAGTCACCAAACGGTTTAGTGTTAGGTTTAACTCTAGGAGGATGCTCTCGTATTCTGTTGACGTATTCTTGCTCATTCTCTTCTATGTGGATCATTGCTGAAGCACTGACTGCACCGGCAACGTTACGTGCGGACACCGAGTATAGACCTTCGTCTTTGAGGATTGCGTCATTGATTATCAGAATAGTAGTATCAGGCTCGATGAATTGGATCTGTAAAGTAAAAAAATAAGTTTATTATCACCAAGAATACTCTATTCCAATGTCGCCTTCTGATATTAATCAATATTAGACTGGCCAAGGATCGGGTTCGATTCCTGCCTGGGACAAATATTTATGTGCATTAACATGTCTTTTTTTCGTGTCCGGGTGTGAAATATTTATATATGTATATATTATAAATAATATTTAAGTATATACATATATCAGTTGTCTGGTACCCACAGTACAAGCTTTGCTTAGTTTGAGACTAGGGGGCACTGTGTGGGATGTCCTAGGCATTATTATTATATGGTGGAACAAAATGTTAGCGGGCAAAACCCAAACTATATCTAAGTTGTTTGTTTACTATTATGTGATTCGTTTTTCAGTAACCATCAAAAAATGTTCACCTTAATTCTAGTGCTGGCTGCTAACGGTTGCCAATCCTTATACCATTTTATGTCAGGATACGGTACTCCAGTGATTCGGGCTTCCAGACGACCACTTCTGCGCTGCAGTACAACCGTTTCTTCGGGCCGTTTGATGAAGGTTGGATATTCAGCGACTTCTAATCGCACACGTTGCCTTGCTTGCCCGTGCTCGTTCGTGGCTACAGCTTCGTACCAACCAGCGTCGCGCTCCAACATTCTAGCGCCATATATATTAGAATTATTGTATTGAATTACCAAGTTTTGTATAATCGAATTACATATTTCTCAAATAGACCGTATTGTAGACTTTTGAATTTTTATGGTTCAATAGCACAGGAAAGTCGCTCATCTTGTTGAAGCTCCATGAAGGAAAGCAGTTAAACTATAAAAATTGGAAACTTATTGATTGTCCGTATGTGGGCCCGTATAGCCGTGCGGTATAGCCGTGAGTAGCATTTTCTCCGCACGTATTGAGAAAAAGACATTTTTCAACTAGGAAACGATGCTCCGTCTTATTCCATAGTTGAATTTTCGTGTTCTGAATTCAAACGCAGAAGAACGAGCTGTAAAGATGTAGATCACTCTGGGAGGCCTTATGGTATTCACGGAACAAAATTTAAGTGAAGAAAGAGTAGAACTTACTAACTACCTCCGTACTAATAAAGTATACTTACTACTCACTGTTACAGCGAGTTGCACCAAAAGAGATTATATCAACGTATATGACATAAAGTAAAAATTGACAGATATAGTTTGATCAGAACCACGATGACCTCAATGTCTGCGCTTTATTGTACCAGACATGGAAGTCATCACAGCTGTCAGTTTCTACTTTATGCAATATACGTTTACATGATCTATTTTGGTGCAACTCGCTGTTAGTATTAGATTAGTAAGAACTATTATGCAATATTATTATATAAATTACGGTAACAAATAAAAGTAAAACGTCGCGAAAAGTTAAGTGCTGGAGTGCTGTTTATCAGGCCAACGCGCATACAGCTAATGCCGCACTCGCTGCTATAAAAAATGCAGGGTTTCAATCGATGGAACACCCAGCATGATCTTCAGACCTCGCTCCGAGTAAATTCCAAGTAGGTATATCTGTTTCTCATAGTAAAAAAATCGTATATCACTCGATATGAAAAAAACAAGGATCCAGGTGCAGTGAAGGTTTTTTTTTCGAGACCAATGAACAAGATTTTTTATCTGTGGAAAACTTGTAAAGAGCTCATAATGTATTGCATAGAAGAAGATTATGTTGAAAAATTAAATTTTATATACCTATTGTATTGTTATTTCCGTGTTTTTTATACCGTTACCGGAGGTGTTTTATTGGCGCTCATACTACAGTCCAGTTTTAATGCGATCTATTTGATATAATATAAAACGAATTTTGTTCAAATCTATACTTACTTATTAATAAATAGCGTAGCTTGGCCGTTCCTTGTGTAGCTCCAATCATATCTTCCACCGATTTCAATAGGTTCATCATTGAAGAAATAAGTCATCTTTGGTTTCGGATAACCATACACGAACCAGAATAAGTTCACATTGTGTCCTTTCACACCATATTGAGAATCGTGCTCTTGACGAAGGAATTTCGGAGCTTGAGCGTAACCGTCGTGTGGAGGGCGTTCAATATCAAAATCTTTAGGGAAATACGGCGAAGTTTCTGGACGGAAATCTATACCAGGCTCCAAATATGGAATGAATTTTGGCGGATCTGGTTCGAGTTTCGCCCTATGTGTGATAGCGTACGGCGAAGGATCGCTGACACCGTATTTGTTCTCGACGCGAATGCGGAATTTGTAGTCTCGGAAAGGCTCCAAATTGCGGATGTCGCATACGCACGAACGTAAACCTGTTCGTGCTGTGAACCAATCGCCATCTGGTAGTTCACACATTTCCACCTGGGGATAGAAAAAAATAGTATAATTACTATTTTATTTATATTTAGAATTACATAATAAATATTCTTAAAATTTTCTATTTCCGAAATAATTCCGTTCATGGATGATTTTTTGAAGTCTATCCACAAAAGATGTTTTTGTTGTCAAGTCCTCAAATCGATGGATACAAATAAATTGTGTTTATCCGAAAAAATATTCACATTGACAAACAAGTATGGATCATTCACATCAAACGTTCAATTTATTTTGGATTCGAAAAATCACAAACTGATTGCTTGTTTGGGCCTTATAATTGTAAGAAGACCATCAAGAAGACATGTGAATGAAAAATTAATATTTGTTCCCTTACTTGATATGTGACTGGGAACCTCGGTCCGTGCGGTATGGATGGTTTCCACGATAATGTGAGGTGACGGTCTGTCATTCGCGAGATGATAGGCTTATCAGCGAGCGGCATGGGCACCCCGGTGCGTTTCATTTTGTCGAAGTCTGAATACTGGTCGGCGATTGGTCGCTTGTTTGCACGAGGCTCTAGAGCTATAATATAATATACAAATAATTTTATTTATATTCTCGTTAATCTTTTTACCTATATTTATTGAATAAATAATTACTTCTTAGTAAGTTTTTATTTATTTATTTTTATTTATTTCAATAACAGTATCCACAGCTCTTAAAATACTTAAGTTTAAACTTATATATGTTGTTGTCCTACAGCCACGTTAATGTTTGAACATTGATTCATGTTTTAAATTGTCACAAAATTTCGAAATAGTTTCTTTGACCAATAAAAACTACAGATATTACTTAAGAAAGTTACTTACTATCGTAGCTTAGTTCAGCAGTGCAAGTTTCCTCTCCATGCGGATTGAATATTCTGCAAGAATATTTTCCAACATCGGCAGGATCAATACCAGCAATAGTAAGACGTAATAAGCCAGTGGTCTCTTTGTCCATTCGTATCCTTTCGGAAGGAAACAGTTTATCACCATTTCTGAACCACTCTACATCCGGTTCCGGAGTTCCGGTCGCACAGGCAGTGAATTTAGCTGTCATGCCGCGATACACTTCGATGTCACCAATCTTTTTGAGAAAACTCGGCGGCTCCATTTTTTGCATTCTTCCGCTGTCAGTATAAAGAACATTTTATTAGTCGTTTTTGTCTAGTATAGTCTTCATTACTAAGATTAATAGTTTTGTTTAGGAAATAAGTGAACCGAATACACACTATAAGTAGGCTTTATATATCATAATGTTCCAACTTCGTAAAGTGATTCTTGTTTGGAAGGTTGTCCATTGCTTGAAGATTATTTTTTATAGTTTTAAATCATGATTGTATTTAATATATTTCTAATGACTTATGTATTCTTGAGCGAAGGTAATATTAAACTTACATCTTTTCAACAACATCCAAGTTGGCTTCACAAAAGGCTTCTCCTTCACGATTCTTTGCCAGGCATTTGTATCTCCCCGTGTCTTCCGGTACAAGGTCTCTGACATATAAACAACATGCGTCGCCGTCTCTTTTGAGATGGTATTTTTCTGATTCTTTTAAGGGCTCACCATTTTTGTACCACTGAATTTCAGGCGATGGCACGCCATTAACACGGGCCGGGAACTTCGCGTCGAATGTTGGGAGCTATAAAGAAAAAGCGTTTTATGTGACATATGAATATTTTAAATTGCATTATATGCGAATCAGAATTACATGTACCTACTTGACCATAATTTTTTTTATTAAGTTAACGAAGTAGCAATGTACTAATCTCAATCAGCAACAATTTACTTTACAAACTTATTTTTACTCTTCCGTCGTTTAAGTATTTTTGGCTAATATCCGAAAGTATGTCGTGATAGCCCACAGCGCAACGAACCTGTCTCAAATAAGGCCTCATAGGGCCATGGTTCAAATCCGGGCGTGTACCAATGAGTTTTTCTGACTTAAGTACACAATATCACTGACACCGTGCTTCGGAGGGCACGTTAAGCAGTCGGTCCCGGACGCTGTCAATAGATGGCGGTCGTTACAGTTCCCAACCCGCAGTGGAGCAGCGTGGTGGACTTAAGCTCCAAGCCCCCCTCCTCACCCTGGGGGAGGCCTAAGCCCCTGCAGTGGGGTAAAAATGGGCTGATGATGATGATGATGATCCGAAAGTAAATCAATACGCCAAACATTTTTTATTTAACACTACCCGTAAATAATTGGTACTATTGCAAACAACTGACCTGCTGTAAGTCCGAGAATTTTTGCGAGAACGAAGGTGGTTGGTATACTTTGCGCACATTCATTTTGCCCTGTGTAGAATCTTCGCCTAAAGGATTTGTCAATTTCACTGCATATTCGCCCGCGTCGCTCAACTCAACGGGCGAGATCTCAATGCCGACCTAAATTATAAAAAATAGGTTTTCACATCATTTGTCAGATGAGGCTTGCAGAAATTAAAAGCTGTATTGCTGTAAAAGAGTCGTCTGTAAATTACCTATTTATAGTTATTAGTACCTATTTATGTAGAAAGATCATTCGTTTATCATTATAATATTAATAATAATAATATTGATGGAGGAAATAAATATTATTATTAATTGTTTTAAAAGTTTTTCAACTGTAATTTAATAATGCCGTGCTGTTTATGAGCGCGTGAGTGATTGAGTCGCTAAGCACGACCTTTGATACTAAAGGTCGTAGGTTCGATCCCCGTTTTGGGCGTACTGTGACCAATAAGTTATTAATAAATGTTACAAGCTCCGCCGATTTTTTCACTTCTGTGGCGATGGAGGTTAACAGCGCCCAACACACGGGACCAGCGTTGAGGGCCTAAGGCGAAAAATCCTGAATTTTGACGAAGAGTTTTATGTAGTAGGTACTCCAATAGTGGAGGCGTGAAATCCTGATAAAAGAGTGTAATCATGCTCACTCTCTTTCCGTCGCAAGTGAGCAGCACTCGTTCAGAAGGTTTCAGTGGCTGGCCGTCTTTGGTCCAAGCGACGTCTGGGATAGGATTTCCGGAGAAAGGTGCGCTAAGAGATACAGGTTGGCCCTCTTCCGCAGTAATGTCTCTCAATCCGTGGACAAACTGTGGCCTTTGTTGCGGTACTGTATCATCCTCTCGCCCTATGAATCATATTGTTAATTCATTGATAAAAAGCATTCAACATATATTCCTAGAAATGATAGAATGAATTGTATCATTTGGAAGATTAGACTGTAATTTCTAGTAGCCTATCAATTTATTATTCTCATTTCTATGAGAAAAGATGAATTACGTTAATGTTAGCATTAAATAGATGTGATGTTTCAAGGTCTTATGAAATGACAAGAGTAGAAGAAGAAACGTCTTTGCTTCAAGAAAACATCATAACTTACTAGCAACAGATAACTTTGCAGTCGATGCTGTTTCTCCTTTATTATTGATTGCTACAACTCCGAATTCACCAGCGTCACCAACTGTCGCCTTGCCTATTAGAAGAGCGTGTGAGCCGTCAGGTTGTGCGACTATACGCAATCGCTCACCGTCTGGGACTATTTCTTTGCCATTGTAAGTCCTAGAAATGTAATAATGTTTCAACGAATAAGTCAAAATAATTTACTGAATATACGTATTTGTCATAATTAATATTCGTGAAGAGTGTCTTTCAAACACTAGGTAAAATATACTTTTATAGAAAGAGAAAATTTTCTGTTTAGATACTACAATTGTACTTAATTCAAAATTGAATACGAGAATTTCCCGTTTTAAATATTTTTCAAAGATGTAGATTTTGAAAAAAAAAGTAATTGATAATAAATTACAGTAAAATTATTCAATATTAATTTTAATTACCATTTTATTTTTGGTTGCGGATGTCCAAGCACTTTAACTTCAAGTTTAACAGGGAAACCTTCAATAACTGTACAAGGTTGCAGTTCAGCTAAGAAAGTTGGCTTTTTTTCCTTTTGTTGCACTTCTACTTCGGCTTTCGAGCTAATATCACCAAGTTTATTGGACACACTCAGTGAATATACTCCTGCGTCTTCAGGCCTGCAGCTGTCAATGCTTAACCCAATAATACCACCAGGTTGGTTGATAAAGTTAACAGCTTGCGATGGTCTAATAGGAAGACCTGTTTTTCAAGGGATTAATGATAATGTTTTGTTGTACCTATAATATTGTAGGTATTATATATTAGGTTTTCAGAAGTTTTTATATCTATATGTGAATAAAAATTTTAAATTTTTTGGTATTAGGTATAGTTCATTATCGACCATATGTCAACAATTTGATGACATATGTTAGTCTTCAACTTTGCTTAGATATTCGTTAACCCAAAATGAACGGATGGTGTTATTATTTATCTTACCATCTTTAAACCACTTGACTTCTGGAGCGGGGAACGCCATCACTCTTGCTTCAAGTTTGAGTGGGTGTCCCACCACTGTCTTAACGTCTTCTAGCGCTCGGCTGAATGAAGGTTTGCGAGGAGTTGCTGTAAAGAAAGAAATGCATAATGTTCTATAGAATATAGCGATAAGTAATCAATTTACTGCCATAATACTAATACTGATCTATTTATTTCTTTATAAACAGAAATAACTATGATTTCAAGCTAGTTTTCATTGTGTACGCAAGGGCAAGCTATATAGTCTTCCACAATGATTTTGGAAAGCTACAAATTACGATGAAAAAGAAAATGAAACAACAATAAAAATAAGTATATTATAAATATATAATTTGAGGCCTTAATCCTTAAGCGATCATATCAGCCTCGTACGGTATCTCTAGGACGCTCATGGAGTTGTATCTACAACTCTCTGTCTCAGGGATTCCTCAATTTTAAGTAAATAAGTCATACGTAGGTATAAGCCGGCTTAGAGATAATAGATTGAAAAACCCCCAGATTGGTGATCTCTAAATTCAATTTGGATAATAATTGCTGTCTCGGTTTTTCACTCCGGACATATTCCGTGAGAACATGGTACATATTTTCAATTTTGGAGCACTTTGAGCAATTCGGAGTGATGTTTATTCCAATAAGGTGTAGAAATGAATTCGATGGAATGTGACCGGATCAACGCTTGAGCGTCAACGTCACGATTGTTCTGCTCATATCCGTACCATCAAACTAAAGTCTCTTGTGTTTGTATTGATAATAAAGCGGATATATACGCTTGCAAATTTCGGGTAGTCGCTATTTCATTATTAGTTTACTTACGGTTGATTGCGACAGCGCAAACTGCAGAATTTTCGCCATGAGGATTGGTGATGACAAGCTTGTAAGCTCCGCAATCCGCCGGGGTAACCTTTTCGATGCTCAACTTGACTGTGCCATCCGGTAATGCGCTCTGAACAAAGCGTGAGTCGTCCGGAGACAGTTCTACGCCGTCCTTGTACCTGGGAGTATATTATACTATAATATATAATAATAATGTGTAAATCACAACAACGTCTAGGCCCCAAACTAAGCATCAGCTTGTGTTTTGGGTACCAAGCGAAGACACCACGTACATATAACAACCAAGACCCGGTACCAGTATCGATATTCATCATATAAATACTGACCCGACCTGGGATTCGAACTCGGGACCTTCAGCTTCGTAGGCAGGGTCGCTACCCACTAGGCTAAGCGGTCGTCTGCTGTTTGTGTTTGAATACAAATGCTTCGCTATAATGTTGTTTGCGTCTTAATTTTCTGGTATTTCGCCCGTATTACGTTATAATTATGTTATTGTGGTTTTAATAGTTACAGAACTTCGTGAATTCTTGCAATGACATGATTCGTGTCCGAGTATCTTTATTACTATAATACATGTTAAGTACAAAAGTGCGACAAGAGTATAACACCCAGTCAAACTTACCACTTGGCAGTTGGAATCGGGCTGCCGTCCAATTTCGCTTTTAGTTCAAGAGGTTCTCCTTCATCTACATCTCTCTGTCGTTCCAACTTAGCGAAACTGGGCGGGATTTCAGCCAATGAGATGATAGCTTCACACGCTGCTTCGCCCGCCAAGTTCACAGCTCGTACTTTATACTTTTCAAAGAATGAAGTCATTATGTAAATGAATTCTAATGGTTAAAACTACAATAAATCTTAATATAATAATCGGATCTCAATGCAAGATTGTTTGGTTGTATAGGATTCGTTATATTACGATATTACCTAAACGAAATAAAAACTAAAATATTTGATTTCTGCTATCTTAACTATTGTAAACGTTATAGCTTTGCTTTTGTTGCGTATAATACTGGCAATATTTAGCTTTTCGTAAAAAGTATACATATATTGTATATGTGACTATAGTTTGTTGTGTTTACCTTGCCAGCATCTGAAGCATTGAAGTGCTTGATTTCTAACTCGCTGTCAACCTGTCCTCCTACAGTTGTGTTTATTGTGTGACGCCCGTCATCACTAATTTCTTTTCCATCACAATACCAATGGACTTCGGGTTTTGGGACACCGTCGCATCGTACTTTGAGAGTGCAGTCTTCATAATCTTTGAGGGTTTGTTTCTGCAGTGGCTTCACGAATATAGGCTCACCGGCTATTCAGAAATAAATTTTTAAAACCAAATTGACAATTGACGAATATATTGAATTACTACTAATAATAATTTGTAATGTATTCAAAAGTATTTTTTTAACAAAGAACAAAAAGAAGCATTTGAAGAAATGAAATTCACTAGTTTAATGTCTTCAAATCAATATTTTGTCAAAGATTATCGTATTAGAGAATGCTACGTATTTTTTTTTTCGCGTACTGCCTCCACTATTGGAGTACATTGAGTTGGGATCATAAGCCTATCACACTCGGAGCTTGTAATATTTATTTGACTTCATTTTTTATAAATTAAAACTCATTGATCAACACGCCCATGGCGGGAATCAAGCCCACGACCATTGTATCAAAGGGTCTGCCCGGCACACGGCCGGCTCATGTTTATTTTCATACTACAAATACGTACTAATACAGATTCTATCTGCGCTTTAGGTATGTACGGGGCGAGGAACTATTATCTGAACACACCATGACAAAACCCCGGGTGTTGTCTCAACTGTGACTGTCGCAAACTCCATCAACAGCAGGAATCTCTACCGTACCGTTGCTCGGTGCACATGCAGCCAATACCGTGAGAAAGCTTGAACAAATGTTTAGTTACGAACTCAAATAGGACTATAGATAGGATTTTTGTGCAAGAATAAATATGTATAAGTGGAGCATACTAGCAATTGAATAGGGTGCGTAAACGAGCCTAGAATGCGTCGAAAATATGTGTAATCAAATAAACATTGAATTGACTGTTTTTAATTTGTAAATCAGTTAAGGATATGGTATATAGAAGCCACCGCTATTTAGTGGCTGTGGTTTGGTAAACGGTTATAGTGAATTATTATAAATACACGGTAGAAAAATTAACCAAACAAATCAATTATTTAAGGACAATTGCGAGAGACAAGGAGACATGTTGGGATTCGAATTTGAACAAGAATTTCATTTGAACCACCGCGTACCCAGAGCAACTAACTACGCCAGGGTACCTACAAGCAAATGTCACCGAGGAACTAAATAGGTTGTCAGAATGTTTACATGTTTCTTTTTGTGGTTATCACATTTTAATTATGAAGTTTTAAATATTACTGTCCTATTTTTTAATAACGTGTTAATATAGCTTTAATATGTCGCTCATTAGGTTTGTAGTGTTCAGGTCGTCTGTACATTCACCTATTAGTATAAGTTTTTTAAAATATTTCATAAATTTCAAAATATTTTTTTTTATTTGTGGATCGATCGCGTTATCTACATATCTGATCAATGTTGACAACATGTGTGGGCAAAATGTTACTGCGATTAATTATTCTCGCGAACCACCCCAAGGCGTGGTTCTTTGATTCGAACAATCTGTACGATACGTGCAAATGATCTGAAGTTAGTCACAAAAACGTTGAAGTAGCATAATTTCAAAGAAACGATGCGGAGGAAAGTATGGCAGAACTGCGCTATCGGGCATATGTATCACATTTCAAAACCTTGCTCGTAGGTTACTGTACTTACTATGAACAGTAAGTTTGACTTCTTGTGCTGTTTCTCCTATTTCGTTTTTGGCGGTAAGCACGTAGACGCCACCGTCTTCTATACTAACTTTCTTGACAACCAATTGGAATGTTTCCTTTGAATGGTCTTCTACGACATCGTAACGAGAAGATGGCTGGATCACATAACCGTCTTTGCTCCTGTTATAACAACAAGATATGGAAAAATACTTTCACTTTTGGTTATAGTATTGGCATTATATTTATTTAATGTAATGAAGCACAAATTAGAGGTTGGTTCAAAAGACGAGATTGATGCTGTCCAGATTCCTGTTCCAGTTAATCTTGGACATTGTAGGCAGAGTCAGTGGGTAGTGCAAGGAACAGTGCAGAAAAGCTAATTGAAAATACTGCAGCCTGATTATTTAAATTTATTGTATTAACAGTTGATTCTTTGACGTATTTGACAATAATTACCATATATGAATACTTAATGCCCTTCAACATGTTATCTGATGATGTTTTAGATAATCAAATATATTAGCAGCGTATTGGTAAAATCTTTTAAAACTGCGTCTTAAAGTTTAAAATATGTTTTTATTTACCATTTTACTTCTGCAACTGGATTAGCATGGATTCGTGCAACAAAAGTGGTCTCTTCATATGGAACTGCAGTAACATCTTTCAAGCCTTCGATCTCGGGTCTCAAAAGTATGTCCAAACGGGCACTGCTTTCTCCCACTCCATATTGATTCTTAGCCTTAATGGTGTACACTCCGGTGTCAGCATGACGTCCTATGATTTCAATAATTGATTTAGGATACTTAAAAATATTTTTGTTAAAATTCTTATTATATTAGTAACCAGCAGCCGGTTATTACTTTGCCTGATATACATTTCTTTCTAATATAAGAAAATGTTTAGTTTTACAGATTAAACACACTGGTTATATCATGTTGGTTATACGTATATATTGTAGTCTGACGTCGCTGATCAGCGACGATGACGATAGCGACAAAATTCGCACAAGCGCAAAATTTTGGTGATTTGGGCAAGACCCTGATCAACCAGTCAATCAAACAAGATATCTATTTTTATATATCACGGTTTATGAATATTACGTAATATATTCACTAAATTATATAACTAAAACATTTTAAAAAATTTAATTGATTATTTTAAAAGCAATACAAACAAGTTTTTATAATATAGGTACCTTATCGTTCCCTATAGACCAAAAATGTAAGCAGATAACATATACCTGTCGGGATACTGAGAGTGAACGTGCATTCTTTGAGTCCATGCTCGACGTCTTTAGCTTCAGCCTTAATTATGATTGTGGCGTCCGGAGTGAGCTCTTCTCCATTTAACAGCCAGGATACATGAGGTTCAGGGTCGGCCGTGCATACGGCTTTCATGGTAACTGGTTCCCGTTGCATAACTTGTTGCGCTTCCAAGGGATTAGTGAAAATGGGTTTACGGAACTCACTCACAGCTGTTAAAATGTAATAAAAAAAATTATAATAAATCTGCGTTACGTTTTATTGTTTTTAATGTATTTATTGTAAGATAATTAATAATCATAAAACTTATATTAAGATATCCTGTATTTGTAAAAATGTCAATTATTATCGTATTCATATTTTAATTAAGGAAATATTTCGAATAAATAAAATATAATATATATTTATAAATAAAATATATAAATAAATAATATGAATAAAAGGGTTTGCATCCCAGGTCGGGTCAGTATTTGTATGATGGATATTGATATTGGTACCGGGTCTTGGTTGTTATATGTATGTGGTGTCTTCGCTTGGTACCCAAAACACAAGCTAATGCCTAGTTTGGGGCCTAAACATTGTTTTGGTGTATACGTTATTATTACATTACATTATTATTTAAACTGAACTCACAAGAAACAGATAATTCTGCGTTCTGGACTTTCTTTCCAAGGTCGTTACTGATCTCACACTGCCATTTGCCGGCGTCTGCCATTTCGACACTTGCTATCTCTAGTTTGTAAACATCCCCTTCGTTGGTGATCTGTACATGATTGCTGGGTTTGACTTCTTTACCATCATGGAGCCAACGGATGATTGGTTTAGGAGCACCAACGGCATGAACTTTGTACACAAGAGGGAGGGACTCGTAAACATGGCCGTCTTTCATGCTGCTGTCTTTAATGTGAGGTGGTGCTGAAAATATTAATTACTTTGTGTTATTTTTTGTTACAGCCGTGCATAAACGGAACAAAAGACCAACACAGTGAATAATAAAATATTTTACAAACCTTTAGTGTAAAATTAACACATTATATTATTTACAATTTGAAAAAAAATTAATCTTTTTCTATACAATTGAAAATATTATATATACACATTATATATAGTACACTTAACACCAGAATAGTTTGCTATATTTACAGCAGTTATCGTAGAATTTTAAATATTCAAGCTTTAAGAAGTGCAGTACCATTTTACTTACCAAAACAGAAACTTTTAAGTTGAAGTGTGTGTATCAAAGCCATAGTGTGACTTGTTGAAGAGTAAAAAGAGTGTGTCGTTTTTATTTTGCTTACCTCTGATTACTGATGCCTATTGAAGTATGTTTGTTAGGGGCAATTGAATGAAAATCGTGCATAACTTTAAGTTTATAAAATAGTTTACCTTGATGATGTAGTGATGTGTTCTTTTACTTTAATACCTCTGCCGCAACGACTTCCAGGGATTAGTATGCCAGAAGGAAATGTTATTACGCATGCGCGCTAAAACAGACGTACGATAAAATGCATTAGTCAATTATATGGCGGGTGGCGCATTCCAATTATTAGTCAAGATTAAATCTTTCAATCATTCCAAATAATAAAATACTATTTAAACCCATGACTAATAATTGAAACATACTTTGCAACTTATTATAAGAACTGGAAAGTGCTTTATAGTTTTTAAAGCAGATGTTATGACAATTAAGCTTTATTATTTAATTTGTGCGTTGTTATATTTCCATATCCAGCGATTTTCATACGTAATAATATAGTTTTTTTTTTTCAGTTTCTAAATTCTATTATCTGGACATTTACCTTTTCTTTCATCTTCTTGGTTAATAATATCGTCTAAAATACTTCTTTGCCTCTGACTGCGCCTCAATAAAGCTTCCAACGCTTCATCCACCTCTTCTTCTACACTATCAAGTTTAGACATGTGTTTTTTCTTACGTTCTACAGAAGTCTCTATTACATTTTTAGTAATATTCTCAACGTTTCTTACGGGATTCAGTACGAGTTCTTCAAAAATCCTATTTTTTATGTCCTCTGTCGTTTTATCAATAGATATACATTCCTTTTCATCAAATTCTTTAGAAATATGAATCAGTTTTTCAGTTAAATCATTTTCAAACGTTTGATGAGATTGTTCTTTATATATAACGGCTTCTTCTTCACCATCGTCGGTAATAAATTCTTCTTGGAATGAAGATCGTCTGATAAAAGAATCTTTGCTAAATATTTTTCTGCTATCATCAATATCAAAAATAGATTTTGATAAATCTTCAATCGATATTTCTTTAGAAGATAAAGGTTCATTATGCCAACTAGTTTCGTCTTCTGATACCGACATTATTGATAAAGCCCGATTAGAGTAATGCTTACTCCCTTTACTACCCGTCTCTGCTTCAGAATCAGTTAATGGCTCTTCAATTATTCCGTAAGTACCTCTTCTTACATGTTCTGGTATCGAATACTGTCCTAACTCAGACAAATAATAATTGTGACTGGCGATTTCTTCGACTTCTAAAGAAGTTTTATGTGGTTTGTTTGGTTGAATTATCTTTCTAGTATCACAATCATCATCATCGTAATAAATGGCAGTTGATGTCATTTTGTGTAATGTCCGGGTTTCCGCTGGACCTACCATTTAAAATATTATTATGTTGATATGAAAACAGAGATTTATAATGAGATTGTTACACAACCATGCAATGAATGTACGTATTATGCTACTTAAGATAATAAAAATGAAAGCTACAATATTCACATTGTCCCGGATTTAGGAGAATATAAGCAATGTATGATAATTGGAGTAAAATGACGTTGTCATTGAATGATAAACAGAACTACAAGCTTAAAATCAATACCGACCTGTAATAATTGCCCCATGAGAATGGCTACTGCTGACTTTAGAGACAATTATTGATCCATCTTCACTGCGCTTGAATGTAGTTACTGTTTCGAAAACTCGGCCTAAACAATACAACAACACACATAGGGCTATTGCGAGTTAAACACAGGTCACCAGCATGCAACCATTACAAGTGTAATAAAAATTGAAAGCTAATGTTTACTGGGAAGCAGGTTGCTAAGCTTTTAACGAAACGAATTATACCTTCAATTTCTGCACTTTGTGGTCCGTCTGTTATATTTTCGTTAATTATAGATTTACGCTTCGATTTCTTCATGTCTTCATCCAGTGGTGTATCCTCAGCTATTTCCGGCTCAGTAAAGCTTTTCCTTCCTTTTTGCTTATTAGTTGAATCAACTTCGGATATTAAAGGTTCTTTATACTTTTCATTATGATTTTCATCCCAAAGAGATTTTTCTTCAGCTGTGTCAGGCTCGGTAAGTGATTTGCGAGCCTTATTAGAAACCGGTTTATTGACGTCTTGAATTGTTGCTTTCTTAGCGTTTTCGTCTTTGACATCATCCCAAAACGATTTTTCTTCTGCGGTTTCTGGCTCAGTCAAAGACTTTCTTGCTTTTGATGGCGCTGGTTCAGTGTTTTTCACTTCAGCGGTCTTACATTTTTCGTTTTGATCGTCATCCCAAAATGACTTTTCTTCTATTATTTCCGCTTCAGTTTTACCTTTAGTAGCAGTTTGTTTTTTACCTGTATCAGCTTCATCATCTGAAATTCGCTTCAAAATGTGTTCGTCTTCAATTTCACTTTCGACAATATCTTCTTTCTTGAATCTCGAATGTACTTCTTTCGCTATTGGAGACAATTGAATAGGTAAGGGTAATATGATTTTTGTGCAATTAATTAATCACTTTCAATGGATAATGAACAGGACAAAACAAATTAGTGTATTCAAAAAGTGCATTATGTTAAGATGTTACTAAATAATGTTCAGCATTCTTGTTTCATGAATGCTTTTTTTGGTTTATTTGGTGGAATTACAACTACAATGTGCTTTGACAATGTATCTATTGTACTAAACAAATTACTTCGTGCACCATAAGGCATAACCATAAGTCAGGATAATGCAAACTACCCAATTACCATACCTACGGAAGATTGTTTCGGCTGGTAGATCCATTGATTTAGTGATTTGTATAAATTTCCTGTTGAGTGTGCAGTTTCTAAAAACCTGGACTTTTTATGTTGCCTTACCAAGTTGAATTCTTGATTGATTGAGTTGAAGTGTTTGTGTAGCTGCAATCTCATGTTTAGGTAATTTTTGACATAAGTAGTGCTCTGTAACCTATAGGTGATAATAATTTCCTGATTTTTTTTGTCATTTTTATTTACCTACGTGTTTTTTTATAACGTCTGCTTATTTCAATAAATTTTCCAAATATTATAGCATAACACTTACTGTGAACCGTGACCGTGCTCTTGGACGACACACTGCCCATTTCGTTTTCCGCCCTAACTTCGTACTCTCCGCCATCTTCTTCTTTCACCAGTGTTACTGTAAGATGATAATTCTCCACCCGCTTGGTGTCCCTCTCGATTTTTATTCTCGTGTCTGTAGTTACCTCTTTGCCATCTTTGTACCATTTCACTCGTGGTTCTGGACATCCTTCGACTTCTACTTCCAACTTCAGTGTTTGACCAGCGTCGACAGTCATGTCTACTAGGCTTTTGGTGATTCGTGGCTTGCCTATTTGAAATTTCAACAAATTGCAATAATATTTTTAATAACTGTGCATTTTTTTGAACAAGTATTGTAAATGGTCAAAACAATAAAGAACGGTTAAAATTTCTTACTATTAACAGTGAACGTGGCATCACAGGAATCTGCGCCGAGTTCATTTGAAACTTTACAAGAATATAAACCCGACATTTCTGCACTGACTTCTTTAATGACCAGCTTGTGTACGTCACCTTCATCAACACGAGTAAAAACAGATTTCTTTTCAGTTATTTCAACATCACCAAAGTACCTGCAAAAACGAATGCAAGTATAAAATAAAATGTATTATTTTATAAGTAGGTACCTACTAATAAACAACCTTTTCATCACTTACCATTTGACGTCAGGTTTAGGATACGCTTCAACATTGACTGTGAATTCAACATTAACGTCGCCAGCGTTAGCTGTGGTATCTTTTAACTTCTTAGTGAACCGTGGTGCGCATCTGACAAATAATTCTGCGGAATCGGTTGCGGAACCGTATGCGTTACGAACTTCACACGAGTACTCAGCGGTATCTGCTCGGCTAGCTGACGTCACTGTGAGCGAATGAGTCTCTGCTGAAGACGATATTTTGATACTCGACGACTCGCTTAGTTCCGCTTTGTTTTTGAACCTAAAAGTAAAATACTTATAATAAAAATTCGAAAATAATGTATGAAAGAAGCAGAAAAACCTGAATGTTACAAAGTAAGAAATTTACTTCATATCAAGAATAAATGACTAACCATTTAACAGTGGGTGTAGGTTCAGCTTCGGTCTTAATTTGGAAGCTGACAGTTTCCTTTTCATTGCATTCCTTGTTTCCGCCCATTTTCTGAATTATCTTAGGTGGTGACGTTACATGCCACTGCCAGAAATCAGAACATTGGTTAACTTCATTTTTCGCTACTACTGAGTATGATCCACTGTCTGTTAACCTGGTGTCTTTAATAGTTATTTTGTAAATTTCTTCACTTTCTTTTATAATTTTAATTCTTTCAGATTCTTTGATTTGAACGCCGTCTTTGTAGAAACTAACTTCAGGTCCAGGTGTGCCTTCTATTTCTATGGTTACTGTATGGGTTTCTCCTACCTGTAAAATAAATATAGCCTAAGTATCATCATTTCTAAAGAAAGTAATAAATAGTAAAGGAAAAACATAATTGGTTTATAATAATGAAATGGTCTTTCGTTTATCATTACCAATATATAAAGTTTATTGCTGCTTAAGCGAATAGCATCTCAAATACTTGCCATGCATGTTTGATTTTCAACTTTCTTTTTAATCTTCGGTGCAGCTTTGACCACAAGATGCATTTCTGAAGTGTCCGAGCCTAACTCGTTACTTGCAGTAATCTGATAGACACCAGCGTCTGCACTGCTTACGTTTTTAATGACCAAAGACATATTTTCTTCATCTTCATAGAGGAATCTGTCAGAGTGAAATTGAATAATATTATGTTATAGAATATATTAGTTATATAAGTATGTAACTATGATTTGCCAACGTAGATTGTAATTTCTTTGAAAATATTAATATTTACGTTATATTTTTAAATTTTAGGAAGTATTTTACAAATGTTGCTGTGCAAGTTTAACTTTTAGTGACATTTTAAGTAAATAAGTCAGTAAACTCACTTATGTCTGGTATCAGCTTCAATCACTTCGCCTTTATGTTTGAAGATTACTTCTGGTTTCGGGAAGCCCTTGCACTGCAATTCCAGCATAGCAGAACCACCGGACGAAACTATTGCCTCGCGATGCTCAATTACCAGTGTCGGTTTCTCAGGTTCGCGATATAGCTGGTTTACAGCACCTACCGATATTATTGTAAGATAAGTGGCTAGGTACTCACATTGATAATTGTATGTCGTTTTTACATTAATGTGTGGCCGGGAAAATCTTCCAATCCCAAAGAAAATTTTGATGTACCGTGTTGCAAATACTTTTTAAAGGTGAATTGTTAACTCAGTACGTTTGCTAGGACATGAAAAGACCGAAAACTTACAATTAACAAAATTGAAGGTTTGCCATCAACTGGTTGGTTACCTTGGACTGTAAGTTCAGCAGAGCAAGAAATGTTCCCGGTGCTAGTTTTGGCGACACATGTATATAGTCCCGCGTCTTCTGGTTTTACATGTTGGAAAACCAGGGCCAAGGAGTCCTCGTCGTCTCCTAATAGAACCTTAAATCTCTCTTCAGGGTCAAAAGGTTGACCATCACGCTTCCACGAGAAACTCGCCTTTTCCCCTTTAGCTAGTAGACCTTCTCCACCAGGCAGCAACTCTCCGAAGATATTTTTATCGTCTGGAAATTATTATAACGTTGTTTCACTTAGTAAAAAAGTGATCAAACAAAAAAAAAAATTGTAAACTTAAAAAAGTGTTTGTAAAGTTAACTATATAAAGAGGATCGTCCGACTGCGTTTTAGCGCCCTTTCCGCTTTAAATACCTTATTATTATTATATCTACGATTACCTACTAGGCGCAGTTTATGCCATGAAATCCCCTATACCAATTGCTTGTAATTAAAAGGGTTTATTTAATTTTTATTTCGTTTTTGATTGCATAGCCTTAAATTTAGTTTTGGCAGCTACATCGTCAGCAGTGGATGAATAAATAAACGAGGTCAAATTGTTCCAGCCAGAGCCAAACATCGTAAAGTTTTATATTATACGGCATGTTCATTACCTTTCGTAATATTGTATGGTCATTTATGTATAAACTAATTCTATATTTTTCTTGCTTTTGGTCGGTATTAAATACGTATTAAAATAAAAGGCATTTATGAGTTTAATAAATCGACAGCGGGCTCAGTATCGGTATATTCTATTAAAATAAATGGACATGGGAGTACAATCAGGAACAGGACCGAGAGATGTTGAATAAAAAACATTGTAGACGCTGGATCCTGAGGCTGGACCGCATAGATCGTGTTGTGTTTTTGTTATACAGTAAATTAATTTGACAGCAACGTTCGTAGTTCCATGATTTTAATAGAGTCATAAATGTCACTTCACAGTATCGAATTGACATTAAACAATTTTGCGGGGTTGAAGAACGGCGTGTGGGGATTTCGCGGTGGTGAAGACCGGCGCACGGGGACGTCATGCACTGAAACTCGGACTGAAACTCGACATCTTACACGAGCTAGCTAGAGTATGAGTGGTTAGACGGTAAACGCAGAAGAGGGCTTCTAGTCAATCCGTACTTTTATGGTTTTTGTGTATTACTTTACTGAAAATCATAATAAAATACGTTTCGATTCAAGTGTCTTTGACTGCGTTGAGTCAAACGGTATTTGTATCTACTTATTTGATAAAATTTAGTCTAATTGTAATGAATTGAGAAAAGTGTAAAGCTCATTTCAAAATCTATAGCATAGAAATAAAATACTGTTGTACACTTATTGTCCATGAGCAAAGACGCCAAAAAGGAGAACGCGCTTGCGAATAAAAAAAACATTACGCGCATGGTGAGGGTGCGATTGTTTAGGTCATCTAGATTACAAAATTACATAGGTAGTTGACGCTACGATACCTTCATTCTAAAATGTGCTACTACACAGGAGGCAAAGAGATGACTACGTAACATTCATCACTCAGTTATACATTCTGCTATTCTGCTGATGAAATTCAATGGGACCATGGATGAATGTTCAAATTTTATCGTTCACAATAGCCAATCTAGTGTATATAACTATGTCGATCAGGAGTGATAAATTATACTTAATAATGTCCGTGTAGTTAAGTGGTAACAAGTGTTTGGTTTATATGTATGCCGGGTGTTCGGCTGCACGTAGTTCAAATTTATAGAGTATGTAGAGCTAACCGAACGAAACAAAAAGTTTCAAGTACTTACGTTAGTAGATAGCGTAAACTAACGGTTACCACCTAAAACGTGTTCAAAGTTGAATTACGTTTTGCCGTACACTCCCTTTAAAATATACCGCGTGTTCGGCTGAGCGTAGTGCAAACTTATACAGCGTGTAGATCTTACCGAACTAAACAAAAAGCTTCAATTGAGATGATGACGCCAACTAACGGTTACCAAGGAAAACCTGTTTGAAGTTTCAATTTTTCATTTTTTTAACATTTTTTTTAAACTTTTTGTTTACTTCGGTACGCTCTACACACTCATAGAATATATTGTGAACTTAACGCCAACTTACCAACGACAGTAACCTTGGATTCCGTTGTTACATCGCCATAAATGTTCATAGCTTTGCAAGAGTATAGACCTGCATCACTTTGGTTAACATCAGCGATGACCAATTCGTAACATCCACGATCAGCAAACTTGCGAATTATGGAAACACGATCGGTTTCTGATGTAGATAATATTTCCTTGTCATCACGGTAGCTGAAATAATCGCGAAAATGATTCATTAATTCAAGATCCAATTGAATTATTTTCTTGTTGGTAAAACACAAAAAAAACATACAATTTCACTTCAGGATTTGGATCGCCCTTAACTCTGACCATGAAGCGCAAATAAGTATTCTCAAGGATCTCGATGTCTCTCAGAGCGACCAAGAAATATGGAGCATTCAATGAGTTCTTTCGCCTCCTTTCTTCCGGTGTCACTGTAATATATAAAATTCCAGATTAAAAATGTTGTCACCAATCAGATATTTTGAGAAAGAATGTTAAGTGTTACATTAAGATTATGGTGCGTATTATTATATCTATATATGTATTCTACGGTTATAATCAAAGGACTGTAAGATTAAATTAGAAGAGGAATGATTAGAATATAGTAACAGCTCACGATATCACATCGACGTTACTGTTATCAGCATTACGATGTCTTAGTTGATGATAATGCTCGGTAAGCATGCTTCGTTAACATCAACTTCCAACGCTTTACCCAACATTTCCTCAATAGCTATTGAATTGGATTTAATTCTAAGTTCAACTTACTTTCTTGAACGACTAACTGCACAGTGCAGTGAGTATTGCCCTGTTTGTTTTCAGCACGCGCGGTATACAATCCGCTGTCATCTTCTCTGCAATGTTGCACTTCCAGACGGTGGCTTCCATCATCCTTTTGGGAAATGTTGACGCGGTCCATCAAACGATCCGTAAAAGGCTTGTTGTCCTTCAGCCACGTTACGTCCACTTCGGTCGAGTCACGAAGAGCACATTGGAAGATAGCATTTTCGCCCGCTGTAGATGCAGAATTAAGATCGAAGATTCGTACGGTTTTATAACGATGTCTACTTTGTAATTATGTTTTATTATGTACGATTTCATATTTATATTTTTGCCGTACAAACCTATACAAACATTTCTAAACTTAAATTTTGAAAAGCATTATTATTATTATTAAAGCCTGTTAATGTGATGGGTTGTGTATGTTATTGTTTCTACAAGCATATTTACAAGCACTAATCGTGTACCACTTCTACAATGAAGTGTATCCTGGTGTTAGTGTTCTTAGTATATACTTACGCTCTATGTTTTGCCCTTCTAAAGTCTTAATGAAAACTGGCTTTCCGTCACCCGATTCGGATTTGGTAATTGAGTGAATAGTTTCCGTATATTCTCCAATTCCGATAGATCCATTGGCCAGGGCGGTTTTAGTACTAGAGTAAGAAGAACTTTCATATCCACCCTGAATTCCATCTATTTCGTTAGAATACTTCGATCCTATTTCATATTTCGATGAATCAGTACCGATTCTAGCACTGCCACTCTCATAACGTGAGCTGCTATCGTATCGAGAGGAACCACCTTCGATAGAACCCCCTATCTCATATTTACTACTACTTTCTAAGCGAGAGCCGCTTTCACGTCTCGAATAGGAAGAAGATAGGCCGGAGCTTCCGTAAGCAGTGCTTGATGATTCATAGCGCCCACTGCTTGATTTTCGTGAGCTAGAGTATTCTGAAAAAAATATTTTATTTTTACTTGATCTAAATTATAAATCATGGAGCATTAATAGACAATAGCAAATAAGTTACCTTCAGCGTGTCGTGAAGAGCGATTATATCGCGCCGACATTTCGTCGCCGTTGCTTTCTTCTGTCGTTACAGCTTGACTGTTTTCAATGACTGTCGACTGACTAGGGAGGACTTCTTCACCAGATATTGTTTTCTGTTTGAGTTCAGACTCTACAGACAATACACTTTCTTTTAAATTTTGTCCTGAAGGTGTTTCTACGGTTGGTTCTTTCTGAACAGTGGATGTTTCTTGTAGTTGCTTTGTTGGTCCTTGTATCTGACTAGCGGACAAATCTTGAATTTGACTAGTAGATGACTCCTGAATTTGTTGTGATATGAGTTTTTTTGCCTCTATTAAAGAATTTTCAACCTGGATAGTAGACGATTCTTGAATTTGTAATTGCGATTCGAGAATTTGATTAGCTGATGATTTACTAACGTTTCCTGCAGATGATTCTTGATTTTGCCTAGTTGTTGATTCCTGAATGTGCACTGATGATAAATCCTGAATCTCGCTAGTCAACGATTTTTGTCTTTGTTCAGAAAGAAAATCCTGGATCTGTATACTCGATGATTCTTGGAACCGCGCTGAAGATTCTAAACCTTCACTAATAGGCGATTCGTTAACTTTTTTTGTATCCGATTCCTGAACTTGTGAATGTGGTGAATCGTGGCTTTGATTTTTCGACAATTCTTGATCCTGCTCTGGTTGTATAACAACAGAATATTTCTCACCCACTGAAAATTCTTGAGCTAAACGCGTAGCTTGTTTAGTCCCAGTTGTTTGTGCACTTAACTGTTTTGATTCGTTTATTAGTTGTTCTTCAGAAACTGTGGCAGATCGTTTTGTATTGACAAGAGACTCAGCTTCTAAAACTGATTTATTTTCTTTAGTTTCTGAAAGTATAGCGCTTTCTCGGCTCTGAGAATTTTTTTCAACGACGGTGATATTATCAGAAACTTTCACTGTGGCTACAACTTCAGAAGAAGCTTGATGTGTTTTCACCGATGATTCGGTCTGTAATGAATTATTTTGTATGTTTGTCTTTGATGTTATAGATTCACTTGAAGCCAAATTTTCTACAGATAATTTGGAAACTTTTTTGGCCTCAGTTTCTTCAGTTGAAGCTTTTCTCTTTGTTTTAAGTTGTCTTAGAGATTCTTCTCTTGTAGACACTTTTGTTTCTACTTCTTCAACTCTAGATCGTTTTGATTGTTCTATTTCGACATCTTCACTGCTTTCAGTTTTATTATCTGAGGAAAATTCTTCACGGTCTCTCTTTTTTGCTTTCTCCGGCGCTTCTGGAGGTTCCAGAGACTCTATTTGAGATAGCGATTGCACTTGATCAAGAACTTGAAGTTCATCAGCAGTGTCATTAGCTGGAACGCTTTTTTTTGCGTTCTGTGGAGTTTCCGAAAGTTCCGCAGATTCTACTTTAGGTTGAGATTGCGCTTGGTTAAGAACTTGGATATCTTCAGCAGCATACTCAGCCAAGGCGCTCTTTTTTGCTTTCTCTGGGGTTGTCGGAGGTTCTGGAGACTCTACTTGAGGTGGTGACTGCGCTTGATCTATTACTTGAAGATCATCAGCAGCATGTTCAGCTAAGGCAACTGGAAAAAGAATCTCATTAACAAATTTTATATTTTTTAATAATTCAGTTCAGTAATTTCATAATAACATTCTAATCTACTTACCAACGTCACTGCTGTATTGTCGGATTTCTTTTAGCCAAGTAGTTTTTATATGTTCCTTATGAGCAGTAAGAGCGATGTATGTATGTGCGCCTTGATCGTGTAATTCAAATTTATATGGGTCTGTAGGATAATCTTTGACTACAACCTCTGGTAACTGTAAAATTAAATAAATAAACTTGAAATATATAATAAATAAAAAAACAGAGTTTATGTATGTTACTTCTACTTACTGACTAGTTATAGACAAGTAGTTAAAGATTATTGACATTGTTTCTACTTCGCAATATATGACAGACTTTTTTATTTAAAAGTAACATATTTGTCAATTCCAGTCTTAAATGCTCCGAGGAATCTTTGTAATAATATATCGTTCCCAATATAAAAAAGTAGGTACTAGATGTTTGCTCACCTTAATGATATCCTTTAGGTCAAAGACGGATCGATCTTCGGATATCCGTTTGACTTTGCACACGAGTATGCGCGCTTTGAACAGGAATAAGTATCTTTCCTTAGCTCTCCCTTCACTGTCGGTCGCCGTGAACCAATCGTGTGTGAGCAAACGTCCTAGTTTGTAGATATTCCCGCGGTATCCTTCGATACTAGCGATGAATTTGTTGTCTGTAGCGCGGTTCGGAACGCCTAAGAAGAGTTCTAGAGCTTTCTGTAAATCGTCGCAATCCTCGCCTAGACGTTTTGAATATTTCACTAGTTCCTGAAATTAAAAAAAAAACTATCATTTCCTATAATATTAGGATGCCGAACGAGTCTGTAACGGACGTACTTATTGAGATCACTAAATTCTATACATGGCAGAGGGCTAAGTACGTTTTTTTTTTATGTTTATGTACGTTTTTTCCATACAAATTAGTAAATTTGTATGGAAACTCGCAGTTACATAAAACGACCGCTAGGGTAGCTACACGAGTTTACCTACAAATTATGAAAAGCGCATGCGACACTGTAGGTAAATAGTAAAAAACTTGAACTTGGCCCTATGTTGATGAATTACAATTCGGCTTTGTTTTTATCTCGTGTTGTTAAAATATTAAAATACTATTACTGTAATACTATATAATACGTATTATGAAAATACTACAGTATATTAACTAAAAGTATATTAAGTGAAAAATATTAACTTAACTAAAATATTTTACTGGACCCTCATTCGAAGACAATTAATTTCTACGTTTAATTATTAATTTAGATGTTTTTGTACTACGGATTCGAATTATTTGTATTAGGTGGTGGCTCTTCATAATTATGCTAAGAAGTGATAAGAAAATTATAAAAAGCCTAAACTACGAGACGATGAATCAGTGCAATTTTAAACAACAAATCCATTTTTATTATTTTCCAGTTACTTTCACGAGTAAGCGCTAATTTCTACAGGCACAGTGGTGTAATGGATATTTAAGGTCTTTGATTATATAATGTCTAAGAGAGCTGGCGTCAAAAACGTAGATAAAAATATTACCTACCAGTTTGGTTATAATTCACGCACACAACAGACGCTTTTTGTACATGATTAGTAGGGTATAGCGAGAGTATGACATGTGGTCTGTTGAGTCACACACACAGAAATATGTAATAGTTGGTCTGTCTTTTTTGTTGACACATTGTATTGTTGTATTGCAAGGGTCCATCCAGACGTATAGTAAAATTTTAGAATCTATTGGGGGGGGGGGGGGGGCGGGGGGCTCTGATCACGCTATTAGTTACTATTTAAATATTTAATAAAATTACAACAATAATATAAACAGAAATAAAGTAAATTTTCATTTCGTCTTTCCATTATTTGTATCCTCGTGACTTTCTCAGGGTTAAACAAAACCAAAATACATTTTTTTAACATCAATAATACTATTATTGTGCTTGTATGTAGCTCCATGTGGTAGCTCTCTGTAGCGCTACGTTTATATGATAAAACATATTGCCGAGATGTATTCTAAAATCGTGACCGTGGGCAAAGACAAGTCATATTCTATCTTCAGATCTAGTGATTCTCATACTATGAATGTTTTACGTATAACTGAAAGTGGGTTTTAGACGATTAAAATGTCATTAACACGATATATTTTAAGAAACAAACCAGACTAGGTCGTTTAAATAATAAATATCTTCTAAATAACACAGTCTAAAAATACATCAACAATATCTATTCTGAGCATCGGACGGCGAATCTATTATCCAGTACAAAATTAACGCGAAATATTGCGTACACACAAATAATTTTTTTTTTCGTGTGCTCGTGTAGTTTTTCACATTCTCCCAATAATGATATAAAACCGTTTCGAACGACACATATTTTTTTTTCCGAATTATTTGTTGATATTATTTTCGACCTGAATAATCCATTATTGAGTTCAAAAATAACTGTACTGTAGTAACTCCTTACTAATATCATAAACGCTGAAAGTTTGTATGTATGTTTGTTGTTTTTTTACGCGAAAATTACTAAATGGATTTTAATTAAACTTTACAATAATATAGGTTATACATCAGAATAACACATAAGCTATAATTTATAAAGATATTGTAATTCTGTAGATGGCAGAATTTTTTTCTTACTTACTTGACACTTATCGTTATATTTTGAATGGATCATCCAAATCTATGAAGTTAATATTATTTTTCTTACTGTTGTGCTACTCCTAAAGAAGCACCGTGACGATAAATACGTTGAATTTTCATTTGATCTATTTGAACGTGAAAGTTTTATCAAAATGGGTTCGGTAGTTCTTAAGTTATATCAAAGTTTAAGTAAGAATTGAAAAATAAAAAAAAACCGGCCAATTGCGAGTCGGACTCGCGCACGAAGGGTTACGTATCACCATACAATATACAAAAAAGACACGTTTCTTGCATGGGGACCCCGTTCAATTTTAACGTTACTTTAGTTTTATTATTTTTGTAATAGTGGCTTTATACTTCATGAAAATTTCGAATGTAAGCAAACATTTCACAACAACAAATGACCAAAAACGTCGAAGAAAACACGTTTCTTGTACACACGAGACTCCCTTTCATTTTTAATTTTTTAAAATTTATTTGTTATTAACCGTTAGTAATCATAAAAGTACGAATTGACTAGAAGCCCTCTTCTGCGTTTAACGTCTTACCACTCTTACTTATAGCTAGCTGGTGTAAGATGGGGAGTTTTAGTCCGAGTTTCATCTGTGCAAGGTCCCCGCGCGCCGATGTCCACCTCCGGAAATCCCTGCGTGCCGATCCTTCAAACCCGCAAAATTGCGTAATGTCACTTCGATACTGTGAACTGACATTTACTACTTATTAGTCCCATGATTAGAACCAAACGCTGCTGTCAAATCAGTTTACGTTAGTAATACACACTCTGTGAAAATTTCAAGTGTCTACCTCATAAAATAAATAAATTTGACAGCAGTGTTTGGTTTTAATAATCATAAATGTCACTTCACAGTATCGAAAATGTCAACCACAACTTCGGGGGTAGGGGTGAAAACCGCGGGATTTCGTGTGGGTGAAGACCAGCGCGCGAGGACTTCGCGGACTGAAATTCGCCATCTTGAATCAGCTAGCTAAAGTATGAGTGGTTACTTTTAGATAATAAAAAGTGTTGTTACCTTTAGTAAAAGTTGGTAATCGTTGATCCTTTGTATGGGCAATTTAAGATGTTCCGAGATGCCTTTGTCGTCTCCTAATTCTTCAGACAGGACCTGTCGATGATAACAAACATAAGCCTAGTGCAAACGATATTGCTGAAGAGGACCTGATTCGTAAATTAGTAAAAAGCTACCATGAAAGTACATAATAATAATTATACCTGGGACATCCCACACAGCGCCATCTAATTCCAAAGTAAGCAAGTATTATGCTTGTAATATGGGTATCTAGACGACTGACACATTTTAAATATTATTCATACTTAATATATACATATAGAGGTATGTTACCTACACCCAAACACGGAATGAATTAGCATATTTATGCACACAGATATTTTTCCGGGCGGGAATCGAACCCATAATTTTTGGCTCTGCAGTTTGGGCCTAAATACTAGATAAATAGGTGATGTATGATTGTGCAATAAAAAGTATCGAATATGTTAATGCTTATTGAGTGACCTGTAAAAATAATGTTTATCGGTTTCAGGTCGCGAAATCAGTATTAAGATGTAAGAATCTAGAAGAGAAGAACAAGTATTGGCTGACAGATGAGGATAGAAAATGCAAAATATGCGGGGAAGAACGATTTATAGGATTAGATGGAGCATGTACAGTGGAAAAGAGAAAGTGAAATTGCGGAACTACTGGATGAAAATGGGGAAGGAGGACCAATTAAATAGATACGGAGGATAGAAAAATTAAGAAAGGAAAAAGAAGCTGGGAGAAAATAAGAAATAAGTAATGGACGATAGAGGCCTAGAAAAAAAAATAACCAACTCCGCAAGAACCTAACCAACAGGCTGTTTTGTAAATAACTATTACTAAAAAAACACTAAGATACGATACAAAAAATCGGGGGAAATCGGAAGAAATAATTTGAGCGAAAGTAGAGTGTAAATATGGAGTTGTATAAAGCAAGAGCACGGATCATCTTATAAGCTCGCCATAAATTAAGGAAATAGCAAATAATTAATGGATCTAAATTGGATTATGAAATAAACCTACAAAGAAATGAAATTGAAGTGCTCATGTGTTTATTTGCATGTAACCATATTTGGATGTCTGTCTGTTTGTCCGGACTAATCTCCGAAAAGGCTGAACCCATTTTGACGGGAGTTTCACTGGCAGGTGGAGATAGGACTTTTTAGGAAAATATTACAGTCTACTTTTTATTCCAGAATATAAAGGGTTCCTAAAAATATTAATAACTGTAGAAATTACTATGACGTGGGCGGTCGCTTGGACTTAATACTAGTTAAAATAATTACATTATCTAATTGAGCGTTCTTGTAAGTGAATAGAAATCAAATTAAATATCTTTGTTTCGTTGTTATGTAACATATTCTTGAAATACATCACAAGAGTGAATTTATTAGGTACTTTGTGGAAGAACGTCACCACAAAGACAAGTCCTGGTTCCTCTCAGAGGAGTACGCAAGAAACTGAGGGATTTTTTCTTTGTTTCTTGTATTGACATTATACAGATCACATATTTTTTTACATACATTATATTTTCAAATATATATTGATATGGCAATATCCATTACGTTAATTTCCTTAAATTTGTCTCTGATACTTTAAGTCCTAGTTTATAAATTGCTCGAACAGCCAGATTCTTCAACACGAAGATTGTATTCACATTGGCAGCGTGTCCTTACAGCATAATGCCATAAGACATGATATGAAACCCGCTGAATACACTAAATCTTGCGGTTTCTATGTTTGAAGGAAAGCGAATCTTTTTTTACAGCGTCAGTTGCAGAACTGAACCTTTTTGCCAATTTCGTAATATGAAAGTCCCATGTACCCACATAAACAATATTAAATAGAACATTGTTTATATGTACAGGTAAGTCTGACAAATGACAAATGAGTGCTATTTGTCTAATAATTTAGTGTAAATAAATAATGTATTCGAAGTGAGATTAGTCGCTTATTTATTATATTAGAGCCCCCATTTCATAACATATTACGTAATGTTTTTTATTTAAATTGCTTTTAATTTAATTTTTATAATTAAAAAAAGTTGCAAGAAGATTGTTAAAAATCGATGACAAACTACTGAAGGCTATTTACCAGTTATGCCACAATATACCTCCTTCAAATTAAGTAATCTATTTGCAACATATCACTTTAATTTCAGATCGTAATATTATATTTAAGATGTAAAGATGGGATGTAATACGATTTGACATAATAATAATTAAAATCTTCCGAGAATAGAAGAATTATAACAATATAGAATAATAATAAGACATTTATTTGCTACAAAAACACATGTGCATCCTTAAATATATAAAAAAATTATAAACATATAAAACAAAAGGTAATTGATACAATGCAGTTTATGTACAAAAAGGCTGGAGGTCAGCATTTGCCGGCACACAAATGGTGGGGGCGCTGTTAGAAAGTGTCTTTCCTACAGCCACTTTTAAAGGTAATTGCATACATTAACATATTTGATGGAAGCTTATCTAAAGCCATTGATATATTCTGATTCTTTGTAAGAAGTTTATAAATTTGTGTAAAATTTTTATTTAATCAGCTACGGCCCGATCGCTCGATCGGCAGCCGGTGCAAGGATGGCGGACTAATTATTTGGAACTGTTCCAAATCCAATTAGCTGTACGATATCTGCTGGTGAGAGACTTTCGCTAGACGATCATTGTATTTATACTATTAATGTAATGATGATCTCAATGTGTTATTTTGTTTAATTGGAAACTTAGCCTTTATTCGCGCCTCTGCCCTCATAGATATACTAAACGAACGTGCTTATGGTTTCCCGTTCCTTTTTTCTATTTTCCGTTCCATTTTTCGTTCCCGTAACCGTACCATTACTTTCATTCTCTTTATTTCTGAAATAAAGACAGTGCCTTAATAGCCAAAGATAGCCAATCTACATTAAAAAACACTACCAGTAATAACTCAATCCACAAAATCCTACACAAATTTATAAAAAAATCTCGAAATAAAATTTATTGTTTGAGTCAAATCGCACGTAGGAATCCCCGGAAAGGATACTACACCCATAGAAGCAGCATCACATATTCTACTTTGAATACAAAAGTGCACATTCAAAAGTAAACAAAAACTGAAGTTGGTTCTTTTTCTTCACATCGTCTCTCTCTCTTTCTTTCTTTCTTTCCTTCTTTCCTTCTTTCTTTCATTTCTTTTTAACAGCTTCTATCAGTAAGCGAAGCAATTAAATAAATAGTTTGGAAATTTTATCAGAAGCAGCAAGTTTTATAGAAGGAGTGCCAATCATTTGAATTAACCAGATCCTTACAAATCATAGATATCACAATCAATGTTTCTTTCAAATACAATTTAATTTCTGTTTTTTATTTAATTTCTCTCTCAATGTTTCCATCGCTTCAAAATTACTGACACAAACACTTGTTCCTGATATGACGTAGAAGGTCAAAGTAATAATCATTTATTAAAAAGTGTCCAATATTTGATAGGGCAAGATTTGAACACGAAATAACATATCATAGTAACTTAAGAATTGATCTATTTCATTTAACAAACTCCAGTAAATAAACGAGCACAGAATCATTTAGAAATTTCACAACATTTAAGAAATATAAAACATCAATAAGAAAATGCACAAGGTTGAAGACAAGAAACAAATTCGATCAATCTCATATCCAATCGCAGGATGAGAATTTAAGGCTTAAATCTCCCTAATCCATATCAACCAAATATGACCCACTGCAGGGGCTTAGACCTCCGTTCGGAATGAGGATGCTTGGAGCTTAATCTACCAAGCTGCTCCGGTGCGAGTTGGGGAATTTTAACGACAGCAATCTAATGATGACAACCGGGACCGACAGCTTAACGTGCTCTCCGAGGCACGGAGTCTTTGTTCAGTGTCTGGGCGTAAAATATCTATATATGTATATGTTATAAAGATTATTTACGTATATAAGTAAATTAGTTTTGTATCCCGTAAGAGCCTTGGAGTGCCATAAACAATATTCCATGGTACTCTTCTTTTCTTCTTTTTTTCAACTACCTACACACAAAATAACCTCTTATAACTTCGTTACGACACGTGAAAAAGAACTTCGAAAACAATCACTCCTTCACATTTGAGAAAATATCTAAAAAGGAATTATTATTGTGAATAATAGTCACTTGTGTTAATGTGACATGTCTTTGGTAAAAGTGCTTTTAAATAATTACTGTTTTGGCAGCCGCTTAAGAGGTTTGTGTAGTGGCAAATTTCCATATAAACCGCGTCAACGCTTGCTCCCCATCAAACCTTAACCGATCGGTATAAAAAAAAATATGATATTCAAATCAGCAAAACTAGGTTTACACGTTTGTAATTTTTTAAATATTTTGATATATCATAAAAAAAAAAACTTGAACGGCGTAATTTATTTTCGAAATTGTTTCATTTTTACATGTTCAACATAAAACGAATTGCATTTTCACAATAAGTAATGAAAAATAAAAAATATATATATAAATATCCACTTTAAAAAAAATTATGAATTTCGATGAGATGCACCACTTTACATCTTCACAACACATCTCGAAGCTTTGCTCGTGTTCCCTCGCTTGCAATAATTTTGAATTTTAATTTGATTGTATCCCATGGAAACATTGGATAATTATATTCTAAGTATACTAGGATATTCGTACTAAGGTGTATTTCGTATCCCCCCAAATAGGAAGTATCCATATTGTGGACGGACGGTCCGTTTGAGAGCCAAATAGAAAGTATCCATATTTTGGACGATTGTCGTCCCATTTAGGGACGGCTGCGAATCCAGCATTTTTTGATGCCAAGGTCTTTGTAGATGGTTTAAAGGTGTTTTTATTATAAGGTGGGATAAAATATTTGCCAAGTAAAAGAAAAATAATATATAAATTTAATAGTTATTTCAGGAGGACCGTCGACATTTATGTGCGTATTTTTGCGATATCCTTTTTTTTGTTTTCTTGTAAAAAAATTGTGTGGTATCTTTCTATTTTATGTTTTTAAATGTAAATACATAGCCAAAACTACAAATAATACGCAATTCCGACAGTAAAATTGTTTATATTTATTTTTTCTGCGGTTTTCGCTTATTATTTTTTAACAAACAGCGGTGTATTTGTTTTTGGGCTAAATGATTTAAAATATAAATAACTTTTTATCAAATCTAATCTAGTATAACATTAAATAACTTTTTGTACACTAAAAGTGCAGAAAATAAGGTTATGATGCATGGTAAGCTACGCTATGGTACGGATCGATATATTGCGGTAAAGTATATAATTTTCCTTCATTTTGCATGAAAAGTACCTATCTCTTCATAATATTGAGCAGTGGTGGCCGAGTGGTTTAGGTCATTTAAATAAAACTTATCACATAAAACTCTTCAATTTGCCAGCAGACCTCATACACACAAAAAACACAGCAGACACAGTACATACACACAAATTCATCTAAAATAGGGTTTTTGACTACTATTAAATATATATTATATTTATGAAGAAAATATGACAATAGACTTTATACGATAACAACCCTTCATACGATATATGAACAAAATTATATTTGGTTGGAGAATATGGAAATTATAAGCTATAAATTTTTCATCTTTGTCTCTTTCTTGCAAAACGATATTTATTGTTATTTTAAATGGCCTGACGTCACTCATAGGTACGCCGTGCGGTCTGAAAGGACATTTTCAACATTCATAACTTTGTTAAGAATGATTTTTTTTTTAATTCTTGCACTAGTATGATATGTTTAGAAAACTCCTTCATGCAAATTAATTAAAAAAAAACAATCAACTAGCTAGCGTATTATAAGCAGTTTGTATTAAAATAATAATGTATTGTAATATTTTTTTCAGTACTTTTGCTATTAATACGGTTTTTATGACATCGAAACTTGTACCGTAATGTTGTATTTTATAGTACTAGGACTTTTTACTTTACACCAATCACAAACGAGCATTCTGTTTGTAATGCATGCGTAAAACATAAACCGCGAAAAGCAACCCGCTCGCGCCCTTAGCTGCCGCCATTATTACATTTGAAGTATCTATACCTGATTTTAATCGCAAATGTATTGAAAAATGTCGTATGATGCTCGTACTTAGTAAGCTGGCTATCATAGTCATCAGTTTATTATAAACCGTCGGCTTCGCCTTATGCCTATAGTAAACACCTCGCCTATAATATGCAGGTTACCGTACTTGCATCGTAATGTGATATAATTGTACTAATATTCAAAGAATAATAATTAATATTAATATTTTAATTTGCATAAAAATAATATTTTAATTATACTGAATGTTTAGTTAGTTCAATTTACTTTTTATATTCTTTGGTACATCTATAAATGCTATGAACTCTTGCTCCCCAAGTGTCAGGCTTTGCCTAGTATGGGGAACATTAATACATTGTGTTGCATTATGTGAAATTTTTGTGATAAATAAAATGACTTGATTTGATTTAAGTAAAACGTATATCAGCTCGATCGACACGTCACGTTTGTTACAGCTGGTGTTAAGAGTTTCAAATCAAGGGACCCAGTGTGAATGTTGAACAAGGATTGGAGACTTGACAGCTTGACGACGACGAATGAATACCTATCAGTACTGATATTGATAAACAGCCAAAATTATTGAACAGAAAATCTTCTAGAATGTAAAACCATAGAATAGTTAAAAACTCGTAAAACGCGTCGTATTTTTTAAATATTTGTAATATTTGCATTTTGCGTGTCGAGGCAACAAACACGCGGGAAATATATTTAGAGCACCTTGACACATTCTACCGAGCGTTCCATCTAATGTAGCTCAAACTCCAGAAACACATTTCTCACGAAACGTCCGAAAATGATTTCAGTGAAAATTATACATATTTTCAAATACTCAGGACGTGTGTTTCGATTATTATAATCTTCTAATTTATGTTATTCGTCGTAAATATTACGTAAAGTGAGTGAAGAGATGCTACGTAGAGATTATAGAGAAATGATTTCATAAAGACGCTATAAATAGGGAAACTTCACTGTCCAGTATATAAAACATTGCCAAAAATAATTTTCACGCAATAAAAATATGTGGCCATTTTTATTTCTTTACACAATTTTGTCTAACAGCTTTGAAAGTATAGATAGTATCTCTACGCGTTTCAAGCTTTCTATCTCTATAATTAAGAACGAACGAAATGATCTAATTATTTCCGTAGCACATATTACTGAACAATCATTGAATGATTTCTAGTTTTATGTTTCTAGTCTTTCTGAAAACTACCCAGATATATACATTTACTCAGTCATGCATATCGTCGTGGCTGCTCACAATGAAATGAGAAGATTAAATATTAGAAAACACACACCTAGTAAAATCTTAAATCTGCTAACGCGTTATTATTATTCTTATACTGTCTTCATAGAAAATTTAATTTGATATAGGGAACTCGCTCTATTTGAAGTTCCAAGTTCAAGGTCAAAATGAAAAGCGTGAAAACGGTCTCCATACAAGGGCCGTAATTAACTACATATTCGGAACCAACACTTTACACCCGACTCGGTTTGAAATTTCACTGTCCAGTATATCGTATTATGTACTGTGGTTTTGACGTTCGCCTACGCTCGGCTCCGAAATAAACCGAAATTCAACACCGCTAACATTAAACTTGGAGTTGTTTGCGCGAGTGATGTGGTTATTTTTAAGTTTTTATGTGATCACTTTTACCTGGTATCGAGAGGGTCTTCGTAATGGTATTTAGGGGTGAGTAGGAACCGTCACACGCGTCAGGGTTCCGTCGTTTGATCGTGGGGTCGCGAGCGCGGCCTGCGAGCGACTGGCCAACGTCGTGCTAACTTTAGAACTCGCACGGACTCAGCAATGATCTATACAGTGACTACAAGGTCGAAGGTGGAAAACAAATTTTTGGACTACCCACCCCTGGAACGGAGACGTGCCCCGAAAAAAATATCTGCTGCTGTTTAGGGTATTCATACACGAATTTGGTATTTTGACCCCCCCCTCCTCCCATTCGTTCTTGTTATTCGTTATTCGTTGTACGTATAGTATGGCTTTATGAACAAATAATAAAAATAAAATAAAGTTAAAAATTAAAGAGGGTCCCCATACAAGAAACGTGTTTTTTTTTATTGTATGGTGGTACTGAACCCTTCGTGTGTCAATCCTGACTCGCACTTGGCCAGTTTTTTATTGTAAACCAGTGGCCCAAAAAAGTTACAAGGTAAATAGCCAAAGCAATGAGGAAATTATAAAAATTAGTTAGGATGAAAAAAGTTCAGCGACCTTTGAAGGTAAATAATAACAAAAAATATTATAACTCGTAAACTACTAACTTTTGTCGGGACATCTTCCCACCTAATTACAAATTCACCCCTGTGACGTGGTTCAAAATTACAAACACCAATATAATGTTTGATTTGGTCAGATGATCGCGGAACATACTGCAGTGTTTCGGATACCCCGAGAGTACCTACTACTGCTTAACAATATTTTTGAGATAGCTTGCATATGTTCTGTGCTATAAGCGAGTGTGGGTCATTTTTACGTAACTCATACCGAATGACATCATATCCGTATCATAAAAAGCCAAACTTTTATAAGACATAGGTACCTCCGGTAATAATAGGCTAGTTGTTAAATATTTAAATATATATATATATATATGAAAGAGTTTTCTAAATATAATATTACAATGAAATAATTTTAAAAAAATACATCATTATTAAGAAAGTTTTGAATGTTTAAAATATTCGTGGGTTAGACCATACAAGTACGAATCGACTAGAAGCCCTCTTCTGCATTTACCGTCTAACCACTCATACTCTAGCTAGCTCGTGTAAAATGGCGAGTTTCAGTCTGAGTTTTAGTGCGCGAGGTTCTCGCGCGCCGGGCTTCACGCCCGCGAAATTCCCGCGCACCTGTGTTCACCCTAATTTGTGGTTGACTTATATATTATTAGATAATGTGAAGTAACATTTATGACTATTAAAACCAAACACTGCTGTCAAATTTTTTACTCTATGGGTCAGACAGGGCAATACCTCACGCTCACGTTGTACTAGCCTGTGACGTCAGGCCATTTAAAATAATGTTAGATTTCGTTTTGGAAGAAAAAGACATAGATAATAATAACTTATAATTTCCGTATTTTTCAACCGAATATAATTTTATTTATAATTTTTGTTATCGTATAAAATATTTTTTATATTTTCTCGATAATTAATATGATATTGTTACGTGTTAGGGTTCGAAGAATTTGGAGAGAAAGACCTGCTGACTCGTTTAAAGACTTTATTCACTAACACTAGGTCCAACACAAAGCACTAAGTCCAAACACTAAACACTAACGATGTTCCTAGATCGTAGCCAAGTCGTAAATTTCACTTGTATCACTAGTTTCGCTTCGAAGTCGCTTCGAAAGTAGCCCAAAAACTGAACTGGACTGCTCGTCTTCCTGCGGCTATTTATATAGGTCGTAACGAACTCGAGAACATTCTAGAAATCACTCCACTCGCACGAACGTAATCGATCAGTTTGGATAATCCTAGAACATTCTTTCCCCTAACGCCATCTAGTATTGAGTAGGGGTTTCGTGTTTGTTTGTTGTGAAACCCTTCTACAAAGTGGTTTTATTGGTTGACGCTAGATGGCGGTCATTACTCTGTCCGTTCGTAACAATATATTTAAAATCACACAAATATCCTATTGGCATTTTATTAAAAATCAAAAAGTGTAGCAATAAGGATGTTGTTATATTCTAATGTGTGACCTACCGTAAGATACCTACTTAAGTAATTTCCTTGGAGAAGACAGTACGAATCATTATCATATAAAAATGTACGTGCAGAACTTTTACTGTGTTTTATGATGAATGAAATACTTTAGGAAAGACACGTTATGTTTCTTAATTATACACCTTTATGTGACATATGGTAGTGTGGTAGCGAGTCCGCTTCTTGTTCAGAAGGCCGTAGTTCGAAGGCATGTTGTACCAATGAGTTTTTCCAACTTATGTACATAACTATCACTGACACTGTGCCTCGGAGAACACATAAGCCCCTGCGTCGTTTTTGGTTGCCATCAATAGATATTAACACCTTTATCTCGAAAGGAGGTCCAAACCCCTACAGTGGAGCATTAATGGGTTGATGGTATGGTATATTAAGACATAATTTTAATGACTGCATGAGTGTGCATGACTCTCGCCCAGTTTCATAAAGATTTTGGTAAAGATGTAAACAGTGCGTCTTACTTGGCGGACATCCATGAAAATGAGTTGTTTGACTACGAACATGATAACGGTGCCAAAATATGGTATGTTCAGGTAGGTCTATCTGTGTACATACTTATTGTTCGCAGTATTCAAAATTAGAAAAAATCGGCCAAGAGCGAATCGCACACGACGGGTTCCGTATCACCGTACAATATAAAAACAAACACGTTGCTTATACGGGGACTTTATTTTAATTTTATTATCTACTGTTATAGTGGCCATAGTAATGTGAAAATGTCAAGAAGCTACATATTACAGTTCAGACGATACAGCTACAGGGCGACATTCATTATTGCGTGTCGTAAACGACCGGCGCAGAAGCGTGTACACCCGCGTTATCTTGAGCGGGAGAGGAGCCAGTGGACAGCTCCGGCTCAGGGTTGGCACGAGCGTCTATGCAGAGTAAATGTTCGTCGCTTCTCTACGCTTGTATTTAGTATTTAGTATAATAGTAACACTAATTAATTAAGACAAATTTTATGTACTTAGGCTAAGTTTTTACAGAAATAAATTTATCTTATCTTATTTAATAGTTCTCTGATACAGCCCTATGACGGACGGACGGGCGGACAGCGGAGCCTTAGTAATGGGGTTCCTGTTGGTACCCTTTGGGTACGTAACCCTAAAATGCATTGAGTTAGGTAAATAACATTTTGCATAGAAACGAATTACCATGGTTTCAGCTACATAATAACGAAGAAGTACATGAACCAATGAATTCGTAAAGGTACAGTATAAACATGGATGTCCATAGAGATATCGCGTTGTGACAACAAAAATGTGAGCAAAAAAAAATACAAATAAATCATTATGTGAATTACTAATTACGAATTATGATTTATTAAGATAAAAAATCAAATGTTTATAATTAAGTTCAGAAATTTTGAAATAAAAGCTACGTAAGTAAATAAAGAACTAAAAAGCCCCCAAAATAATTACATATATAAGTCTGAAATAATAACAGTTCAAATTTCAAATTATTTTTCAACCTTAAGGCGTCGGGAACCGTTAAGTAACGTGACGTAACATAGCAAAAGGCAGGAACTATAAGATAAGGTCCCAACGCTTTTCCGGATCAAAAATTATTTGAAAATTAATAAACCTATGTACTATTTCATACTTTTGAAATGATATTTTTTTTTGTGTCGGAGGTTTTTTTAACTTTTTAGTAATTTTTAGTCTTATTTTTTCGTATTTGAAACGGCAATTTTATACTTCTATTCCATAATATTGTCACATACTTACTTCTTGCGTCGTGACCACAAAAACGTGTGCAAAAAATATACGCCATAGATTAAAAATACGTCACGAACAAAATAAATAAACCATAAAAATAAACAATGATAATGTGACTGTCTTTTAGGTTGATTTTTTAAAATTATTGATTCGAAGTATGAGACGCTCAAACTGGATGATTCTGTTATAAAATTTTAAGATAAACTTTTTCTTGCAGTGGTCATCACTTTTGTAAAATATGGTCTATAATGGTTTTGTTCTTATTGTGCTGCTCCAAAAAAATTGCAGCATGATTATATGCACCCCTTGTAAGTATAATCAACCATGTGTCGTTTATTCAAAGGTCATTTTGGCTAAAAAACTGTAACGGCTAAACGTAGTCCAAATTCATAGAGTGTGTAGAACTTACCGAACTAAATAAAAGTTTAAAAATAATATATACTTATGTGTATAAAAAAAAATATTTTCCTCGGTAACCGTTAGTTTATGCCATCTGCTCACTTGAAACTTTTTGGTTAGTTCGGTATAAGCTTCGCATGCTCTTTAAATTTGTCTAATTTAAATTACGTGCAGTCGAACACGCGGTATACTAGGAAAGTAGGCCAACAGGTGACGCAGTATATGTATCTTCCTAAAACAGCTTGGATGATTTTGATATGCTGTTTTTTATTACAAAGGTATAACCCTTGAACAAGTTATTGAAATATTAACCGTACTTAAACTTCAAACCTCCTGGGTGCCGACAGTTGTAATCCTCAGTCAACTTGGACTCTTGGAGCCTAAAGATACGTTTGAATTTAACACAAATGATGCTACTCGCGACGTGTTAATGTAAAGCATTCGAACTATTTTAGAGTTGGCCCGGTGCCGGCGCATTAGCACCGATAGGGCTGATGTGTGTTGCTTCGATGATAAACTATACATCAGATTTTTTTGTGATAAACTCTCCAAATATTCAAGTTTTCATCACAAAAGTGAAAGATTCCAATTCAGGCGAGCCTACATTTTGGCCAAAAGTTTATAGATAGACGTTTCTCGGTATATTTGACGATCGATCAAGCTTGACAATTGTCGGTATCAGGCTTATTGCTGAAATGACTCTTATCTCAAATTATGTAGGCGCGGCTAATTGAATTTATTATTTCACTAAAGCTCATTTTAAAGGCAATACGTGGACCCGCTTGAAAAAAGTTGAGCCGAAAGAACAAAATGCGAATTATAGAAACAGCGCCATCTAGTTATTACTCAACGAAACACTAATGTTTCTAAACTCGAACCACATCTATTTCGAATACAGTTCTCTTGTTAAGTAAGACTTGTTTAATTCTTAATACTTGAAAATACGTACGCCAGATGGCTCTTAACGAGTGTTAAAGTTAACGGGCTCTATACCACACCACACTGTTAGATAGCGTTTTTAGGAATCTGTAGACAAATAGCAAAATGGAACTTTTATAAATTTGTCCAATCTGTCTGTGTGTCTGTTCGGCTTTCCGTACGTCAAAGCCTTATATATCGGTCATCGTTCCATTAAATCTCGATGAAATTTCAGAGGCAGATAAGTGTTATATTATGAACCGCCATCCAAATCGAAAATATAGAAAGTATAAAGAAATTTCGAAAAATAAATTGTTTAGGATATAGACCTTGGGAAAGGTCTATATACTGCAGTGGAGAGACACTGGCTGATGATGATGAAATTGTTCAGGGTTCTCTATTGAACTACAACTAAAAAAAAAATTAAAAAAAAAATGCGCGCCTTGTTGTGTATCAATAGACAAAGTTTTGGTTATTTAATAAAGGTTATTTAGTGCTTATTTTATGTATGTGAATGGTTTGTAATATATGCATTTTTAAAGTCGTTAACAATATATTCCTTCTGTAAGTTTTCAATTGTAAAGTAAAATCAAGTCGCCCTTAAAAAACAATTTCAACGAACATGTGAAACGCATCAACCGAATATAAACATTTGACGGCATCTAGTAAATATTGCTTATGTTTAGAACATAGAGTAAATTAATTTGACAACAACGTTTGGTTTTAATCATGTTTTAAGTCTGAGGTCAGTTCACAGTATCGAAGTGACATTACGCAATTTTGCGGGATTGGCGGGGATTTCTCGGGTGTGAAGAGCGGCGCGCGGGGACTTTGCGCACTGAAACTCGGACTCATGCTCGGACTAAAACTCGCCATCTTACACCAGCTAACTATAGTATGAGTGCTTCTAGTCGATTCGTACTTTTATGGTTTGGAGTACTGAAAGACTATGTATGAAGAAAGGCAATGAGAGGTCTATTTGTAACAGTAAATGAATGTTCTTGTCGTGGGTAACATAAAAGTTACATCCATTTATTTAAGCTGAGAAATAACAACTTAACCTAAGAGTTATATCGATCGTTATTCCAGCCAGCGTTACAATAGCCTTATATTCTATCATGGAGACAATTTTGGTTGCCTTTGTTGGGACAATAACTACTACAGTCATAGAATTACCTATTTGCAGAAAAAACTCAAAACCATAACAGTAGCTCTAGAAAAAAAGAGATGTTAGCAAAAAAGGCAACGTAACGCACAAACGTAATAAAAATTCAAGCCTCCCTGTCACGGAAGCACTGAAAAGCGGCTGCGTAAGCATGTGTAAGTGGAATTTCGCAGCGTGCTGGCGGTCGGAAGACTTACTGTAGAATGAGTGTTCAAGTTGACGCTTGCACACTTAGCAAGCTGACTTACTTACTAGGGATGCATCGGCAGGTAGTTTGCGACGCTCGTCCAGGTGTTTCTAACGTTTAAATTAAATCTGTCTGTTGCGTAGCATTTAAATTAAAAATAATAAGCTTGCCTCCTAATTTTAGGTAAAGTCTTCGATTATATCGTAAAATTTCAATGATAAGCCAAAAAGTTAGAATCTATACTAATATTATAAAGCTGAAGAGTTTGTTTGTTTGTTTGAACGCGCAAACCTCAAAAACTACTGGTTCGAATTGAAAAATTCTTTTTGTGTTGGATAGTCCGTTTATTGAGGACGGCTATAGGCTATATATATAAAATCATACTATCTGTCTGTCTGTCTATTCGAGCAAATATCCAAAACGGCTGAACTGATTTTGATGAAACTTCACAGATATGAAAAGAAAATGGTGAAAAGTGACATACACTACTTTTTCTATGTCTGTATGTACGTCCATCTGTCTATTCGAGCTAATCTCCTAACAGCTAAACTAATTTTAATGAAATTTCACAGGTATGAAAAGGAGGTGGTCAAAAGTGGCATACGCTACTTTTTGTCCGTCTGTATGTCTCTACTTTTATGGGTCCATTCGAGCTTATCTGCAAAACATCTGACCAGATTTTAATGAAACTTTGCAGATGTGAAAGAAGGTTGTCAAGAGTGAAATGAGCTACTTTTTGTGACGTGACGTCATCATGAGTGGCGTAAGCTACTTTTTGTCTGTTTGTTTATGTACGTCTACATGTCTATTCGAGCTAATCTCTAAAACGACTGAACAGATTTTAATGAAACTTTGCAGACTTGAAAGGAGGTTGTCAATGACGTAAGCTACGTTTTGCCCGTCAGTTTGTCTGTACGTCTATGCGTCTATTCTGGCTAATTTTCGACGGCTGAACAGATTTTAATGAAACTTTGCTAACCTGAAAGAAGGTTGTCAAGAGTGATATAAGCAACTTTTTACCCGTCTGTCTGTCTGTACGTCTATGTGTCTATTCAAGCTTATTTCTATAACGGTTAAGCAGATTTTAATGAAACTTATTGTAGACGTAAAAGAAGGTTGTCGAGAGTATCAGCTATTTTTTGTGTCTGTCTGTCGTTTGTCCTCACTCACCTATCAACGTAGATAAAGCCGAAACTACTAAGTCTAGGAAGCTGAAATTTAAAACAGTGATTAATTTTATTACGTATTAATTTTTCAGAAAGGATTATTCAGAAATTTTAAATTTATGGGGGGAAGGATGAAGGGGCTTTGTATGAGTCTTTGTTCTTTAAAGTTAGAAATATTAAAATTTTAGCATCAATAAATAATAATGTGTTTCAAGGTTTTTGGATTTCCACATTTTAAGAGTGGGAAACGGGAGGTGAAAAGTATGGGAGTGTCGGTTTTCTTAAAGGAGTGGGGGGAATGAAGATTGAAAGTTTGAATGGGTGTAAGCAATATTAGTTTCAGCAAAAAGTACCTACGTATAAACCATATCGAACATTAACAGTACCTACCTATAACAGGAATGTGGTGTCTACGCAAGCGAAGCTGCGGGCGGTCGCTAGTAGAATATAAAAGTAAATATTTTACTCGAACGAAATGGACGACACAGTACTTACTATACATGCTATAGGTTACTATGATGGCTGCCCCTCTTGCTAAATCTATTAACAAACAACTCCCCAAAAGCAAAGGATAAATCACGCTCTCTTAGGCTGCGCCTATCATTCGGAGCAATTTCACCTGTGTTGTGCACGCGCCATTTGTTAACCATTAGTCGCAATTTGCAGATCGCTTTCTCTGACTGGTCAAACCAAAGCCAAGCGAACAGCACATAAGTGCTTGTGGCCCTACTCTGACCTTTAACACGACATTGAAGTAGCGCCGAATAGATTTCTTTTCAAAAATCCGGTACGGATTTTTTAAATGGCGCGTAGTGTCGGCGCTAATTCGGCGCTGCGTTAATCTTCCAGAGTACGGCCGCTGGCCACGATCTTTATTCTGTCAGCGGAAACTTAGTGCAGAGGCGTCGAGCGGTAAAAGCAAATTTCACGCTCACAGAAGTAGGAACAATATAAGGTAGACACTAGAACACACACAACGTTTACGCTGCCTTTTCGGAACTACACTTAAATTAAATGTAGTTTACTCGCCGCGCCGGCTGGTACAGTGCGTTTTGCAACAGCATTTATTAAATATTAATTTTAATAAGGACAAATTATAGAAAACGATTTTGTTAACTCTGACGCTCTATTTTCCTTCCCATAGCTTACTGTCGCTGTTCAAATGACCTCTCCCACACTTCGCCGCGTACCTTCTTCTACATTTGCAGCTTACGACTTTGTGATATTTCAGTTGAACACTCGTTCTAGTTTTGCTGATTACTATATTATTCCTATTTCTATGGCAAATATATAGAAAAATCGTGGCCTGCAGGTCTAACACGCCACTTTATCCGAACCTTATCCGCGCTGTTATTTCACGGAAACACTAAATGCGTAACACGAAACCACTTTATCCGCCGCGGATAGCTCTGGCGGTGAAGTCGCGAATCCGCTAACTGTCAACGCTTTCTTGGTCTAATTTAGTATGAAAATCGGTAACACGCCACTTTTATACGCCGAGGTCTGCTACCTATCCTTTCGCTGTCATGAACGGCTAAAAGTGTACATGTTACCGATTTGACAGAAGTAGCCGAAGCCGCTGTAGCTCAACGCCGATAGAAAGGTTACGGATAAAAAGTTGCGTGTTAGACCAGCTGGTCTTAAGGGGTGGCGCGGGCCACAGTAATTACATTTGGCGTACCTACTATACAAATTTTCATAAAATACTAGTTACTAACTTGAAAGTACTTCTGTACTTCAGGATTTGTTGCCAACAAATGTTGTGCAAGTGGCTCGTCACGACAATACGCTACATGCTTGTCGAATTCGCGCTCCATGCGTAGCAAAGCCCGGCCCAGTGCTCGCGGCTCGCCCGCATAGTATTTGATGCCTTCTAATAGCGCTCTGTCAAAAAAAAATTATTATTATATTAATCGTCACCCCACATGCCCAAGGTTGTCAAATGTTTAATAATTCAATACCTACATTTTCAGATTTATCAAAATGGAGACCATTTTTATTTCTGACACAACTGAGTTTTTGAAACACAATCTTCTGCTTATAGCAGGATTTTGAAACTGGTGCTAATATAGTTTTGACTTTAGATTCGATTCGATTTTAATATCTTTTTTTTTAAATTAACTAAACCTTTTATGTCTGCTCTCTCAACGCTCGCGGCAGTGATGGCCGGGAAGCGTCCTCTGCCCCACCGCACAGTTTCTTCCCACTTGTGTCGCATATTTATCGCTAAGATGTTCTACTTATAGAATATTAACTTTGGTTATGTCAATATTTTAAAAATGGTCAACATTCGTGCTTTTCCCTCCTTCATGTTACTTCTGCCATATTCACAAAATTACACAACATGCTACACACCGAGTTTCAGCTGTTTTGATTAGCTGGTAATATATATTTCTTGTCGTGCGATAAACGACAGAATACCGATTATTAGGTAATGGAGAAACGAGTCCTAAACATCATACCTATTGAGCTTGTCTGCAGCGAGACAAAATATGTTCATCGATACTTTCTTTTTAGAAATTTCAAATCATAAGCTTTAAAATGAGGTTTTGATGAACTGTAAAAGATCAAAAGTATTCATTACGATTTATCTAAAACCCAAGAGATTTTCGGATATTTGAATATACGGCATGATTTTCTATGCCTGTGATATAGAAATAAAACAAAACGAAGCGAATTCGCGTCGCGTAGGCATATGAGTAACATAGTAAATAAACGGTACAGAGACTCAAGTCCGACTTGGTGCTAATTTTTTTAGTATGACTATGTCGTATGCCTTTTTTGTAATTTGATTGGAAATTAGTACAGCGCTTCTAGCGGTCGTTTCATAGAACTAAATTAGGGAGTGCGATTTCATGTGGTGGGAGTACAACCGTGCTGTGATACCTATATAGATATACTCACCAAGCGGGGGCGCTCGAGCCGCTACATGCCCCGCATGCTTGTCGAGTACCTATCAGGAGCTTTTTCACACGTGCCGGGTAGCCTTTGTCGGGTACCTGGTGACGAAGTGTATGGGTGGGTATGCCCCGTGAATTACGCCAGTACGTGTGAAAAGGTTGTCACAGCGCGGTTGAATGTACACGCACCACAAGAACTCGCACTCCTTAATTTAGTTTTATGAAGTATTGTATGAAGCTTTGTTGTGTTCCGTTTACTTATTTACTCATGTGACGTAGGCCCCGACATAAGGGTAGAGGCAATGTAATCTAAGAGGCAACGCGTGAGTCAATGTGTGGGCAAATTGTGGGAGAGCGGGAAGTAGAGTAGAAGTAGAAGAAAAAAGCATTCAACCCTATATTCATATAGGCGAGGCAACATTTTTTATGAGTTAATTTAATAAACCACTTATTTATTTGTAGTGCTTTGCAGCAGCATCGAAGTGCAGTACTCACGTATTATGGAACTCGGCTATCTGCCTGAAGTTAGAGAAAAGTAGCTCTCGATTCTCGAAGACAGGTTTCGGTGTGACCGCTTTGTCTGTTGGCCGCATGTACCGGGCCACCACTTGCTGCATGTCCCGACCGAACTCCTCTTCTGTCTCGATCAGCTCGCGGACTACCGCTCTGTGAACAATTATTACAAAAACTATCAGTGTTATACTTAATCAATATTAAGTAAAATTTCGTTTTTATGGAAATATTTCGGAAAACACTATAAAACTACCTATTTTTAAATAAGGAATCTTGCATCGCCCCCGTTATTGTCTTGTCTGTCGTCGAGAATATAAAACAACAGACAATGCTGTCCTTGTCTATTTCACAGTTTTCACCGTGTTTTCACTCACTACCCTGTCTCTCTCTCTACTGAAAATATGGAGAAAAAGCTGTTACATGTAATTAGAGATGGCGCTGAAAACGTTGTAATGTCGCGGCGTCAGCGTTCCCTTACGACAGGCCAATAACTTCTGCACTTTGTAAAAGTTAAATGTATTAATTTTTTACCGTTTTTTCGATTTTCTTAATAATAGATCTATTATTTTCACGATTATAAACGTCATACCACAGCAAGAATATAAGGGAAAACTTCTTGTGGCTTTTATACAAATATATATAAATCAAATTTTTAGATTTTATTTGTAGCATTTACGCTATTATTCTTTTTATTATAGCTACACCTCAGTTCGATAACTTTATCAGTTCTGGACAAAAATATCTATTATACCTATACCAGTTTCGTATATTGAGTTATTAAACTCCTAAGTCTCCTAAGACTCCTAAGTAAGTTAATACGTAGGTTCCTAAGTCATTTTACTTAACCGCTAATATAGAATTTTTTTTTGCAATAAAAATACCAGTAACGTATGCTTCGCATCGCATCGCAGCATGTACATGTTTAGATCCACATAATAATTTCACAATATCCATTTTTAAATCTATTCACTAAGACGTAACAGTACAAAATTAGCCTAAAATAACGAAAACAAATGAGCCCGGAAAAGCCGACACAGCGACAGGAGCGCATTTTTCAGTGCGATGGTTAAATAATTTATAATAAATGTTATTATGTTGAGGTTATATGAGTCACAGTGGAATTCTTCAGAGGTGCCAAAAGGTGATCGTACAGTTTGCAGATGATGTGCTAGGGCGAAGCGCCAAGCGTGGGCTTATCAATTTGCAGACTGTATCAAACGATGTGTTTTGTACGTAATACTCGTAGTTGTTCGACTGACGACCTTTTAAGAGGTGATTTAGTATTTAAAATGTGTGTATTTTAGACTGGCGCGTGAAAATGATTGCTACTTTTAATTAATTTTCATTTGAGGAAATTACTTTTTTTTTGCAGTGAGAAATTTCACAGGATTTTAATCACTATGACTTATGCTAATTGCTTCTGAAAATGAAATATGAATTATATTTTTTATGTTTATGACCAATCGGTGGCACTGCAACGTGTAAAGGAATAGGGGTCGGATTTAACGTACGTAGTACATACATGTGCTGCATGTTTTTGTTAAATCGAGCCTACTGCATTTTTATTATAATGGAATGGGAATTCGTTTATTTATCTGTAAACGTGATACGGGACCTTCTGCGTGCGAGTCAAAGACTGATTATTTCATACAGCTTATAGATTTTTTTTTTATTTAATATGTTTTAGACGGTCTAGAGCGGCAGACGTTTATTAGATATGACGGGGCTTTCACCTGGTTAGTCATATATCTCCGAACGGGCTCTATAATTTTCATGATATTACGTAACAATTATATTTTTATGTAACCAAGCAACGATAAAAAATTAACCACTATTACGTCCATACAAACCACATGCTACCCACACATTATACATATATTCATTGGAAATTATAAAGTAAATGAATTTGACAGCCGCGTTTGGTAGCAATTTTATTACATGGTTTTGTTATATGGTTACATGGAGTCATAAATGTCAGTTCACAGCACCGAAGTGATATTTCGTGATTTCGGGGGGTTGAAACGGGCGCGCAGGGATTTCTCAAGGGTGAAGAACGGCGCGTGGAAACCTCGCCATCTTACACCAGCTAGCTATAATATGAGTGGTTAGACGGTAAACGCAGAAAAGGTCAATTCGTACTTTTATGTTGGAAATATTAAAACGTGCAGCCGTTTATTTTAGTAAGCGACTAAAAGAAATATCACCATTCTGGAAAAGTCTACATAACTCATAGAAACGTACATAGATGGACCGATTGGTCGAGTGGTTAGAGATCATAACTGCGGAGCCAAAGGTCGCGGGTTCGATTCCCGCCCGGGACGAATATTTTTGTTCATGAACATGTCTATTTGTTCCTTGTCTGGGTGTAAAAAGTATCTACAGTTTATTATAAAAAAAACATATGTATTAAATTAAATTATTTATTAAATAAGTATTAAAATATAATTAATTGAAGGAAATCGACGTGATGAAGATACTGAGGAACTAAAAATAACTAAAATTAAGACAATTGGTTTGGACCAAAATATAAAGTGGCGCTGATGTTCATTAAAATTAAAAGGAGTAAGATTCTAGAATAACCTCTCACAATCAATTTTTTTCTGTTTACGAATTTACCAGATATTTATGGGAATTCATATGACATTGAAATTATCCTGCTGACGTCATCTGGGCGGTTGAGCTTTATTGCGCTGCTTTCCACATCAAAAAACCAAAGCTAAATTTAAATATAAAGTATCGTGGTAAGTACGTCAAATGAAATTGTAATCCTCATAAATTAATAAAAATATTACGGCTTTACTCTAAGATAACGCAAATAGTAAGCATCTGTCCAATTGACGTCACAGGGATATATGTATAATATTTTTTTTCGAAAAAAATAACTATGACATTTTAAGACTTAATTTTTTTTATTTTAAAGAGAATGTGTAAAATGGTCTCTATTTCAGGAAATAATAAGACTACTATATAAAGGCAAATCTATGATGAACAAACGTAGTATTTCATGTGTAAATTATTGCATACCTATAGCTATCTCTTTCTGTACCATATGTTCTGTATTATGTACACACTCAGTTTTTTAATGTACCTATCGATGTTTACTACTTCGATAGCATAATAACCAAGATGGAGCGTCTCATACTTTGAAACTATAGAAAACGTGAACATGTAATACTCAGTGATTTGACAAACCATGCCTCATTATCATGTTAGTAGCTTATAAGCTATTCCATCTTATATATGTTGAACAAAAAGATTTCAATTGTAAATTGTTACATATAGCCATCTCTTTTTGTAGCATACGTTCGGTTTCATCTGTCACTCTCAGTATTTCAATGACAAGATGGAGCGTCTCAGATAATTTCAGATTCTTTGTTAACTTTTTCAATAAAACAAATTTTACTTCACAGTGAATATTTTAAAAAATCGATTGGTGTATGTATAACTTCGTCTAAGGCGTATATTCTTTTGCTCAAGTTTTTGTTGTCTCAACGCGGTATCTCTACGTATATCTATGGTTCACATCTACGATGTATGCATCTATGCTGAAGTATGAAGTACTATCCTTATCAAAACATCATAATATTGTCATCAAGTAATATATGAGTAAAACAAATTAATTTAATGTTCTGATTAGATACAGCGTCGAGGTCAAGGCCAGCAAACTGCTAGCATAGAATAAGATTAGAAGATTAGAGTACAATATATTGTTTTATTTTTTATTTAAAGAAATGAGAATCGTTTCTACAATTTTAAATTGAACTGGACGCGAAGACAGTTGCGGGGATATTCCCGGATGGTCATCGCCCGCAGCAAAGTAAGTATAGGTACCTACACAAATAAACTCGTGTTTAGAAGGAACAACTAAAATACCTCTGCAAGGCGTTAATTGTCCGCCGATCGCCTTCAACAAAAGAAAAATATAAATTTACATCATTATACTCGTATACAGTCATATACACCTCGCTCTACTGCGTCCCGCTACACCCACACCTGATTATTGCGACGCGACTTGTGCCTACATTCGAATCCGTAGTAAAGTTTGATTTTAACTGTATCCATAGAGTAAATTTTAACAGCAGCGGTACCATAAGAAAGAGTGTCGTGATAGCCCGAGCGCAGCGAAACTGTTTCAAAATAAGGCCGCGCAACTATGGGCGTGAACCAGTGTCTTGGAGAGCACATTAAGCAGTCGGTCCCAGTTGCTGTCCATAGAAAACGGTCGTTTCAATCCACCAAACTACACTGGGGCAGTGTGGTGGATTAAGCTCCAAGCCGCCTCACTCTGTGGGGAGGCCTAAGCTTTTGCAGTGAGGTATAATGGGCTGATGGAATGGAATGGTACCATAAGGTTGAAAATAATAATAAGTTATTCCGTAGACTTCTATTGCTTATATTAAAATTTTGTGCACAAAAGCGGTGAGTAGTTTTTGAAGTGGATGCCAAGTCATTCACTGTATATAATTAATTTGTTTGTTGTTGTAAATATTTGGAGCATATTGTTGTTTAAAGTTGTCGTTATAATTTGTTAGACCTCGCAACAACTTCAAATAGTAGGTACCTACTTATGTACCTACAAAATTTTAATGTAATAGGTACCTGTAAACAATAGATGTCTTCGAGATTAGTATTTGCAATTCTTACACATTTTAGTGTTTTATTTTGTAAGACAGTTTATTAATTTTTTTTTGTTAAAAAGTAATCTTTTTTGCTTTTTATTAGTATACATGTAGATTCTTGATTGTTTTTATTCATCGTATATATTTTTGTTTGTAAAAGCTATTACAGACAAGACTACAACTTCTTATATCATATTTTTTCTATTGATGTTATTCTTAAAAAAATGTTATCTTACTTTGAATATTTTTTTCAGATATTTTATTGAATAAACTCTGACGTCTGTAGAAATAATTGTAATATTAATGTTTTGTACATATTTTTTTGTAAATATTGCATTCCAAATTTCATGTAATTTGCCATGTATAGCATCACAACGTTTAATTTTAGACCTGTTACAATTTGCACGGCTTCGCACGGGTAGCAGAGCATATAAGCCGTAGTGTTTTTCTGCATAGTTTCCTATCAGTTTGTTGTGTCGAACGTGTGGATCGCGTTTTTTTTAGTTTAATTTAATTAGATTCAAATGTAACGTAAATTCAACTTACTTAAAATATTTTTAATGTATTTTATTTTCAATTCTATAACTATAGCTGGGCGCCGCCACCGCCGCCCAGCGTCCAGTTTCTTGTCGCGCGATATTTATATTTCGCGATAGCTCCTAAGATGTTGACTTAAATTGTATAGTGTTAAGGGCATGTCAAGGGCATATGCATGAAATGCTGAAGGTAAATAACGTATTTAATTTGATAAGGATGATACTGTATCCGTATATATAAATTGCTTTCCAATTACCCATCATATGACACCATTTTTTTAAACATAAAAATAGGTATAGTAAGCTATCCATAAAAGATAGACATATGCCATCGTGGACTTTTATTTAGTCCTATAAAACACACACAGACACAATTCCTCCATATATTATTTCATTTTATCTCAAAAGGATTAGGCAGCGTTTTCGATGAAAGCTCCCAGCCGGCTTGATTTTTTTCCGACTTTTTCAACAATAATCGTCATATTTCAACTAATTTCCAAAAACATTAATAAATTATACACGTAAACCTTCCTCTTGAACCACTCTGTCCATTGGTGTCAATAATATGCCAATCCGTTCGGTAGTTTTTGACTTTATTTTATAATATATATGGATATCACACATCCCTGGGCATATAATGAATTCACTGAAGGACATGCACACACAATACTTCAGAGGAATGCGTAGTGGCTAATTTCTATACTGACGGCGTTAATGGTTGCACCCCATTAAACCTTAACCGATTGGCGCGTTAAAAATATATGGTATTCAGATCAACAAAAACTAGGTTCATACAATTGTAATTTTTAAATTATTTTGATACATCATAAGGAAAAAAACTTTTAAGGTGAGGATTTTTTTTTTTAAATTGTTTCATTTTTCACAATAATATGTTCAATATAAAACGAATTTGATTTTCACATTATCTCATAGAAGTTCATCATTATTCGAAACTTTTAAAATTTTTCATAATATATTGCGAAAATGTAATTCGTTTCATGTTGAACATGTGAAAAATGAAATGATTTCGATAAAAAAATACCTCGCATTTATGTTTTTTTTCTTATACTGCATCAAAAGTATTTGAAAAATTAAAAACGTATGAACCTAGTTTTTGTTAATCAAAATATCATACAATTTTTTGCGCCAATCGGTTAAGGTTTATTGAGGTGCAACCGTTAACGCCGTTGGTATGGAAATTTGCTACTAATACACAATCCTTTTAAAGGCTCTTTTTTCCTCTTGAGATACGGAACCCTAAAAAAATCATTTGATCATCACTATGATTTTCTGAAAAACATAGTAATAACTAATAACAGATTTAAAAACTTTTAGTGCACGTTGAAACACTAATAGGGAAACACGGCAAAAATAGACGTGTTCATGCACAAAAATATTTGTCCCGGGAGAAAATCGAACCCGCGACCCTTGGCTCTGCAGTTAGGATAGATAACCACTCGGCCAATCCGTCAGTCAAATATGCGTAACTCTTTTTTCGTAACAAGGGCGAGTTTTTCATTTTAATGCGAGAAAACGTGTTTTCAAATCTGTTTGAATTGAAATTTATCGACGACTTCTCGAATGGGTTCACACGGATGAAATTTACGTCCAAACATACCGTATAATTTCTGAAATTCAGGTTTATGGATAATTTTTATGAAATTTGGTACATACGTGCTCTTCAAAGATAAGTCGAGTGAAATATTTTTACATCCGACTAGTATGTCAATGGGTTTTATTTATAATTTTATGTAGTAACAACTAAAGCGACCGGAACCGAAAACAGATTTTACAAAAATGAAATGTTCAATGTTTACATAGAAAAACTTCGTTATTTATTTTGTTTGGGAATGTGATATTAACAACAGGGATGTCGTAAAAATTTTTCTTTATGCTGGCCTAGTACAATAATTGAGGAGGTGCGTTTCAAATTATCAATAATCCCATTTAAGCAATTTTTCAGAAAATGAGGATAATCCGTAAAACAATTCCATTCCATCAGCCCTTTTTATACCCCACTGCAGGGGCTTAGGCCTCCCCTCAAGATGGGGGGAAAAAATAATACATAAATAGGACAAATTTTATATTTTTTCAAATTACGATTTGAAAATCTCTTAATACATCTTACTGAAAACTTTCAATTAACTTATAAATTCAGCAAATTTCTTTTTATTTTGATCTAATAATTTTTTTTATTATCTTTTTAGTTTTAAGAAACAGAATCGAGAATAATATTAATAATTTTAAAAAGTGGAATAAACACGTTTTGAAACGCACCTCCTCAGTTCGCTGCATAGTCGCATGTCACAGACGAAAAGTTTCGATATTATTAAAAAAAAAATCGTTTTGCTGAGTCGACAAATAAAACACATAGTAAGCTATGTTCGAAAAGTTAGACGTTTTTATTTTATATTTTATAGCTGTGAGCTGTGCTTAATTAACCAAACGCTGATGTCAAATTAATTTACTCTATGGCATTATGCACGGCATAGGTATTTCATGTAATATAATTAACATAGAATTAATGTTTGAAATGTTAATTATTTGATAATTAGAACAATCATAATATTATGACATTAAATATTTAGAAAGATTTGCTAAGTACGTGTAAGCACAAAAAATATGAAATTCTTCTTTGTATTTTTTTATTTATTCATCGATTAATTTCTATAATTAATCTGTAAATAATTCAGGAACCATAATATTATTGGATTTTTGCAATTATTTTTTCTTTAATTCATTCTTTTCTACCTCGAATAAATGGCCAATTTCATACTATAGCCTATAGACATGCAGACATATCTATAATATAAAGAATTTTAAATAACTAATAGCAAAGTTAACTAAAGCAAACAGTTATACGACATTCGAAAACTATCCTAAGGAAACAAAGGACTGTAAATCCAATTATGTTATATTTAGTTGAAATTTTCCGGTCATAATTTTCATTTATTTTGACATGATGAGAACAGATCGGTTGCATGAAACTTCTTGAGAGAACATGTTCGCATTCAGTTTGCCAAAATACAATTATGTATGTAACGTTATAACTATGTTTTTCAAGGTTATTGTAATATTTTATAACATTTAAAGTGGTGTCATCGCATTATCGGGCTAAATCAAATCCAGCCTATAAAGAAATGGAACGGTATGTTTGTTATGTAAAGCCGGCCACACACGTCGTGTTGGATAAGCACGACCGTTATAACCGGAACAAACCCAGCAGGCGTAATATAGTTTCACAGAGCACATTCGGTTACGCTTACATAATCGAACAGGTTAATTTACAAATAAATAAATAAAAATATAGTAAAATAAAAAAATAACAAATTAACAATAGACGAAGAACATTGTAGGTTACAAATAAGGTATTCAACTAGTATTAAAAATGTAATTTCTATCAAGAAAATATAAAAATTGCCTTTATGTTTAACACCAACATTTATTTAAAAAAAATTTATTCGACTGAAGAGTATGACGTCACACCGAGCGCTATCGCCATAGAGTAAATTAATTTGACAGCAGCGTTTGGTTTTAATAGGATTATAAGGGTTATAAATATCACTTCACGGTATCGAAGTGACATTACGCAATTTTGCGTGGCTGAGGACCGGCGCGTGGGGATTTCACCGGAGTGAAGAGCGGCGCGCGGGGACTTCGTGCACTGAAACTCGGACTGAAACTCGCCATCTTACAGAAGCTAGCTAGAGTACCTATGAATTGTTAGACGGTAAACGCAGAAGAGGGCTTCTCTCTTATTTATAACAGGCTTTTTTACTTTTGTATAGGCAAAACTGTGCATGCGTAGTCTGCGTAGACGTCTTGACTATTCCCTACGAAAAATTGTATTTAAAAATTAAAATTATTCAATTCTAGTAATTATTATTAACTTCACACATTATTAGATTAAACTCATGGATGTTCCTAGAGATACTGCGTTGTGACAACAAAAATGTGAGCTAAAAATATACCACATAGACCAAAATATACACCAGTTGAAATTTAGATATATTGGCTATGAAGTAAATTTTTGTGTGTCACATATAAAATTCGTACTGGAAGAGAAAATAAAGATTCTAAAATTATATTTCTTATGTAATTTAACAAAATATTTGTTTAAGACAATGATAATGATGTACGGTTTATCCAATCACTGATTTAAACATTTTGCTCACATTTTTGATTGTTTCGAAGTATGAAATGCTCCCTTGATTAATATACTATCTAAGGTTAAATCACAAATCTCTGGGTTAAATTAACTAGTAACCAATTACGAAATGAACAAGAGTAGGGAACCAACCTCTTTCTCCTTTTAGTCAGAAGATAAATAATACCTGCTTATAATCTCTCAACTCGCACATACACAAAAAAAAATCAAAAATCATATGATCGACATTACACACATAATGTGCCGTTCGCGAACGACACGTGTGGCCCATCAGAATCAATAATATTTATGCCAGAAATACGTATCCAATCAGAAAATGTCCAAACTCATTTTATCTATAGGTATGTAGCTGCAAAGGTTAACATCATTTTGTCGATTCATATTTTTAACTTGTTATTCGTGTCCGGAAAAATCTTACTTCTCCGAATTCATCTCGGTTTAAAATTTTCAAATCGTATTCGTGATCACATGGTAATCACACTGTCGGCACCTGTTGAATTATTCCAAAAGTTGAAAACGCTTCTGCGTTATTTTCTTTTATTTGTGAAACAAGTTGGACTTTTCGCTGTACCCTTTCGTGTTTTATTTTAGCATATACGCTAAGAAAATTACATCATCATGTTTTCTAATGTAGCCTTTTAGAATAATAAAAATAGTAATATAAAAAAATTAAAAACCCATCAACCTAATAAAATGTTAACTGAAAAAAAAACATGCTTTGTAATCTATAGAATGTGAATAAAATATACTGTCATATAAATACAATTCAAATTTATGTTGTGTGATTTTTGTTTGACCCCTCCTGCAATACTCTAAATAACAATCAACTATATGACAGTGGACAGTTTATTCTTATTCTATAGGTAGTCTATACATATAGCTTGTTTTTTTTTCAGTTAATACTTATTTATTCAGTCGGGGTTATTTATTGTAATTTTTTTTTTATTTTCTATTTAATAGCTTGCATTTGATATCCATATTGTTCTAAAAAACTTTTTTCGTCACCACTTTTTTTGATTTCCATAATATGTCATATATATAAATATTAATGTTTAAAAATTTTTATATAAAAAAAAATTCAACTTTGCCTCATAGATTAAAAGATATTTAGTCGTTTAACCTATTCACTACACATTAACTATATTTGGTCAGATTGAAGGTCACGACACATTTAAATTAACAGAGACAAATGATTGATGACTAGTCAAAAGGTTATATTACAGAGTGCGCCATAGAAATAGATATACATGCATTATCTTCCGCAGACGAGTAAAACAATACCTACTGAAATTATTCTGACTAATTCAATTGATTTACCATTACTGAAAGGTATTTTTTACCTTTTAAAAGGGCTTGTGAAAATTATCTTAGCTGCTGTTATTTACCGTACATTCTTCTCTGTGTACAATTATGGCTGAATTAATCATACTAATATACATTTTCTAATTTATATATTCGCATTTTAAGCTATTTTTAAGTCTTTTTTAGCAAACAAGTGTCGACACAGATATGTATATTGGGTGCAAATGGCGCGGCGTTGTTGGTGGCACGAAAACCCCGTAATGTCTCACATTGGGTTATTAGTATCCAACTATCAGATCCCCCGCGCCCCGCTCTAACATCATACTTTTTTATATTAGTACTTAATATACAATTGCTCTACAATCGGCTAGAAACAAAATTATAAATTGCGCTGATGGTCATTAAAATTGAAAGGAACAAAGTTTTATAACCAGCTTTTAATTTTTTTTTTCTTTTTAAAATTTGTCAGATTTTTAAGAAAATTCATCTGACGTTGAAATTATCTTTGTGACGTCTTCTGGACAGTTGTACTTATTACGCTGCTTTCCAGAGTAAAAAACAAAAAACAACTGCCTCACGAATCAATCAAAACATTATGATTTTAATTAGTCGTAGGTAAAGCAGACAATAAACATCTGTCCAGATGACGTCAGAGAGACATTTTATTATTCAAATTTTATAAAAAAAAAATGAAAAAGTATGCAGCCCCAATCATTTTTTTATTTTGATAGAAAGGTATAGTAGATTGGCCTATATTTTCGCAAAACAATATAAATATCTGTTATACATTCCGATTCTAGCCCATTGCACGCCCTACCGGTCTATTAGGCTATTCACTAAGTAAAGACTTGAAGCATACTAACTGTCGTCTGGCTGCAAGGGCCGTGTCGTCTGATTCCGTGGCACGTTGGTCACGAAGCACTCGCGCCGGGGCCCACCCTTGACGAGTACGAACGTCTCCATTTTCCGCTTCTTCTAACACCCTTACTAACCATCTGGAAATAGACGAGAAAACAGTAAACGGAGTGCTAGAATATATCTTGACTGCAAAATCAAAGGTTGCGGGTTCTATCTCCGCACGGGACAAACATTTGTCTGTCTGTTCCATGTTTGGGTGTAAAATATTTATGTATAGGATATACAGGATCCCTTTCACGTTATGAGATGTGGATGGTTTACGCGTTACAGTATATCCCCTAGAATTGCTTTTAATTCGTTACAATCGTTTAACCACTTATTTGGAATAATTATTCCGTTCAAAAATTTGTTGCTCTGAAAATTAGAAGGAAAGCAAATTATGTAAAAAAGGACCAATAATTTAACTTTTGAAGTCTGAATTATCGTGTAGCACGTTTAGGCGTACAGAGCCCAGTAAAACGCACGGCAAGTTTTTACGTGTTTATTTCGCTACGCATAATTCATGCAGTTCGCAAAGAATCCCCTAAAATACACATTAAATTAACACTTCATATTAGCGTTCAGTAACAATTTATCTTTTCTTTTTCTAGGCTCGACATTCTTTCTTATTGTTCAAACTTCAAATGACAGATTCATTGTCAAGTGTGTCGCTTTGTAAATGCGGAAGTTTGGACACTCGCGCTGCAGTCACACATACTCAGGCACAGAACTTTCTACAACATAATCAGCGATTGTTTCAGTGATCACAGGTAGTGTTATTTGTCGAAGATCTCAGTGGAACAAGATACTTCAATCCTAGAACTAACGATATTTTTGCACTGATTAATTGGCCGAGTTGTTAGAGACCCTAACTGGAAAACCAAAGGTCGCGGTTTCGATTCCCGCCCGAAACAAATATTTGTGTGCATTAACATGTCTATTTGTTCTGTGTCTAAGTGTAAAAGTATCTATCTACATATGTACAATAAATATTATGAAAAATATTTTAGTATGTATATCAGTTGTTTATATCCATGACATCCATAATACCCATAATACTCACTTTGGAACTAAATGGCGCTGTATAGGATGTCCCAAGTATAATTATTATTATGACATATTATTTGTTCCGTGTTTTATGTAAAATATCTATTTAGGTATATATTCCATTCCATCATCCCTTTATATATACCTCATACCCCACTGCAGGGGCTTAGGCCTCCCCTCAAGATTAGGGGGCTTGGTGGATGGTGTTTATTATAATAAATATTTATGTATGTATATCAGCTGCCTAGTACCCACAATAGAAGGTTTGCTTAGTTTGGGACTAGATGGCACTGTGTCGGATGTCCCAGGTATTATTATAATTATTTTTTTTTAATTTTAATATTCTACGTATTTACGTTTTATAGTTTATCGTTTATCAAAGTTGCATAATTCGTGTCATATTTTAATTTATATATTTCCTAGGTGTTGATTGCTTTAATTAAATATTCGACAAATTGGGAAAAAAATTATTACACTTAAATTATTTGTTTCGGTCAATAGCCACTCGAACTAGGCTATGTTTTATTTCCTGTGTCAGTCACGAAAATAAAAAGTGACAGACGGACGGACGGAGAGACAGGCAGACAAGTGATTTGAAGTGCCCAGTTTTACAAATTTTTAATATAAGACAAAAAGAATTTAAACACCGGTTCTCTTTACGTATCTGTGTCGTTGGCCGAACAATATTGGCTATATTACAAAACAGTACAGTTTTGCATCACTATATACATACTGTTATATGTGTTATTGACAATCTATACAATCCGGTATTCTATATAACACTTAGGCATTCTATAGAATGCCTTAGATGATCAGGCCATTTAAGAAACATCATTTATTCTCTACTTTACCTAGGCATTCTAGGAATACCGAATGGAAGTCGGCAAAGTGTTGATAAGTGTATTCGTAGATGCGGATTGCGGGAGGGTAAGCGGGGTGGGCAGTGGACGCTTTGCCACTTGGTTTACTTTAGTTCAGTCAGTTCAGTATCGCGTCCTATTGATTGATCGATTGGCCGAGTGGTTGGAGATCCTAACTGGAAAACCAAAGGTTACGGATTCGATTCCCGCCCGAGACAAATATTTGAGTGCATGAACATATAAATTTGTTCCGTGTCTTGGTATACATATATTTTAAAGAATATTTAGACATGTATATCAGTTGTCTAGTAACCCATAACACAAGCATAATACTTGCTTGCTATAAGACTAGATGACGCTGTGTGAGATGTCCCATGTATTATTATTATCGAATTGTTTAATATTACTGTTATAAAACAACTGGAAAAACAGCCTAAAGAAATACAAAAAAATAAATATTATTGTTTTAAAAAAGACTAATAATTTATAATTTCAATGAAAAAAAAATTACAGTGAAATCGATTTAAAAAAATATGCATTATTTGCCCACCATGTTATATTTTACATGGTCTAATGGCTTTCTATATAATTTCTAGGTATAACATACATTGCATAAGTAAAGTACCTATGTAATAGTTAAAAATAGAAAGAATATTTTATATATTAACTTGATCAAACAAGTACTGTGTAGAATGACTAGGTATTCTATACAATGACTGAATTATATATTTCGCCGGTAACATATTCGATTCTTTGCAAGTATGTATTTACGTCACACTCTGATTTCAAACATTGTTTGTTTGTATTAATAACTGAACTGAAAATATACATGTATTACTCCGATAACCGCCGGATATTATTGTTTATGTCAAAAATGAACCACATATTTGTGTGTGAGCCCTTGTATTTGGAGATGCAGAATAATCATTATTATTAATGGTGTATATGAATCCTAATTTTGTGAAAGCACATATCGTTCGACTAACGGCAATACGTCGTAAACAACAAGCACCCAATTTTTCAGGAAAAGAAAAAAACCGTTTTTGTGCTACATTTGATATCTTTTATTACTAATTTAAAATGTAAAATAAGGTAAATAAATGATTTATTTACTGCTTGACTGACCGGTTGGCCGAGTGGTTAGTTACTCCAACTGCGAAGCTGAGGGTTGCGGGTTCGATTCCCGCCCGGGACAAATATTTGTGTACATGAACATATTTATTTGTTACGTGTCTGGGTGTAAAAATATCTGTATATGTTTACATTATAAAATTAAAAAAACTAAAAAACACGCTTTAAAAGCAAATTGAACTAAAAATCTGGAAATAATCTTTATTAGTATAAGGACAAAGTGATCAACGAGAAAATTAATGTTATTGTGAAAAAGCGCGGGGAGCAATGAAATATAATAACTGACATCGAGCATCAATTTGCTTTTAAAGCGTGTTTTTTAGTTTTTTTTAACTATAATTTATTTTTTCATTTTTAGTCTTAAAATATTTTAAACTACGTTTCACCTAAATTTACATACGTACATGTGTAACTCACAATTACCTATAAAACGATGAAGTAACGTATAAAATTTCATATCCGTGCTACTAACCACTGAGGAGTATTTTTATGAGCAGACAATCTTGGCTTCAGCATCAATTTATGGTAAAAATCATGGTTAACTATTAAAATGCAATGTACGTACGAAATTTTGTGTTCGTGCTATTAACTGTTGGGGAGTATCTTCATGAGGAGACAATCTTGGCTTCAGCATCAATTCGTGGTGAAAATCATGGTTAACTATCAAAATGCAAAGTATATACAAAATTTTGTGTTTGTGCTATTAACTATTGAGGAGTATCCGCATGAAAAAACAATCTTGGTTTCTGCATCAAATCGTGGTAAAAATTATGGTTAGCTATTAAAATGCAACGTATATACAAAATTTGGTGTGTGTGCTATTAATTGTTGAGGAGTATCCTCATGAGGAGGCACTCTTGACTTCAGCATCAATTCGTGGTAAAAATCAAGGTTAACTATCAAAATGCAACATATATATAAAATTTTGTGTTCGTGCTATTAACCATTGAGGAGTGTCATCATGAGGAGACAACACTGGCTGCAGCATCAGGTCATGTTTATAATTTTAGTGTATTGTCATCAATGTTACATACGTCGTCCAAATTTCAGCCCAATAGCTACAGTGGAAGTGGGTCGAAATCAAGTTCAAAGAAGTTGGTTACATACAAGTGAAGCTAATAAAAGCGTGTTAAAAAGAAAATTTAAGTATGTATATCAGTTGTCTAGTATCCCATAATACAAGCATATTACTCGCTTACTTTGGTACTAGATGACGCAGTGTGTGATGTCCCAGATATTATTATTATTATTATTACTTATATTAACATTACTTTTAATCCATAATTTACTTAACTTTAATTTAAAGTTTTACTTTTAAGTAAAGTTAGTTGTGGGTTACGACATTTAGTTTATACTATTTATTTGCAATGTTGGTTAAGATATTTTACTAAAACATTTTTTATAAAATAATGGGCCAATTGTAGCTTACAATATTTTGTTTGTAGGTATGTGGAATACAACTGAAACGATTTACGCAAAAACATTTTTTTTTAATTTGTGGCTTACTACCTATTGCCGTTTTGCCGTTAGTCAAACGATATGTCAATATGTGATTTTTACAGGAGATATAAATAACTGTCGACTTGGTAATTTTGTATAAAACTTTTTCTCATTCTACGGTTTGATAATACTATATTTCTTTTTCATCATCATCATCATCAGCCCGTGTCTCTCCACTGCAGGATATATGCCTCTCCCAAGGTTCACCACCACACATGGTCTCCGCCTTTCGCATCCAACTAACCACGGTACGGTGGTCATCTGTCCACCTGGCCGGGGGGCGTCCAACGCATTAGTTCCCGGTGCGTGGCCTCCACTCGAGAACTCGTCTATCCCATCGCTCGTCATTTCTTTTTGTATTAGTGTAGTGTAATATATATACTATATATATATATATTGTTATTAAGTTATGTGTGACAAATAATTCTTCCTTTCTTTGTTTACTTTCGGACGATTTAACTAAAAAACAATTTGACGAATTTTTTGAAATTTTTGAATGTTCCTTGTAATTCTATAACTGACATAGGCTACGTTTTAAAAAAGTCAGCCACCAGGAGACGCTGCAGTAGATATATTTCTCTAAAATGGCCGGACCGATTTTCTTGTAGTTTTTATATTACATAGGTATCACCTCAGAACAAGATTTTAGATAGGTTTTATGGTTATTGTTCACCAGGAGGCTCTTCAGTTAATATGTATCTCTAAATGGGCTTAGGCGATTTTGATGGGGTTTTGTGCTTAACAATAGATATAATTTCAGAACAGGTGTTCAGATAGATTTTACGGTTGTAAGCTACCAGTTATCTAATACGCAATTACGTTTTCATAAAACGACTAGGCCAATTTTGATACAGTTTTCTATTTATTTATTACATAGACGTAATTACCTTAGAGCAGATTGTCAGACTAGTTTTAAAGAAAGGAAAATATGTTCATTGGCACATTATACACATGGCACAAGTATAGAGAGAAAAAACATATAAGAAAAAAAGAATAAAGCAAGTATAGCTCTCCCCAAAAAATGAATTGTTTACCTTTTCTACAAGATTGCTGGTATTCTGCCAGAGCTTATTTTAACCTAGGAAAGAAAATCCTACTTACCAAACTAACTACATAATGTCTACATAATACTGTAAACAAATACATAGTAAAGTAAAGGTTTTATTTTTTGTTATTTGCCTGCTAAAAGCCGTTTTCCGGTGGAATTTGAAATATAAGGTTTTTCGTATAAGTTTTCTTATAAACCATAAGCGAAATCTTATATTCCGTATTTTTATTATAGGATAAGCTTAAAGTTTCGGGAAAAGGGAGGAAAGCTATTTTCTTTAATATTTTTTATACTGTGCATTTTAAAGTTATAAATATAAAATTTTCCTTTTAAGATTTTGAGTGATGCAGTTGAAAAATTTTCTAGTTAGTAACATATCTATTTGTTCCGTGTCTGATAAAAAAAGTAACTATTTATGTATATATCATAAAGAATATTTAAGAATGTATATCAGTTGTCTAGTAGCCATGACACAAACATAATACTTACTTACTTTAAGGCTAGATGGCGCTGTATGGGATGTCTAAGATATTATATTATTTCATGAAATGGCTCCGTTTCATAAAAGAAACGAAAAATCACAACATGACACGCCTTATACCATAACCTAGCGACAATATCCACTTCAAGTAATAATACCAAGCAGCTGTACAGCTGGAATAATCTGGAAGTCTATTTATGAGATATGAACGCCAGTTCAACGTACTTTACGGTCTAGAAATCTAGTGATGTCTATCTAGATTCAAAGATGCTCCTACTACCTAAAATTGTGGTGCGTTCAACTTTTGTGTAAACTTGGATGCTGAGTTCGGAAACGATAATAAAACTATGTTGTCGGTATAATTTAGTGTTTGCTATTGTTCAAATAACAATAAACTTATTTCTAGGTTCCCGGAAATAAGTTTCATCCTGGCCGATGTTCGTAAATTCGTCCGCAATTACATACCTACGTAGGTAGGTACTTACATCAGAAGCGTATATATATATATATATAATCCTAATAATACAATCAATCACAACAACGTCTAGGTCCCAAACTAAGCATTAGCTTGTATTTTGGGTACCAAGCGAAGACACCACATACATATAACAACCAAGACCCGGTGCCAGTATTAATATTCATCATATAAATACTGACCCGATCTGGGATTCGAACCCGGGACCTCCAGCTTCGCAGGCAGGGTCGCTGCCCACTAGGCTAAGCGGTCGTCAAAGCGTAAGCGTATATATATATATATTATAAAACGGAGTGTGAAATATGATATGGAACATATGATACAGAAAGAGATAGCTATCTGTAAAGATTTATGCATGAAATACGCTTAGTCAACATAAATAAGAAGGAAAAGCCAATAGGCGATTAAATAAAATTAATGTAATTCACCATTTTCAAAGTTTTGAACTAAAGTCCGTTATATTTTATTTCAGTAGAATAGGCAATAATTTTGAGAAACTAATTAGAATAATTTTTTTTAGATCGGAATTTACGTAGATATATGATATTAAAAATTCTTATAGCGTGACGTCACCGGGTGGAATTATATATTTAGCCATTGCCGTTACATATTTATAAAAACAATGACACTATTACTATCGACAGTTCTGAGACTGACAAATAGTTTTATAACGGGACCCCTTTCTCCGGAATAAAAAGTAGGTTTTGAAAAAAAAACGCAAAAAATTATAACGGTCCCGGTACAACTGTGTAGTCCACGCGAGCGGAAAGCTAGTTTAAAAAAATATAGCCTATATGTTACTCGCTGCAAGATTTTTAAAATCAGTTAAGTAGTTTTTCAATTTATCCGTAACAAACAAACAAACAAAAAAACAAATCTTTCCTCTTTATAATATTAGTATAGATAAATATGAATGCTGAATATGGCTATCATTTGTTCATACAAATATTTAAATAATTTTGAAATGTAAGCTTACAAAAGATTATACAAATGCCCTACACTGGTCATTACTACAAACGCGCCATTTATTGGGCAATGCTGGAACCAGGTGGACGAGCTTAGTTTTCTTGGAACATTTATTAATGTTTAGAAGACTATTTTATGGCGATTAAGAAAATGTAATTATGTGTAATCTATTTTAAATATGGGTCAGCACTAAGACAATGTATTTATGTAATAAATGGTGTTTCTTAGTTTATTTCAACTCTGCCAGTCGCGGTTTTAGCATGTGACGTCCGACAAGAAATATTGAAAAAACCATTCAAATGTCTGTTATAAGTTATCATGAAAAACAATATGTTAAAAACACTAAATCAAGACTAATCCATAATAACAATACGACACTTACAAAACACTCAACAGTAAGTCAACTGGATATGTACGCACACTTTAACTTTAACACACTAATACCATAGTAAGTTTACCGACCCCCAGGATGACGCTGCGAAATTGCGGCCGCCATTGTAGGTTGTTCAACGACAGGGAGTCTAGAATTTTTATTACGTCTGTAATTGACATAGGAAATTTAATGAGCGTGGACCAAAATTTTAAAGTTGCGCTGATTGTTATTAAAATTAAACGCAATAAAGTTCTAGAACCAACTCTCAAAATATAATTTTTCTGTTTACGAATTCGCCAGATTATTCATCTGTCGTTGAATTTATCTCTGTGACGTCATCTGAGCGGTTGAGCTTATTACGCTCCTTTGCACAGTAAAATACCAAAGTAAAATACCAATCTAAAACTAAAAAAAAATAATTACGAGGTATTGTGCCAAAAGAAATTGTAATTCTCACGAATCAGTAAAATTATTATTAGTACATCATTTAACAATGCAAATTGTAAATAACTGTCCAGATGACGTCACATGGATATTTCAATTATAAATTTTTGGAAAATAATAACTAAGAAAACTACACTTATAATTTTTTTTTTATTTTAAGAAGAAGGCGAAAAAGATCTTTATTTTCGAAAAAAAATGTGACAACTATGTGTTCCAAATTTTGGTCCAAGCCCATTGGACTGTTTGGCGAAAAAAATAAAGAAAATGACGTCATAATAATAATAATACATGGGACAACCCACACAGCGCCATCTAGACCCAAAGTAAGCAAGTATTATGCTTGTGCTATGGGATACTAGACAACTGATATACATACTTCAATTTTATTTATCTTTTATAATTATTTACATATATAAATATTTTTATATCCAGACCTGGACCGAAATAAATATATTCATGCACACAAATCTTCATCCCGGGTGGGAATCGAACCCGCGGCCCTTAGTTCCGCAGTATTGGATCTCTAACCACTCGGCTAATCGGTCAGTCAAACGTAAACGACATTGGAAGTGAACCGCGCGAAATATGAAGGAAAAAAGGTATTACAATTAGCTCTCGGTCTCGATGTTTCCTGTGTATGAGCAGAATGTGCAAATCACGTAAATTTGTACTCGGATGTCGCACAGGCATGCTAGGCCGGCCCACCTCCATGTCTGGTGCGGTCGTTCGCCTCTATGACAGAGTTACGAGTTTTGCCAACATTTTTATTATCTGTTTTGATCAACAAAACTGGACCGACGAACACCAATTACATGTGCCTAAAGCAGTTCATTTATTTCAAGCGAGATCCGTTCCAGAAATCTTTGCAATCTCGAATCTGGATTATAAACAGTACATTTATAGGGTCGGTGTTACGTAGCTGTTTATACTTACATAGAAATGTCTATACCAGTTGTGTGTGGTTTAACAAACTGGCCAAGAGTGAGTCAAACTCGCACAACAAGGGTTCCGTACCACCGAACATTATAAAAAACACGTTTCTTGGTAAATTTTGTTATTTGTAGTTAAAATGACGATAATTAATACAGACTCTGTGAAAATTTCAAGTGTCAACCTATTACGGTTCAGACAATACAGTCTTGTGGTAGACGAACGAACAGACAGGGACGCCTTAGTAATAGGGTTCCCATTGGTGCCTTTTGGGTACGGAACTTAAAAATTACAAAGACGGTTTCTTAGCGAAAATTAGCTATGCGAAGTTCTAATCACAGGTCAGACAAAATAATGAACGTTATTTTTTTTAATATAAAAATTATTAAGAAATAACATTTGATTAGGGTTAGGACGAGGTCTTTCAGTCTTGTCATGCTAGCCTTATTGAGCCGTTGGGTCGTCAGGACAATACATCGAGTCGTTTGAAAATTAATGCATATGCTATGGTAGAAATGTCATTTGAAGATTTTCCAACTAGGCCATTTTCAATTACTTTCAACTCTAAAACTATTGAGCATAAAATTTTGCTAAATATTCGGGTTATATTTTGTAACTACAAACGCCCCAATAACTCATAGTTCTCATTTTTAAATTCTTTCTAGACACGAAAAACACACTAAACTAGCGGCTACAGGAACCGTGTATTTTTCCAAGATAAGAGTAGCCTATATGTTATTTTGATGTATAAGCTATACCTATCACTGTAATGTTTCATTAAAATCTGTTCCGCCGTTTTTGCGTGATTGAGTAACGAACATCTAAACACACAAACTTTCACGTTTGTAATATTAGTAGGATTTTAGAGGAAGATGGTCTAGGTTATATTTAAGTACCAAATTATTTTTGACTACGTGAGTAGTTGTGGTTTTGTTTACCATGGTTTCATTAACTCAGTGAACGGACATTAACTACTGGTCTTCGCCACACTTCGTTCAATCTACACTCGTTTTACACCTGGCCATTTATTGAATTGTTATTTAATGCACTCAGCCGAACACTTTTTCAGTTTGACCCCCATATAAGATAATTCTCCTAACCTTTGATTGTGTAATGTCTGGATAAAGAGTCAACGGCGTTAAAAAACGTTGATAAAAATACCTATCACCTAACTCTTCGGATATAATTCCCGTACACAGACACTGTACATGGTTAGTACCCAACTAGCAAAAAGTTATATGATATGATACGTATTTATTTAGTCTTGCGTTGGTTTTGTAGAGTTTAACAAGTCCCGATTTGGGCACAAAATCCAAGATCTTTAATCCTGAATGTGTCTTGTAACAACTTGGAACATGCTTTCTTACAATGATATATTACAGTGCGTCCACAAGCATACTAAGAATAATTAAAGCGTTTATGTAATTTGTATAAGATTTAGAGCATCTTAAGGTCCGATTTTCATGAATATTTTGCTAGTTAGTATGTAAAACTACGTAAATTTAAAAGTATGTAAAAGTAGGTCTGTCATTTTTGTTGTCACGGTATTGCGAGAGTCCATCCAGATATTATATAATCAAAGCCAACGTTCTAAAGTTAATCTGTTGCGTTATTTTTACTTTAAAAGTGTTTTTCTTCTTCTTAATATGGACTTTTAAAAGTCTTTGTGACATTTTTATGCTGGTGTTGCCACACTAGTATGAGATACAACAGGTTCAATTCAATATAATTCAAATATATGTATTTTTGGGTTCGAGTCCCGCCCGGGACAAATATTTGTGTGCATGTACATGTCTATTTGTGTCTGGGTGTAAAAAATATCTACATTAGTATGTATTATAAAGAATGTTTAAATATGTATATCAGTTGTCTGACACCCATATTACAAGCTTTGCTTAGTTTGGGAGTAGATGGCGCTGTGTGGAATGTCCAAGGTATTATTATGTAATATAATTCAATTCAAATATTCAATAAGCATGTGAAAATATTTCTGCTTGGGATTGATAATACGTAATAAGAAGCATAATATTGTACTTATCAAATAAATTGGGAATTGCCCTATATATCTTTTAACGTTCGTACAAGAAAGATCCCGGATGGTACAAACGTCCCAATTGATATCGGACATCTTTTAACCTCGATTTATAACACTGAAGTTAACACACTATCTAAACAATCGCCAAATCGACTCATCGACTGTGATAAAAAGTGAAGCGATCGACTTGGCGATCGAACCATAAACATCGTTTGTAAACGTCACTGACTCAGTTATTGGGGTTTCATGTGCGCAAGAAATCGCCAAAATGTTTGTATGACGTTGTAATCGATGTTTTTGAGTCGTGCGCCCACTAATCATGCAACATTCATGTAATAAATTCAGCCAATAATTACTACTGAAATATGCTCGTATGATCGATGAATGTTGACCCTCAAAATGGTAGTAAACATTATTTCTGTTACAATAAATAGAGCAAGGATTTGTATATGTGTATGTGCAATAATGTGCATAGCGAATTTTAAAATGTACTGTAGCTGCTCTATGAATTAATTTCGCCAAAGCGATGATGGGACCATTTCATTTATGTTCGCTTGGGTAAACAGCTTAGTTCGGATTGAATTTTTTTTTGAAGTTATCCAATAATTATTTGTTATATTTACCATCACTTTATTTATACTAATACTATGAATAGTAAAGATTAGATTTTTAGGTAAACTCAAAAACTACTTAACTAATTTTAAAAATTCATTCAACTATAAAAAGTTACATTATTAGCGAGCAATATAGGCAATTTTTTTCATAACTAGCTCACATAGAACATGCACGTTCTGTAAAAAATATTTCAGTTTTAAAATTTTCGTTAAAATTACCTACCTGTAGCAGAATTTTCACAAAAGCATGTTTCTTAGAAAAGAACTATTTATTGTTTTTATTTAAACGACAAGAATAGCAAATTAGTTGTTTTAATAAATTTCCTTGTTCAACAGAATCATTAGGCGGGAATGGTGCGCGTAATGGATCACGCCACTCACACGGCATTCGGGTTACACTTTTGTAAAAGATCTCGTTATTTTTGGCCTGAAATAGAACGGACGGGCGTGTGACACTAGGCTCATCACGAAAGTCTATGAAATAAACCATATGGGATATATTTTTACTTACATAGTAAAAAAATGAAGATACGGCCAAAAAAGAAATAATTAATATCATCATAATAATGATAATTATTTAACTGACCGATTGTAGAACCAAAAGTCGCGGCTTCGATTCCCGCCTGGGATAAACATTTGCGTGCATGGACATGTCTATTTATTCCGTGTGTGTGTATATTCTTTGTCTAGTACTCATAATACTTGCTTGCTTACTTGGGGATTAGAAGACGCGCGATGTGTGTAATCTCCCTAGTATTTATTTTTTTATGATTTTATACATTATAATATAATTTTAACTTTAATGTCAACTTTTATTTTATTTTTAATTTTAATTAATAAAGAATACTTTCTCGTTCTGCGTTTTAATTACTCAGTAATGATCGAGTGTGTGTACTGCAAAGAAATAATTAAGCAATTACATAGTAATATAAAACAAATATTATATGTATTAATCCTAACGAAATGGCAGATTAAGATATTAGGCTGTCTATAATATACATGTACCATTATCATTGCTGATACAATTTTTTTTTAAATTACGCGTGAAATGTATTACCAGAATATTAATTTGTTTTTTCAATACGAATTTTGCATGTACGTTATATTAAGTTCTATTGCACACTACTATATATTTTATTATTTACTAGCATTTGTCCACGGTTCTGTTCTTCGGACCTATGTAGCTAATATAATATTCTTGAAATTACGTTTTCGTTACCGCAGCATCGTATGTGACGTATTTTTCAAGTCTGTTACATTTTATTTAACTTGTTAAATAGCATATTAAATTGTAATCCTTGTTTAAAGGTATGCGTAATACCTACCGTATTTAAAAAAGTATATTTTTTCTTACTCTAAAATGTTGAAAACTATAATTTCATCTATTTACAAGCGTAAGTTTCATCAAAATCGGTTCATTGGTTATAGACGTACAAATTTCTCTTAGATTTATCTAATTTTGAAAAGCACAAATACGAAAGTATTTATATAATAAATAATCGATGTACATACGTATAATATTTAGATATTTTACACTCAGACACGAAACAAACAGACCTGTTCGTTCATGAACATGAATATTTGTTCCGAACGGGGATAGAACCAGCGATCTTTGGTTCTACAGCTAGGGTCCATAAACATTAACCGTAATGCACACGCGGTTTGAGGTAACCTAATATTGTTGTTGTTTCAGCCTGACTTGCAGTGGTGCTCAACATTAGACCTTCACTAATGCACGTGCTCATCTGCCACCTGCATTCAATGGATTTCCGATACCTTCATCAAATCACCCGTCCACCTAGCTTGGGGCGCCCAAACAAGTTCAAAACTTTTGATCGACTGTTGTCAATTCTGCGACATGTGCTCATTGCCACTTCAATTTATAATCTTCAAGGCTATGATTATTTCGGATTTCCTCGTTGCGGATTATATTGTGTCTCACAAAATAAATTAATATCGTTTCTTTGTTCCAGACTAAATGAATAGGTTCCGAAAGACTGATAAATTAGTTTTAGCCGCTAATCTTCTCTCCTATTTTCTTATTCTTTGCGTTTAATCCATTGATCCGTCCCACATAGACAACCTACTCTCAGTTCATGGGACAGGGTTAACAAAATACGGCGACCCGGTTACTGGATTAAACTTTTTTCTTTTAGATTGTGCACATTAAAAAGTTTGTTTTTACAAGTGTTTTAGACTATTAATTCTTAAATGGATTTTTTAATGGTTTTGATCCTGCACAATCATAAAGAAAGCTATACGGTCGAAGGAAAAAGCTTTACTTTGAGCATGTCCATTTATTCCGTTGCTGGGTGTAAAAGTATCTAGAATTATAAAGAATGTTTAAGTATGTATATCAGTTGTCTAGTACCCATAACACAAGCATTAAACTTGCTTGCTTTGGGACTAGATGGCGCTGTGTGGAATTTCCCAGTTATTTTTATTATTACTTTTCATTTTGAGTTAGTTCATTTGCGATTACTTTTATAGATGTTTATCAGTCAGTTGAAATTATTGTATTAAATAATTAAATTTTGATTTAGACATGTGTTTCATTAATCCAGTTTCTAAATAATTGATTTCGCTTCTTTTTCTAAAGCAGCTTTCGAGAATTCTTTATGGCATTTGGCATCATTAGTATATACTATCTAAAAATAAATCTAAAAATTATTTATTCTGAGTAAAGAATTAACACTATTTATATGACAAAAAAAAACAGAAAAGACACTCTTATTTTGATATGACTTGACATTTGTTTACGTATTTCACATCAGTTCTAATTTGTCATACGATTTAGTTTTTAATTCTTTATTTGCTTATAATAAAGATATGTAACGTCAGAGTAAATTAATACTCGGAAACATTCGGTTGCCAAAAATTAAGAATCTCTGCCCACGAAGTAATACTCCTCAGTTTTAGTGCACTCCGCGTACCTCGAAAAATTTAACAATCGTTGAAAAAGTCGTAAACTGAAAACTTGCTTTATAAACATCTCAACAGACTATCAGATCGTGATGACATAATGAAAAATATATGATAACTGAAGACACCGACTGAAGACATGTCTTTTTTAAAGTCTATGTAATATATTGACTGACTGTCCGATTGGCCGAGTGGTAAGAGACCCAACTGCGGAGCCAAGGGTTGCGAGTTCGATTCCCGCCTGGGACACATATTTATGTGCATGAACATATCTATTTGTTCCGTGTCTGGGTGTAAATATATATATTTACATATATGTATATAATACAAAAAAAAAGAATATTTAAATATGTATACCAGTTGTCTAGTACCCCATAATACAAGCGTAGTACTTGCTTATTTTGAGACTAGATTGCGCTGTGTTTAATATCCCAGATGTTATTATTATATACAAAAATAATTTTAAAAAAATAAATAAAACCGACTTCAAAACCATAAACTAAAAAGTTAAAAATAAAATTTTCACTTCAAAGAAAGGAGCATTAACAGGCGGTATATAGTTAATGAAGTCGGTGCCTACTCACTCCGACACTTTAAATTGTGTTTTATATTCGTTATAGTTGTAAATATATCATTGTTGTAATTGTTATTACCTGGTAAGTACCAATTTAAAGTGTCTGAGTTGGCACCGACTTCATTAACTATATGCCGCCTGTTAATGCTCCTTTCTTTAAAGTGAAAATTTTATTTTTAACTTTTAGTTTATGGCTTTGAAGTCGGTTTTTTTTCGAAAATTATTTTATTTTTCAATTTTTGGTTGAACGCATCTGTAACTTATTTGTATTTAGTATAAATGGGGCTTCTAAACGAGCTACTAAAATGAGTTAAATTGAGTGTCAAATTGACGCATCAGCATGCCTAGTAGGTAGTAGTATTCCTATGTAAAACCTTAATCTTAATTAAGTATTATTTTTGTGTGAACTGAACATTTTGGCATATTGAACCGTATGAAGTAAGCCCAACAAAAGGTAACTGCTGTAAATCGTTGAGGAATTCCCTCGACTATTTATGGTCTTCACCATCAGACCTGTAATGGCACTTATAACCCATATGAGTGCAAAGTTCTCATCAATAGAAATGAATTAAGTCCAAACACCAGGTCATTGCAGTAAATCGTTAAGGAGTTCCTTCGACTGTGTATGGTCTCCATCATCAGACCTGTAATGGTACTTATAACCCATATGGGTTCAAAGTTCCCATTAATAGAAATGAATTAAGTCCAAACACCAGATAATTGTTGTAAATCGTTGAGGAGTTCCCTCGAATGTGTATGGTCTCCATCATCAGACCTGTAATGGCGCTTATGATCCATATGGGTGGAAAGATCTCATCAACAGAAATGAATTTAAGTCATAACACCAGGTAATTGCTGTAAATCGTTGAGGAGTTCCCTCGACTGTTTTTCAGCTCTATCATCAGATCGACTCCCGTCCTTCATTAAATAGCACTAGTAGTAGTACTTTATAAAAACGATACTTTAAAATACGATTTTCGAAGGTTGCCCTCGATTTCTCTAGGATGCCATCATCAGATCCTGGTTTCTTTATCATGGTACCACTCCTGAGATATCTCCTTTCGACAAAAAAAATAAATCATCCAATTCGGTTCATAAACAACGAAGTTATCCCTGAACACACATTAAAAAAAATAAAGAAAAAAAAAACATTTATACGGTCGAATTGAGAAACCTCCTTCTTTTTTGAAGTCGTTTAAAAATAGCTTGACGTTAGTTTTTGTATAATAGGGATTGGGCTCAAATTTTGCATGGAGGCTCTTTAAGAATTTAAGTTATACTAATACAAAATGAGATTTTAGTAACCAGCCAAAATTTTTCTAGATGTTAGGTATCACCAATAGACCTCATTACGTAAATAAAAATGTAGGTCAAATATTCATAATCAATAATTATATCCTAAATATTTTTTAACAAAAATTGGCTACTTTCTACTTACATAGAGCGAAATGACGGGGCATGGGGCTTATGGGCGGGGCACGTGCACGTGCACTGGTGCCCTCGTGAAGGGTGACTAGTATATTGGTATTTTTGGGAAAGGTTTACGTAGTCTTGAATATTTTCCTATTCAACGATACTAAAAAGGAACAAGACGGCCAACGGATTTTTATCAAAGGTCTTTATATTAAAATTTGGCTGGTCATTAAAACCTCAACCTGTATAGACGGTGCTTACACCGTCTATGTTAATTACCTAAGATGTTAATTACCTTCTGTCTAAGGACAGAAGGTAATTAACATCTCTATACCATCCCAAATGTCAATCTCATCTCATAAATGCCTCATATGCACGCGGCGGACGGCGGGAAAACAATCGGCTTTTCTCTGCTGGATAACCAACGAGGCGCTGGCTACCGAGTAAGTGATGGTATGACGACTCACATAGCTCGTGTAGAGGCTGCAACAGCCTTGAGAACCTAATAACCTCTAAAATTACTGAAGCAGAAGGCAACAGAAAACCGCTGCTACTTTTTGCCATGAGTCATGGAAAGGTCTCCTATCAGACGATTAATTTTAACCTCCCTTATTCCTCTTCTTTATTTTTGAAACAACCACCCTAAAAATATTGAAAAAAAATTAATGCGGACTCACTTACAGTTAACTTAAACAAAAATCATAAGTCTTTGAATACCCTCGGGAAACGGAAAATATTCGTGAAAATAAAATGCGTCTAACGTCGGCTGTACACACTCGCCGAGCGGAGGAAAAGAGAAAAGAGAATAGGGGAATGAGAATGAGGGAATCTTTTATTCTATAGCGCTATCTCTGCCTCTCGCCTCCGATCGGCGAGTGTGTACAGCTAGCATAAAATGTGTGTGCACTATACCGTGATAGCCGAGTGGTGGCGAGCCCGCTTCTCGACTACAAGGTCGTAGTACGAATCCCAGAAACCGGCATGTGCGAATGACTTTTTCGGACTTAAGTACATAATTGTCACTAACTCCGTGCTTCGGAGAGCACGTTAAGCCGTCGGTTCTAGTTGCCGTCACCAGATGGCAGTCGTAAAAATTCACCAGCCCAAATTGGAGTGGTGTGGTGGATTAAGCTTCAAGCACTCTCATTCTCAGGGGAAGCCTAAAGCCCTGCAGTGGGGCATATCGAGCTGATATAGGTATAAAATGTGTTGCTTAATTTCACCGCCGAATGATAGACCGTTGGCCGATGTCGTTTTTCTAATGTACGATACATGTGTGTCGCGCCTAATGACATAGTACAGCAGATTTGTAAAGGCCTCCTATCACCTTTTTGCTTGTCTTTCTCTCCGTCTAAGATTTAAGATGTAACGCTATACAAAAATGCCGTGAGCATTAAATAAATGTAACCTTGTGAGATGATTATTTCTTAGCTCTCTCATTTTACCACACCCAACTCGAAATAGGATATGAATCATTTCCCTTAAAAATTGAGACGTTCACGTGGTCTGTAGTGACTATAGCTTCACCCAAACACTCAAACCATCTTATACATGTATATGATGTTCACTAGTCTCATATCCGCCACCGAAAACCACAAGTGGAAAGATGCAGGTTGGTTTTTTTTTAATCCAGACGGCATTTTTGAGATAGATTCCTAAATCTTTCTAAACGGTGCGCGCGGTGGCGGGAAAAACAAGCATATTTGACAATAAAAAACGCTTTTGAAATCTGCCGTATTATGTAAGGACATAATACGGTTTATTTCAAAAGCTTTTTAGGTCTAAGGAGACCCGATACTATACATCAGAAAAATTGCTTCGGCCGTCGTCGGTCTGTAATAAATTCAATTTGTCTAGTAGTTATTATAACAGCTTTCTTACACGAAGGATTGCGGTTAAAATCTAAAGGGGTTCTCGAACCTTTGTGGTATAGTAACCCGCCGCCATTTTAATTTTTCCTTAAAGTTTTCGCACATGTTGAAAGTGGTATATATGGGTAGGGGAGTTATTTTTCGTGCCACTAGTTGTACTGTCATCTAATAAACTGTTGCATCAACCTGGGAACAATTATTTGAATACAATGGAATGCGTATAGGAACTTTTTAATTGTTTTTATAAATCACTGATGCCGATCATTCTTTTCATTATTCTAAAATAATCTCCTTAATTTTTAAAATTTAACAATTTCAATTAAAAAATAGCCTGATCGGAATTTCTGATGTGAACCCTTTTTAGCAATGTTTACTAATATATTTTATAGTAAATGAACAATATTTCGCCTGCAAAAAGAATGAGGGGTTCACAAGATAGACCGCGATCTTAGATTCAGTGGTGCGTAACCATGAGAAAATATGACATTTGAAATCGAATGTCTAGGCGTGTAGGCGTTTAGCGGTACAGCTAATAATGAAAATTATTTCTGTCTCAACTACGACTCCGTCCGCATGGTATCACGATACCCATTACTTTGTTTTAAATCTACATAAATATTAGCGTATTTCTTAAATCTTCATAAAAACTTTTTAGTATATCCGATATATTTTGTAAATCTTCGCTTTGTACAATCATATCGTTTTTTTTTCTTCGTTCGTTTTTTTTGAATATGAAAGTTTTAATAATATTTGGTTTAATGGTTCTTGAATTAAACGAGTGCAAATAAACAGACAACGATAGAAAATAATGTTTTTATGAATCATAAAAAGATTGCTGAATAAGTCTTACGCAGTTATTAAAGTTTGCGTATATAAACCAATTTCAACGGCCTAGTGAGAATGTGTATAGTAATATTGTAGTACAGGGCTATGTCTGTCTTTTCTCCAATAAAATAAATAAATGAAAATCCGTAATACCAGACGACTTTAAGGATCAATTTTGAGCCTGGGGTTTTTATTTTGAAACTATAGTAGAAGTATTAATTAAATCTATGGCCCTACAGTCCTGGAAAAAAAATCAAGTTTCTACGTCAAAGACGTAAAAAAATTTGGTTTTTAAACACGTATTTTAATGCGTTATCAAAACTTATAGAGTATGTCTCATTGACCAAGTTTCTTGTTTGGTAGGTACCCATTGAGGTAGGGAGATCGTAACACAACTAAAGGCAAAAGTCTGATACTAACCAATTTCTCATTTTAGATGGATTTTAAAGTGGATATTAAAATGCCTTATATATCTCGTGTTTCTAATGCATATATAATTTGAATTTATTCAAATGTAAATCTCGCATTTTAAATCAAACGCTTAGCTTACAAACAGCTAGCTCAACAATATTTTTAAATTATGATAATATATCTGGGGCATCCCACACAGCGCCATCTAGTCCTAAAGTAAGCAAGTATTATGCTCGTATTATGGGGTAGTAGACTACTAGACAACATATATACATAAAATATTCTTTATAATATATACATATATAGATTATTTTACATCCAGATACGGAACAAATAGACATATTCATGTACAAGTGGTGAGCGATAAAAGCGATATACACGTGTAACAACACGTAACCCTCAGGACGCTAGTCCCACTATTTTGGTTCAAGCGTCTAATAGAAGTGTGGGCGAAGTCACAAACAAATCTTGTATAAAATATTGTGAACGTCACTGAAACTATTCCGCGATTTTTTTTAATGGTTTAGTTTTAAAAAGTGTGATATATTACTTTTTAAACAAATAAACTGCTGTGAATAACAATAATATAAAAGTAAGAATAAGAGTAAGAAGTGTCGTGTCGTGATAGCCTGGAGCTGCAGCGAACCTGTTTCAAATCTATAAGGTCATGTGGCCGTGGTTTGATTCCGGGCGTGTACCAATGAGTTTTCTGACCTAAGGACATTAACTATCATTGACTCCGTGCCTCGGAGAGCACGCAGCAGGAAGCAGTTGGTCCCGGTTGCTGTCAATAGATGGCGGTCGTTAGAATCCGCCAACCCGCATTGGAGTAGCGTGGTGGATTTAAGCTCCAAGCCCCCTCATCTTGAAGGGAGGCTTAAGCCCATGCAGTGGGGTATAAAAAGGGCTGATGGAATGGAATGGAATAGTAAGTTTAGAACGAGCGCTAGTCAACTGTACTATTACAAAAACGTAAGCCGTAAAACCGGGGGAAGGTATACGGTGAAGTGTATGTAGGAGGGTTCAACACGTATAGCGACAATAAGTTACGGGAAGGGTAAATAGAGCGTCATAGTTAACGACATTGTTTTCGATTATTTTTCCTTTTTAAAATTAATATTGTACCTAACAGATTATGTTCTAGCATCTATCTTATAATATTTCTACTTCTCTGGCTCTACATATTGGAATTTTAAAAGGAAAGTTCGAGATCCAATCTACAGTTTCTTTTGGATAGAAAATTTCCGTAACGATTAAGCTATGTTCGATCTTTGACAGCAAGTAATGAATTATTCCTGTCGCGTCATAGTGTGCGCGGGAATTTGAGCTTTCATTAAAGCTTTATTCTAAGAAAAAGGTCAACGTCCTGCCTGCAGCAACCAGGTCGTGCCGGCTAGATTTCAATCACTTCACTAGATCCGCCTGTCATTTATTACGGACTTCCTTTCTGCTGAAATAGGATTTTGGTAGTATAATGTTTATTACTATTTCAAAAACGAAATAAAAATATCATATTAAAGATATTTAAAACAGCAATGTAATAAATAAAATAAGTTAAAATTATTGTTGATTTATAAATCTAAATTACTCTGTTTGTCGTGATTCAGAGTAATTTCGTCCATCCGTCTATCCGCGAGTCGGTCAATTACTTTTTGGAAAGAGAACTATTTCAATATGCAAATATTAGAAAAAAAGTAAATAGTGAATGAAAATAAGCGAAACTAGGCAAATCTTTATAAAAATTAATTTATCACGCACGCAAATAATTTGGCAAAGCGAAGATATTTAGCATAACTAAATCATTCGTTTGAAAAATATTTTTATTTTTTTTGTGACGATCGTAGCTTGTATTTATATTCACCAACAAAAATATTACTAACAATTTGTATAGTACAAATGCTTGTATCAATTTTTCCCTGTCGCGGAACGACACAGAAAGCATCTCTAGCTGTCACCGTGTTATATAAACGGCTTTCACCCACTTTCTAAAAGTTGCGTAATTTTCAAAATTTTAGGTCAGAATCCTAGATTCTTACACTGTTATGTAACTAATCGACCGATATTTTAATTTGTGTATTTATTACAGTGAAGTACATCGTTATTCAGTCGCATCTTTTAAATTTCTTCTTTTATCTATTATTTAGATCCAAAAACGCACTTATTTACTTTTAGGACAGATAAAACAATTATTTAAAAAAAATACAATTAAAACGAATAAAGTAGTAGAACAACCTCTCAAAATATAATAATTTATATTTACGGACTTCCCAGACATTTATGAAAATTCATCTGACGTTGAAATTGATCTTGTGTCGTCATCTGGGTGGTTGAGCTTGTGGCGCTGGTTTCCACAGAAAAAACCCAACGTAAAACTATTTAAATAATAATGAAATAAGGTCACTACGTCAAATGAAATCGTAATCCTCGTGAATCAATAAAAATATTAAGACTTAATTTAGTCTAACACAATGCGATTAGTGAGCATCTGTTAGATGACGTCATACGAATATTTTGTTGACGACCGCTTAGCTTAGCCTAGTGGGTAGCGACCCTGCCTACGAAGCTGGAGGTCCCGGGTTCGAATCCGAGGTCGGGTCAGTATTTATATGATGAATATTAATACTGGCACCGGGTCTTGGTTGTTATATGTATGTGGTGTCTTCGCTTGGTACCCAAAATACAAGCTAATGCTTAGTTTGGGGCCAAGACGTTGTTGTGATTGTGTGTGTTATTATTATTATTATTATTATTATATTATTTGTTTACGTTAAATTATGTGCATAATGGCCCGAAATTATAAAATTATTGTAAGCTTTCAATAATATATTTACGCCTGAATTTGCTTGAAATATATAATACGCATAAAATCGACAAGCTTCTGAAACCAATAACATTTAGATAAAACTGATTTCTGTAAAAATTTCTGGCCATTACACGTAGGTATTATGTACGAGATAAATGATGCTTATATAAAATGTATCACTACAACAAATAGGCGTTTTGCCATTGGACGACACGGCGACCATACGGCACGGCACCGTTGTTCGTTTTTCCACTGAACCCGGTCTACATCATCGCTTCCTTCTAGCCGCCCCGCGTACACGTACACGCAAACTGCTGCAGTACGTACACAATAATACACACGCAGTTTTGCCGGCCGGCATCGAGCGGGAAGCTTGGTGGAGTTGTCGCAGAGCCGTCGCCGACGCTGACAAGTGGATAAACATGTCATATATTCCATACAATTTTGTTACGATGGCAGCGGCGTCGCCGCCGTGTCGGCAAGTAGAAAAACTCCCATTAGTTACTGAGTAAAATAGAAATAGGACTTTTTGTGTAAGTTGCATTTCCCCTATTAATCTTGAAACACTTTGTGAATGGTTTTTATTAGAATACTAACTAGCCTGCATTATACGAACTTACTACGCAAATTATCATTCCTATCTAGAGTCAATTTTTTGATTTGTTAAAATTCAAAATTTAAATAGTTAGTTAATGTAAATAATAGTTAATTTGAATAGTTAATTTGCACCTTCTGCTCACTTGAAATTTTTTGTTTAATTAGGTGAGCTCTACACGCTCTATAAGTTTGGAGTACATTCAGCCGAACACCCCTTATAGTTAATGCATAAAAAGTCGGCGTAAAAAAACGTAGGAAAAATTATCACCTAACCGTTCGGTTATAATTCACGCACACAGAAACGGTTTGTACACGGTTATTATGTCGTACCAAAAATATGTAGTCGGTCTGCTGAGTCACACACACAAATATGTAAAAGTTCGTCTGTCATTTTTGTTGACATTATATTGCGAAGATTCATCCATACACTCTTCCAAGAGTCAATAGAATTCACCAAATAGAGCCGACCAAATTAACACTTATTTTTGTATGTATTATATTATCACATCTTCTAATTTTGTTTTATATAAATAAATAATAAATAAAAAGTCAACAAACTTAAAAAAACTAACAAATTAACAGCAATACTTAAAACTAAACAACCTATTGGTACCAAAATGGACTCCGCTCAATATAAGGTCGTGAGGCCAGAGGACACGTCCTGATCATTGGTATAGTATATAGACAAATAGTTAAAACTGAAGAACCCTACCTTCTGCGTGATCCGAGACGCACTTGACGGAGCTTTTTATTTATGTACTTGGTTTTCTCGGAACACATCACAAAGCGGACGTGTTAGTAACGACCAAACCAACCAAACGGAAAGTTTATAAGAATCGTTTTCAATTTTAGTACAAAGACAAACCCTGTGTTACTTTGAATCATGAAATGATTTTGAAATACTTATTTCTGTATTAGTATTTTTAGGGCATTGCACTGCATGCAAACAATAAGTTCCAATTTTTCCTGTTTTTTAATTACTAAAAATTGAAGATGATTTCTGATTTTAATTTGTTTGTTTGTCACACCTTGATGAAACTGAATAATAATGGATCTCACAGAATTTAGGTACAGACAGAAGATTTTTAGGAACTGACAAAAGCCATATAAAATCGAAAATTTCACTTAGTTTCCATAGAATAGAAAATTCCAAGTTCAATGTTTATTATATAAAATTTGAAACAGAAATTGATGACCGCTTGGCCGAGTGGTTAGACACCCTGACTCCACAGCCAATGGTCGCGGGTTCGATTCCCGCACGGGACAAATATTTGTGTGCATGAACATGTCTATTTGTTCCGTTTCTGGGTGTAAAATATCTATATATGTATATATTATTAAAAAAAGATATTTAAGCATGTATACTAGTTGTCTGGTACCCACAATACAAGCGTTGCTTAGTTTGGAACTAGATGGTGCTGTGTGGGATGTCCCAGGTATTGTATTATTATTATTATATACATTATATAACTGGTGTCACATAAATCGAAGTAGGTTATACGATTAGAAGCGTTTATTGCGAGTGCCTAGTTTTACTTTCCAATTTTAATATTATGATCAGTGGTGAAGGTAATGAAATATATGTTTTTTTTCTTTTTATATCACTCAGTATTAATAGATTGAGATTGGGCGTCACAAAGTTATCGTATGACTGTAGGATTGGGCGGGCGACTGACAAATGCGTCGGTCGGCGGCCGCCAGCGAGATGCCCTTTCCCGCTACACTCGCGGTCGCCCCTTTCTCGGGCGGAGTATTTATGTTTGATAGTTACATAGTATCGATAATTCTTTCGGGAAAAATATAAATTTACCTAATGTGAAAATTTGGCCAACCAATTACTTTTTTAAATTCAGGCTTTAGTTCACACATAATCTTTTGATTTTTTTTAAATAATGAAAAAGTTCACAAAATCCACACGCAAGACCAACACATAATTTGTAATAAATATGTCGAATGCCGGCATTAATTCCTATTACAAATGTGTTAACGTAACATTTGATTGAATGATGTCGTCTGGTTAAAAATGAAACGTGGAGCAGGAATAGGAGATTATAGGCGGTGTTACGTTACGACATAATCATAAACGCCGTGAAAACATGTCTATAGCCCCAGAATTGTTTATAGGAATCAGGAATAGAAACCGCTTAAATAGTAAAGACACGGTGCCGGTTACTTTTGAGTGGTAGACGATAGGCGGCCTTAATAACGTCTTTCTCCTTTGTTTAGAACTGCAGTACAAAATATCGAAAATAAATGATCAACAAGACTGAATAACAGTTCGCAATAATTCACCGATATTCCAAAAAATACCACGTGCTAGGATCCACACAAACAATACTTAGCTGGTGTATAAGTAACGGTGTAGGTAGAAATTGTAAAAAATTTGATGACGCGCCGCGGCGATGCAGCAATCCAGTTATTTTTTCCTGACAAGAATAATTATATAAGAAAAACGTGTTATAAGTGAACTATGGACAAAAACGCACCTTTCACAGTCGTCAGTTTTAGCTTTATCGGCTGTTGTAGTCGAAGGAGATTTCCCTCGGGGATAGTTTTTCTTGGGTCGCACGGCCAACTTGTGTTTGGCCGCCGTCGTGTCGAGTAGCTCTGGCTGACCCACGTCCAAATCCGGGTCCAGACGGGGTTTCCTGTGACAAAATGGAAAATTGGTATTTGGTATTAATACATGAAAGGTGCTTTGAGGGGTTAAGGTTTCTAAGTTTTTAAATATCAGTAGAATTCTAAAATAAATGATCTTGTGTGTCAATGATAGGTTGTGCTAAACGATTACCAGATAGAAACAACGAAAGCTTTTTTTGTTGGAACACCTAAGGATTTAACCCAACAGAGTTATACATTGAAGATCCCACGCAGCGCCATCTAGTCCCAAAGTAACCAGGTATTATATGCTTAATATTATGGGTTACTAGACACTGTCGATAGATTGTAAACAGAGACTTTTACAATCTATCTAGGTAAGGTTAGGTTTTCATTGCGTCAATGCGAGAAGCGAAGCGGAGCGGAGCGACGACGAGCCACTCAAAACCTCAAGAAAATATGATTTTCCTAAAATCAGCTAGTAAAAAGCTTACAATATCACTAGACTGATTATAAACTAAAGGTTTTTACAATTTTATAGTAACATATATAAATATTTTACACCCAGGCACGGAACAAATAGACATGTTCATACACACCAATATTTGTCCAGGGCGGGAATCGAATCCACGATCCTTGACTTCGCAGTTAGAAGGGTCGTTAACCACTCGGCCGATCGGTCAGTCAATAATATAATTTATTACGATTTTCATATGCGAATGAATTAACAATCTTTTTTATCCTATACGTATATATGTTAGGTAAATATTGGTTTCAACCTAGGAAGTTGCCGTTTTGTATGAAATAAGTTAAAGTTTTTTTTTTTCAAACACCTTTATTTCTGTTATTCAAAGTAATCACCCGTGCAATTGATGCATCTTTGCCAACGCAGTAGCAGTTTATTGATCCCCTTCTTGTAAAAATCAACTGGACGGGAGGCAACAAACTCTTCAAGGGCATTTGGTACTGTCTCTCGGGAAAAGAATTTTTCTCCCGTTAAAAAGTTGTCCAAATTTTGTAAAAAGTAATAGTCGGTAGGTGCAAGGTCTGGTGAGTATGGCGGATGAGGAAGAACTTCCAACCCTAACTCTAGCAGCTTGGAGACTGTTTGTTGTGCAGTATGGGGTCGCGCGTTGTCGTGAAGGAGCAGCGGGGACGACCGATTGACTAAAGCTGGTCGCAGACGTGCGAGCCTCTCCATCATTGTCTTCAATTCTTCGCAGTACACATTTGCAGAAATGCTCATGCCGTTTCGTAAAAAGCTGTCACACACAAAAGAATCACACCGGCACTAGGCTACCAAATAGTTACATCACCTTTTTAGGGGTTATTTTTCGTTTAACACATTGCTTTGGTGCTAAACCAGGATCTAACCAACTTGCTGAACGCTTTCGATTGTCGAACAGATTCCATTTTTCATCACAGGTAGCAATCCCGTTCAAAATTCCTTCATTTCTGTGCCTGTTGAGCAACGCGAGGCAGGTCTCGCCGCGTACGTTGCGCTGGCGATCGTTAAGTTCGTGGGGTACGCATCTATCAAGCTGTTTTACTTTGCCAATTTGTCGCAAATAGTCCAATATTATTTTGATGCTAACATCAAAAGCTGCTGCTAGTTCAGCTGTAGTATGAGTATCATCAGCTTCCACAATCGCCTTCGATTCATCATTGTTGACCAAAGCGTCCGGCCGACCACGAGGTTCATTATTCAAGTCATAATTTCCAGAACGGAAGCGGGAAAACCAATAACGGGTTGTGCATTCGTTTGTTAAGTTCTCTCCGTAAACGTTGCTGATGTTACGTGCCGTTTTATTTATTTTTATACTTTGTGCGCATTAGATCCACGACAGAACTCATATTCCATAATTACACGAATTTTTAGAGTGTCGATTATGACGAAAAATGTTCAACTGTAATGAAAGCATAACGCTTATCAATAAACAAAAGACTGACTCTGTAAAAAGAATGTCATGTTTTGAAAACAAAATTAATTTTAATTTAGAATTCACAGCCAAATTTTTTTTTTGTTTGGAATGGCCAGTACTAAAGAACGGCAACTTCATAGGTTAAGACCTAATATTCTTAATTTTGAAGTCTTCATGATTAAGAAAATACATTATTACGAAATAAGTTAAGAATCTATGTCGGCACAAGAAGCTAAATAGCTTAGTGGAAATGTGGAACAACGAAATACAAAAATTGATGATTTCAATACATATTAGACTGGCATTTCTCTTACACAGAAATACGTAGTCATTTTCCGGGAGGGGTGCAGGAGAAACATGAACGACGGGGTTCATTTTTTGGCCCTAATGGCATTAGAGACATCGTTCGTTTATCACTGAACCATTCCATTCGTTTTTTTATTAGTTTCCGTATTTCAAAGAGGTGATAACCGAATTCATAAATTTGAGTTATACATCCGCATATCACATGTCTCTAACTTGTAAACGGTTCGTTTATCTCTTCAGCATCCAAAAATGTCTTTTGTTAGTTTTATAGCTATTAATGTGAGTGATGCATCCTTCTCTGTCGACGGTTATTCGTAACAAGCGTATAAAAAATGTGCGTATAACTTTATAGGGTTATTCGGTATATTAAGTTATAATTTGACACAAGGATATAAGATTATGCGGGAGCTCATGAGCAAGAATAACCATAGCTAATTAAAAGCTGAACTTTTGATATTGTAAAATTGTAAATTGTAAGCTCTATCGTGCTTATTAACAGACTGTGGTCAATCGGTAAGGTATGATGGTATGGGGTTATTTGCCTACGATACTTTTATGATTATTTAGAAATAATAATACATGATAATAATAATAATACATGGGACTTCCCACACAGCGCCGTCTAGTCCCAAAGTAAGCAAGTATTATGCTTGTGTTATGGGTTACTAGACAACTGATATACATACTTAAATATTCTTTATAATATATACATATATATTTTTTTATTTTTTTTTTTATATATATAACAACCAAGACCCGGTACCAGTATCAATATTCATCATATTAATACTGACCCGACCTGGGATTCGAACCCGGGACCTCTAGCTTCGTAGGCAGGGTCGCTACCCACTAGACTAAGCGGTCGTCAAATAAATGATTTAAAATAAAAAGATTTTCTTATTCTAACAGAAGAAAAAATTTTATAGCCGTATAAAAAGTATTCTAAAATGCAGAGTAAAATTTGTGTAACGGAAATGTGTTGGTCGCCTCAGTAGGCCTCGATTGGATTCGAGTGTTTGCGGTTGCTTTTCATTTGTTCATTTGCTTTTATTATTTTTTTATTATTCATACATGGTGATGAAGGTTTCATAATGAAACTGGAAGGTGGGTACTGGAACTCCTCAATGGCTACATCTAAACATTTCACGTTTGGAATCGTTTCATCTCGAAGTATCTCATTTGTTGGGACATGAAGGATTTCCTATTAAATTTTACAAAATCGATGGGCCCGTGATCCACTCTTTTTTTTGTATATTGTTTATATTTACATAAACAAAGTGTCTGGTACCAGGCAGTCAGTTACGTTGGTGTTCGACAAGTCAGCAGTGATACGAATCTATACATATAACAAAACTACTTTTGCTGCCGGTTTGTAAAGCGTATCTATACGTAATACTCACGAGGTACGTAAATAAAGGATTTCAGTAAAATCTTTGAGTATTTTTTTGAGATAGGACGGAAAAAGTAAATACTGAATTTTTTTCCATCGTGTAGAGGGATTAAATAATTACAGCCCCAAAGCAAAAAAAATAATTTAAAATAAATTTTTAATTTATTATTAATAAACGATAAATTAATTTGGTTCAGAAATGACTAAAGGTAACGAACAGCATAACGTTATCTTTCCCTGCGGTAACTACGCAGTGCAGAAGGGCTTATTGGATTAAATCACCCCTCCAGTAGGTACCGCTCGTGAGGCGAACATGCACCGGTATACCTTTGATCAGTCGATCACAATAAAGACCACCAGGATTTATGGTCCAAAAAAACTTGCATGACCAAAAAAACATCTACATTAGTTTCCAGGCCATATGAAATCTTCAAACTGTTACTATTTATTTGACCCTGTAACCAAACGTTTTCGAGCAACCTTTGTTACCATCTCCGTTGCTCTCATTGATGTATTAGTATGTGGATGCAGCATCACAATAGTTGGAGATGGTCCGCAAATGTTCGTGAAGAATCTTCACATAACTCCATAATCTTAACCTCGGACCAAGTATCAATGAACAGAGCCATAAGACGTTGCCGCTCTTGTGTCTTTTAAAAAATGAGTTGTATATCTTTGTCCATATCACGTACCATATATGAGTATCACATAGCTATGAGTAAAAAATGCAGTTTATGTAAGATTGGCAACGCTGCACTGTCTGCTGCGGTCACACTAATTTAGAAACCTTATTAGAAAAAACCTCGGGAAAAACACTTATTTGGGTAGATATACAATTTTCTATAAGTTATGAATATATTATAATTTATATCGACTGATATGTGTTTTTCCGGACGTTTTTGTTTCTAATAGGGGGTCGCTTTATTGTTACATAATCGCTTGGAAAGTTTCAAATTCATTGAGAAGACAGAACAGAAATGGCGCCGAAATTCCAATACTCCCTCATTGACAGTCCTGTTTTTCTTCATTAAACAAAAAAATAAATAAATATATACCTATGTATACCCGGCTTTTTGACTGCCACGGACGACACACGTCTACACACAGAGACACCCTTTCTTGTGGTTTCATTCACTATATAGACAAGTTTAGTATAAATTAGAATTGTTACGACTGTAGACTTTGTGTGTGTGTGTGTGTTTAAAAGTTTAGTTGTTCTGGCGCTTTATAGGAAATTCCAATTAAATCGTTCGTCGATTGTATTTCACTGAAGCTACTTGAATTAGTGATCTTTGTTTATAATTCATGTCGAGGATATGCATGTTACAATGTAATGTCATTTACCTGTCTTTGTGTACGTCACTGAGAAGTTATAAATAACGATTTCATTTTACATTTAAAATATTCTAAAAAGAAATCCAAGGTGTTACATGGGCCAGTGGTAATAGATCATGTTCCGGCCATCAATCAGTATAGTTTGACAGACATATGCGTGTTAGTTTGAATGCGAAGGCGAATCCAATGTCAGGGTCTGTGTTTCTCCGGTGTCGTTTGTTTGACTTTTCTTTGGAGCAGGAAAAACTGGCTAAAGTGTATAAATACTGTCGTTAAGTGGGTATTGTAGACAGAATCTTATTAATAAAGACTGGCTATTAAAACCGATGTATAGGATCAGATAGAGAAAATAGGTTAATATTATTATATATAATGCATTCAAACATCGTTTATTTATTAAAAGTAATTGCACTGAAATATGCGAGTGTCTAAAAATAAAAATTTACATCAATCTAAAGCACAATAGAAACTAATCTCCGACTACGGAAAAAGCGAACTAAAAACACGAAACAAGATATTCCCGTTTCAAATCAAAGCCTGAGATTCTGTAATACTCGGGATACAGCCGTCATCGCATGCCTTTACTTACACGTTATTGCAACAGCAAACATACGGGTTGATGTCAGAACCCTGCTTTATGGCATTTGAAAAAAAAAAATCTATTTTTTTTTTCAGTAACATGTACTCCACTGGTTGCTCTTTGTAGTCTAGTACACAAAGTCGCAGTGAATGGAGTGAAAACAAAATAATAATACCTATCCTTCATAGTTTGATTTAGCAAAAACCTATGTAACGTTCAATTTGTAAAACAAAATAATGAAATCTCGGTAATTCAGTAGCCGAACGATTCGAGATTTTGACATTTTTTTAATTTTGTTTTATTGCATTACTATCTCGAATAAATACCCATGCTTCAATGACCTTAAACTACGTATTACTGAATAATTATGAATTATACTTCACTAAACTGAAAAATAGGCCTTTGTCCTTCAAGACTGAATCTGTTCGGAAATATAATATACTATTAACTATTTGAAACAATATCAAACATAGACTGCGAATCGACTTCAAAAAATATATTGTCTTAACAGGTGTCAACTTCGTTTTGTGCTAATGTTATTCGTGTGAATCGACTACTAATCAGAATTTCAAATTACTTAGTTACATTTTCATTCAAAATTTTAATCTTGTACTTTACTAACGCGTCTAATAAAAATAAAGTTTTTTATTGCTTTAAAAGTCTAAAAAGTTTGAACATTAAGTGTACTTATTTACGAAGATTGTAATTTGACACCATTATAATTAAAGGAACAAGTTTATAATGCTGAACAAAACTTTCTTCTAGAAAAGTTGCATAAAAAACATCTGAAAGTCAATGAATTATTTATTAAAATTTCTTTCCGTTTCTCTGTGCGTGAATTGTAACCGAACTTTGTTATATTAATCTGCGTTCTTCGACGCCGAATTTCCATTTTGAGATATTTACGTTTATCCCGTGTCTAATATTACTTCATGCTAGAGCAACCACCTCACGTTTGATGTATGTTATAAATAAGTTGATTATTCATAGCCTTTGAGAATCTCTAGTCGTCATAGATGGTCATGCTATATGCATACACGTTTTATGGGTGAATTATGGCCTCTATTACAAATATTACCTTTCTTCACTGAACCAAATTTAGTGTAAAACCATTGTGAAAGTGTTTAATTATTAAAAAAAAACGGTTAAGTGCAAGTCAGACTTGCGCTTTGGGGGTTCCATACAGTAATATGCGTATATTGACATGTTTGTCGTTACTCGTCGCCAGAATGTCACGTAAACGCATATTTCAATTTGAAAATATTTAGTATGTGAAATAGTAACAAAATAACAATTTTCAGATTTATTAGTGCGTACGTATGTGCCGTAAGACTTGTTTCTTGTCAAATTTTATGATTCTAGGTCAACGGCAAGTACTCATAGATTTTAATTTACTTGCGAGTGTCCAAAATATGCGGCTTAAATGACGGGTTTTACTTTTATTGCGTTGCTTTAGAAACATGATTTTTTTAAAACTCCAAGGGACCGTAAAATTATATTAAAAATTTATGATTTTTTTAAAGCTTCAAGAGTCCTTAAACTAATAATAAAAAATAATTTCAAATTCATACCCTACACGCATTCCTGAAAAAAAAAGAATGTTCTAGAAATAAAATAAAGTTATATGACTGTAAATTAACTATTTTCGGATTTTTTCCTTTACTTGTGCTGGGAGTCCTTGCTTCTTCTTAAATTTCATAATTCTAGGTCGACTGGTACTACCCTTTAAGTTTTGATTTACTTGCGAAGTCCAAAAGCAGCATAAATTACCGTATTTTTTTATTGGTTTGACTTGGAAGTTTGATTTTGATACAACTTTAAGAGACCGTAGAATTAGGTTTTTGAGATTAATTTTAATTTTATACCTCCACGCGTTTCTGAGAAAAATGGTTTTGACTGACAGACAAACAGACGGACGGACAGACGGATAACGAAGTGGCCATTTAAGGGTTTCTGTTTTTACTTTTGAAGTACGGAACCTTGAAAACACTAAAGGTCAAAAGTTGGAAGCTTGTTGTCTATGTTTTGCGAGAACAATCTAATAATTATTAGAGGATGAATATTTATAGAAAGATATATAGACAAATTATGGTTTTTCTTAAACGCAACTATTTGAATCTGTCATGACATTAATTCATCAATAGATTGCAGCGAAGAATAGAACTCCAGTCCATCATTATTTTTTCAATATACATATCTAGTAATAACAAAGAAAAGGGTCACTGATCAGCGCCTGGAGCTGGAAGTAACCTCATTACGTGATGACGTCAAAGCGTGTGTTTTCTGGGACAAATGCTATTTTGGCCGCTACATACACACCGCCCAATACGTAAACTGCACATCAGTTCTGTTCTATTGACAGTTAATAAAATATCGATTTTAAACATAACGGGGATAAGAACAGCTATTTCTTTTTTTCAGGAGTCACCGCTGTTGAATTATCCTATAGTTTGACATATAACTGTCAAACAACTAAGGATTTGACGAGGCAGAACAGTTTTTAAAATAAACAGATTTTAAACTAATTTTTTTGTAGCTATTTATTAAAAAATACGATACTTGACTACTATTAAATATATTATATTTATTATCAAAAAATAGGCTTTATACAAAAACAAAATTTATTAAGAAATTTGTATTCGGTTGAAGAGTATGGAAATTATAAGCTTTTAAAATTTTATCTCTGTCTATTTCATCCAAAACGATATTTAACATTATTTTAAATGGCCTAACGTTACACATAGGTACGCCGCGCCGTGCGATATAGCCCTCTCTGTCTAACAGGACATTTTAAATATTCATAACTTTATTAGTAACGACTTATTTTTTTAAATTCTTTCACTATTGTGATACATTTGGATAACACTTTCATATTAAATAATTAAAAAAAAATATATCAACTAGCGTATTATGAGAACCCACATATATCCGAAGGAACCGTACACTGTGGGAAAACCTTTTCGAGGGAAACATTTTAAGTTAAATATACATCGAAGTTATGTATATATGTTATAATTCATATACTGGCAAGTGTTTTAGGTTTTGTAATTTTATATCAATTTATTAAAGAATGAAAATAAAACTGCTAGTGACATCTGTTTCGAGCTTTTAGATTTTAACGTCATTAAAAGGATAAATTAGGAGTTTAAAATATACCTCGACACCAATATAGTATATCTTTTTTTAAAGGACTTACGCTTTAAATTAAGCTCTAAATGGATTTTTTAAAATATTTTATTTATTAAATAAGGTAATATTGTGAACATAATAGAATCATTCTCAACTGTGTGAATACTAATGATTAATTTAATTTTTATGATATTGTCTGTCAAACATTTTGGTTATTAAATGTCTGGATAGAGAGTCGGTCTCAAAAACGTAGATAAAAATTTCACCTAACAGTTCGGTTATAATTCACGCACACTGAGACTGTTCATACATTGTTATGCATCATAGCGAGAGTATATGATCTGTTGAGTCACAAAGTATGTAAAAGTTGGCCTGCTATTTTTGTTGACATTGCATTGCGAGGGTCCATCCAGATATTATATAACCAAAGGTCACATATCACAAAGCGTAAATCACTGAAACGAACAATATTACCCGATATTAAATAATTGCTTTCTTCGTTCTACTTGATAAAACTAATAGTAATCAATTATGAGGACTTTTTTTTCATTATTCTTTGAAAGTAGAAAATATTAAGAAACTATTGACTAATCATAACAGCATTTGTCCTTAAAATTTTAATTCAAGATATTAAGTGATCGCTTATTAAGTATTCTATTGTACCATTAGTTACTATTCAGACAAATTTTCTAAAGATAACGCGATATTTTATAAAATGTTACACGGTGATGTGCAGTTTATATGTTTGTTCACTGTACGTATTCATTTCGACGTAACGTTGGTTCCTTATGACGTACTTTAATATTTTTATGATTAAAACTATGTATGCAGAGACTCCGCCAAGTGAAAAAGATATATATATATATATATATAGGAGAACAAGACACGAAACATGGATATCATTCATTTATAAATGATAAATATTTGTACCTACCAAACAAATTCATGAGATAAAATCCCTCCCATTTTGACTGAGAGCTAAGTACGCTATTAATTTATAGTTACTAGTTATGCCTGCGGCTCTGCCAATGCTTAATATATCCGGCAACAATGTTTCCCCTTTCCCGTTCCTTCACCAATATTGCATCTCACAACTCGAAGCTTGTCAATCATTTCTAAACTTGATTAGTAATTCATAGGACTCTTCGACTAGATTTAACATGCTTATGTTACTCTCTGTACCTTTAACTACATCTGTACAAAAAAATGACGTCATTTGGTATCTCTATTACGCCACGAAGAAAGGACAAACAAATATAGTTTCGCATTTATAGTACAGTGCGTCCGCTCAAATGGTTTACGCGCTTTATAAAGCCGCGGGCGTCGTCGCCGAAAAACAGCGGGCGGTGACTTGAAAGACAGGCTCGCGCTGTACACATGCAGTGTATGTTGGTGCGTCGCGCTTTTATAATAAACATATACAAAACGATTCGGATGACTAATATTTAAATGTGTTATTTTTTCTTCTACCGTTTCATTAAAGTACTTGAAGTAAAAAATAAGGAAAAATGTGTGAAAATAAGGAAAAAAGTAGATACTAATACAGTGCGTAAGTTCAAATGGTTTGCGGTACACCCGCAGGGTATTTTAGAAACTATGTAAAAATAAATACATGATTTAATCGTTTAGTATCAACTAAACGATTAGTGGATTGGATTTAGTTGATACTAAACGATTAAATCATGTATTTATTTTTACATAGTTTCTAAAATACCCTGCGGGTGTACCGCAAACCATTTGAACTTACGCACTGTATTAGTATCTACTTTACAGTTTAGTACTTATTTTACAGTTTATTTCTTTAAAAATTTTCAGAAACTGCAATAAATAATAAATTCTAGCAAATTTTTATTTATACATTTACCAATTTACCTAGGCAAAGAATTTAAAATTCATCATTTAGACAACATTCTAAAGATTGACGAACTTGTGATGACGGCGAATAGACATTCAATTACTCAGTGTGTTGTTTAGAAGCATTCCTCATTATTATTATTATTCCAAATACTCGTAAGTTGTGGTGTTTGGTTCGTTTCCGTCTAAGCTTGCAATAGAGCAAGTTTTCCTTCTATTGGTTTGAGTTTATTATAAAACACAAATTGAAAAAAATCATATAGTTAAAAAAATACTTATTTAAAGAGATGGTGGATATGTGAGTTGTTTCATTTATTAAAGGCGGCTGTTTAAATTGACCCTTGACAGTTTATAGAATCGCGCAGGTGTTTATCCCATTTCTAGCATTAACAATTTAGCATTACTGTCGTTTATTATAAATATTACTTAGAATTTCTAATCGCACATAATAGGAAATTTCGTTCGAGTTGGGCTCTAAAGAGTTTGGACTTTGGACCAAAGTTTTTAACATATTTTTATATAAGTTTAAAATATAAGTCAATCTACACCTTCCTCTCGAAATAAAAAAAAAGTTTCCAAATTTTTTAAGTATTTTTTTAAAATTTTTGTATAATAAAATATCTCTGTGACGTCATCTGGACAGATGTTAATCGTTTGCTTTATCTAAGACTAAATAACATCATAATATATTAATTGATTCATTAGGATTACAGTTTCATTTGTGACTGACCTAAATATTTTATACTTTTTGCTTTTTGTTTTTCCCTTATAAAGCAGCGGAATAAACTCGACTGTCTATATGATGCCACAGGAACAATTTCAGCGTCAGATGAATTTTCTTAAATATCTGACAAGTTCTTAAAAAAAATAAATGATATTTTAAGAGGTTGTTTTAAAATCTTATTCCTTTTAATTTTAGTAATTATGTAACAGCGTAACTTTGTAGTTGCAAAGCCTATTTAAATTTTTCGTTTGTTTGCATTACTACCAAATGCTCTAAAAATTTATTAATTACTATTTCGGATTCCACCATAACATGAATTGTATCCCTTAAAGAATTAATTAAGTCATGAAAAACAAATGTACGGATAGACAGAAAACTATTAGAGTTAATTGATTCACCTTTGTAAAGACAACCAAAAATCAATTAGAGACTGATTTTTTTAGAATTAGTTTTTTTTTTAAACATTTAATTTTTATTTATGAAAATGCAAACATTTTAACTGACTTTTTTTTAACTAAATGACAGTGAAGAATTAAAAATTAGAAATTTCCTTTTTCGAGCTAAAGTCTATAATAACGGTATCATAGTCCAGCTTGGATTTTATATGTGCTTTAATAGATAAAAACACCCAAATCAACTAGTTGATTATTTTTTCTTTTTAATTTCAGCTAACATTTATTATTTTTTATATGTTGACTTTAGACTTCTCTGTAAAATAAGTGCTGGTTAAATAGGTTTACTCACCTGTATATCTGGACACGACACTATCGCCATCTCTTTAAGAGCTGGCTTGTCGCCAACAGAGTTTGGCTTTCGGCTAACTTATTGTCTTCGCTTTGCGTATGTTTAAACATCTATAATGTTCTAGCTATTTGTTTCAATGTATTTAGTTTGCAAATGTGCTCGTCCATTTCAAATTTTATATCTCTCAAAATATTTCAACAATTTTTTTTACTATTATGTGTTTTCTCTGCCCCTGATTGAGGTTATTTCAGTAGTACTTTATCGATCATTGAATCTAATTTATACTTGTTTTATTTTAGATTTTATATAAGTTCAGTGACCGCAATTAGGGTCGTACTATACAAGTCTAAAACGTACTACATCAGTATTTGTAAAAAAAAACTCCACAATTTTTATTTATTTTATTACAATCCTTAACAATAAAACTTCTTATTTATCTTCGTATATTAATAATAATACAATTTTTCAATGACATAAACACACAAATGGACAATAAACGAAGACAGTTATCACAATATAATGGCTTAGATCAATATGCATCACAACATGGAAAGGCGTACATAAATTTTTACACTTTTCTAGGGCTAACACAAGCAGGGTATATACAATGGTTATGTATGGAACAACGAATGTATGGAGACAGCTGATGATGCGATATAATTTCGATTTCCTATCGTATAACTCTGTCTATGTCTTAGACTAAAGTTTTAAATGTAAAGTGCTTCTTGTATCCATCTTCTTTAAAAAAAATCACACGTAGTACATTTTGTATGTGGGAACACTAAACACATAGTCTAGAGACAACCCACGGGGCTGGAAGAAATGGTTCTCGTAACTATAAACCCGTCCTCTGTACCTGCATCAACATAATTTCTCATTACGTCAAATGACAGCTCGATGGTTGAGATCGATGATGAGGATGATAATGTTTGTGAAAAGAGTTATCGATGTTGCATTACAAAGTGATGGAATTAATCAAATGAAATGGAGTTACAATATTTTTGGCTTTGGGCAAGCCGATGATAACGAAGAATGCAAAATTTACACACAAAAAAAGATTTATTGTACAAAACGTATTATTGTGTGTTACGAATACAAGCGGTGCAACGACCCAAGCTATATATACCAAGTATCACAGTCAAAAGCGAAATGTTGCGGCGCATCGACTCGGAGCCATTAAACAAATTCCTAACAGTTTAGTTATATATCATAGTTTCAGGAAGGGAATTCTTTTTAGTTAATATTCCGAGAAAAGTTATTCGATTCGATTTATTCGATCATTTAAAGAGTAGACTCGTAGATTAGTTCATTATGTATGCGATTTATCATTTATCAGCTATATATTGAAACATTTTAATAATATGTTCATCGGTTTCGTAACTAGTTTTAGTTCGATCGATTGGATACACATGTTATTTATAGAGTTTATTACGATGTATCGAATCAATGGGGTCGTCGTTGTGTAAAGCCATGCTAATAATACAACTACTCACTTGGCTCCTAGAGTGGCTTTAGTGTCGAGAACCTCTACTATATCGCCAGCTTTTAACGATACCTCGTCGTCAGCCATCGCTGTGTAGTCGGACGTAGCAACGACTACGTCTTCTACCTGCACAAGAAAACGTTATTTTATGGTAACTTAGATTTATTTAATGCAGTGAGCAAAAAACTCCACGCAGAAGATGGGTTCATCTACGCATGTTTTATATAATAACTTACATAATATTTTTCTATCACACAAAATTATTTTCAAAAATAATTACTACCTACTCTCCCAACTCACTAAGGTACATGACATGTATCTTTATTACCTTTGGCGGGCTTCGACTTCCACTGGATCTCGACATCGAACGATATCGGTTGTAACTAGGTGTGGTATCATAACTGCTCGTCTTACTGGAAGAACTTTCTCTCCTTAACGACACGCCTCTTAGTTTACGTTCCCAGCCTCCAAATTTTGTGATTCTCTGATCTCTGCTAATATTGCAATACCCGGTGAAAGACTGCAAATCTTCGTCATTGTCGTCAACGACAGGACAGCTGTACATGGAAAAGCGATGTGCTGTTGGTTGACTTAAATTCAATGCTGAAAATACGTGTAGCGGTTCAAAATGTCTAATGCCGTTCTCATCTAAAACAGTGTAAGCAACTTGTCCTGTTAATACAGCTCTACTAGATTCTCGGGGGATTACTGCTTGCAAGCCCTTCTTCATAATCAATAACGTTCCGTAACGTCTTTTGCGTTGGAATAAGAAATCTTCCATTGCTAAGCTATTTTCGGTTTGCAATAAGTTAAGAGGAACATCTTCAGAAGACATTAGTGGTGGTTCTTCAGGGACTATCATTAATGCAGCACTTTCTCGAACAAGATCTCTGAGATTCGGATCGGTGCGTGCTAATTCTGGATTAGATCCTAATTTTTGTAACGCCGAATTAAGACTGGGCGTTTTTTCAGCTAGTTTTCTCATAACTGTTAGTCTTCTTAAAATATTCAAACTTGTTTTATCGTTTGCGATTTCTGACAAACTTCGTTCGTCGTTAGCTACTGCCTGCAAGCTTACAACAACTTGATTCATGCCTAAAATTTTTGCCAGACCGATCGACTGTGCCATTAGTTCTTTAAGTTCTTCCTTACTTGTACCTTTCATCATTTCTTCTAATTTTTTACTGCTAGTTTCTTGAACTGCCGAAACTATTGCTTTTTGAAGAGTTTCTGTAGCTTCACGGTCATCTTTGATAAACGATATTGAATCAGAAATATGACTTAAAACGTGTTGTAGCAATCCGGAATCTGATTTTGTTATCTTTTTGAACGCTGGTCCAAGAACTTCGTCTTCTGAACTTAGGAATTCGCTAAATTTATCAACGATTTCTTTATCGCTAAAATTATAATTATGCAAGCTACTGTTCACAGCCATTTTGATTAATTCGACTTTTGGTTGCGAAGAATATTCCAAAATTTCTTCACACAACATTTCTTTATCTTCATCAGTTTGCAATAATTTATACATATCCGATACAAAATTTTCATCAATAGCTTTTCCTAAAATTGTATCGATTGATTTTAGTATTGAATGATATTTTTCTTTGCTGTTATTAAGATGAGCTTCTTCAAATTGTTCTGCTGTAACAAGAGCTGCTAATACAGCTGCGGCAATCGAATTTCTAACGTTTTCGTGATGATGAGATTGATTATTTTCACCAGTAAATCCGTTCTGTTCATGAAGTTCATTTCTTTTACTCTTTATGGGTCGACTTCTTTTAGATTCGTAGCCATTTTCTATATTGTTTCGTGTTTCATTTAGTTCACTTTTGACATGAGCACTCATTTCAACGATAGAAGATATAACTGCCATCAATTGATTAGCCACTCCATCTTTCAAACAGTAGTCGGCAACAAATGCTTTCAAAGTTTCTGCGTTTCTCGTGTGATTCAAAACAACACTGATGGCGGGCAGGTCAGCTGGAACTTGTCGGCCTATTGCCATACCGGCCTCTGAAAGCTGACGCAACATTTTCGTATCTATACTTAATTCACCTTTTGTTGATGTGGTGTCATTTGGATTTGTTTTTACTTTTAGTAATTTTAATTCTTCTGGAGTAACAACAAAACTTTGTACGGAAAATTCAAGACCTTCTTCTCCTTCGGTTAAATCAGGCGCAACAAATTTCAAACCTTCAGGTGTTTGAACAATTTGCCCCGGAATGAAGGTCACGCCATGATCATCTGTTTCTATCACTCTGCCAGGAACAAACCTAGGACCCTCTTCAGTATCTACGACTTGTCCAGGTACAAATCTTGAACCTTCATCTTCTGTTGATATCACTTGCCCTGGGATAAATGTCGGTCCCGCCTTCGTTTCAATAATTTGCCCGGGAACGAATCTAGGTCCATCAATTGTATGAATCGTTTGGCCTGGTACAAATTTTGGACCATTTTTAGTATTCACTACCTGACCAGGTACAAATTTCGCCCCATCAGCTGTGTCAACTACTTGTCCAGGCACAAATTGCTCACCATTTTCAGTAAAAACTATTTGTCCAGGTACAAAAACTCCCTCCACCATCATACCTGGTACAAATCTTGATTCATTTAATTCATTTTTGACAAGCCTACCTGGTATAATTTTGCCTTCTATTTTAGGTGGTCTGGAACCAGGGTAAAATTCTATACCTTTGTTAGTTTGTGCCATATGCCCAAATACGTACAATGAATCTTCAGAGAGCGAACACGTTTTTATGTCAATGGGTAGTCCTATGGGAGCGCTTTCGCTAAACGAAATATCTTCAACAGTTTTTGCTATAGAAAATTCAATGTGTCCATTTGTTTCTACGATAGTTTTTCCAGGCATAAATTTGTCTCCGAGCTCTGTGTGCACGATTTGACCTTCAATGAATTTAGGCCCATCGATTGTTTCAACTGTGGCTCCTGGTATGAACTCTAGAATATCACCACTCGTTGTACGTGTAATTCCAGGTACAAAACAAGCCTCTCCATTTGCAGTACTCATCTGTCCAGGCACGAACTTTAATCCATTTGGTGTCGGAATAGTTGCTCCAGGAACGAATTTCAGTTCGCTTTCTTGGCGCACGACTTGACCAGGAATAAACTGCCACTGGCCATTTACTTTGGTGTTTTGACCTGGTGTAAATATTTTACCAGTAGTTTCTGTGATGGTTTGCCCAGGCACAAATTGTAAACCTTCAGGAGTCATTATCGTCTGTCCAGGTACAAACACTTCTTCAGCTGAGTCGGTTGTTATTTTTCCAGGAACAAATTTCAAACCTTCCTCTGTCAATACAGTTTGTCCCTCAGTAAAACGATATGTGCCGTCTTTATTTTTGACTGTTTGACCAGATACAAATTCTTCTCCGTTTGTTGTTTGTAAACTTTGTCCAGCGATGAAGAAAGGTTCGTTTGTGCTTTCATTTATTACAATATGTCCTGGTAAAAGCAAAGGTCCAGTTGGAGTGTTCACACTGACACCTGGAACGAACATTACTCCTGAAGGAGTTTCAACTGATTGTCCAGGTACAAACACAGTTCCTTGTGGTGTATTAATATGTTGACCGGGAACGAATTTCTTTGCTTTATTTATATCTACTGTTAATCCAGAAATTTTAGCAATTTTCTCTTTCTTGCCTTTTTTAAGATTTTTGACGACTTCAGGAATTAAATCGATGGTAGGCAAAATATCTGTCTTATTTTTTTCAATTAACTTTTTAGTGACGTTTAAAGTTTCGTTTAATTTTTCTACATTTATTTCTTTAACAGCTTCTAAAATTGTTTTTGGTGGTCTACCTTTTAATGGCTTTAATGGGTTGACACAAGGAACATTTTCTAAAGATGTAGTGAGCTCACTGATATTAGAATCAATTTCGAAAATTTCTGTGTCACAATAATAAGGGTTTATATCGATAGGAGTCGGTAGATTTGTAATTTTGAGAGAAATGTTTTCATCTTTAATTTCTTTTTCAAAAGTTTCCCAATCCCAAGTTTCAACCAAAGGATGCATTTGATCTTTCCAGTCACTATTGCACATTATAATGCTATATTTTGATCGCATGTGGTTTAAATCAAAATTAGTTTGCTTAAAAGATTTCACATCTTGTTTGTCGTATTTTATTTCCATTAATTTAGCTTTTTTCGACAACCGTTCTTGACGTAGTTTTTCTTCTTCTAGCTCTTCGACCTCGGCTAATTTTTCTTTGTTTTCAAATATTTTCTTCATGGACGATAACCCGGCGGCCCGTTTACGTTTCTTCTTCTTCTCTTCTATTTCTTCTAACTCCCTCTGTTTCATCACTTCAGCGTTTGGTCCTTCGCCTTCATACATTTCCACATCTTCAGTGAAATCCTTGAAATCCATTGAAACACTACGTCCCTGCTTCGTTTTGATGAGCACGGTATCGGAATCCTTGGCCAACATGACGTCTCTAACGTCGCCGTCTCTCACGGCCGCCTCCATTTGTGCCGAAAACACTAAACTGCATCTTCGCTCTTGAACTGTGTACACGTAACGTTTGTCCTCGGCGACTTGTTTCGTCAATAACATTTCCATTAAAGTTTTCTGAGCGTCAGTCGAGCCATCCAAAACTGGGAATATATAACGGTAATCTGACAACAATTCATGTTTCCTGTTTCCATAGTTAATTTCCGGCGCGTAATGATGCGGTCCTAATTCGCCCGCTACATTCGTAATCCTGCATTTGGCTTTAGCTGAAGCGGAAGTAAGCAGAACGGGTATATAGTGATGCGAAGGCAGTCCGTATGACTTGCCAGTGATCCTGCAGCAGCGTTTCGCGTCGGCAGGTGAGATCGGTGCTAACAGCGGGAAGTAGTTCGGCTTCGGCAGCCCTCTACTGCGTCCTGTTATTCTACAAAATGACATTGTCACGAGACTACGCGATCATCGTAAAAGTATGTTTGCTTAGTTATAAGTTAATCGCGCACTGTATAATTTCACGCTATAAAATTGCGGATTATCTCGAATCGCGGGCGGGCGGCATAAGGCAGGCTAAAAGCGGCGCGTGTTATGACCAGAGGCTAGGAAGCGACTGAGTGTGGCTCGAAGCTCGATCTCCGTCGCGTATATATTCGTATTTTGCACCTTCGTGGAGGCAGACGGTGTGCCGGTCGCGTTGTTCCTGTTACGGTTAGGTTATTTATAATTAGGGAGAGATAGATGGATTCGTTCTTTTTAAACAAATACGTGACACTCGCGGGTCAACGACGCAGTTGTTTATAGTTTTATAAATCGTTTCGATCATAATGATTGTTTAATAAATATTTAATATATTTAATAAATGTTTAATCTATGTTGAGTTAACATTATGAAACTAATCTAAACCTGCTAAAATTAAAAACTATCTATTGCGTACCTAAGTGACTTATCTAGTAAAATAGAAATTAAACAAATGAAAAGAATTTCGACTTAATATGGCATCGAATGGAAGGTTTATCATTGGAATGAAATAGATATTTCAGTATACTTCAACTGCATTATTAAAGCTCACGTGTTATTGTCTTCAGACAAAAGTTTTGTTGACAGTTTTCGCTGAGTTCGCGTCGGCCTCGTTGTTGACAATGTCGCGTTATTTAATTTTAGCCCAAACGAAAATGTTTTTGACTGGTCCTTCCTTTGAGATGGCGACTGCAGATGGCCGCGCATGACAGCCGTGCATTTGTTGAATAAAATATAAATAAAACTGGAATAGAAATCTAAATGAGATTTAGTAGGTAAAGGTCAGCTGTATAAAATTTTCTTGGAACTGTAATATTTAATGTTAATCCGAAATAATAGACACCGTCACATATTTACGTATTTTATCTGCATTAGAAATATCTTAAAGCTACTAGGTCTCAATAGTTTGTAATGGAAAAACATTAAACTATTATAAAAAAGAGTGTTTGTGTGAAGAAAAACTTTCAGTTAGAATCATTTTAAAAGTAGAAAAACAATAAAATAACAGTTATCCGCAATATTAACGATCTACGCAAACAATAAAATTTTCTATGTAAACTGAAATAACTAATTTAAAAAAAATGTACAAAACACGATCATTCCATTGGTCTTGATTATTTTGGCAATTAATTTCACAATGTCAAAATTGAAATAGTTTTTGTCTCTTTAATTGACAAGGCATCAGCTTTAACCGTTGTATTGAAATTAATCGTTTTTTGCTACAATACTTATAATCAAATTTATAAAAAAAAACTCGTAGGATAGATGCTTTCGTTTAGTTTAGTTTATAATCATTCAATTTTCGTAAAATACAAGGGTCTCACTTTGTAAAATATCGATACTTATTGATTACGAAGAAGAAAGATTGGATTGTATTTAGCGACAAAACGTCTCATTTTAGGGTCAGTTTTCGACTAATCTGTAAGTTCTACAATCAAAATTTTACATAAAAAAACCGGCCAAGTGCGAGTCGGACTCGCGCACCGAGGGTTCCATACAAACCTGTAAGTATAGTAAAGTAAGTTTGATTTTGTTACAGCTTCAAAGTATTATAGACCTGAGTATTTGATACGAAATCCAATTAAATACCTCTACGCGTTCATGAGGAAAGGGTAAGTTTAAATCGTAAGTTTAAAATTATTAAAAATATTTTTATTATATGATGTAACTAAAAATTTAAGCTGTTCGCTGTTTTTCCTTTATCTGTGCTATACGACGTTGCCTCGTACCAAATTTCAAGATTCTGAGTTTACGGGAAGTAGGTACCCTGTAGGTTTTGATTCCCTTGCGAATATAGAAAATTTGCAGCATTAACGGCTATATCTTTTGATTGCGTTGGCTAAGAAGTTTGATTTTTTCACAGCTACAAGGGACAGTAGACCTGAGTATTTGATGTGAATTTCAGCTTGATACCTTTACGCGTACCAGAAGAAAAGGGTCTTGACAGACAGACAGACGGACAACAAAGTGATCCTACAAGGGTTCAGTTTTTTCCTTTTGAGGTACGGAACCTAAAAAAAATTTTTTCTAAAAGTCATCGTAGTAATCATCGTAGTACACAAAATGTACATATTTTGGTGAATGCTTTTCGACGTGGTTTCATAAGACACATTTCAAAAACGAGATACTCCGTGATAAAAATTGATGAATGAAAAAAGTATCATATAAAGCCGTATCAAATACAAGAACCAATATGACATAGATTTGTCAAAATTGATTTGTTCGGCTACCCCATAAAAGTACGAATTGACTAAAAGCCGTCTTCTGCGTTTACCGCCTAACCACTCATGCTCCAGCTAGCTCGTGTAAGATGGCGAGTTTCAGTCCGAGTTTCAGTGCGCCAGGTCCCCGCGCGCCGGTCTTGAACTCCGCGAATTTGCGGTTGATATTTTCGATACTGTGAACTGACATTTATGACTCTATTAAAAAACCAAACGCTGCTGTCAATTTTTTTTAATCTTCTGTGGGCTCGCACTGGACGTCGTATGCGCGAATAACGTTCGATTTAAATTGTTGTAAAAGACACGAACCTACAAATTTTGTCTGTCCGGGCTAATCTCAAAACAGGCTGTACCAATTTTAATGAAATTTCGTAGAACCGAAAAGAAGATTTTAAGGAGTGATATAGAATATCTTTTGTCTGTCTGCTGTTTTTCTATTGAAGCTAATTTCCGAAACGGCTGAATCGATTTTAATGAAACTTCACAGCCATGAGAACGAGGTTGTTGATATTGACATAGAATTTTTATCTATTTATCTGTCTGTTTTCATTTCGAAAATAGAATTTCTAGGTAAACTTTGGAAATTTTATAAACTGTAGAGATAATGAAAATTACACAAGGAAATTCGCAGGCGTTCAGCATTTTAAAAATAAAACGATAAAATTTAAACGCATTTCCACTAGGCACACAAGAAAAACTAGGAAAAACAAATTCAACTTTAATCAGGTATATTAATCAGTGAGATTACAGTAAAATAACACTAAAACTAGTATTATATATAATGCCTATATTATTCATACATTCGATATCGATTTCCATCACTAGTTTTGTTACAGATGCTACGAACATATCAAAAATGAAAGAAGCGACCCATTTAATTTAATGGGCGTTCTTTGGAAGGCACTATAACGTAAGAACCTTCGAGTATATTATAATGTGCCCTTGGGAAACTGAGATTTACATTTGGAATTACTCATATGGAACAATGATAACGAAGTGAGCACGTTCTAAGATGTCAGTGTCAAAGTGACGTGCATAATTAAAAGTAAATCTATCATAGATTATGATTCCGACAAACTATGCTCGTATTTCAAATAATTTGTTATAAATAATTATCAAGTCTTTTTACTACTGCGATTGTATGGTCATTAAATGACTAGCAACAACTCAATAATAATATCTGGAACAATTCAGACAGCGCCGCCCAGTCCCAAAGTAAGCAAGTATTATGCTTGTATTATGGGGTACTAGACAGCTGATATGAGCACTTAAATATTTTTTAAAATATATACACACATCTAAAAAGTCTAAGCAACACATACTATTTCAAATTATTTATCAATTATTATATTTCTTACCAATTAGGTAATAACTATGTAAACTTTTTTGATCTAGAGGACATACTGGCTGGTTGTAAAAAAAATCGAGTATCATTTGTTTTTTTTTTACAAATCAAAAGCAGCGAATGCATTTGTTCGAATATTAAAGCGTTTTCTTTGCCTATTAAAATGTAGTATACTGTATCAATTTTATGATTTAAATAATAATTTGAAAAAAGTTTTGAACAAATTAGGATTTTGAGACATTTTTTAAGTCATGGAGCGACGTCATTTGAACGCAGATGAAATGCAAAGAGCTGTAGGGATGTTGCAAGCGGGAAGAAGTCAATCTCAGGTACCTATCTCGGTATTTTGGTGTCAACAGAAGCGTTATTTGCCGTCTTCATCAGCGTTACACTAACACGAAAGATCCTGCTGAGCAGCACCCAGGTCGAGGAAGGTGTACAACCACACGGCAAGATCGATACATACAACTGACTGGAAGACGCCAGCCCATGTTAACCGCCCGAGAGATAGGTTTAAGGCTTCAAAATTTAAGTGGTGTTGTTGTTAGCTGCCAAAATGTGCAAAATCGACTTCATGAGTGTGGCCTACGAGCGCGACGGCCAATTAGGTGCCCACCGATACGTCACGGGAATCGCGCTCGTCGCAATGAATGGTGTAGGGAACACATTACATGGACCCGGGAACAATGGGAAAAAATTTATTTTGCGATGAGTCTCGATTTGGGTTCAAATCTGATACTAGAAGGGTAAGAGTGTACCGTCGTGATGGAAATACTGAAAGACTGAGGTGCGTTCAGGAAGTGCATCCATACAACGGCTCAACAGTTATGGTATGAGCGGGTATTATGAAGAACAGACGAACTGAGCTCGTTTTTGTAAATGGTAACATGAACGTTGTAAATTACGTTGAGTATGTTCTAAGGCCTAAAGTCCGTCCATTCGCACAAACGCTTGGCTCCGATTTCACGTTGATGCATGACAATGCGCCTTCGCATACAGCTTTGCACACACTGGAGTACTTGGCAAGGGAAAACATCCTGGTATTGCCTTGGCCTGCACAATCGCCAGACCTCAACCCCATCGAGCATGCATGGGACATGCTCCAGAGACGTGTTTTAAAGGACTTGGATGAAGTGACAACAACCCAACACCTGATGGACTTACTAAAATTTCATTGGGAGCAATTGCCGCAGGATAACATTAACAGTCTCATCGATTCTATGAATAATCGGTGCCAACAAGTTCTTCATTACAGAGGAGGCCACACTTTGTATTAATTTATACAATTTTTTGTACAACCATTTAATTTTAGTTTAAGTTTAGTTTATTAGGCACCTTACTTTGTATTACGCACATACAGTACTTACTCGTAATTATTGTTAATTAAGATTATTAAAAATTAAATATAAAAAAACAATTGTTGTTTAATATCAAAAAAGCATTAAAAAATAATATAAATAAGAAAATACTAAGGGTTTAATGCGAAAACACATTGTAAAATTGAAATTTGTATGTGTTGCTTAGACTTTTTTGATGTGTGTACATATATAGATACTTTTACACCTAGACAAGGAACAAATAGACAAATACAAATATTTGTCCCTGGCGGGAAACGAACCTGCGACTCTTGGCTCCGCAGTTAGGGTTTCTAGCCAGTCGGCCAATGGGTAAGTCCATAGGTTATTCGTTTTTTGTTTACACTCAAAACTTATTTAAATCGATTGGTTCACTCCTTTGGCTCAATTGACGCACTCGGTATAAATATAATCGAGAGTTATTGCTACTTGTAATTGAGTGCCAGGCCGTGACTAATAGAGTGCAAATTTTGGACGCAACGTTAAGAGCTAGGTTATTGGATTAAACCAAACAAAATTAACGCGAATGGCAACAACTTATATTAAAAAAACACTCACTTATGTGTAGGGTTACGCAGTAGGTGAGCGCACGTAGTTTCGGAACTTTTTTTAGTTACTTCTATACAAACTTTTAACTTTCCATTCCTTACCCCATCCAACCCCTTCTCTTCAAAATGTGAAAATAAAAAAACCTTGAAACACTTCATTATTGATTTATGATGTACAAATACAACTTTCAAATTGCTACCTACAAACTTTTGTCTCCCTTTCCTCTTCTCCTTAAAATGTGGAATCCAAAAAACAAACAGACAGACAAACAGACAAAATGCTTAGGTCAGTTCCGACAATCTTTTTACCATATATGTGAAGTTTCATTAAAATCGGTTTACACAGTCGTTTTATTATTTATTAAATTCTATTAAAGAAATGTTATATATGAAAACAAAATGAAGCTTGTTACATATAAAAACAACAACTTCTTTTTCCCATACAAACTGTTCGTACCTGTCAAACGGGGTGTATTCAAAAATCAATTTCTTTACTCTTTTAAAAGGTTATCTCAGAAACGGTTCAAAAGATTTATGTGAAATTTCGTATTTAGATAGATAACATTTCAACACAGGTTTTTAAATAGGTTTTATCGTTATTAAGCACCAGGGGGCGCTGCAGTGTATCTTCAAAATGACTGGACTGATTTTGATTCGGTTTTTTGCATTACATGAGTATCACCTGCAAATAGATAAATAAGTTGTGCAGTTATGGGCTATTAGGGAGCGCTGCAATAGATATGTATCTTCAAAACGGCTGGGACGGTCTTGACGCGGTTTTTTATGTTACATAGATACCACCTAAAAGCAAGTCTTCGATAAGGATTGCGGATGTGAGCCACTAGGGGGCGCTGCAATGAATACATTTCTCTAAAACGGCTGAGAGGATCTCTACGCGGTTTTTTGCGTTATAAACATGTTACCTACGAGCATGTTCTTAAAATAATAATAATTAAATAAACATTTATTCACTTTCTTGTACAAAAAGAAACAACCTAATACAATTTCAAGGTAATGTAATAAAGACACAAAACTATCGTTAGGTTAATGGTGGCAGCTGTGATAGTATTAAACGGGCTACAGCTGCCTATGTCTTCCACCCAGAAAAGTTGAAGTGACAAATATAACATGACTATTAACAAAATATATATATACTACAAAAGCAATGTGAATTAGGTATTAAGAATGATACAAGTTAATTATGTAAACATAAAAAATGGAAGTGTAACGTTATATGTATGTATAATAATGTGTGAGTGTGTGTATGTCTGTGTGCATGTGTGTTGTAATTATTTATATATGTATGTATGAGTGTTCTTGCGTCTATTTGCGTCCAATAAAGCACATCAGTCAAATACTACTTACCAATGAAGTTTTCGGAAATGAACTATAAAATTCATTATAGTTATACCTGGTGTTCAGCTGAACGTAATCGAAACTTTATAGAGCGTATAGAGTATACCAAACAAACAAAAACGTTTTAAAAAATGATTATAAAATCAAACTGTTTGCGCTATCCGCTCACTTGAAACGTTCAATTTAATTCAATAAGCTCTGCACGCTTTATAAGTTTGGAATACGTTCAGCCGAACACGCGGTCTATTATGTACGGGCTGTTCGACCGAATTTAGTTCTACATTAAATATGTTTTTCTCGCTAACCGTTAGTTTGAGCCATCTGCTCACTTGAAACTTTTTGTTTAGTGCGGTAAGTTCTACATACTCTCTAAATTTGAACTACATTCAGGCGAACACCGGGTATAGGTAAGTGTAATAAAATAGATTTTACCTTACGAAGTTTCTTTGATACGGATACAAAACTTGTCTTTAAATTTACACTAACAAGGTTACACCAAGCGCAGTGAAAAAACACCTAGGGACGTCTGGCGAAACGTCGCAAAAGAAACGTGATTATTATTAGATACGTAATTATAGATGGCAAGTGGCATAACGCTGCCGGAAGTAAGACCAAGTTCATCTTTGATCTGTGCAAGGGCAAAAGGCTGGATATGATTGGAAACGAAAATCAGTGGTATTTTTTTTCCAATTTATGACTAAACAAAAACTAATGGTCACACGCGTTGTACTGTAAGTAAAAATTATCATTACATCCGAAAGCTAAAGTATGTGTAATTAGCATTCCGCCCGCGGCTTCGCTCGCGTATACTACACAATTGTACCGGGATAGTTAAAGCACTCGACGGTCCAGGAAACTGTAAGAGTTTCTAAAACATTTTGAAACTTAACTACATGAGAAATCTTTATACTTGCTATACCAAAAGGAAGTCTATGTCACTTTTTATATTAAATTCCATTCAGCCGTTTCGAAGATTAGCCAAAACAAACAGACAGGCAGACACAGCAATTTTCTATATATCATATATAACCTCCTTTTTATATCTGTGAAGTTTCAGTGATCGATTGGCCGAGTGGTTAACGGCCCTAACTGCAGAAATGGTCGCGGGTCCGATTGTCGCCCGGGATAAAATATTTGTGTGCATGAACATGTCTATTTCTTCCGTGGTTGAGTGTAAAATGTCTATACATGTGTATATTATAAAGAATATTTCAATATGTATATCAGTTGTGTAGTACCCATAATACAAACTTTGCTTAGTTGGGGACTAAAGGGCGCTGTGTGGGATGTCCCAGATATTGTTATTATTATAGAAATCGGTTCAGCTGTTTCAGAAATCAGCCCAAACGGACAAGCAGATAGACAAATAGAAAGTCAAAAAGTAACCTATGTCCTTTTCCAAAGTCTAATCTATCTCTGTACTAAATTCCAGCTTTAGGCGTAAAAGTATAACAGACAGGCAGGTAGACAGAGTTACTTTCGAATTTATAAAATTAGTAGGAATAATCGAACTTTAATCGAACATGCTTAATTACCATTGCACACTGAACAACCAATGAAGCAGTACAATGGCGTTCGCGTAAGTATATGTAAGCTAAGCTAAGACGCGTGCGTCCATAGCCAGCTGACTTACTAGGGGTGCATAAATAGTTATTTCGCGATGCTACATCCGGTTGTTCCTAGAGTAATACCCTAGGCCTGTTCGTAAACTCTTTATTTTTCCTCGTTTGAAAATATTGAAACTTTCGTCGCATCGTGGATTTCCCAACATAATGTAATCTTCCCTGAAAACATTTTACTACTGATTCATCGAAACAACTTTTTCGATGAATCAGCCATAAAATGTTTTTTGGCATCGACAGATGACTAAACGAAAACAGATCGTTTGGTAAACAAATTCTCTCTAGACTTCTACATATCAACTTCAAAGACAAAGGCGATTTGGAACACTGAAACATATCGACTATAGTTTGTATGTAGCTATTTAACATAAATAGTATTTTCGATGATTTGTTTTAATTTTCCAGTAATTTCAAAATTTAAATTTTTAAAATAACTGATTTTTAAGTTCAGTTGTTAAACATATAACGGCAAACGTATACAATTGCGTAAATATATATATTAAGTTTTATTTTCGATTTTATAATGAAAACAAAACAAAATGGCGGGAATTCATGCATTAAATTACGTAAAGAGAAAACTTTGTAGCTCTTTTTGAGTATATTGCGCGTACCGAGGAGTGTGAGATTTGGCATAGTTAAAGTTTATTCGAAGAAGTAGTGCAAAAAGCTACAATCTATATAATACTATGATCTATTACAAATACTGTTCATCTCATAACGCCAAAAGAGCAAATCTGGAATGAACGTAGCCTATTTAAGAAGCTGTCGTTTTTTGCAATTTGAATTATATTATTGTTGGTTTCAATATTGATCGTTAGTTTAAGTGAATTCGTGTTCTCAATTAATAGTTTAATAATATAATTATTAAAGATTAAATTTTTCTGATAACGGTAGGTCTTTCATTTTATCTTTCCTAGCGGCTCTTATTCGATTTTATACATCTGTAGATATACTTTACGCGTCAAAAAACGTAGAATGAAAGTATCACTTAACTGTTCGGTTATAATTCATGCACATAGAGTGCGTATGTGGTGTATTTATTCACATACAAACTTATAAACGCTGGCCCATTTTTTGTAGTCACTGTGTCGCGTGCCTCTGTGTAAATAATCAAAGCGGTTACTATTCAATTTTACTCAACCTGAGCATTCATCTACATTTAAAAAAAGTCGATAAAGCTGCGGGATTTTATATTTAAAATTTTACGTGCGCTAAAGAGTCTATTGAACTCTGCTTTGTCAAAAGAAATTTTTAAATGTTAATATAATAATTCTTCGAAAGAGCATAAACCCAGAAAATTTTTAGCTTTTAATGTTCCACGGCATTTGAAATTTCCTATTTTCAATTACCATTTCGATGACGAAAGAACAATTTTTAAGTCTATTTCCGTAACAGAATATAGGAAACATTCGAATGGTTAGCGTTACAATAAATTATAAAGACTATAGGTTAAAAAAAAAATCTGTACGGATTAAAATAGTACGTAAATGTAAATTTCGCTTTAAGGTAAAGAACGTAAGGTAAGGTATAAAGTTAATCAAATATTCAACATATTCATTTGTTGCAACTCAATTAACTTAATATTTTTAGAAATAAACAACGGACGAAATAACTTTTAATAGACCTCTAAATGCATACGATTTAAAGCAATATTTCAAGAAATATAACTGACCAACACAGAAATTCAAAATCTTTCCGGCTGCAAGACATTTAGCCTTTTACAAGGGGACACAGTTACAATTGTCCCAGAAAAGTTACTGCCATCGGCTACAATCGACAATCATCGACTATATTCGTTTTCATCACCTTTTAAAAAGACAAACGAACAAAAGCCGTCATTTAATTATTAACCGTATCATAAATATACATAAAGTTGAATTCTATTCAATGGTTTGTGCTATTGAAATAAAATCACCCAACGTTCGCATGATATAATCGGACGCAATGCATTGCTTAGTATTAGGTTTTTATATACAATATTTAAAAAAAACCAACACAGTTATTTTTTTTTTTTATCATTATTTATTACTTAAATTATTTTGCATGCACCCAAAATAATTTATTGTGCAATGGAAATAACTAATCATAACTAAATCAGATGATGAACGCAAAAAAGTTATCATATAATTTAAAGTTTAATCATTTTAAAATGCGTTTGGAACTTAAAATGTATAATATAGATAATTAAAATGCCTACTAAAAACACCATTCAAATTATCCACCATACCCGAACCCAATAATTCTTGTTTTCACTGTAAAGACGGGTGATGACGGGTGAAATACTGTGTGTTCTCATCGTTCGAACGTGTACTCAACGTTCACGTGGAAAGTGAGGGCCAAGTGCGAGTTTTTTTACTATTAACTGTGTCGTATGCGTTTTCCGTAATTTGTATGGAAACTCGTAGTTACCTAAAACGATCGCTAGATGTGCTGTACGAGTTTCCATACAAATTATAAAAAACACAAACGACACAGTTAATAGTAAAAAACTCACACTTGGCCCTCTGAGATTATTGGATTTGTCGTTTTGCAGCACGATGTTTGTCATTTTTTGGACCCTATATTGTACAAGCTATCCATGTCTATAATAATCATTTCCATACATAAAAGTACGAATTGACTAGAAGCCCTCTTCTGCATTTACCGTCTAACCACTCATACTCTAGCTAGTTCGTGTAATATGGCCAGTTTTAGTCAAAGTTTCGGTCAGCGAGGTCCCCACGCGCCGGTCTTCTCCCCTGCGAAATTGCGTTTCACAATTTCTACACTATAAAGTGACATTTCTGACTCTATTAAAATCAAACGCTGCTGTCAAATTAATTTACTTTATGTTTCCATAACAATATTCCCAAAACGACGTACCTACAACGGCCTCGTTACAAATCCACAAAGATTATAGCTTGTTAATCAACAAAGGATCACAAATCACGTCAGTCACAAGTTTTCGTTTCCCCGTCATTTATATAAAACGTCTTCAAAGTTGTATGCAAAATTAAATTTACCCGTCACCGTTCTGTCTTCGGCCATAATTTACGGGCGCGCCTGGATTTATGGCCAGACAATTACACAGTTGGCCCATTTTGTTATTGGTACATTAAGACGTACGTTGTAAATATAACATTTCGACTGACCGATTGGCCGTGTGGTTAGAGACCCTAACTCGATTCCCGCTTGCGACAAATATTTGTGTGCATGAACAGGTCTATTTGTTCCGTGTCTGGATGTAATGTATACATACATACATATATATGTATTTACAATATCTGCAACGTATAATTTATAAATTATAAAGAATATTGGGGTATGAAATACAAGCTTTACTTAGTTTGGGACTAGATGGCGCTGTATGGAATGTTTTTCAGGTATTATTATTACAAATATTTTTTTGTTATTTAGCTACAAATTGGGGGACAAGTGTCGTGGTAGCGCGAGCGCAGCGAACCTGTTTCAAATGTAAAAGGTCATGCGACCGTGGTTCGAATCCGGGCGTGTACAAATGACATTGTGCCTCGGAGAGCACGTTAAATCGTCCGTCCTGGTTGCTGTCAATAATTGTCGGTCGTTACAATCCACGAACCCGCAATTGAGTAGCGTAATGGATATAAGCTTCAAACCCCACTACCCTGGCGGTAGGCCTAAAGCCTTGCAATGGGGTATAAATGGGATGAATGGAATGGAACTACAAATTAACGATTTTCGTATTTCTCCCTTTATTTGTGTTGTGACACCTTATTGTTTGCCTTTCATGATTGCAGGTCAACAATAAGAACCCTATAGGTTTTTATTTATTTGCGAGTGTCAAATTATGCTTCATACATAACAGTATTTTTTTATACCGTTGATTTTTTACAGCTTAAGTAACTATAGTACTTGACACTAATATCAATTTTATACTTCCACGTGTTCCTGAGAAAATTGATCTTGACAGACAAACAGACAGACAGACGAACAACGGAGTGAATAAGGGTTCCTCTTTTCCTTTTGACGTACGAAACCCTACAAATATGTTACCTTACTATGCGTGGAAAATACAGAAAAAAATTTGAACATATGGAATGTCGCTGAAAGGCCTTTTTAAAACTCAGTCAAATATCTCTAAAGACATCTTGCGTTTTAGTGCTTCAATGACGAAAAATGAGCCGCCAAAATAATTTGCTCTGTGTTGTTTTGTAACTTTTAACGATGAATCTAAAAACAAAAAAATCATGAAAGTGAAATTAACAAAAAATCGATTATTTACAGGTATAATTTAAAAAAAATTAATTTTGTTATAAGATAGGAGTACAAAACCTATAAATTTGATTTTATTTATTTAAAAATAGCTAGAGTACTAAATCTACTGTTAGTGCAAATATGACATCGAAATGTATATACATATTTAGCGCTGAGTCCTTTGAAATATCACCCAACAGTTCGGTTATATTCACGCACACAGAGACGGTTTATACTTAGTATGGCGGCGTAACAAGGATATGTGGTCTGTTGAGTCACACACACAATCATGGCCTGTCGTTTTTGCTGACATTGTATTGCGATGGTCCATCCAGACGTTATATAACCAAAGGTTAAGTCATAAATGAAATCGAGTATATTTTAAACTCTTGATTTGTGACAACTGTGCAAATGCGTCAAAGACGTACGAACGCTGACTTTAATGCGATGTTAATTTGAAGCACAAATAATATTTAACAAAATATTGGTGTGAGATAATTTATAACGGTAGCGGATTGAAATCGTGATATTAAAGGATTTGAACAGGTTTAAGTGAAGTCTTTTGTACGCAAACTAAAAATATTATATATTATCAATATTAAAAAAACCGGGCAAGTGCGAGTCGGGCTCGCGGTTTCGTACTGTTTATAACCTATTTATCGTTATTCGTAAATGCGTATATCGATTGAAAATATTAAAAATTAGTCTTTTATTTGGTATAAAACAAACATATTAACTTTTTAAAGATTTTTCCTTTAATTGCGATATGAGATCTTGTTTTTTACCCATAGACATATATTTACCTCATTATTTATTATTATTATTTATTATTAACAACAACAACAACATAACAATTTATAAATATGTTTTACAAGAGTGAAAAGAAAAATGGAGGACCTCTGTGTCTGAACTAGGAGAACCTGTGCTTCAGACAACAGAGCTCTCCGTGACAATTGTTTCAAATTAACTTTTAAACTTAACTTAAATTTTAACTTAAATTAACATTTACACTTATAGTTTTGATTTATTTGCGAATAGCAAAATATGTGAAATAAACGGCCGTATTTTTTCTATCAATTTCTAATTGATACCTACTCCACGCGTTCCTGAGAAAAAGAGTCTTGAAAGACAAAAAGACAGAAAATAGAATGATCCAAAAGCGTTCAATTTTTCCTTTTGGGGTACGGAACCCTAAAATTAGAAAATATGCACGCGAGAACGCGGATAATAAGTACCTAAAAATGTGCAAATCACACGGTTAAGCAGCGGGTCGCCCCCTAGTAATTTCTGTAAATAAAAACCCGGCCACGTGTGAGTCGAATTCGCATACGAAGGGTTCCGTACTTCTATACAATTAAAAAAAACACATTTCTTGTTTGGGGACCCCCTTTAATTTTTCACTTTATTTTATTTTTATTATTTGTTATAGCAACGTAAGTAGTACATACTTCACGAAAATGTCAAGTGTATGCAAGGACCTCCTAACTACCAATCACCAAAAACGTCTAAAAACACGTTTCTTTTAAGAGGACCTCTTTTAATTTTTTTTACTATATTTTATTTTTATTATTTGTCTTCATAGCAACTATAGTAATACCTACATACTTCATGAAAATTTAAAGTTTAAGGAATAATCTCACAACCACAAATAAACAAAAACATCGAAAAAAAACTCGTTTCATGAGATCCCCTTTAATTTTTATTTTTAATGTTTGTCGTTACAACAGCCATAGTAATAGACACTCTGTGAAAATTTCAAGTGTCTACCTATCACGGTTCAGACGATACAGCCCTGTAACAGATGGACGAATAGCAGAACCTTAGTAATAGGATTTCCGTTGGTACGGTTTACGGAAACTAAACATTTATTACTTCCTAATATACAACTATTTATAGAACAGCCAATAAACATATTTTTGTATATAGATAGCGCATATTGTAGTGGACATCTTTCGTAACTTGTCGCAATATTGATAGATTTTGTAACAAATATGTCAAAATGTCTAACAAACGGCGTCAACGGTTGCATTCCATTAAACCTTAACCGATTAGCGCAAAAAATTATATGGTATTCAAATCAGCAAAAACGAATTGCATTTTAATTGTATGACTGAAAAATTAAAAATAAAACGAAAAATCATAAATTTCGATGAGATGTTGTGAAAATGCCATGAAAATACAATTAGTTTCACGTTGAACATGTGAAAAATTAAACGAATTTAAAAAAAAACCCGTGCATTTAAGTTTTTGTTTCTTACTGTGTATCAAAATATTTAAAAAAATTAAAAACGTATAAACCTAGTTTTTGATCTGAATACCATATATTTTTTTGCTGCAATCGGTTAAGGTTTAAAGGGGAGCAACAGCTAACGCCGGTCGTCTGAAAATTTGCCACTACACTCTCCTCTTAAAACCGAAGTTTGTTTAAACACTAAACTAAAATTACTATTTTTCGCCTCGATCTAGAAAAGCCACGTTAGTTCAAATGGAAAGACAGACAAACGGACGCCGCTCGGCTAGACATAATCTTTCTAGGAAACCTTTAAATATCCGCACCAGATCTTAAAGTTGTTTGTAATCAGGTAAGTAGGACTCGCAGCGGCTGGTGCTAGAAAGTTTTCAAACAGCTTTTCAACGCTACAAAAACTATTGTTGCTATTATGATTTCGTTTAATATTTTTATGAAATAAATGTTCGGTTGTTTGTGATTTCGTTTTATTTTCAATTTTGAATGTATAATAAAAATAATTGTAAATAGGTACAAATCGTACTAGGCACAGTCGTGATAGCCTGAGCGCAGCGAACTTGTTTCAAATTTATGAGGCAATGTGGCCGTGGTTTGAATCCGGGCATGTACCTATGAGTTTTCCTGGCTTAAGTACATAAGCAGTGGTCCCAGCAGTGCTGTAAATAGATATAGTCAATAGGTATATAATAGGTCGTTACAAGCCACCAACCCGCACTGGAGCAGCGTGTCGGATTTAAGCTCCAAGCCCCTTCACCCTGGGGGAGGCCTGAGCCCCTTCAGTGGGGTATAATGGGCTGATCGAATGGAGGTACAAATCGGTTAGCGGATATTCAGGATACTATTGTGATAACCACATTGTGAGTGTGTTTAATAGGTACTTATTCGTTACCTTACATATATTTAGTGCTTGTGCTGTCACAACTTCTATTTTTCTATTCTGATAAATAACTTGTGATTCTTTTATTTTATTCTCGTTTACTATAAAATATGAGGCTTTAAGTTTTTAAGTTCATTTTTTCTAAAACACAATGTATCGAAGTAAATAATTGTTTGCTTCTGAATAAATAAAAATTAAAGAAATAACCACATAATACCATAGTCGAGATAGACGAGTAGCACCGAGCCCGATCCTTGTTTAGAAGGTCGTGGTTCGAATCGGTTTTTTCTATCTTACGTACATAATTAACACTGACTGTTCTTCGGAGAGCACGTTAAACCGTCAGTCTCAGTTGTCAACAATAGATGGCTAAAATCCAAAAATAAAATAAAAAGATGACGCCTGCAGTGGGACATTAATGGGCTGATTGTATGGTAATACCATCATAGCCAATCTCCTAGTATATTCTTGTCTTCCTTAGTATTCCTTACCTTTCGATTGTGACACTTGTATTGTGTGACACTTGTACTTGTAGTAGGAGCAGAGCATCTAGAGCTTATCGAACTAAACAAAAAGTTTAAATCAGCAGATGGAGCAAACTAACGGTTACCGAGACATATTTAAAGTTTCCTTTTAGTTTATTAATATATATTTTTTAATTTTTGATTAATTTGGAAGGCTCTACACGCTCTATAAGTTTGGATTACGTTCAGCCGAACACCCGGTTCAAAAGTAAATAATAGGTTTCCACTTCCACTTCCAAAGGTAGCTCTTATGAAGTTCGGATCCTAAGCCCTCCATGCTACTAGTCCGATATGGACCGAGCTGTCCTCCATCCACCATAGAAGGGACGATGTCGGCGAAGCTTGTGGTGTTCGCTCATTTTTTTTTAAATTGTTAACTTTTTGTTGATTTTGTGTTTATGGAGGAAATAGAACTTACAACCTTTCTATCAAATGCACTCGGTGAAGAAGTTTACAAATCGGATAATCTTTTGATATTTAAAAAAAACATAAAAATTTCGCAGTTATCTAACCATTTTGAGCTTTTCCCTTGCAAGCTATTTGACTTTATTTGATGTAACCTATGTATGTAACTATCATTGACTCTGTGCCTCGGAACGGACGTTAGGTCGTCGGTCCCTGTTGCCATCAAAAGATGGCAGTCGTTAAAGTCCACCAACCCGCACTGGAGCAGCGTTTTAAATCAAGCTCCAAGGGCTTCCTCATCCCGAATGGAGGCTTAAGCCATTAATGGGCTGATGATATGGTAACCTATTTAATAATCTAACTAGACTGGTTTTCGGTCAACGTTTTTGAATTACACAATATAAAGCTACTAATACGTGTTTGCACCTATTATACATACAAGAGATAGTTTGAAAATAATTCATTTAAATAATACTACTTAACCTTGAGTTAAATATAATTCAATAGAAAGTCGATACGTATAGATTAATTGCAATGTCTTAAATACTTTTAACTGTCACTCGCGAGTCCCAAACTTGTGCCAAAACGCCCGGCGCGGCGCGTCATCAATCAAGTGCCGTAACTGTGTTATGTCATGACGTAAAACTGCTGTCTGGCCCCGCCTTTGCTTCACTCAAATGTATAAAAAAACTTAGCAAGTAGGGCAGTACCATAACATAATATTTATGCAGGTTTGGAACACTTTTGACGTGTTACCAGGATGTCATATATCTAGGGTAGATTTACTGAAAAAGTGTTCGGTTGAAAGCATTGACAGTGCAAGGAATGGCCAGAATGGCGCTTGTAGAAACCGAGTGTTTGATATTAACTTGACAGTTGTAGACGGAGTGAAGTGTGCTGAGTGGAAATTTTAATATTTTTCACGACTAGAGGAGGTAGATAACGAAACCACGCTAATCACAACTTCAAATACGTAGTCAAAAATTATTTGCACTCCATAATTTTAGGCGCTTTCTTTTAAAATCTACGGAAACTTTTTCATACATAGAGTGGATTCTTTACCTCTACTCTCCATAGATAAACCAAAATTTTAGGGGTATTTGTTACAAAAAAGTAAAAAATAGTTATTAATACTGGTTTTTTATTACATATTCTTTTAGACTGTAAAATAACGCCTATTGTGATATAAATATGTCTAATGCTATAACTTTACACATTTTTAGTTATCTCTGAAAGACTAAAATATGCCCAGACGGTGTTGATGAGTGTGTGTCGTATCCAGAAAAATTGATCATTTCATGATGTGTTAATTTTTGGATCCATTCGGAATTCGGCCATGATTAATTCATTATGGTGATGAACCATCATTTTTTAAATTCATAGATTCAGGTTAGTCTATATTAAAGTGAGGAGCGAAGCGAAGCAGAGCGACGAGCCACCCCGAAAATGAACATTGTTAAAATCGAATACACCATGAAGTGAACAATTCTAAGATATGGCCACAAGCTGTATAAAAGTCGCTGAAAAACCATTGAAAAACCTAGTAATTTTCTTTTCTTTAACCAGCTGTCGCGTATTTCTTCAATTTAGATTCGTCAATTAACCGCGTGGAACTTGATTAGCTTTTGTATAAGTAAAATACAGGGAAACCTAATCAAGTTCAAATTTTTCTAGCAAAAATGTATTAAAACTCCTAAATACAAAAGGTCCTAATTTTTTATTGTATTTGTAAAAAGCTAAGCGGGTTTGAGATTACAAACCGATTAGGAAACTAGAGGTTATATTAAAACTCTTTAAATGCCATTTGTACATGGCATTATTACATTAAATGTTGCAATGAAAAAAACACCTTTTACTTACGATCGCTAGATATCGCATAGTTATAGACATTTATAATTGCCCCTCTCTTACACGAAATGTGTGAGTAAAAAAACGACCTCCTAAGTATTCTTAAATCATTATGAATTCCATTGACGGTTTTTTTTAATTAGGTTCCGTTTGTAGAGTCTTAAATGTCAAATTCGTAGATATTCGTAAAGGGATTCAAAATGGCAGGTGCGAATGCGCGCGGTGATCCGTAGACGATTTTTCGGCCCACGTCCCAGCGACTCATAGAACTTTGCACCAACGGATTTGAGCCTTCTGTCCAACTCTGTGGTCTAAGATATAGACATACACGAAATTAGTTCAGTATGATTTCACAAACACTAACAACATAAGAATCGACCCCGGATATTAAGGGCAGTGACGTAACAAAAGAAAAGAACAATTTTTACAAACAGCAATAATTCAAAACAGAAAACTCTTTAGTTATTATTTTAACCCGTTTCATGTGACGTAAGGAGAGTATTCTTAGCTAAGTAGTTCAGGGCCGAACGCAGTCGGTTCAACTGACTAGTCTATTTATACGATTCCGTGAACTGAAGTGATATCTGTTTTATGTTTGAAATGAATAATTTATTCAGAAATTGTCTTATATTTTGCACACGACACTGCATGACGGCTGTCATTGTAGAGCGTTTTCATTGCCGCTTAGAAAAGCTAGATTATTTTGACCTCAGCGGTTGGTCACACTGGCCGATAATAATCTACATTATATTTTTCTAGGCAAACATAGTTCTGAGTCATTGGTGAAATAAAAACCAGGGAAGTGCGAATCGGACTCGCACACGAAATGTGCTGTACAACCGTACAATAAAAAAAACACATTTCTTGTATGGGGATTCCCTTTAATTATATTTTATCTATACTAATATTATAAAGCTGAAGAGTTTGTTTGTTTGTTTGTTTGTTTGTTTGTTTGAACGCGCAAATCTCAGGAACTACTGGTTCGAATTGAAAAATTATTTTTTTGTTGGATAGTCCATTTATCGAGGAAGGCTATAGGCTATACTACATCACGCTACGACCAATAGGAGTGGAGCATCATTGACAAATGTTGCAAAAACGGGAAAAATTATTCCTTTTGAGAGCTTCCGTCGCGCGCGCTGCGTAAACGGTTAATGTTAAGCAAAAATCATGTATCACGGAATTGTTCCCCTTTAAATGTTCTAACTAAAAATCTGCGACAGCATATGTGTATCTTTTAAGGTTAACTTACTATAACCTTTTTTATGACAATCAAATTTGTTCTAACATAATGTACGATTTGTGAAGATGTTTTTTAAACGTGATATTAATCCTTATCAAATTAAATACGTTAGTTGTCTTTAAGCATTTCATGCATATTATAATTGCCTTTTACACCATACAATTTAAATTAATATCTTAACAGTTTTTATTGAAATTTATGTTTTTTGATTTTTTGACATTTACGTTAAAATTAATGAAACTATAGCGGGAGAAAATAAATTCGCTGTCTGCCTCTGTTCGTTAACTTTTTACTTCCAAACCAATAGACTTTGATACGGTTTTTAGTAATATCTTATTTTCTTATTATCTTATAATCTATTAATCTATATAATAGAAATACATATTATAAAGCTGAAGAGTTTGTTTGTTTGATAGATAGATAGATAGATTGATTGATTGCGTGATTAATTGATTGATTGATTGATTGATTGCTTGCTTGCTTGATTGATTGATTGTTTGTTTGTTGGTTGGTTGGTTCTTTCGTTCGTTCGTTTGTTTGTTTGTTTGTTTGGATGTGTTAATCTCTGAAACTACCAGTCGGATTTGAAAAATTATTTTTGCCTTTGATAGCCTGATTCTAGCGGAGAGTTATAGGCTATATACATGAAAACGAACTGTCTGTCTATTCGAGGAAATCGGCTTCGGCCAAAACGGCTTAACCGATTTTGATGAAACTTTACACATATAACAGGATGTAATCTTTTGACTACACCCTTTCCTTAAGTGATATACAGAACTTTTTGTATGTCTGTCTGTACGTCCATATGTCTAAACCGATTTAAATGAAACATCAATGAATATGAAAAGAAGGTCGTTAAAACTAACAAATGTTGCTTTTTGTCCGTCTTTCTGTACGTGTATCTGTCTATTTGAGCTAATCTGCAAAACGGCTAAACAGATTTTAAGGAAACTTTGCAGACGGGAAAGAAGGTTGTCAAGATAGTTGACATTAGCTTCTTTTTGTCCGTCTGTTTGTCTGTACGTCTATTCAATTCAATTTTATCTATTCGAGCTAATTTCTAATACGGCTGAACAGATTTTAATGAAACTTTGCAGACGTGAAAGAAGGTTGTCAAGAGTGTCATAAGCTACTTTTTGTGTTTGTCTCTCTGTCTATCTGTCTGTCGTTTGTCCTCACTGATCTAGCAACGTACAGCCGAAAGTACTAAGTCTAGGAAGCTTAAATTTGGAACATAAGTTTATTTTATAACGTGAGCATTAAGTTAAGAAAGGCTTTTTTAGAAATTTGAAACTTAAGGATGGGAATGGAGGGACTTAAATAATGACGTGTTTCAGGGTTTTTAGATTTCCACATTTTAAGAGTGGGAAACGGGAGATGAAAAATTGTATCGGTTTTTTAAAAGGTGGAAGGGGAATGAAGATTGAAAGTTTGAATGGGTGTGACCAAAATTGGTTCCAGCAAAAAGTACGTATAAACCATCTCGAACGTTAATAGTACCTATAACAGGAATTTGTAGTCTACGCAAGCGAAGCTGCGGGCGGTCGCTAGTTTTTAATACAGGTTGTTATATAAATTCACTCCATGAAAATTCCAAATGTAAGCAATAATCTTACAATTACTAATCATCAAAAATGCTAAAAGAAACACGTTTCTTGTCTGGAGACCTCCTTTAATTTTTAGCTTTATTTTATTTTTGTTATTTGTCGTTAGCGGTTCCAGTAGTATATACTTCATGAAAATTTAAGTGTAAGCAATGATCTCACAACCACCAATTACCAAAAACCTCGAGAAAAGCAGGTTTACTGTATGGGGACCCCCTTTATTTTTATTTATTTTATTTTTATGAATTGTAGTTATAGCAGCCACAGTAATACACATTTTCTGAAAATTTCTAGCTTATACCTATTACGGTTCACACGATATAGCCCTGTGACAGACGGACGGACGGACAGCGGAGTCGTAGTAATAAGGTTTGCATTTGTAGGTAGGTAAAAACTAACTTAAATCAAAGATGTGTCACAAAATTACACACAAGGTGTGCCAGTCTTTGTCTTACGAAATGAGGCGATAGGTCATAATAAACGCATATCTTATTATTCAATCGTGAGTGGTTTAGAAATTACAATCCCAACCCTAATAGTTTCTTCATGTCCAACTGTTTGTCTGTTCGTGTGTCACAGTAATTTTACTGAACAATTATTCTATAAAGTTGAAAGTTGGCGTAGTTATGCATATTTTTAACCATTACAAATTTTAGAGTAAATATCTGCCACATATTGAAACTGAGCGTAAACGAAATATGTTTACTGACTCCTTCGATTGGGATATCAATAAATACTTGACTATTTCAAAATCACTATTAGGTTCTGTGCGTTTTTTTCAATATAAAAATCTATTTATGAAATATTTGGCTCTATAAAGGACTCTGTAAACGTGTTGCATGCGTCTCCTCCCCTAAGCTCTTGAACAACTCATCTGAAATATCTGAAAAATCCACAATAGCACATGGTACGAGCTTACTAAGAAAATTATCACGACTATTTTCCGTTCCATTTGCAGAAATAAAAAGGTCATTAACATTGCCTATACGCATGTACCACGCCATACACGCCAACGCGACGGCGTGGCGATTGAAAATTTTAAATGGGTAAAAATCCGTCGATAATCTTTCGATGATAACTCTGCCTATGGAATAGACTTTATCTAGGGTCAACTAGTTCACGAGTTATATTCGATCAAATTAAAGCCTTTCAAAAGTTAACAAAGTCATGATTTCGGTTTGTGATAAGTTATTGTTGTGGCATAGCTACGAAACGAAACCCTATCTTAGGGCGACCTGATATGCTCTTGGCCGCTTTTTAACCAGTTTTTTTACCGACATATTAAAAACTATGCTTTCGTATTGAGTAGATATAATTTTTTGTATTTTTAATTTCTCCACAAAACATGGCTTTGATTTTAAATTTACAAAATTTACCTGACAAAAGTGAAACTGCTGCTTAAAAATGTCTGCAACTTCGACCAACTTCAGAATATTAAATGATCGAGTATAAAATACATTTAGCAATTTATAAAATATTAGTAATTAATATCGTTTCTGTAAAATAGCTATAACATAACGAATTTCAGATTTTTTTTATTACTTGTGCTGTAAAGTCCTGCTTCTTGCCTTTCATGATTATAGGTCAGCGGGAAATATCTTAAATAGCTTTCGATTTATTTGAAAGTGTCAAAGTATGCGGTGCGATAAATAGCCCTTTTTTATTGGGTTGACCAGTTAACCCAATAAAAAAGGCCAATAAAAAAATTGAGCTTCTAAAAGCTCGATTTTTTTTACAGCTTTAAGTATCGTAGACTTAAGAAGTACTATAGATTAATTTCAATTTGACTGATATGTTCACGCATTCTTGATGAAAACGGTCTTCACAAACAAACAGACGGACAGACTCAACGACGAAGTGACCCGATAAGTATTTTTTTTTTCTTTTAAGGCACTGAAACCTAAAAAGAAAGTTGTATACAGTTTAGTTATTTCCGTACGTGTATAATCATCAATATGCTGTCTTCCGTCCTCAATGCACGTAGAAGCAACACTTTTTTTTAAGTTTCTTGACAGTACACCATTTTGGTGGTCTTCAACTTGCTAGTTTGTAGGCGGAACAACTGATAACCGTTTGGTAACATCCGCACGCCTTCCTTCACAACCGCAACTTGTGTCCGCGTCAGGTCCACAGTTTAAACTTAGAATCAACTAAGAAATATACGCAGCTTTTTCATTCATTTATGAATTTGTTATTGTGCGTCTCTTAATAATTTGTAATTTTCTCCGAAACGATTTGACTTGCGTTTTAAAATTTGGCACAAAGGTGATAATTAATGTGTTGTTATTTTTTCAACACGAAGCATGCGCTTTGTGCGGTTATATTTCATTCAACAAATATTATTTAAACGCCCGGTAAGTATAATGGACAATATTGACGCATAAATTATAAGATTACTTGGATAACTCACACGTACGGTCATATACGGTTCCAAACTAAGATGAAACTGTATTACGGTAATTTATTACCAAATTTTAATTTGTCGGTAGTTTTTACTATAAAGATGTCACACAGCACCATCTAATCTTAACGTAAACAAGCTTGTATTATGGGGTACTCGACAACACCAACATACTTAAATATTCTATACAATATAATAATAATACAAATAGACATGCTTATGCACACAAATATTGTCTCGGGTTGGAATCGAACCCGCGACCTATAGTCCTGTTGTTAGGGTCTATAGCACTCGGCCATTCGGTCAGTCATATCTACGCGTCAAATCAACGCGTCATATCAACGCGTCATATCCATTGTAATTACCTACGCGTAGTTCGAGTCTGTACTTAGTTCCTTCTAATCAAAGAGTTCCGGCTACTACTATAATCATAAGTTATATGGTTAAAACCACTTTACTAAAAAATATGGTCTTCGATTGTTGAAATAAATTTATCACCAAATCGTCATATTATTCTAAGTTACAAATTATTACGATATATGGGTTTCGAGAAGTATGTATGCTTTTCTGAGAAATAAATGCTTTCACTGCAACCGACGGCAGTGGTTCAACAAACCAATATAAATTATTAACGCAGTATGTTATCTTTAACATACTTAACATTGCCACTGCCGTTTAGAAATACATTCAAATAAAGTAATATTAGTCATCGCTGAACCCGAATATTACATTTTTTTAACTTAATTGTTGTTATTATGGCTATAGTAATACACAATCTGTGAAAATTTTAAGTATGTACTTATTACAGTTCAGAAGATACAGTACTGTGATAGACGGGCGGACAGCGGAACTTTAGCAATAGGTATCACCTAAATATCACTAAACTGATATTGGTGAAACCTTCACATCGAAATGGATGAAACCGTGATATAAAAAGTGTTGCTGCTGATTTTAGACGCAGAGTCGTAATGAAATGTAACGAAGAGCGGAATTTCATAAAATAGAGCATAGGTGCAACAACAGTACAATATAAAGATTTATATAAAGATACGAGTTAAAGTTTACTTAAATAGATTTTACAATAAATGATACGAATCGTCAAGACCACACAAGCAAAGCCACAGGCAAAGTCTTATATGTTTGTAATAAAAAGATTAAATTAATGCACCAATATTTTTTTCTTATATTCAATAAAGTTTTAAATCGGAATTTGAACTATTCAGTGTAATAACTATACTGTCTAACCACTCATACTCTAACTACCTGGTGCAAGATGACGAGTTTTAGTCCGAGTTTCAGTGCCCAAGGTCCCTGCACGCCGGTCTGCACCCCCGGGAAATCTCCGCGCCTGATTTCAACCTCGTAAAATTTCGTAATGTCACTTGGATACTGTGAACTGACTCTATTAAATTAAAATCAAACGCTGCTGTCATATTAGTTTACTCTATGTATTTTTCTGTCCTTATTTACAGAAACTATTGTCAAATTAAAAATTAAGATATTTTTCCTTAAAATAATAAAAGTCTTGAAACCTAACTCTACGTATACGTATGGTCGTAAGAAAGTTTTAAATTCAAAAAACGCCACGAGGCAATTTTTAGTATACAATCAATTGCAACCCACGGAGAAATTAGCGGTGCTATTTTTGTAGGCGGACCGGACTATTTATGATTTCACTTTGAATATTTCAAGATGAACAGATGTTTAAGAATTTTTGGGCGAAGTGTTTATGCCTTTACCAGCGGTCTCGTAGTCGTAGAGGATACTAATAATAATTAAAATTTCATTCAAGAAAATCATCATTAATTGATGTATCTATAAAAACTGTTCGACTGTAACTTGGGGTAAGATTATCTTAGATTTTTTTAAATCCTTTCGTCCGACTGCGGAGAGCTTACTTATCTGAAAAGAAGCAAATTCGTTAACTGAAAAGAGAAAAACAAGCTATATTCTATAGAATTTGGATTGAAGAACTTAGAATGCACTACATAGTTTTTCTTTTTTTTTTTTTAGTAGTCACGATCAGTTAGTTTTAAAAGTTCTTGATCTTCTTTGTGTGTCGAACTTACTACGAATATTTTTTCAGCATCTTTCAGCGCATGCAGTCATTATCATCAGCCCATTTTTACCCCACTGCAGGGGATTAGGCCTCCCCCAGGGTGAGGAGGGGGGCTTGGAGCTTAAGTCCACCACGCTGCTCCACTGCGGGTTGGGAACTGTAACGACCGCCATCTATTGACAGCGTCCGGGACCGACTGCTTAACGTGCCCTACGAAGCACGGTGTCAGTGATATTGTGTACTTAAGTCAGCAAAACTCATTGGTACACGCCCGGATTCGAACCATGGCCCTATGGGGCCTTATAAATTTGAGACAAGTTTGTTGCGCTCTGGGCTATCACGACATGTGCATGTGCAGCGCTTGCAGTGCTTTTCTGTAAGTAATGGGGCACTGACACAAGTAAAATTTGAATTCTATTTTTGTATTGCAATGGTGTACCTATTGTTGAAGAACCAAATGAATAAATAAATAATGTCGAATATTAAAATATACTATCAAATGCATAGGACTTTAATTGTAGGTATACCTATGGCAGACGAGGACACACAAACCAATAACTAAAATATGTTTAGTGCTGGTTTTTATGTGATAATAAAGATTTTTTGTAGTTTTTTTTTGTCCTCACCCGCAATTCTTATACATTCGAATCGTAATTATATGATAGTATATTTTAATATCTGCTTAAGTAAGTATCGGACAAAAAAACATTACATGGTGCTACGTTCTTTATAGCAAATTCTATAAAATATAGCTCATTTTTCTCTTTTCAGTTATTAACTTTTTTTTACAGTCAAGTGGTTTTAAAGTCAGGTTTCTTTTTTTAAATTAATCAATAATCGAGTAGGTTTTGGAAGAATAATAGTTATGTTAATTGAATAATGAAACCTACTAAATGTCAATGCCCTTGTCTTAAAAATTTAAGTATTACAAAGCTTTTGTTTTACAATAATAAATACATAAAAAACAATACTAGTAATATTCATAGCTAGATTCATACAGTAAATTAATTTGACAGCAGCGTTTGGTTTTAAATAGAGTCATAAAAAATTTCAATTCACAGTATAGAAGTGACATTACGGAATTTTGCGGAATTGAAGGTTCCGCAAATCCGGAGATTTCACGGGGGTGCAGACCGGTGCGCGGAGACCTTGCGCACTGAAACTCGTACTAAAACCATACTAAAACTCGTCATCTTGTACCAGCTAGCTAGATAATGAATGAATGGTTAGATGATAAACTCAGAAGAGCGCTTCTAGTCATTTCGTACTTTTATGATAATAGTAGATCCAATATTTATTATCAGTTTACTGTAATCAGTTAATTCAAATGATTTTGAGCTTACTACTCCTTAGCTTGAAGATAGCTGAAAATAGAGGTACGTAAAAGTGACAAGGTGGAACATCACTCTTATAGGTGGAGAGTGAAGAAATAACATTCAAACGATGGAATCACACCGCCCCACGCCCGGTGGGTAAATAAATAAATCCATCAATCGTAGACATTAGTGAGATATCTCCGAACTTTGAAGCTCGGGTAATCCATCGTTACCAGCAAACGTACCTACGAACGAAGTCCATCCGACGATTGACACGCGACCAAAATAAATAAATGAGTGAAAATAGATGTGCGACACTCTTGTGACGGCTCGGGTAATATCTAGGCGCCTATTCGTATGTAGAGTAAAATTAAACTTGGTAAAAAGACGCGGGTATACTTATAAAAAATCGGTCAAGTGCGTGTCGAACCCGCATCAATTTAAGGTTCCGTTGGATGTGCTATAAACAATCACTTTACAATTACCGAAAATTGAAAAAAATACTTCTAAACTTATGTTGTTAAAAATAATTCAAAGAGTTTATAAGCCGGCCACTTCTGTTCTGTTTTAGGGGTTCTATAGCTAAATACAGCAACGGAACCTTTATCATTTTTTCGTCTGTCTGTCCGTGTTCGTAGATGACGGGTTCATATCTACGCCATCTTTCCACTGATTTTGATGTTTCATACGTATTAACAGATGTCCTATATAAACCGCTATACAATTTTGCAGAAAAAAAAATTGGCCAAGTACACGAAAGGTTTTTTTACTTTAATTTAATTTTTTTTTTAGTGTTTACAGTTATATAGGCCATAGTTATAAACACGCTGTTAAAATTCCAAGTGTCTACCTATTATGGTTCAGACGATACAGCCCTGTGGCAGACGCACGGATGGACAGTGGAGCCTCAGATTTCCGTTGTTGACCTTGGTGTACGAAACCCTAAAACCTGCACCATTTAGGGTCGACATTTTACCAAGAAAAAACATGTTATTTTTTGGGTACCCCATTGTGCGTAGTACTACTGGACAGATTAAAATAAAATACAATTTAAGTTTTTTAGTATATACGAGCTCACGTAAAGTCATTAACAGCAGTTAACAGTGTCCCCCTCTAACTTTTTTTATTATTAATAAATATAGAAAAAACTTCTATTCTTAAGGGGCAGTCTTTTTATTTTCCAACAAATAACCAATAATGTGGGTCAATAATAAGCTTTGTTCTTTCATCGAAATCCGTCCATCCGTTTTCAAGTCCCACTTTTCGTTATTGTAATCTTAGTAGAATTAATGCCATAAAAGTACAAATTGACTAGAAGCCCTCTTCTTCGTTTACCTTCTAACCACTCATACTATAGCTAGCTGGTGTAAGATGGAGAGTTTTAGTCAGAGTCCCCGCGCCCCCCTTTAGGCGCCCTTCACCCCCGAAAAAATCCCGCGCGTCGGTTTCACCTCCCCAAAATTGGCGTAATGTCACATCGATACTGTGAACTGATATTTAATACTCTATTAAAACCAAACGCTCTGTCAAATTAATTTACTCTATGATAAATAATAATAATAATAATAATAATAATAATAATAATAATAATAATAATAATAATAATAATAATAATAATAATAATAATAATAATAATAATAATAATAATAATAATAATAATAATACATGGGACTTCCCACACAGCGCCATCTAGTCCCAAAGTAAGCAAGTATTATGCTTGTGTTATGGGTTACTAGACAACTGATATACATACGTAAATATTCTTTATAATATATACATATATAATTTTTTTTTTTTTTATATATAACAACCAAGACCCGGTACCAGTATCAATATTCATCATATTAATACTGACCCGACCTGGGATTCGAACCCGGGACCTCTAGCCCCGTAGGCAGGGTCGCTACCCACTAGGCTAAGCGGTCGTCAAATGCTCTACTACTACATATTATAAAATAAAGTCGCCGCGTCTGTCTGTCTGAACGCGATAAACTCAAAAACTACCAAACGGATTGGCATATGGTTGACACCATTGGATGGAGTGATTCAAGAGGAAGGTTTATGTAAATAATTTAAAATAAATTTGTGTAAATTAGTTGAAATACGAAGATTATTGTCGAAGACAGCGGAAAAAATTTAGCCGACTGGGAACTTTCATCGATAAACGCTACATAATTCCTTTAATATATAATAAAATAATGTATGGAGGAATTGTTTCTTTTTTATAGGACTACAAGAAAGTCCGTGATGGTATGCGTCTATCTTTTATGGATAGCTTACTACACCTATTTATATGTTTAAAAAAATAATGTCATATGATGAGGTGATTGAAAAGCAATTTATACGGATACAGTATTAATCCTTATTAAATTAAATACGTTATTTACTTTCAGAATCGAGATCGAGAAGAGTAATTGAGAAATAAAAACTATAGCCACAAGCAGCGGTAGGTACACCGACGCGGCTCGCGTGATGTAAAATTATGCAGAAATATTGTATACATAGAAATATTGTAGTTTGTTTTTATGTATTTATTTTTCACTTTTTCAAATAATTATAGTATCTTATACATAAAAATGAAATGAAGCTCTTTTACATGTCTCGCTAAAACTCAAAAACGGCTGGACCGGTTTGGCTAATTTTGGTTTTGAAATATTTCTGGAAGTCCAAGGAAAGTTTAAAAGGTAACAAATGTGAAGAAGTTGCAAGGAAAAACAACAATATACAAAAAACAACTACTTCACGTTCCCATACAAACTGTTTGTACCTGTCAAACATGGTGCATTCAAAAATCAATTTCTTTACTCTTTTGTAAGGTATCTCGGAAACGGCTCTAATGTTTTACATAAAATTTTGTACTTAGACAGATAACATTCGAAAACAGGTTTTCAAATAGGTTTTATGGTCATTAAGCACCAGGGGGCGCTGCAGTAATTGTGTATCTTCGAAACGACTGAACTGACTTGACTTTGATTCGGTTTTTTGCATTACATGAGTATCACCTGCGAATAGATAATTAAATAAGTTGTACAGTTATGGGCTACCAGGGGCGCTGCAATAGATATGTATCTTCAGAACGGCTGGGACGATTTCGACGCGGTTTTTTATATAACATACATATCACCTAAGAGCGGGTGCTTATATAAGGATTGCGGATATGAGCCACTAGGGGGCGCTGCAATGAAAACATTTCTCTAAAACAGTCTCTATGTGGTTTTGCGCATCATAAACATATCACTTATGATCTTGTTCATAAAAGTTTGCGGTCATGAGCTGCCAGTGGGAATTGCGATAGCAAGTTTTTATAAAACAGCTCTGAGGATCTTGATGCTATTTTTGTTTACGTAGATATCTAATAGCAGATCCTTAAATAAGGATTGCGGCTGTGAGCCACCAGGGGGCGTTGCTATAAATACGTTTCTCTAAAATTGCTGGGAGGATTTCTACGCTGCATTTCGTGTTATAAACATATCACTAAAGAACCTGTTCTTAAATAAGGATTGCGGTGATGAGCCACCAGGGCGCATTGCGATAGATATGTTTCTTTAAAACAGTTGGGAGGATCTTGATACTGTTTTTGTGTTACATAGCTATCACCTAAGAGTAGGTTTCTAGATAAGGATTGTGGCTATGAGCCAAAACGGCTGGATCTGTAAGCGGTTTTTGCGTTATATAGATATCATCCAAGAGCGTGTTTTGCGATACGGTTTGCGGTCATGGGCCACCAGGGGGCACTATGTTTCTCTAAAACGGTTGGGAGGATTTTTACATGGTTTTTCGCTTTACATAGATATTACGTAAAAGCAAGTTTTTAAATAAGGATTGTAGTTATGAGCTACCAGGGGGGAGGGGGCTACAGTACATATACTGTATAAACTGTTCTGAGTTCTGAGGCAATACGAAGGTCGCTGAGTCAGCTAGTTATACACATAAAGAGAGCCCAAACATGGCAAACACAAAACTGTAAATATATATATTTCAATCTACAACCTCAGTATGCAGGTTATAATATAAAATAAGAAATTTTATAAAATAGGGCTTCTTTAGTTTGTCTTGAAATGAAAAGTCAGAACTCAGCTAGGATTCGTTATTCTAGAATTCCATCAACAGATTCTAAAAACCATTCATGGCTAGACGGCATCTCAAGACGATTACAACAAGCCGAAACATGGTTAGGACACGTCGTTCCGTTGTGCAGTTCCAGTGCCTATTTTCTGGTTATAGATACATTAGACCCTGAAAATCATTCATAGCCCGAGTTCATCTCGAGACAATCACAAAAATCCCAAACACAACTAGGATACCTTTTTTCAGATGGGGTGATGACTGATGATTGAGCTAGAAGGTACTAGAGTACACTAGAGTAGAGTAGAGTACACTAGAGTGTCTACCTTCTAGCTCAATCATCAGACCTTGCAAACATTACATGGTCAGAGTAGGTACATCTCATGACCATTGCAAAAAGTTCAAACCCGTTTATTATACAATGTTTTGTTATAAAGTTCCATTGGCTACCTTCCGGCTTCATCACCAGACCTCGCAAAAAATACATGACCAGATTGACCAGAGTACAACTCAAGGCGATTACAACTAGCCCAAACACGGTTGGGATATATTGTTCCGTTATGGAGTTCCAGTGCCTACCATCCGACTCTATTATGTGATCAGTCCGATGGTACGTACCATATTGCTGTACTGTCATCAGAACTACACATTTGTCAAGTTTCATGATAATAGAACAATTTAGAAGTAACGGGAATTAATTTTCTTGAATCATTACTTTCATACATACTATAGGTATAGTATGTATGTTGACTTGTATGCATGTATGTATGTAGGTACATACATACATACAAGTCAAGCTATAGCATGTTATTATAGATGCGACAATACTAGTCTCAAATATTCGCTGTACCTACCTATCCACTAGAAAAAACTGTTCCGTATGCTGTTCTGTAATCAGAAAAGAATTCATCTGATATTTTTTATAAATTGTAAACAACACAAAGGCCCGCGTCCAATGAGATGTTTCACCGCCGCCGTCGTCGCCGCCTTTGCCTACTTTTTAAGTGCTGGCTATGGGTGATTTTTTATTCCATTAATTTTTTATTCTGTAAAAGTTTCGTAAATCGTTGTTCTTAATACGCGTAGTTGATAAGAAAAACATTATTACATTTAAGGATAATTACTACTAGGTCATCGCTTTTAGGTATTTTCGGAAATGTGAGCACCATAGCTTATAATATTTATATATGTAGGTACCTAATTCATAAACATATGCGCATCCATATTCTCGAAAAAAATTCGAAGTCCGATTTCTTATTGAAAAGCTATTTCATAAATAAATTAAAAAATTATCACTTAAGGTATTTTATACTTAAAATAATTGTTTCAACAAGTTTGCTTAACCGAAATGACAGACTAAAATACATAAAAAAGCTGTACAAAAGTATTGATTAAAATCTTTTTATTGCTGCCATCTGTGAGAATATACTGTAACTAATTAAAATTATATGTATATGGTTTGGTTAGAGTCGAAGTTTACGATTCATGAAATAGTGTATATGAAAAACGCGAGATGGCGCTGAAACACCTTTTTTTCATAATTATTTCAGTCTGGTGACACGATCAGAAATATGATGTAGATTATAATATGATAAGTACCTAGATGTTAGTAGAAGACGCTACTTTGCAAAATATTCTAAAACGGAAAATATTAAAAAAATACCATCATTACAGAGGTTGAATATAAGACATAAGAGTCGGTTTTTTTTAAATTATTTATTATTAAATACTAACATTGCAAATAATTATCAGATCGTTTCGTATGGGAGTGTAATTGGGCTATATTTCAGATAGGTAGTTATACAGATAGACGAAAGGCAGCGGTGTCAAAAGATGCAAGAGCTCGCGGGGCATAGTATTGTACTAAATTTTCGAAAATTGATCCATAATTTTTTTCGAAAAAATTAAAAAACTCTATGACAAAAATGTGATATAAGTTTTTATCTTTGATGTCCATTTTCAATTACCTCCGGTAATTCAAACGCACGTAAAATAACAACGGCATTTAGAAACCCAAAATTAATCGTAAATATGAACATAAAATTTTCATACAGCGCAGCGGAGAGGCCTGCTCGGGACAAATATTTATTTGCATATACAAATCTATTTGCTCCGTGTTTGGGTGTAAAATATATCTATATTTGTATATATTACTAGCTCACCCGGCGAACTTCGTACTGCCTCAGAACTCGGGACAGTTTGAAACGTATGTGTATTGTATGCCCCCCGCCACCCCTCTTCCCCCTGTAGCCCACAACCACAATCCTTATCTAAGAACTTGCTTTCATCTGATATCTATGTAAAGCAAAGAACCACGTCAAAATCCTCCCAACCGTTTTAACATATTCATTGCAGTGCCCCCAAGTGGCCCATTGACCTTATCAAAGAACCTGCTTAGGTGATATCTATGTAACACAAAAAACCGTATCAAGATTCTCAAAGCTGTTTTATAAAAACTTGCTATCGCAATGCTTCCTGGTGGCTCATGACCGCAAACTTTTACCTAAGAATCTGCTCTTAGGTGATATCTATATAACGGAAAAAACCGCGTAGAGAACCTCCCAGCCGTTTTAGAGAAATGTATTCATTGCAGCGCCCCCTAGTGGCTCATATCCGCAATCATTATCTAAGAACCTGCTCTTAGGTGATATCTATGTAACATAAAAAACCGCGTCAAAATTGTCCCAGCTGTTTTGAAGATACGTATCTATTGCCGCCACCAGGGGGCGGCCCTGGTGGCCCATAACTGCACAACTTTTTTAATTAGCTATTCGTAGGTGATACTCGTGTAATGCAAAAAACCGAATCAAAATCAGTCCTGTCGTTTTGAAGATACATTGCAGCGCCCCCTGGTGCTTAATAACCATAAAACCTATTTAAAAACCTGTTTTGGAGTGTTATCTATCTAAATAAAAAATTTCATATAAATCATTAGAGCCGTTTCCGAGATAGCCTTAAAAGGGTAAAGAAATTGATATTTAAATGCACCCCGTTTGACTGGTACGAACAGTTTGTATGGAAAATAGAAGTTGTTGTTTGTAGTTTTTCCTTGCAATTTCTTCATATTTTCTCACCTTTTAAACCTGCTTTGGACTTACAGAAATATTTCAAAATCAAAATTAGCCAAACCGGTCCAGCCGTTTTTGAGTTTTAGCGGGACATGTAAAAAACTTTATTACATTTTTATTTATAAAATAAAAAATATTTAAGCATGTGTATCAGTTTTCTATATTATCCATAATACAAGCTTTGCTTTATTTGATACTAGATGACGCTGGAGAGGATGCCCCAAGTACTTATATTTATAAATAGGTAGTTTGAGTTTTCCAAAACCGCTAACTAAACCATTACTGATTTACGAAGCAGCTTTCTGGGCGCTATAATATTGGATTGCTACATTCACAAAAACAAAGTACTCACCTCCATGTTAAGTTTGAGTGTGGCGGCTCTCGCTCGCCTGTCGCTCAGTTCGACGCGCCGCTTGAGCAACGCAGGCACGGCCACGCGGCTCACCCACTCGCCGAATTCTACACACACATCACCGTTCATATTACAGAAACTTAGCGGGAAGCGACGCGGGCAGCGATTATATAATAGCCATGCGTGTTATTTAACAATATTCAACGTAAAATGCTTGTTCTACAATTAGTATGACTTTAAAAGAAAAGGAATCGTGTGAAAATAACGGATTTCTGAAGTATTTTTTTTATTAGTTGAGTGAATTCGTTTTCAGTATAGAGTGCTATATAATGCGTAACAGAAGCTATTCTACGTGAAAAGTAGTGCTAGGTATGAAATTGGAAAATAGTTTGTCAGTAGAAAAGATACAGTTTTTATCTATTATAAGTAATTGAGGATAGTAAATTGAAGTTCATAGTCATAAAGTGTACTTCAAAATTTTAATTAGGTATAATATTAACTAGATATGCCTAGTTAAGATGAAAAAATAATTTAAGTGGATTATTACAAATATTCGCGATTTTGATATTTGAGTGAAATTGTGTAGGGAAAGACTTTTACCACAGGCGTCTCCACAAAGCGTGGATTTTTGTTCTAGTTCCAGGTTCTACCCTAGTTCAATCCAGGATAATAAATTGACATGGGGCAGTAAGAACAATAAACAGTCGACAAGAAAAATGACTATTCTCACGTTTTCATTTTATGGTGTCAAAGGATCCAGTTTTCAATAATGACCGATAGATTTATGGTACTATATTATAAAGATCATTGGACTCTATGGGAGCATATGAGGTTAGGTACCAGAAATGTCAGATATTTCTCTCCGCTGCTTCGATTTGGTCCCGCTATCTCCGTTTAAATCACTCCTCCCCGACCTGTTCCTGAGTGACAGAGACGACTAGAGCAAATTTCCAAAAATACTCTTTGAATCACTTCCGAGCCGTGATTGTTTCCACCCCTGAAATTTGTATGAATTGGAAATTTGCAAGGTCATTAAGAAAGGATGTCCATAGGGCGGTACGTTTTTTTTTTAAATTCGCATTAATATAATTTAATATTTTATAGTTTAATTTAAGTGTACAGTAATAATTTTGGAAATCATTGACGACATATATATATATATATAAAGAAAAAAAACATGTTGAAATCGCTACGCCCTTGCAGGGCGTCACATATTGTGTACCTACGGAATTGTTCAAACCTGTGGTTCAAACTGTAACAATCGTAGTACCTACCATACATTGTGACATGCAATAAAGATTATGATTATGATTATAATATCGAATTTACTGCTCATTATTTTAAAAAACAAAGAACCGATTGAAATTATGTTTTAGGATTTTTTTCTGAAACAACTAAACAAGATATCTAAAAATAAAAACATACCACCCAGTGACAGTATTTCTCCTATTTTCTGTAAATATTGATACAGAAATACAGCGACGATTAGACACGGGCCGAAGACTCTTTTTTTTATGAAAAGCTATCCCTTTAAGTACCTCTCGTGTGCACTAGACTTTTAATTTTCTGAATCCTTTGTCTTTTGCAATTTCTAATATTCTTATTATTCTAACTTCAATTGCCTCTATGGAGTCTTTTGATCTTCATAAGAAGCAGGTTTGATTGACACCATAAAAATAAGTGCGATTGTTCTTTTTCTTGCTGACTATACCGCTTCTTTCAAAATTTATGACTGCAGATGGAAATGACTTCAAAAATATATATACCCTTGGGGACATTTTATAGCTATCTACAGTAGAATCCAGAGACCGTAGAGTGAATCACCAAAGTACATTTCTTACAAAATTAATGGAAAAAGTTTTTAGCAAGATCTGATATTTCAAATATGCTACTAATTTGCGTTGGTACTATAGAGTCTTTTATCTTTATAAGAAACATAATCGATTGATGCCATCGAAAAAGTTAAAATTGTCATTTTGCTTGCTGACTGTGCAATTTTTTCAATATCTGCGAACTCAAGAGTGTAAATAACTCCAAATAGTTGTTCTTACTGCCCTATCTCAAACCAACCTCATTGTATACCTGGTGTTCGGCTGAACGTAGTCCAAACTCATAGAGAATGTAAAAAGAATCAAGTGAGGAGATGGCGCTAACTAACAGTTATAGAGAAAACCATACGTAAAGTTGAACTACGTTCAGCCGAACAACCTGCATGTAATATAATGCATGTTCAGCTGAACATAATTCTGTATTTCTTTAAATCATCTCTACAATTAGCCGACTTATAGAGTGTGTAGAGCTTACCGGACTAAACAAAACAGTTTAAAATTTCGACTGACGGCACAAAATAAAGAATACCGAGAAAAACGTATTTAAAAGTTCATTTTGTTCATTTTTTTAAAACTTTTTTAAATTTTTCGTATAGTTCAGTAAGCTCTACACGCTCGATAAGTTTCAACTATGTTTAGCCGAACACCCGGCATAATAAAAGTTGTTTATACCTTAGATAAATTAATAGACTCGTTATAATGTGGATATAGGTACAAACTAATTCGCAGAAACGCCTTTAGGTAACAATATACCTAAAATTCATCTTAACCGGGCTCGCTACAGATAAAAATGTCGTCGTCACTGACCTATCTCTTTGGCGGTCATCTTTATGATGTGTTGTATGTTCGTTTCTGTACGCATGTTGCCAATTTCGTGTTCGTTTCGTTCACTGTGATTTCAAAACATGTTCAGTCTGTTCATAAGAATTTCACTTTGTCTCGTAGCAACTCACCCCATTTTTGTCTATGTTTTGATTAGCTATGAATTAATTATAATTTTTTTGTGTCAAATAAATAGTTTACAGTTAAATAAATAACGTTATGGTGGACAATAATCAATTTGCTTTTGCAGTATTTTAGAAATGTGAAATATCTGACACTCGATGTTTGTCTGTCTTTACGAATCATATATTTTACTCCCAAAGTAAAACAAAAATGTATATAGTTTTGTATAAAGCATCATTGTATTTGTTATCCTTTGGTTATTTATTTATGTATTATAAATTTAGTTCATTTATTTATTTAATTTTTGTTTATTTGTTCAACCTATACTGACCCGTTTTGTTGCTTTATATTTTGTAACGCTGTGCGGGTATTTTATTCATGGCAGTTTAAATCCGCTTTGATACAGCCAAAATATTTGCCAAAGCAAATAAAATTAATAAATCGACTTTGGCGAAATTGATTTAAGCAGAAGACGTCATAATTAAGAAGAAGAAGTATCTTATACCCGTACAAATATCGGTAATTTTATTTTAAAAGCCAGATTGTCCTGGTTGGAAAGTTGACGTTTTGTATACTTTTTTCTGTGCCCTGACTCTGAAATAATAGTAAGAGACAATTTTTATTTTTACTTTCATGGAGGAGGAACAGCTTAATATAATGTACATAATTTAAAAGCTGATTCCGGTGAAGTTAATTACAGCTCCTCGCATAAGAAATATACTTAGTAAAAGAGAACAAAGCACAAGAACACAGTTATTTATGACAACAAAATTCAGGCTGCACTTTCCATAGTTGGTTAACTATCTATGACAGCAACCAAATTATATGTCAAAGACCATCCGGATCATATGTCGTCTTGCCACTACGCAACTAGTGTTGAATAGATCTAGATCACAGACAAGTCAACCTATAGACCACGCTTTAATAAACGTCAGTACGAAAACGAAATCGCCAAAAAGTGGCGGGGTGCGGGGAGAGGTCGGCTAGTTTTCATTGGCTCGTTCGAAATTGACAATTTAATGGCTTCTGACGTGCTGACGGCTCACTAGTGACGTAGTTATGTAGTGGCACTACATAGCCTTGGCGAATGCTACTCCCTGTTAAAGCGTGGTCTAAAGGTTGACTTGTCTGTGATCTAGATATATAAATTTTTACACACAACTTAATAATAACAAAAAAAATGTGATCGGCATAATGTTAATACAAGAAACAAAGGTAAACTTGCTAATCATGTCAGCCGCCTCAATAAAATCACAAAATCTTTTAAAGAGCAATGTACCTATACGCTTTTACAATAAGATTCCATAGACATTCAAGAACTATCCTTTAACAATTTAAAACTAAAATAATACGAAAGCTTTATGCAAAAGCTTATTTATTATAAACTATTGGACTGCTTAGATGATAAAAATCCATTGGTATAAATCGCTCGCCTATCGGTTTGTTTCAATAATTTTAATTTTAACCACTTATTGTTATAAAAAACTGTATATAATGTTGTTAAAAACAAAACATCCCATAGTTTCTTGCTTATTCTTCTGAGAGGAACCAGCACTTTTTGAATGCGCCTTTGTGGTGACGTTCTCCCACAAAGCAATAAAATTCACTCTTATGACGTATTTCAAGATTATGTTACATAACTACGAAATAAAGATATTTTGATTTTATTTGATTTGAATTAACAATTTGGACACCGAACGGACCTAACAGACATAAATAAGTACTTAGTTATTTTTCCACCACCATATCAGCCTATTATGCAACACAGCACTAACTTAGGCCTATCCTCGGGATGAAGGTATCTGGAGTTTAATCCACTACGCTGCTCCAGTGCGGGTTGGTGAATTTTCACGATTGCCATCTATTGATGGCAACCAGCACCGACGCCTCAACGTGCTATTCGAGGCAAGGTCAGTGATACTTATGGACCTATGTCTGAAAAACCTCATTGGTAGATGCCGGTTTCTGAGAATCAAAGCACAAATTTCTAAACAAGTAGCGGGCTCGCCACCACTCGGCTATCACGACATGTAATTATTTTTCCCATACAATAAAATTTAAATTATAAATAATTAAACTACATATTAAATGGTTTGAGAATTTTCAAATGACAACTATATTTAACAGAGTGTGTGTATTGCATTCGAAATGTTACTCAGTAAAGAAACCATCTGAAAACAAGGACTTTACAATATTGATGTCAATGTTTATGATCTATTGTGACCGTTTGGAAATAGTCTACTATTGTATATATGTATATACTTTATTGAAAAAAAACATGTGTGATAGCCAGCTAAGGCTTCGTCGACCATGAAAGTACAATGCTGAAGATTGAAGCAAGGAATAACAGATTGTTACATAAGGGATGAAAGAAACTTAAATAGGACTTTCACCCGAAGTGAACACTCTGCTCTTCATTTCGAATATGAGGAAAGTAAATAAAAATTCGTGAAATCCATTATCGGAAACTGATAAAGTCGTTTTATACTCATATCTGTATCCCTACGTAAATACTCGATAAAGCAACCGAAGATCGAGTTGCCAATTTCTCCTCTTTTTGTGTTTCTTTTCCTGGGCATTCTAGCAACCAGTATAAATACAATATTTTGAATATTAGTGTCATACCATATTTCTGTGCATGAAATTATAGCGGTAGTATAAAGGCAGTTTTCATCCAAGAAAAGCAAAGTGCAACAGCTAGGTTCAAAATATTTTATATCTTGTTAACATACCTTCAAATGCTTCGACCGTTGAGATTAGTTATGTCACATCAACGTGGACAGTTAATTAATAAGCCTAGGAATCTGGCTCAGTGTCCGTCGCGCATTTCTAAAATAAACTCCAAGGTCTAAACGAATCGAATCAAAAGATTTATGGTTTCGCGACTTCAAAGATTGACACAGATACCTAATCTTTACATTACGTTGCTTGCCATGTATATGTACGGCTTGAAGCTAATTATTACAAAAACGTCGCACCAACATGATTTCATAGAAGCGTTGCGGACGGAGCGAAACGTATGACGGACTTGCGTATCTTAAATTTTCAGGGCCGTAAATAAACATCGTGTTAATAGAACATAGTTAAATTTTAGTAATGTTAGAAATATAAAACATAGTTCAAACTTATAGAGCGTGTAGAGGTTATCAAACTGAACATAAAGTTTCAAATGAGCAGATGGCGCAAACTAACGGTTACAGAGAAAAACGTGTTGAAAGTTTTATTTTTTAGCACATATCTCATGTATAGAAATTTTTTTATTAGTTCGGTAAGGTCTACATGTTCTATAAGTTTGGAGTAAGTTCAGCCGAACACTCCGTTTTATAATATATCGCATGTTAGCCTGAACGTGTTCAGAACTTATAAACCGTGTACTTTACCAAACTTTACTAAAAGTTTCAAGTAAGCAGATTGCGCAAACTAACGGTTACAGAGCAAACATGTTTAAAGTTTAATTTTTTTAATTTTTTCGATTATATCGGTAAGCTCTACATGTTCTATAAGTTAGGATTACATTTAGCCAAACACCCCGTATAGTAATATATCGATTGTTCGCTTGAATGTATTCTTACTTAGCTCTACACGGTCTATAAGTACGGAATACGTAAAATAAATAAATAGGATGAGTGGTGGATTCGGTAAGCTCTACATGCTTTATAATTTTGGACTATGGCAAGTACTGTACTACTGGGTTTCAACTAAAACAGTCAAATGCAATTTAGGCCTAGGGGCTTGGTGGTCTTGTTAGACCAACTATGATCCAATAAATTATATAATATCTGGATGCAGAGTCAGCGTCAAAAAATGTAGATAAAAATATAACCTAACTGTTCGGACTGTCGTTTTTATTGACATAGTTATACTACGATTCATCCAGACATAGTACAATCAAAGCTCTCAAAAAGAAATGAATCGTTCGTGGAGTGTACCGGAAACACAAAAAAGGTGTTCCTTTTCGTATTTCAGAAAAAAATCATATATGAATATATGCACTACATGAAAAACATGAAGCGGGCATAGATCTGAATATAATATCAATACCTGCTTTCATAAAAATATATTGGCCACATTCCATTTTTTTTGCTGATTTGTGTTGTTAATTCAATAGTGTGGTGGATTTTTTGTTTATATATAGATATATATATTTATTACCTTTTAGGCGTACAATGCAGTTAAAACGAATATAGATAGCATTATTATTATGTTGTTATTATTTTTGTAATTCAGTGAAGTGTTTGTTGGATGTTGTTTTTTAATAATCACGATCAGTTACTTTTTTCGAAAAGTAAGTTCTTGATCTTCTTTGTGTAAGGAATGGGGCACTGATACATGTAAAATCAGAATTTTCTTTTTGTACTGTAATGGTGTACCTATTGTCGAAAAGCCAAATAAATAAATAAAATAAAGTAGAAATTAGGAAAGCGTACCTGCATATGGGAATCAAAAAAAGACTATTAGTAATCGGACTAAACGCTACCTACCTCTGTATAGCCGATGCATCATTTGAATAAAAATGCTACATTAATGACTAACAGTGGGTCTGCGGTTGGCTGAAAAATAAACTTCCTGCATCCGCGCGAAAATAGACGACGACAGTTTATTTTTGAGACCGTGAAAAATCGTATGTAGTATGTATCGACCGGCGCTGAAATATTTGTGGGCCACATTTAGCCAGCGGCGACGCCATATTTCGAATGTGTAATGTTTAACTGTTATTTATTGACTACAAATAGATACAGTTTTTAGAATTTCGTAGACAAAATATAAAAAATTAATACTTTTTACTGGGTTGGGGAGAAATTCCTCTTGTATTTTGTTTGTATGAAGTTGTAATCCAATATCTTTAGATATACTGTTTGTAACTTCTGTTGTAACTGTTTACTCGGGAAAATATTGGAAAAAATTGTCACAGATCAATTGTCAGATGCTGTTTGTCGATATATTAGTCCGAGACAGCACAGATTCTTTAGGGGTCGTAGTGTTGAAACCAACTTGCTGACCTTTACCGAAATAATATTAAACGCCATAGATAGCCAATATCAGGTTGATGCTATTTATGCTGATTTTGATAACGCCTTTTACAAAATTTGTCACAATTCCCTATCATTAAAGCTTTAGAGACTCGGTATACATGGCGATCTCTTCCGTTGGATGAAATCCTATAGTAAGAATCATAGTCAAGCTGTTGTACTTGGTGGTTGCTCATCTCGGTATAGGTGCATCAGTTCTGGAGTGCCTCAAAGATCTCATTTGGGTCCATTATTGTTTATCTTGTACGTACTTGTACGTAATTGTAATGTTCTTTTGTATGCTGACAATACTAAGATTTTCAGAGTTGTATGTGATGCCAGTGATTGCCAACTCCTTCAAAACGATTTAATAAAATTTGAAAATTTCTGTACGAATAATAAATTATTCCTAAATGTTGATAAATGTTATTCACGGAAGACATTTATCAACATTTAGGAATAATTTATTATTCGACGAGGAAAAAGAAAAAGAAGCTTATTAACTTTGATTACAAATTCAATAACATTAGTTTAAAAAAAGTGACACAAGTCCGAGATATCGGTGTCACCATGGACTCCGAGCTCACTTTAGTACTACATATAGACAACATTTTAAAGAAGGTCTACGCTCAAATGGAATTTGTTCTGAGGGTAGATAAACCCTTCAAAAATGTGTCGACCTACAAAATATTGTACAACTCCTACGTCTGTAGTCGCCTAGAATTTGCTAGTTCTGTCTGGCACCCACATTATAATGTATACACATTGACAGCATAGAAAGGGTTGAGCAGAGGTTCGTGAGGGCTTTGGATTACAGGACTGGACATGAACATATAGACTATGAGACCTCTATCAAGACACATAACGTCCCGCGTTTATCATATCGTCGTGACTGCATTAATGCTAGTATCCTTTACATTATTATCGATGACGTGTTCGATGTCCCTGCACTTCTGGAATTTATTTTGATTCATGTGCCGGTTAGATGTAGACGTATTTGTCGAGAAAAACATCTTTTCTCAATACGAAACTGCAAAACTTGTTATGCGAGCAATAGCTTTATCAGACGTGCTTGTAGACTTTATAATGTTAAACTGGCTGAGGTGGATATATTTTGTAACTCTTTGATTAAATTTAAAACTAAATGTTATAGTATTTTGAGCGGTGTGGTGAGCTGCAGCTGATGTCGCCTAATTTAATAATACTACATTAATACAACTAACTAACTTAATAAACTCTTTCCTTTTTTTATTCGATAGTTTTTTCTGTTCAAGAAAATGAATGCATCTAACACGCATCTAACGAAAAAATTCGATATATTTTATTTTGTATTTCATTACAAAAAACTAAAAAATGCAACATAAGCGTGAAAAAATGCGCTGTTCATTAAATTGGTTAAAACGTGTTAAATCAAGCAATTTTAATCTTAAAGATGCAGTTCGCTTTGTTCGCCCTGCTACGGATAAAGTTGATGCCATTTATGAAAAAGTGCAGCAAGATCGGTATATTAGTAATTACTACATTGCTGAAGAACTGGGCATTATAGTTAATAGTCAAATAACTTTATTTCGTAGTTACGTAACATAATCTTGAAATACGTCACGAGAGTGAATTTTATTACTTTGTGGAAGAACGTCACCACAAAGGCGTATTTTAAAAGTGCTGGTTCCTCTCAAAAAAAATAAGCAAAAACTGAAGCACGCTCTTTTTAACAAAATTATAAACAACTTAACAATAAGTACTTAAAGATTAATATCATTGAAACAAACCGATAAGCGAGCGGCTTACACCCATGGATTTTTATCATCTAAGTATTCTGATACTTTATAATAAGCTTTTTCAAAAAGCTTTCATTTTATCGCAGTTTTAAATTTGTTAAGAGGGAAATCTTGAATGTCAATTGGGATCTTATTGTAAAAGCGTACTAGCAAGTTTATCTTTGTTTCTTGTATTAACATTATGCCGATTACAATTTTTTTTTTTTTATTCAGCTGCCACACAAGCTCACTGAAAGACACCTAATAATAATACCTAAATAACGGCGTACTCATTTATAATTCTATTAAAACTCTATGAAAACGTAATAAAAACGTTCTATTTTTGAAACGATTGATCACTAGTGATGAAAAGTGGATCACTTGCGATAAGACCGTACGCAAAAGATCATAGTTAAGTTGCGGCTAAGTTCCACAGACCGTGGCAAAGCCAGGATTAACGCGTAATAAAGTAATATTCAGAATATGGTGGGATAGGATGGACATCGTTCAACATGAACTGTTACCGCTGGATACAACTATCGATTCCGATGTTTACTGCAAACAGTTGATAAGACTAAAGCGTGCGATTAGAATGAAAAAAACGGCTCGAATTTACTAATAGAAAGGGTGTAGTCTTTCGTCATAAAACGCCAAATCACACACATCTTTAGCCAATCAGGAAAAGTTGATAGAGTTTAGCTAAGAAGTGTTAATGCATCCTTTGCTTTGTTAATGCATATAGCCCTAACACTCAAATTTTCACTTGTTTCGGTCTCTTCAAAATTTCGTCAAAACTATATGTTGCATTTTTTACTTATCCATTAAAACGGCACATATAAACTTTAACTAAGGTAATGAAAGTATGCCATTTTTTTTTAAATTTTGGTATATGAAAATACAAAACACTTTCTCCCCAACCTAATGATATCAAATTGTTTAGTCTCGCTGTCAATGGCTGTCAAGCAAGACTCTTATTTTTCAGTAACAACCTCATGTTTCAAGTTCAAATCAGTATTCAACTAATCCAACGCTAAATAAAATCTACAGTCTAATATTATTGTCAAAAAAATTATATTTGTAAACCAAAGGGGAAAAATTCAAGTGCGTGTCGGACCATCTATTGTGAAGGGTTCCTTGGTTGGCAAATTTAAACAACTATTGTACTAAACAATTATAGTACCTAATGAGAGAGCCGCATACGTGGTTGTTAGCATATGCTTAAACCAATACCATTTTAAAATAGTTTTGTATTCTAATTACGTTAATTCTTAGCAATGATTCACTGCAACGCCCTTCAAGTGATTGACGGGAAGCTCCTCGAGATGAAAAACAGGCCTATACTCAACATTGTTTAGGTTAAATATGTCGAGTGCTATTTCATTTTATAAAGACATATAAGTTAATATCCGCGTAATATACGTACAGAATAATTAAAATTGCTTCCAATATATATTCAACTAGTACGAATATTGTTTAAAAAATCGAATGTGAAAGCTATGCCTGATCACCTTCGGTTAAAACTTTTTTATAGATGACCATAAAATTATGTATACATTCAATAAAACAGTCTAAATAGGAGTAACAATCACTTGTCAAGGTACAAATTATTATTTTTCTTTCAAATATACTGCAACTCTAACATAACCGCACTACATATCCAGCACAAAGCGGCACTTTATTATTAATTTTATTTTATTTTATTTTATTTTATTTGTATGGAAAACCAACAGCACTAATTAACTTATTGATACACATAATAGTTATTAAAGGACAATAACAGGTTCTCACTTATATTAATAACTTATCACTTATATTAATTATCACTTATATTAATTATTTAATTTATTATTAGAGCAGAAAAGATGTATGGAAATTCTTTACTGCACTGTGCTAGTTTTCGGCTGGTTAATCTGACGGCCATGTGGAGTTTCATACTTAAAAATACTAGCCATGGAGAAATTACCATTTATTTAAAAAAAAAATCGGGAACGTCCACGGAGCTAATTTTCACTGAAAAATTTAAACGTGGTAACCTTGTAAATACTTTGTAATTATATTTTATTCAAATAAATATTAAAATGGAATATTCAAGTGTCATGGAAGTTTTTCTAATTTCGGAAAAATATCAAATCGAAGACAAAATAACAGTTTATTAAGTAGATAAACTATTCAAAATATTCTAATTTCCCTTTAGTTTTATTTTTAACCTACCTTCCTTGCAGTAGTTACAAGAAAAGCACATTATGCACCTCGCATTAAGTACTTTCTATTGCTTTCGTGCATTTCAGACAAATAAGTAAAAAAAAGCACTCCATGCAGCAATAAATTACTTTCTGCTCAGTGCAACAAGTTACTATTACAGCAATTTCTTTTACATATGTTTGTACGCTCATCATTGGTCTGAAATCATTATTTACAACTTTGCAAGTTGCATATGAATACTTGGCAGTGGATATGTTACGGGTCAAACCCGAATTTTAGGATAAACTAGTTTTTCCTATGCTAAACTAGTATAGTATATCCATTAGTTGAACCCACACCCTTTAAAACGCCGCCAAAACACTCAGACAAAAAATCCACAAAGAAAGCCGCTGCACGTGCCAACCGTCACAAACCGAAGCCGACGGATTGCGCGTGCGGCGTACAGTTTCGAAAAATTTTCAGTTTATTTTGACGCATCACGGAGTAATTAAATGACAAAATAGAACGTTTTATTATGAACACAGGGGGTGATCGAAGAATACGTCGCGTGATGTAGAATATTTGTCGTAAGTTTTTCTTTCAACTATCAAACCACCCTCTATATTAATTTTTTTTTCGCCTACCTACCAAGTACCTACCAATTTTTTTCTTCAAATTGACGGGAGAAATTATCTATAACTCCACTGACGAGTTTTTTGCCGAACTGGATCCAAGTCTAATGTGCAATGGCCATAACTAAGCTGAGCATAACTGAATCCTGTTTTTATGGTAATTGTTTGTCATAGAAAGAAAAATTGATTAGTATACGGCAGGTCCGCGTTCCTATGTGTTTACACGTAAGGTGCAATGCGACGTCGCCGAGCTAAATGCGTCTGTACTGGGGCAAGGACGGACGTATCTTTCATGTAGTGTCATCAACCATACATAAATGAAGACAATAGTTAGGTACAAACTAGGTTAACTCATCTAGGTAATAGATCTTTGAACTGTTATACAAAAAAATGTGGAGCCTCATACAGAGCAAGGGAAATAAAATTATATTAAGTAATCTTGCTTGCAAATTCTAAGTTATTGAATTTTGGGGCCACTCTATGTTGCGGGTTGTCATCGAGCGAAATTGTTTTATGCCTAAACTACGTCTCTAGAGTTCACCTGCGCTGCATTTAAAATGTTATTCATCAATAAAAATAGACATACAAACATATTTATTTATAACTAGCGACCTGCTCCGGCTTCGGCCCGATAGCAGAGCGATTATATGCCTATATTTTTTTCTGTCGTAGTTTCTTATCAGCTTGATACTTCGAGCATATGAATTAGATATAAATGTTATATTATGCACATTTTACTTGCAGTATTTTTAATGAATTTCATTTCTAATTCTGCAAATATTTGAAAAATTAAAGAATATATACATAAAAAAAAACTAAAATATTTCTTTGTTTACAACATTAATACTTCTACTTAATTAAATCAAGTGTGTCGCATCCGTCTGGGACCGCTTCTATAGAGTAAATGGCATTTATAATTTTCATGAAATGCTTAAGGTAACTACCGTATTTAATTTGATAAGGATTAATATCGTATCCGTGTAAACAGCTTTCCTATCACCACATCGTATATGACCATTTTTTAAACATTAAAATAGGTAAAGTAAGCTGTTCTTAAACGATAGACATATACCATCGCGGACTTTTCTTTGGACTTTTAAGCGTTTTTGATGGAAGTTCCCAGTCGGTTTGATTTCTTCCGACAGTAATTATTGTGTTCAGACAGACGCGGCGGGGGGACTTCGTTTATATGTAGTGATAGAAATCACAGTAGCGACATGTGTTAATCCAACGCGATGTGTTTATGGGGAACTCATAATAATCGTAATTAAAATATACCGAACGGAAAATTGTCATTATTGGAAAATAGAATACATTTACAACGAAAATCATAGTACAAGCTCCATTGAAATCCATAAAGCACACTTTTGTTGAATTATGAATGAACTAAAATGCAGTACAACGAACTTTACTTGCACAGCGAGCGTTTTCTGCATCCAGCGAGTATGGTTGCTAACAAAACGAGTAGGTACCTATATTCAGAGTAGCTGAAGAAGAATAGATGAACTACAAGCTCGTTTCTCGCCTCAGATCCGCATCATAATGTACATTGAACAAACTTCTCCTGGATACACAATGCTCTACGATGTAGAGTCAACATGTAAGAGCTAATCGATAAACATGTACGTACGTTATCATTACTTACATTAATATCCTTAGTGAATTCAGTTTGGAATCGAAATGTAATCGAGCAATGGGGTGCAGCACCCTTTTTCTGATTAATCACTCCTCGTTACCTACCTCGATATCTACTGTGCATCCAGTCGAAATACGATAATAATATCTGGGATAACCCACACAGCGCCATCTAGTCCCAAAGTAAGCAATTATTATGCTTGTAGTATGGGGTACTGGACAATTGATATACATACTTAAATATATATGCATATATAAATCAAATGAAAGTTTCGAATTACACCTACATATCAGTAAAGTATTGATCACTGAGGTCTGAAGGTTTAGATAATAATTAGGTATCTACATACATTTAAACCGGATATTGAAACAGACAAACATCTGCGGTGTCTATAGTGATGTAATTTATCAATCCTCGGGATTTATTTTTAAACCGTATCGATCATTCAGTGAACTAGATCGATGGTGAATAAATGTCAGTTATAATTAGATATGTTCGTTTTCATTTGAACTTAATTGAAATATGTTCGTTTAGTTATTGTAATTTTTCGCATTTTGTGGATAAGCGTCACTGTTTAACACTGAAACATGTAAACATTTGGCACGTGGTTCGGTTAGACGAAAAGAGTGGGGGAATGGGGAAAACATGGTGGTGGAATGGAAAAATGTGACGTGTGGACAGGCTAACGAAATAGAATTACGGAACCGTTTTCGATCTTCGATAGTGATGTATTTCGGTCGCGCGAACGAGGCTCCTATGCGCGTGCGCCTCTACAGTGGCCGCGGCCCGGACTGGCGTACTCCTTATATTTTGATCGCTTCGATCCGACTACTTTTTATCCGATGGGCCGATTATGCGTCAGTTATTTGTGTATCGTTAGATTACAACAGTTAATGTGACGTTAGTCGACACATCCAGAGCTTTTATTGTGGCCGTATCTTTAAAATGCCGTAAAAATCTTTTATTCATTCTCTTCAAAGGCGGGCACACATAATAATCGGCTTTAGTAGGACGAACGAGCCAGGTTGAGCCAAGTAGCAACTCCATATTGAATTCAAGTAATTACGTATAATAATAACACCTAAGCAATGTCCTAGCTTAGCTGATTGTCCAAATGTATACAATAAACGTACAACTACCTTCAACACTACGAGAATTGGACCCTATGGTACCTAAACTTTTGGTTAAAATGTGTGCTCGCAGTAATAGATGTAGGCATTCATGCAATAACAAAACTTCCGCTTCCGCTATCTTTGTGGGCGTGGTGCGGCTTCTTCGTTGACAGTCAAAACACAGATTATGTCCCAAAACTATTCAAATGAGCCCAAAATCCAGATAGCTGCTGTACACCGTTGAAGAGTTCCCCTTTGACTGCCGGCCATTTCCATTATCAGATCAGCTATAAGTTACCATAGTATTTTATTCCCTGTGGAAGTACTTACACCTTTGTACCTATATACCACATTTTATTCAACTTAGTTAACTGGAAGTGGGTGAAATTGAAATAAATGAATTTTTTTGCCCTTAGAAGTGGAATTTTTTCTTCAAACTTAAATGGGGCCAATCTCGATATATAGTCCATTTAGTAAAAAAATCATCAATCAAGGCGAAGATACTTATCCCATATCACTGAAAAAAAAAAACAGTTGAATTGATAACCTCATTTTATTGGTCGGTCAAAAAACCGGCCAAGTGCCAGTCGGTCTTGCGCCAAACGAGGACAACACGTACATATAACAACGAAGATCCGGTACCAGTACCAATATTCATCATATAAATACTGACGCGACCTGGGATTCGAACCCGGGACCTCCAGCTTCGTAAGCAGGGTCGCTACCCACTAGACTAAGCGGTCGTCATATTAATGTATTTATCACTACTCGCCGCAGAATGCACCTATACCATACATCAGTCCATTTTAATGCCCCACTGCAGGGACTGAGGTCTCCAACCGGGATTATATTTCAAGAAGTGTTTCAAGTAAAAAGTTTTTTTTTTTAATATTAAATATGAACTAACGTGATAAGACTATAAATTAACGATTTTCGGATTTATTCTTTTACGTGTGCTTCAAGACCTTGTTTCTCGGCAAATTTCATGATTCTAGGTCGATACCTTAGAGGTACCCATAAAAGGTCTATTTTTTTCCTTTCGAGGTACGGAAACCTCTGTATATGTATTTAAAATTATTGTATAATTTATATTATTAGTTCTCATGTTAAGTGACTATTTGTTGTCTTTTTTTTTGAGAATAAAGTTATTTAAACCGAACCCCAACTATTGTAACTGTAAAAGCGGTTTATCTAATTGGAAAATTCTAGCGATTGTAAACTTTTGGGTAGAGATTGTTAACAAACTTAGGTAAATTGTGTCACCTAATTCAAAAGTGTCAAATGTAATAGTGTAAAAAATTGAACCAGTAAATGAACCACTGAGAACAGAGGAGCTGGACAGCGTTCTACCAGCTTCTACTTCTTTACACCTTGTTCTCATTGTGGTTTTATTACAACAAATGAGAAAGCAGCACCCCTTTTTCTTGTGGTAATTTTTTTTTATTCAGTGTACTCTTAATCGCAGAATACGGCGTGTTATCACTGATAAAGCGAGTACTTACCTTAATACTCATGAAATTAAATTTAAAAAATTAAATTAAACACGTTTTTCTTGTTATCCGTTAGGTTGCGCCATCTGCTCATTTGAAATTTTTGGTTTAGTTTGGTAAGCTCTACACGTTTAAGCTTAAGCGTGTAGAGCTCAAGTTAAGCACAGCCGAACACGCGGTATTATATGGGGTGTTCGGGTGAATGTAATCCAAACTTATAGAGCGTATAGAGCTTACCGAATTGAAATATTTCGAAAAAACAAGTGGTAAAAAAAATGAAATTTTAAACATGTTTTTCTCGGTAAATGTTAGTTTGCGCTATCTGCTCACTTGAAACTTTTTGTTTAGTTTGATAAGCTCTACCCGCTCTATGCTTTTGAACTATGTTCAGCTAAACGCAGTTTAAGTATATGATATTGTTTTCAAATTTCCAACATTTGAATGAAAAAAACGAAATTCTTCGTCAATTCAAGCCAATCTTCTGTGAAATTACTTTTATTGTATCTATAAGTTTACCCTCTCTGTGGCTGCAAGCTTTTTTGCTGAATAAAACAACCAGTGACGATCACAGCGAATTTATTTAGAGTACATATTGCACAAAATAAAATAATCGGTGACAATCACAGTGAATTTATTTAGTATTCACACTGCAAAGAGTTAATTTCGTAGCGTCCTGTAGTTGTCTGCACCGCGCCAAATGTTCCGTAACCTGCTGTATAGCCGCTTTCATTTTTTCCGCTTTCGATTCTTGGATTCGAGGACTGAAATGTTTTTAATAATAAAATCAATATCTAAATATATTTTATAGTAGAGGTCACAGCCGTGAGCAATGGCGGACGGCCGTCTGGGTTCTAGTTGCCCGACCCCTTGTAGTAAAACAAGGTGCGTTCGGGTTGTGATGACGTTTATTGTTACCTGTGAATCTTCACAATACGTTATATAATACACACAGGTAGATTACAGTTGTGTCTTTGTACATGTTCTGTATAATTATAATGAGACGCAATCCCGTGAGCGACTATGTGACAGAACAAGCGAACGGGACGGACGAATGACAACCACGTGTTTTGGGGCCCGTGGGAAATGGTTCATTGCTATAATTAATATTTAGCATTTGAAATCAATTATATTTATTTTAATGTACTTAAGTGTAGCGTGTTAAGTGGACCGGGTGGGGACGGCAAAGAATACTATTCCCCACTGCCACCGGGAAGGGTGTCGTAACAGGCGACTAACCCAGGTTAGCAGAAGATAGGCAGCAGCACCTCTCTGTGAAACTATATACAGCGATCACCAACCCGCCTGCCAAGCGTGGTGATTTATTGGCAAACCCTCCCAATGAAATCCTTGATGTACAAAATCAGGAATACTGAAATTCGTCGAAGAACTAAAGTTGTCGACCTAGCCGAAGTGATTAGCAAGCTGAAGTGGCAATGGGCCGGTCATATTTGCTGTGGAACTGACAACCGATAGGGTAGACGAGTTCTCGAGTGGAGGCCAAGTATTGGGAAGGGAAGCGTTGGACGCCCCCCGGCCAAGTGGACTGATAACCTTAAGCACCATACCGGGGGTAATTGGATGTGGAAGGCAGAGGATCGTGTGTGGTGGCGAACCATGGGAGAGGCCTATATCCTGCAGTGGAGAGACACGGGCAGATGATAATGATGATAAATATACATAAATCTCAAACAAAGTGGATATATTGATAGACTGGATATTTTGTTATAGTGGACATTTTGATAAAGAGAACACTTTGATGCAGTGAAAGTTTTGTTAAGTGGATATTTTAAAGTGGTCATTTTGATACAGTGGACGTTTTGAACCTAAAACGACAAAATGTGCATCTTGAAATAGTATAAAAAACTATTCTACTTTTTAATTAGTTTTAATAAGTATAATTTTTCAAAACACAAACACATTCACACATTTAAGTGTAGATAAGGCTTTAATGGGTTGTTTGGCGGTACCTAGTCTATACTACTCTCTTAGTCTAGAAGGAAAATAAAGTAAATGCTCACACTAGATTTTCGTTAAAATATATCTCTTTCGATTCCTTCCATTTCTCCGACAATCTCCGATTTACTGAAAAAATGAAAATATTACAAAACATTAGTAAATATAACAACAAATTGAAAAAAAAAGATTAAAATTATCGTCTCCTTTACTAAATGCGATTTTCGCAAGTTCACAATTTTATAAAATCAAAGATCAATTGTTCAAATATCTACGAAATTTCAAACTGCAATCAAATCGAAAGTACTTCCGATAACTCCTCGACTTCACTACTTATCTACAATTGCATTAAGGTTGACGACTTCGACCGAACCCGAACGGCTACAGAACAAAGCTCGCTGTCCAGCAGCTCGAGCGGGCTTCAACGATGTTTGTTACCGAAGACGGAGATAGTCATTGAGAATTTATTCTGTTTCGAGCCGTCGACTTGGTCTATAGCTTTGTCCATGTTTACTAACTTGTTTAAACTGTTTGTAAACTAATACTATAGTTGTAACGTAATGAATTTGTATACGAATAAGTTGCAAATAAATTATATGTAAGTTTATCTTAAGGGGGTAAGCTTTTCATGCAAAAAAAGAGGGTTCGGCCCGTGTCTAATTCTCGATGTATTTCTGTATCGATATTTACAGAGAAAATATATGTAATAAGAAAAATACTGTCACAGGGCGGTAAATTTGGTTTTTTTTTTTTGATATCTTGTTTAGTTGTTTTAGAATAAATTCCTGAAAAACATGATTTCCATCGGTTTTTTGGATCTGAATATAATGGGCCGTAAATTCGATATTAATGCGAATTTAAAAAAAAAGAAACGTACTGCCCTAGGGACATTCTTTGTTAATAAACCTTCAAATTTTGGTTCCAATTTATACACATTTCAGGGGTGGAAAGAGTCACGGCCCACAAGCTGTTTGGACGGGTATTTTATAGGTATTTTTAGGAATTTTTCCTTGTCATCTCTGTCACTCAAGAATAGGTCGGTGATGAGAGGTTGAAACAGAGACAGCGATGCAAATTCGAAGCCGCGGATTGAAAAGCTATCGCCTTAAATTACTCACCCGTAAATAATCACCCCGAGATTCGTGTCAAGCCAATGTTTAGTTTCTTTTTCTAGTTTAAAAATATTTATACAAGTACACAGCATAATAATATATTATACCTGATGGTATCTCTCCATCGCTTAAGTATCCTAAAGACTTGTCGATTAAAAAGTTGCGTTCAGTGGATGTTGAAATATCCGTTGCTGTCGATATGTCTCTATCTTCGCCCAAGGATAACGGTTCTGTTGGACTTCTAGAAGTTAATTGCATTTTAGAATGATCTACAGAAGAATTCCTGCGACTTCTAATTGAAGGCGCATCGGTTATGGAAGACACATTATAGTCCGTGTTATCTGGAGATACTGATCTATCGTTTTCCACTACTTCTGCTTTAACTATGTAAGTCTTGGGTAAAGACGTTGATGGATTTTCATCTTTTTTTCTGTCTCGTCCTTTAAGTAAATAGTTAACAAGGTTAAAATAATAATTAGTACAAAATCAAATTGCATTAATAGATATATATAGAATGTTGAGTAATGTCGTGATAGCCTAAAGCGCAACGAACCTGTTTCAAATTTATAAGGCCCCATAGGGCCATGGTTCGAATCCGGGCGTGTACCAATGAGTTTTTCTGACTTAAGTACACAACATCACTGACACCGTGCTTCGGAGGGCACGTTAAGCAATCGGTACCGGACGCTGTCAATAGATGGCGGTCGTTACAGTTCCCAACCCGCAGTGGAGCAGCGTGGTGGACTTAAGCTCCAAGCCCCCCTCCTCACCCTGGGGGAGGCCTAAGCCCCTGCAGTGGGGTAAAAATGGGCTGATGATGATGATGATATAGAATGTTGAGTAGTAGTAGTTTTTATTACATTTTTCCCCCTAAATTGCATTTTTGTATGTTTTCACGTTCTTTGTGTAACTTTAGAGTAATTTAGTAATTGTGTGTGAAAACTGTTAAATGACTTATAGCAATGCATGTTTGTTTATAAGTTTTGATATTTATTTATTTATTTTGATAACAGACAATATGTACTAGCTGTAAGTTTTCCAAGCCAGAAATAAATAAAAAATAAAACAAATAAATACCTATTGGAGGGGTGCGGTCATCTCTTATATTTTCTATTGATTTTTGAAAGACTTTCCCTTTCAGTTCATTAGAGTGGCTGTGAGGATTTTGCTTTTCTTGTAAACTAAACAAAAAAAAAAGATTATTCACAATAACAGACAAGTAAATAAATACACATCCTGTACTCGGAGCACACACTAGATATCATTAACAAACAAGAATGAAATAAGAAAGTCAAAAATAATTTAAATACTAATAAAAAAATTGTTTTTTTTTTTACAATTACTAGTTTGGGGTTATGTTGTATGCCCCGGCGCAATAATCTAGGTCAAACCAGGTCGATGGCATCGTTGACGTAGATTATTTGGCAGTTACCACCGCATAGCGACTATCTGCCGTACACAGCCATTGTTAACCATAAATAGTCATTCAAAAAAAAATCATCGATTTTTTTATATTATGTTTTTATGGTTCTTCTATTACTTACATAGTATCCGATATACACTCTGATTTCACTTCATTCACTTCGATACGATACGATACCTCAATCGATTTCTTTTGTACTAACGTCGTTGTATTGCTTTCTTCTGATTTATTATCTCTATCGGCCTGTTGAACGATTTAATTCAGTTATTGATTGCAAGTTAGTGATTAGTCATCATAATAATAATAGTACCTGGGACATCCCACACAGCGCGATCTAGTCCCAAAGTAAGCAAGTATTATGCTTGTGTTATGGGGTACCAGACAACTGATATACATACGTAAATATTCTTTATTTAAATAATATTTACATATATATTTTTACACCCAGACACTGAACAAATAGACATGTTCTTGCACACAAATATTTGTCCCGGGCGTGAATCGGAAAGAATTTAAAAAAACAAATCATTATTACGATGTTATGAATATTTAAAAGGTCCCGTCAGACAGAGAGGGCAATACCGCACGGCGTACTTATGTGTGACGTCAGGTCTTTTAAAATAATGTTAAATATCGTTTTGCAAGAAAGAGACAGAGATAAAATTTTAATAGCTCATAATTTCCATATTCTTCAACCGAATATAATTTCATTTATAAATTTTGTTATCGTATAAAGTCTATTTTTATATTTGCTTGAGAAATATACTATATTTAATAGTAGGCTAGTGCTATATTGTATTATACGCTTATACTTCAGGAAAAAAAATCTATTAAATATAGAATAGGCATTTACTTACCTCATTCTTAAAATGTTTTGAGGATTCAACTATAACACAATTTTGATCATCTACATCATTGACCATAGATTGCAAAAAAGCCTGATTACTTGCAGTAGCAACTTTTGTAGTGTTTTGTACCGCCTGTAACAATATCGTTGTATATAATTATCAATATATTGTCATAAATATTAAATATAAATAAGTAATATTTCATTTTAACTATCTACTGGTCCACTACATGGTTATTTTAAATATCGATATCATACTACTATTGTTATCGTAGATCTATATGGTGGCTCCTAAATTAAAGTAATTCCTCTGATCAAAATCTAGAACAAGATACGTACCTAGATACTAAAAGAACCATGGGTGATTAGCATAAATTGTGTATATTGTTTAATTATCGAGAACAATATTCACAAATAAAATACTCACAGCAGATACTTGGTATTTGTCCAGCTCAGCTTGCAATTGAATAACTTTTTTACAAAGTTCTTCATTCATTGTACTAAGGCCCTATAAACATAAAAATTTGGTTATTCAGTTTTCAAATGTATTCTTTTTTTTCTTAGTATATATAACATTTAGCTTTTAAATATAAATTCATTTCGTGAATTTATTTTAGGACATTAAAAGAGTTCAAGTTGTGAAGTCATCATTCCAGTATGAGATTGTTTACTTCATGAAAATATTTTTTTTTTAATATTTTGCATTTTGTATTCGTCAATTTCATTATTTTTCGATAACGGTTATCACAGTTTAAAGACAACTTTTGAAAAAATCTTTTTTAGACAGCGGCATACGGAAAACCCAGAATAAAATTAAAATTACCCCAATTTGTCCCAAAGAACCCTGAAAATTCGAATTCATCACGAAAAGTTTGTACTCTTTTTTGTACAACCAAACATCTTACCTCATCAATGATCGCCTTTCTTCTTGGAGTTGGAACAGGTGTACTAAACTTGTGATCGCCGACATATAAGGGTGCAGCAGGTGGATTGCCGAGAACTAGTTCCACACGGTTCGCGCTGATTTCTTGAGTGGCACTTTCAAGTACATTAGACTCCACGGCGGAATTCTTCGTTTTTGAATTGTTCTGTTTAAAAGTAAAAATAAAAATATATGGCCAAAACTGTCTTACGTAATCTAGACCGTTGCTTAAGTTAGTAAGAAATATACCTCTATGTGAACATAAGCACATCTTCTCCCATAAAAGTACGAATTGACTAGAAGCCTTCTTCTGCGTTTAACGGCTAACCATTCATACTATAGCTAGCTGGTGTAAAATGGGGAGTTTTAATCCGAGTTTCAGTGTGCAAGGTCCCCGCGCACCGCTTTTCACTCCCGAGAAATCCCCGCGCGCCGATTTCACCCCCAAAATTGTGTAATGGCCCTTTAATACTGTAATATGACTCTATTAAAACCAAACCCAGCTGTCAAATTAATTTCGTCTATGTCTTGTCCACACTTAAGAAAAATATTAAAGCGATTCCATAGTGTTTTATTTTTAAATCATACACACTTTCAAAGTTATATAAGTAGATAATCGAAGCTTGAAAAGGTTTCAAATATTTTATCAACATTATGGTCTAAGATACCGACCTATTTTATGAATCCCTCATTCTTTTCCCCAAAACATTTAAGAGGTCTGATAAAAATCAATTTTAGTTTCCCATTAGAACAATAATAAGAATAATAATAAATTATTTTGTTGCTGACGGAATATACTTTGGAAGTTACACGTTTTGGGGCATGCAATAACGGTTTCGGTCCAACTATAATAATTGCCTGGACCAATAAAAGTACGAATTGACTAGAAGCCTTTTTCTGCGTTTATCGTCTAACCACACATACTACAGCTAGCTCGTGTAAGATGACTAGTTTTAGTCTGAGTTTTAGTGCGCAAAGTCCCCACGCGCCGCTCTTCACCCCCGAGAAATCCCCGCGCGCCGGTTTCAACCCCTCAAAACTGTGTAAAGTCATCTCGTTACTGTGAACTGACATTTATGTCTCTATTAAAACCAAACGTTGCTGTCAAATTAATTTACTCTATGCCTGGACCGAATTTAGGGCGCCAATCCTTAGAAATGTTTATTAATATATTTTATAGTATACTAGCGACCCGCCTTGGTTTCGCACGGGTAGCAGAGCATGTAATTCGTAATGTTTTTTCTGTCGTAGTGTCATATCAGGTTGTTACGCCGAACATGTGAGTTGGATTTAATTACATTTAAATGTGACGTAAGTTCATCCTACTCGTAGTTGGAGTATTTTTAAAGTATTTTATTTCCAATTCTATAAACATTTGAAAAAGTAAAGAATAAATACATATAACCTAACCTAACAACGCGTGTCGCGTCGTCCCATATGGCCGGCCGGCGCGGCGCGGTCCGCGACTGGTCACGAGATAATTATATTTCGCGATAGCTCTTAAGATATTAATTTAAGTTGTATAGTGTAAAGGGCAATCATAATGTGCATGACATGCTGAAGGTCAATAACGTATTTAATTTGATAAGAATTAATACTGTATCCGTATACATTGCTTTCCAATCATCTCATCATATGACACCATTTTTTTAAACATAAAAATAGGCATAGTAAAATCCATAAAAGATGGACATATGCCATTGCGGACTTTTCTTTAGTCCTATAAAAGATACACAATTCTTCCATACATTATTTTCTTATATCTCAAAAGGATTAGGCAGCGTTTTCGGTGAAAGCTCCCAGCCGGCTTGATTTTTTTCCGACTTCTTCAACAATAATCGTCACATTTCAACAAATTTCCACAAAACATTAATAAATTATACACGTAAACTTTCCTCTTGAATTATTTTGTCCATTGGTGTCAACAATATGCCAATCCGTTTGGTAATTTTTGAGTTTATCGCGTTCAGACAGACAGACGCGATGGGGGACTTTATTCTATAATATGTAGTGATGAAAAACATTTCGCCTGAAAAAAGACTGAGATGTTCATAAGATAGGTCGGGATCTTGTACTATTAAAATACTTATAAAATCAAATGTTTATTGGAAAGTATTTGATGAACAGATGTATTTTCAGCATAAAAACAATATTAAAAATTCGTTGACCCTGTAACCATCAACCACCAACTGGCAATCCCTGAAACTGAATTTTTGAGTTCAAAGCGTTCGAAAATTAGAAAGCTATTTAGCTTTTCGAACGCAAAATATTCGTGGTTTTTCAGCTTTTCAAGCTCATACTATTCATTTTCCGAGCTCTCCAAGCCCAAAAACAGAATTTCTATACATTTACAGTTCTTCAATCTCAGAAACCTGGGACATATCAACGAAAATGTTATTTTGGAAATTTTTGAACGCTTCATTTAATTTTAATCGTTTACGGCATTTTATGCAAATTTGTGAGCACAAAACTTTTCTGTTAAGTCAAAAATCTATTGGTTGTAAAATCTCAGTTATGTTAAAAAAACACTTTTTCGGAAACTTTTAGACTGCGATATTTTTTGAACGCTTCGTTTGATTTTAATGCAATTCACGGCATTATATGTAATTCTGTAAACACAAAATTTTTGTGTAAAACCAAAAATTGACCTTAAAATCTCAGTTATGTTAAAAAAACACATTTTCGGGAATTTGTGAACTGCGACATCTTTTGAATGCGTTGTTCGATTTTGATATTTTTGGCGGCCCTCGACGCAGTTTTTTATGTACAAAAAACGTATATAAGGTTTCAAGTAGATCAGTTGGAAAATTTCAAAGTTATTTAAAAAAAAAATTTTTTTGCATTATTATTTTTTGAATATTTTTGGAACAACTCGACCGATTGACTTCAAAATCTAATCAGATCTAAATCTCAATGAACCCTTTCAAACGCCATTTCGCGGGTCTTAATCGGTCATACCGTTCTCGAAATATCGTACGACAAAAAAGTTACATACACACACACATATACGGACGTCCAGCTGAAAATGGTCAGAATGGCTTCCCAAGACCTCATAACGTGGAGATCTGATGAAAACTCGATTTTCGAAAATCGGACCCAAATGAATAACTCCCCTCGGATAGCGGGAATCAAAAAAAAATTTAAAGAACATAACGGAAATTTTATATGACATTAATAATATCTGCCTAAATACTTTATTCATTTCACTTTTATAGCTTTTAAGAACCCAAGAAAAATAGATAACATTTTGAAATAACAATTACTATACATACATTATGAAAATATTCTTCGATTACATTGAACACTTGATTGGACACTTTTGACGCCTTTAGTTGCATTTCGAGTTCTGATACTTTCATCCTTTCTAAACACAGCTGCGTTGATATTTCATCTAAAAAAAAATTACATTAAATTTTTTACTATTTACTTTTTTACTTATCGTATTTAAGTTTTAAACTAGGTATTATAAAAGTTTAAGTATAACGTATATGTATGACATATACATGAACAACAACGTCTAGACCCCAAACTAAGCATTAGCATAAGCATTGTGTTTTGGGTACCAAGCGAAGACACCACATACATTTAACAACCAAGCCCCGGTACAGTATCAATATTCATCATATAAATACGGACCCGACCTAGGATTCGAACCCGGGACCCAGGGTCGCTACCCACTAGCTCAAGGGGTCGTCAATAAATATCAATTTGGATTTAAACAAAAATCGTTATTTTTTTTCTATTTTATAACCAAATATGTAAATATAAAAAAGGGATTGTTATGGTGAGAGTCGGCACTACGCCTTTGGAGAAGTCGCGATGCCGTCTAAAAATATAATTTCGAGCGGCGATAATCTTTTTGAGTAATGCCGTCATTAAAATTGAATTTCATTTAAAATTTATTTTGATCTCGAATTCCTAGTTATTTCTGTATTCCGTCGATACGTTAGTGAAGCTGCGTGATCATTCGAGTACTTTCTATCACACTTCGACGTGCTTCTAGACAAAGTTAACACACACAATAATAATAAGGTAACTGAGAAGTAAACACGTACATATTTATAATTTATTATGTGCATAATTTCATTTATGAAAGAGTGAACTTAAATATTTTGTAAGCCCACGACAAAAAGAAACGTTAAGTAACAAAATATTAAAAAGGTGGTGTATAATATATTAAAGAGTAAAATAATTAATTAATTAAAACTGATGGCCGCTTGGCCGAGTGGTTAGAGACCCTAAATGCAGAGCTAATGATCACGGGTTTGATACCCGCCCGGGAAAAATATTTGTGTGCATGAACATGTCTATTTGTTCCGTTTCTGGGTGTAAAATATCTATATAAGCATATATAATAAAAAAGATACCTAAGTGTGTATAAAGAGTGTCCAGCGGGAAATTTTCAACTTTGAACGGCAACTGCTCAAAAACTAGCGGGGTTAGGTAAGCGAGAGAGACATTATTCGATGCGTTTGAATAGCGGATTCAATAGTCGCGATGTATCATTGGTCAGGAGCGCACCGTGCGTTTGCGGTTGAGCAATATGTACAACCGGGTGAATGGTTGACTCGTGCGCGTCGCATATTTTGCGCGCACTTTAATATTCGCAGACTGAGTGATGGCCCAAGCACGCAACTCATTTGGTCGTGGGTGCAAAGGTTTAGGCAACAAGGGACAGTGGTAAACAGAACTCCGCCAGTTCCATCAACGTCAGCAGCGGCACCGGAACGCATGGCTGAAGTTCGACGCGAAATCCGCGTAAATCCATTAGGAAGATGCACATTATTTTGAGAAAAAAACTAAAGTTGCACCCATACAAAATACAAATCGTGCAACGTCTCAATGAAAATGACTATCCTTTGCGCGAAACTTAGCTTTATGTAATAGAATAAAACAGCATTTAAATCCCAACAGTTTTAGAGAAACAGATTTACTGCAGCATCCCCTGGTGGCTTTTATCCGTTAAACATGTCTAAGAACCTGCTCTGAAGTGGTTTCTACGTAATACAAAAATCCACATCGAAATCGGTCAAGAAGATTTAAAGAAAAATGGTAACAACGTATGCACAAACACACAAACATACGCCCTCTTACCTCAAATACACCTTCTCCTTCCCGTCGTGAGTAAAAATAATTATTGAAATCCACAAATACAATAGGCAAGGGCATCATGTGTGGAAATAATATTGTGTTGCTGGTAAGTTAACTACTATTAGTATTAATAAGTAAAAGGTGATGCTTATGTACCTAAGCAATGGTGAATTGCTAACATTTTGTGACTAATTTATTTGTCACATAAACTTCATTTACAAATAACTTTCTGCTTGGGATTGTTATAGCTAATGTATCTTTTCTGGGTGTTAATGTATACTCTCAATTTTAACATGTTTTTTTTTTTTAAATTGGCAATTAAAAAATATTTTTACTAGTATGCATCTCCACAGATCTCAGGATGCTAGCGAGTTTATCAACATCAGCCTGTCGCTGCATTATTGTTAATTGACTCGCGGCGCGGGCTGCCTGCGTCGCTTCCATCTCTTTTGATAACCTTGCCACATGATCTTCTAATGAAGCAATACGTTTGGTATAATTTTCTTGAATGGTACCCAACTCCTGGAAACGTTATAAATTTAAATTAATATTGACTATAAACTAAATGTTTTTATATCTATTGCCTATATATGTTTATTAGCATCATCATCTGAATTTAAACATCCCACTGTTGGGTACAGGCCTACCTACTAATCTTTAAAAAGTAATAGACAAAAAAGTAAAATTAAAATTTTCGAAAACCCACGGCATGAAACCAGAAAAAAAAATTAAAAAGGAAATATGTCATATATTCGTTATACCTTTTAATGAAATATATTTTAATTTTGTCATGAACAAGTACAGAGAAATCATTAAAAACATCGCCACCTTGTAACCTACTAGAAAACTAAAAACATTTTCCATTTTGCCATATGGTGACTCGCCTGCTAGATTTAAGAGCAAATTTAATTTTGAGTTTATCCAGAGAATCAGCTGAAAAACTTCGGCACCATACTCAGAGAACTCAGAATGTTTTTTTGTAAGTGGGTTTAAAAATAAACTTGAACTAGACGTAAATCATGGCAAAAGTTCAGGCGACATCCCCTCCAGCGGTTGTGGGGTATTCCGCAAACGAAGTTGTCGGATACGGTTACGGGGACAAACTGTCCGATTTAGTAAGTCCAGCTTTGATAGAGAGATCAAACGAAAAATTAACACGGCTGGGCAACGTTCGAGAAGCTATGCAGCGTCTTTCAGTTCAATATATGTCAGTGCCAAAAGAAAGTCTTTAACAGTGCGTGTTACTAATGATGACTTATGGAAAGACGTAATCCCTAAATTTTAGCTTCGTTGAAATGCTCAGAGTCACTGAAAGTTCTATGGAAAGCTATGCTTGGAGTTTTTGTACCAGATAGCCTTAATACCAAAGAAATTCTCGTTAGCAAGTTGAAGTGGCATAGCCAGGCCACAAAGATAATAGATAACCACTAGGGGAAAAATAAATGTTCACATTGTCGTAGTGTAGCAAGGCCCGCCACTAGTTGGACTGACAACCTGATAAAGATGACACGCTGTTGGTTACAAGGGGTTCAAGATCATGTGATATGCAAATCTAGGGTGTGTAGATCTAGAGGGGGCCTATGTTCAGCAATGAGCGCCCGGAGGCTGAAATAATCAAGATGATTTTTAAGTTTATCCTCAATTGGAAATGACTCAAGTAAGGGTCCCAAATTAGCTTCACTTAGAGCCAATTGCAACTTGAGTATCTATCAAAATCATCCTTGGGGCTTAAAACAAAATATTTCTTTAGATTGCTCGTAATCATGTAGTGATCAATATTTTTTTAAATTTTTTCTAATTACAAATGAAAATTTTGTAAATGGCACCACATAAGTAGGAAAGTAGTAGTAGAAAAAAGTGTCGCAGGCCCCATTGGAAATTATTCTGTTCATAAGCTACAGCATAATAAACCGGATGTTCAGCTGAACATATTCCAAACTCATGAAGCGTGTAGAGCTTATATTGCTCTATGAGGTACAGTGTGTTGTGTCTATTAAGAAATTTTACATTAAATTCGGTGTTTGCGTCGGAATACTATAATCCATCTATAAACAATGCACGATTTGATACATGCAACTTTGATCTCATACATTTAAGAGGCAAATACAAGAAGCACGCCATCTAGCGGTCTAAAATGTTGACTTTAGTATTGCATCGAGTTGAATATACCTATACTAATACAGAGTAGCAATATTTAAAATTATAAAATGTTTAAATAACACCATTTTAATGTAAAAAATTCGTCTCGTTTCATCGTTGATTTATGGAAACTGTTTTTTGAATTGTGAGTTTGATCATCTCAAGCCGCTAGAGGCGCTAGTGTCGCATTTGACACGCCAAAATTTGACAAGAACTGCGAGTAATTCGTCGATCAGCAGTTTCTATGGCATTTGACGTGATTTGGTACAACAATAAGACTAATAGATTAGCTGGTTAGATGCTGGTTAGAAATAAGGCCAAAATGTTTGTTTAAAAAAAGACACACCCAGTGTCTCATCAATCTTGGCATTGTATGAATCACTTGGGGGACTCCAAAACAGAATACACAAATACAAAATCCCTACCTCTTGCAAATTAACAATTTTATGTTTCAGCTCATCCATTTGAGTTTTGCATTTATCCTCACAACACAAGTTGTTGGAATTTTCTCTGTAATAAAAATATATATATAGTAGGTACCTGATTAGAATTGTACAATACTATTTTATTATTTACAGCAAAATAACATACTTTTCTTCTGTATTAGAAATATTTTCAGCAGGCTTATTGGTAGATTCGTCTCTGAAAATTTAAAACAAAACTGTTTAGTTAAATTATAAATTGTAATGCTTTTATACTTTATTTACGTTATATCTACTAACTTTTTTTGAATGGATTGGTGGCAAGTCATCGGAGATTGTATGGTTTCACTTGAATTTCTGGTACTTAAAGTTGAATTTCTAAAACGTAAAACAATTTAATTACCTACATGGTTTATTATTAATTGTAAAACATCTTTTGTGATTACTGCACAAAATATAAAATTAGAGTGAGGGTAAATTGACGGCAGTATTTAGTAGATTCTGGCAATATCAGTTCAAATAGTGGATCAAACATGCACCTGCGGTTGTTGCTAGCTGAACATTGTCATAGGCACATCCCGGCAGTTTATATATATGTGAACTGGTGTCTAGGTAGTCGGACAGAATGACCAAAATGCTGCCTCTGCTGTGGAGACTGCTGTCAAGTTCGTTACTTCGTGTTTAAAATATTACATACCATCGAGCTTGCAATTAATTCAATAGAGGAATAATGCTGGCCGTTTAGTTTGAGAACTAAAGTTATCACATTTGAGTCATAGGACAAGGAAGGGAGATGGGTGGGATACATATAAGGCTCACATGGTTAGTTATCTAGATGTTGTGTTGCGTTCTAGGCCTTTGTGTATTAACCCTTTACAACTTGTTACATACTAGGTATTGAATGAAAGGCAGATAGGTACCTACCTACCGATTAAATGATAGAATCCAATTTTTATGTAACCCATAGAGGGTTGTACCAACCGAAGGCACAACATAGTAAATTTACTAACCATATCATTAAAAAACAAACCAACAGATATTACATTACATACTTGGTAATGTTGGCAGAGGATCTTACACGTGTCCACAGGCCTGGACTAGTCTTCATGAACTGCTTGTTGGAGCAAAGTCGCATCTTCAATTGTCTAACCTTCTCCACCAATTTTTCATTACTTTGTTTCAAATTCTGAATCCTAGGTAACAGAATTAATTTAATTAATTAAAGTTTAATAAAGATATTTAATAATAGCGGTTATATTATAACTCACATTTCTTTTTGTTCATTGATAATAGCTTTTGGTCCTACACAGCAATCTTTAGATACTTGAATCCTTTGTGTTGCCATAAGCCTCAAAATTTTGGTGTTTAATAAATTTAATTTATCTTTCTGCACATTCACTAATCTTTTCAAATCCAAATTCTCCTGGAAAACTTTATAGTACAAATCTTCTAGTTCCTGCTTACTGAGTTTTGATGCATTTATTCTACATACTTCTAGAAATAAAAAATTCATATTAATAAATTAATGGATAAAAATATATATTTGAATTATGTATTTGAAATATAAATTTCATATTAATAAATTAAAGCATAAAAAATATGTAACTAGGTAACTACTAAATTTTTTTCAGCTACTAAGAATGTGTGTTTTTTTTTGTTGTGTTTATCCAATTATGCTTCAATTAGGTACATTAATTCTACTTACGTTTATTTGATCGGACTGTGTGATTTTTGCAGATATCCTTTTCAAGCGGTGCAATTTCAAACGTATTCATTTTGTTACTTTCCCTTTCTTGAGAAGAAAAAGTAACCCAATACGATAGTGATTGATTTTAACAAAAATTTATTCAATATCGTTGGCATTGCTTTTATTAAAATTACATTTATATTTAAGAAAAACAATTTTTTTTCACACAGCCTTGTTTTGTTCAAATTCGAGACATTTCACGTAAATAAGACAGTTGTCATGGCAACGAACAACCTTAGGCAGTTTCATTCATTTGTTTAAGACAAAGGATATAGTTTATACATCAAAATAGATTTACTGCCAGTTACAATGAACACTAAAATAAAGTGAAAAATTGATAATTTATCACGTGTGTTCAATTTTAATGTCTTGATTAATTTTATCTATGAATTTTATAGATGAGTGCTGTCATATGATTGATTCTGACATGACTTTCAATGCGCCATTGAGCAAATCCGTTTTGACCGAAGGCACCTCCATTACTTATTGTGAAACTTATATTTTGTAAATATATTAATATGTATATGTTTACATAAATTCCAATTTTTGTATGAAATTGACAGTCCATTGAGTACCGACGCTCATGCGCTACCTGGCGAGAGAAAAGAGCAGTGACACATCCACCCACCACGACAAAAACGACAAACAATACCGAGGGTGGCGACACACACCACCACCACCATTATTTTATTTATTTATGTGAACTTGGGATGTAAAGGTTTAAACTATAATAATAATAATATCTGGGACATTCCACACGGTGCCATTTAGGGCCACTATGGTTTAAAATTATTATTATGGTTTAAACTTATTATTTATCAATTTTTAATATGATGTAATAAAACTGTTTGAAACTCTGTTCTTAGGAAACCATGTACAAATTAGGTATCACTAATATTGTTTTAAAGGGAAAAATGTTTGTATCAGTGACATTGATTTAAAGTACCTACCTAACGCCTCACCATAGTTTTGCTAAGACGACCATTGGAAAAGTCATTGGGCATTATTTAGCCGATTTTTCAAAATTCGCGATCAAAAATCAAAATACATTTAAATTATAGAGTTTCCAACAAAATTTAATTTTCTGGAGTGATTTTAATGTACAGCAATGGGAAAACTAAAATAATCAGTAAACTGTAGATAGGTAAATCATTTTATACGCTGACTATTTTTTTAATTAAAATCACCACCCATACAGTAAGTTAAAATATCACTCAGTATTTCATTTCTAGCTGAGCCTGACAAGTGTCTGGCATGTTTCTTTCGTCTCGCTCTCGCCCGTTGTTACATGAAACTGCTAATAACGCGCTCACGGCGACGCGGTGTTGCCACGCGATCGGCAGTAGGCACCTGTGGTAGGAACAGTCCTTCGTCATCCATTATTACCTAGTGATCATATTTTCCTGTATTCCCGTTGCGTGCCTATTGTTTTTTATTATACTAATCACTGCTTGTTTACTTTCGGATTGGATTTGGTTGAAAAATGGAACATGGCACATCGTCAGTGTAGTATATTTTTTATCTTATGCTAGATATCTAGAAGAATTTCACGCACCAGCGGCTTTTTAATTGAAGTAATGATAGAATAGAAGTAAATAGAAGAATATGTTTTTTATTTTCCATTCCTTTCAAAAAAGTACAAAAATATTAAGTTTTTTTAAAAAGTAGAAAAATATTAGGTTTTTGTTTGAATATTTTATGTTGATTTTCTCGTTATTCCCTTTACCCACAGAAATGTGACCTATACCATAGTAATCTTTACTACGTTGTACCACTGAACTAAAAACTAGTAGAACAGACAGCACGAACAAAATTTGTGCGCCCGGCACTATCACCTTGTTTCTTCCACATTGATTTTTCTACCAAGTATAATACACTGTATTATACATGTTTTATACGCGTTATGCTTCATTTGTTTCTACTAGAATCTCAGAATTGCAAGTATTATACAAGTATTTAATAGGTATTATACATGTCGTGACATTATTTAAATAAAATAAACAGGGAGGAGTTTCTTGCCGGTTCTTCTCCTTCTAGTATTTGAACCGGTACCTACCTATCAATTCATTTTGAGTTTCAGTAAGTGTGTGTAAACATGTTATTTTGTATAACACTTTTTGAATTTGAATTTGAATTACTTGTAGTAAAAACAATTATGGCGGCAACGGTAGAAAATAATGTAGGTACAAAAATTTGTTGGTTTTAGTTTTGTTTTGTTTAATTATCGACGATAAGTTATGCAACTATCTTTTTTTTCGCAGTTGATTGATTTTATACACGCTTTTAATAGCCACGACGGCATTTTTGAATTGTTGTATAATCACGTTTTTGACACGCGGTCGCGATGAGCATAGGAGATGGGTCGAATGAGTTGTCGCCGGTTGGCTACACTACAACGCTTGGCGCAATAGCTAGTACGATGTTTTTGTTGGCAACATACGGGAACTCATTACTATAATAATATGTTTATTTATAACTGAATAAACTTATTTGTTTTGTTTATGAATACTAACTAGGTAATAGACCCAGTAAGTCTCAAATAGGTTATATAAAAAGAGGATCCATTCCAGGTGTAGACGGAGGATTATTCCAGGTATACCTACGATCATAAACAAACAAATATGATTTACTTAATGATCTCACATGCACGTAAACGAACTAAACAAAACTGAGGCATTGTTATTTATATATTATATGCAAATAATAAATCTTGTCTTCGTACGCGGCGGTCACTGGCGCGATTGTAATCGGCATGACAATCTAGGACAAAAATGGTGGAGGACCGTCGTTAGCCTACTTTATTGTGCTGTCACTGCTGTGCCGGCGATCTCACACATACCATAGAACAAGACTCTATGTTTACCATGAAAATAGTTATTTGGGAACATGCCGATTTTAATTTACCTATTTTCTAGGGTTCCGTACCCAACGGGTACCAACGCCCTATTACTAAGCCTCCGCTATCCGCCCGTCCGCATATCACAGGGATGTATCGCCTGAACCGTAATAACTAAGAAATAAGAAAGTACTTTCTATTTCTTTATTTTCAAAAATAATTAAAACTGTTTTAATTTTTTTTTTATTGGCTTATAATATAACTTAAGGCGGGAATTGAAAATGTGAAAGATATGAAAACAAATAACAACCTGCACTTTCATAGCAGCAATCGATAGTTTCGATTATAAGGATCAGTTTCTTTTAAATAAAATAGTAGGTAGTAGAAGAACAAGCAAAAACAAACAAAATCAGTAGTAAATAAATAATGTAATCTAATGTCTCCGTGCCTCAGAGAGCACGTTAAGCAGTCGATCCTGGTTACTGTCAATAGATGGCGGTCGTTACAATCCGCCAACTCGCATTGGAGCAGCGTGGTGGATTTAAGCTCCAAGCCCCCTCATCTCGACGGGAGGCTTAAGCCTCTGCAGTGGGGTATAAAAAAGGCTGATGGAATGGAAAAATAATGTAAATTTTACTACTGGGTAACACTAAGTCGGTGTTCAATTACAATTTACAGATAAAATTGTGAATTGCAGGTATTACAAATACAGGTTTAAAACAACGCACAATCGTTTTTATTTTCGTAGTAAGCTTATAGTATTGTGAAGATAATATGTTTTTATTACCTACGCCTACGGTCTATCTACACGTCGTCGTACATATTTCAGTCCGTAACGGGTTGATGAGCTTCTGCAAAGTTTATCGCGCTATCTAATGAGTGGTTTCTATAACAAACTTTGTATTTTATGGGATGTTTATGGGGAGGGTAGGTAAATCTCACATAAATATAGAGAAGAACATCCCAAACTCAAGTTTCCCATTAAAACTGTTAATAATAATAAGTTCACGATGGTTAGGAATTTTTCATATTGAATTCTTACAAATCTTTTGTTGTTCAGTTTAGGTACGCAAGTTGAAGAAAAGTGACGCATTTCCGATTCACACTTTTATTTAACAAAACAAATCATCGATTAGATATACATACTAAACTTAGTGTCCAAGACATAAATAACATTTTAAATATCTTCAAAAAGTTTGAATTAAGTAGTTATCATCGTTCATGGCATATTAATAAATTAAGCTGTTTCCATTAGCTTACCAACTTTTGCTCTCGACTTCGACTACTTTACTGCCTATATATTATGTACCTATAGGTAATTAGGTAATGTGTTTAATTTTCTTGATAAATCTCAACGTTAAACCAATAATAATGTAGCTCGTTTCCTGTATAAACATTTAATGCCCATCTAATTTACAATTGGTAATAGGTATATTGTGGCACGCCAATCTACCTCCATCCTTTCTTTTGATAACATTTTGTCTACTCAAACGTAAAGCTATGTTTTGGCATCTATATCGATAACTATTTTTTATAATTAAATTTTAATTTTGTTCATGGCACATTTAGCAACAATAAATAAAACATGTTAGAAGAGAAAAGTGATCTCCGATTCATTTTTAAAAATTATTAAAAGACAAATATATTTAAAATAAAATTTAGTAAGTAGGTACCTACCTATATAAAAGGTTATTTGAAAATTCACAACATGAACACTGACCATGAACGATGACATGTAACGATGTAAGCAGTAATTTATTAGGTGCCATAAAGTTACCAACAATTCCTTAATCTACTCTAAATAGGACAACAATGAAACCAGTGCCGTAACTAAAAACTAAGCAGAAAATACCCCATCACTAAAATTAAATTAGGTAAATTAATAAGCGAACTCGTAAGTATAATAACTTTGTGTAATATCGGGACGCTGTTTATTAGATTTGACTAATGTTACAAATATTATATTTATCAAGAAATAATAAAAATTTACGTCATATGATAAACTGAAAGAAACAAAATTATATTCCGTCGAAGAATATGGAAATTATATCTATATCTCTATACATGTTTGGGTATCTTATTTGATATTAGAAACACGTATTTAATTATTAAATTTTGTATTTATTTTTAACTCTCTGACATAACATTATTTCCACAGAACACAAGAACACAACAACTCATCTCATCTGTCACTCCCGGGGTTCGCACGCAGGCAAAACACGTATCGCGGGAAACTTCAAAATAGCTGGGAATTTCCCACATCTCTGTCTCTTTTTTGCAAAACGAAATTTAACATTGATTTAAATGGCCTGACGCACTCGTGATGTCACATGCTAGTCGTCCTGACGTCACTGTGTGATATTACCGTCTCTATCTAATGGGCATTTTAAACACTCATAACTTTTTTATTAATGATTTTTTTTTAAATTAGGTTCTTCACTATCTATATTTAATATTATAAAGCTGAAGAGTTTGTTTGTTTGTTTGTTTGTTTGTTTGTTTGAACGCGCAAATCTCAGGAACTACTGGTTCGAATTGAAAAATTCTTTTTGTGTTGGATAGTCTATTTGTTGAGGAAGGCTATAGGCTATATGTATAAAATAATACTATTTGTCTGTCTGTCTATTCGAGCAAATCTCCAAAACGGCTAAACTGATTTTGATGAAACTTCACAGATATGGAAAAAAAGTTGTCAAAAGTGACATACACAACTTTTTGTATGTCTGTATGTACGTCCATCTGTCTATTCAAGCTAATATCCAAAACGGTTAAACCGATTTTAATGAAATTTCACGGGTATGAAAAGGAGGTAGTCAAAAGTGACATACGCTACTTTTTGTCCGTTTGTCTATGTGTCTATTTGAGTTAATTTCCAAAATGGCTAAACAGATTTTAATGAAACTTTGCAGACGTGAAAGAAGGTTGTCAAGAGTGACATCAGCTACTTTTTGTGTCTGTCTGTCGTTTGTCTTAACTGATCTATCGACGTAGATAAGCGGAAACTACTAAGTCTAGGGAGCTGAAGTTTGAAACAGAGGTTTATTTTATAACGTATTAATTTTTTAAGAAAGGAATATTTCGAAATTTCAAATTTAAGGAGGGAAGAATGGAAGGGCTTTGTATGAGAGTCTTTGTTCTTTAACGTTGGAAACATAAACATTTTAACATAAATAATGACGTGTTTCAGGGTTTTTGGATTTCCACATTTTAAGGGTGGGAAACGAGAGGTGAAAAGTATGGGAGTATCGGTTTTCTTAAAGGAGTGGGGAGAATGAAGACTGAAAGTTTGAATGGGTGTACCCAATATTAGTTTCAGCAAAAAGTACGTATAAACCGTTTCGAATGTTAATACTACTTAAAACAGAAATGTGTAGTCTACGCAAGCGAAGCTGCAGGCGGTCGCTAGTTATTATATATAAAGAAAACTCTTTCATATAAAATAATTTAAAAAATCACACAAGGGCGTCCGTATACCAACGAAGGTGCAAATTGGATCTAGGTACAGTTGAAAGCATTAAAATTACCTAAAGTAATATATATAAATACATATCTATACTAATATTATAAAGCTGAAGAGTTTGTTTGTTTGTTTGTTTGAACGCGCAAATCTCAGGAACTACTGGTTCAAATTGAAAAATTATAGTTGTGTTGGATAGTCCATTTATCGAGGAAGGTTATAGGCTATACTACATTACGCTACGACCAATAGGAATGGAGCATCAATGAAAAATGTTGCAAAAACGGGAAAAATTATTCCATTTGCGAGCTTCCGTCGCGCGCGCTGCGTAAACGGTTGATGTTAACCAAAAATCATGTATTACAGAATTGTTCCCCTTTAAAAGTTCTAACCAAAAGTCCGCGATAGCATATGTGTATCTTTTAAGGTTAACTTACTATAACCTTTTTTTTTATGACAATCAAATTTGTTCTAACATAATGTACTATTTGCGAAGATGTTTTTTAAACGTAATATTAATCCTTATCAATTTAAATACGTTAGTTGTCTTAAGCATTTCATGCATATTATAGTTGCCCTTTACACCACACAATTTAAATTAATATCTTAGCAGTTTTTATCGAAATATGAAAACTATAGCGGGAGAAAATAAATTCGCTGTCTGCCTCTGTTCGTTAACTTTTTACTTCCAAACCACGCAATAGACTTTGATACGGTTTTCAGTATTATCTTATTTTCTTATTATCTTATAATCTATTAATCTACATAATAGAAATACTTATTATAAAGCTGAAGAGTTTGTTTGTTTGTTTGTTTGAATGTACTAATCTCTGAAACTACCAGTCGGATTTGAAAAAATATTTTTGCCTTTGATAGCCTGAATCAAGCGGAAGGCTATATTCTATTTAAATTAAAACGAACTGTCTGTCTATTCGAGCAAATCGGCTTCGGCCAAAACGGCTTAAACGATTTTGATGAAACTTTACACATATGGAAAGGATGTAGTCAAAAGTGACATACAGAACTTTTTGTATGTCTGTCCGTACGTCCATCTGTCTAAACCGATTTTAATGAAACATCACAAGTATGAAAAGAAGGTCGTCAAAACTAACAAATGTTACTTTTTGTCCATCTGTCTGTCTGTACGTGTATCTGTCTATTTCAGCTAATCTCCAAAACGGCTAAACAGATTTTAAGGAAACTTTGCAGACGGGAAAGAAGGTTGTCAAGAGATTTGACATTTGCTACTTTTTGTCTGTCTGTTTGTCTGTACGTCTATGTGTCTATTCAATTCAATTTTATCTATTCGAGCTAATTTCCAATACGGCTGAACAGATTTTAATGAAACTTTGCAGACGTGAAAGAAGATTGTCAAGAGTGTCATAAGCAACTTTTTGTGTTTGTTTGTCTGTCTATCTGTCTGTCGTTTGTCCACCCTGATCTATCAACTACTACAGCTAAAACTACTAAGTCTAGAAAGCTTAAATTTGGAACCTAGGTTTATTTTATAACGTGAGCATTAAGTTAAGAAAGGCTTTTTTAGAAATTTGAAACTTAAGGATGGGAATGGAGGGACTCAAATAATGACGTGTTTCAGGGTTTTTAGATTTCCAAATTTTAAAGGTGGGAAACGGGAGATGAAAAATTGTATCGGTTTTTTTAAAGGGTGGAAGGGAAATGAAGATTGAAAGTTTGAATGGGTGTAACCAAAATTAGTTCCAGCAAAAAGTACGTATAAACCACCTCGAACATTAATAGTACCTATAACAGGAATTCGTAGTCTACGCAAGCGAACCTGCGGGCGGTCGCTAGTATTTATATAAAAGGGATATCCCATACGCTGCGTGGTAATAGACCTGTCCAGATGTGATAATGAAATTAAGATAAAAAAGAACAATTTGTTATTTTTACTTCAGCGTAAACTATTGAGTTCCTTGTGACGCTCTTTCTTATCTGAAAAGTGTCTACTTTCCAAAGCATTGGCATGCCTTAGTAAATTTTTTAATAGTGGAAGCATACTTAGTTTGTGGTTTATATGCTTTGTTGGAGCCTGTTTTCCGCTTTGTGAGGAGCTAAACAAAGATTTTAATTTGTAATTTTTTATTTTAATATTTTAATTAAAGATTTCTGCAAATAAATAAATTAAAAGATTATCAAAATATTTATTATAATTTATCTAGGGGTTGTTTTCAGATGTGTTATAAAAAAAATTGAATCAATAAAGAGTACGTACCTACTTAATATGAATAAGTTGCAAAAGTAAATAACAGTCGACACTATAACATTGAACCATACACGCATATATTTATTCAACAGAATATTATGTGTTTCTCATTATAAGCACAACGAATAAAAATAACATTACCAGCCCGGTGGTATTGCGTGCATTAGCGTGAAAATATGCCTGATATCAATTCACATTCCTGATTCTTTTTCAGTTATCTGTGAAAAGTTATTCCTTTTTTTATTGCACTATAATAGAATTTTATTGGTTTTAATTTTTTTTAATTATAAGAATTATTTTTTGTTTTTAATCTCAGGTTTGTCTACTTTAGCTGCAAAAAAGTGCTCCCAGTATTATGTTCAACGTGGCGTCTGTACCTAGAGAGTAACCTCTACATTGATTTTGCCTACATTTCTAAGATGACATTAACGTAGGTAAGGTAAGTAGGTAGGTTTTTCGTTGTAGACAAATTTTTTGGTAGGTATATATTAACCTATTTATTATTACAAAATTAAATTCAACCTATATATGATGAAATAAATCAATTAAAAAAAAAGTTACTTTGCCTTAGTTACGACGCTGATTTAAAGCTACACGATTATTGAAAATGGCAAGACTATAACATTAATTTAATAGTACATATTCTCTACTTACTACAATTGAATTTGCAAATATTCAGTTAAATATATTTTATATCAAACATAAAACATTTTTATATCACATATAACATTATTTTTAAACCACGGGAGTAGTAATTATAATTAAAATACGCCAAATTTCTATTTGTAGCTCGGGTGAACTTAAAAAGGTGCATTTTTTACGAAACATTCCAACTAGTATCCGTTATTGAATTATGAATAACCTGAACATATATAGATAGTGCATTATAAGTTTAGTAATGGGTATTGTTAAAAATACTGTAACATGGTCTAAAATTTTGATATTTATGAAAATAGGTGTTCTTATTTTACAGTAAAAATTTGAATTTTTTTGGCATCGTAACAACAGAGATACAAAAACAACACGTCACTAGTACCTACTTACACATAGCGGTCGTCCCCATACGCCATACGAATAAGTGCAATACGTAGAACATCGTAACTATAATTCGTAGTAGTGACTTCATCAGCTATCAATTTTCAACAATCGATTATTCCTTGAATATAAATACATTAAAAAAAATTAAAAGTTACTAATATATCCCAGATATTTTATATTTTTTGGTAAAAGTTTAGAGTAATTCCTAGTTCCGAGTTCAACCGAGCTACCATTTTATATACAATTAAAAAATCAACGTCATTTTATTCGAGAGATTCTTTGTTTCCCACGCCCTAATAATAGAAGGAGTGAGTAGACAAAGGTGTTACCTGAGAAAAGATTATAAATTATCATAAATCGACTGCGCAAATTTTGATGTGGTAGGAGCAACATAAAAACATTCATAACTCATTTTGAACTTTTTGTTAGTTAACACCTTTGTCCACTGACCCCTTCAATTGTGCACAATAGGTATATATAAGTTGTTCTATTAAATAAAAAAGAACTAATCATTATCTTGCCAATATATCTACTTAGCATATTAATATTTAGAATAAATTTATTACACATTATTGTCTGAATGTTGGTACTTAATATTTTGTTTTTCGCTAAGCGTGTACATTCATTACAAAAATATTACAAATATTATTTAAAAACTTTTATTAAGTAATAACTATTTTTATGGAATAAACATGTAAAAAATTTCTATGTCCTTATTTCGATAAATACCAGCCCTGTATATAACCAAAAAATAAAAATAAAAACGAAAATAAATTAAGAGAAACCACAAAATGTATTTATTTCTATGGAGGTACCTAAATAAGCTATTATATCTACGTATCTAAAATTTCAAATGGAAGTAGGTAGCAAAGTAGCAAATATTGCTAACACGAAAATTCAAATGCTAACAATTTAAAAAAAAATTCCATTAAATGGATAAAAAATATCATTAAATCGGTCACCATTTTGGATTCAAAATACTTTTAATCACGAATCGATATTAAAAACTAACTAGAGCTATGACATCAATGTAGCAATTTGGCAAACCTTCAATTCAACTACAATATTAATCTTTTTTTTTTCACTCACTAAGTATAACTTTTGAATACATTTACATATTTTATTAGATTAAATGCATTAATAATATAATCTATTATTTATTATCGAAGTAATCTATCACCAAGTTTCTAAACTATCACATATTTGGAATGATTTAAATACCATGAAATTCATATTAAATGTTGTTCTATGGCGGGAATTGATCTGCAATAAAAGCGAAATAAAACTGCACAAGTTTATTTAAAACAGACTTTTTGGTAATAAATTTCTAATGAAAACATGAATAGGTAAATATTGAGGAGGTATTATATTAAGCCAAAAACTTGAATTTTTTACGCCAAAAAATTATGTAATTTTTAATGAGTGCGACGTCGGTCAATAGCATGTTGCAATCGGTCGCTGTCATGAGAATAAAATAAAAAAATAAACACGTCGAAAAAAAACGTATCTTGTATGGGACTCCTTTTAATTTTTAACTTTATTTTAATTTTATTATTGTTATATATTTTGTGAAAAATTCAAGTGTCTACCTATTACTATTTAGACGATACAGACCTGGGACAGACGAACGGACACGGACGGACAGCGGAGGATTAGCATTGGGGGTCCCTTTGGATACGTAACCCTAAAAACTGTCCATTACCTACGAACTTAGAACATTACCGACGACCGCTTAGCCTAGTGGGTAGCGACCCTGCCTACGAAGCTGGAGGTCCCGGGTTCAAATCCCAGGTCGGGTCAATATTTCATCATCATCATCAGCCCATTTTTACCCCACTGCAGGGGCTTAGGCCTCCCCCAGGGTGAGGAAGGAGGCTTGGAGCTTAAATCCACCACGCTGCTCCACTGCGAGTTGGGGTCAGTATTTATATGATGAATATTGATACTGATATCGGGTCTTGGTTGTTATATGTATCGTGTATGTCTTCGCTTGGCACCCAAAACACAAGCCAATGCTTAGTTTGGGATCTAGACGTTGTCGTGATGTATACGTTAATATTATTATAATTATAATACTTCAATTCTACTGATAAGTTTTCAAATACGCCAGGATCCAGTCACTTTTGTACCTATCCATTTTCGAACCTTCTATCTTCTTTCACGTAATAACAACGTGATGTCGACGTGACATCGTGCATATATATATACCTAATCGAAGAATACAACCGACACTGGCGAAACAACTTTCAAAAAGTTTATTGCAAAGCTGTTATTAGCATGTGTACTAAACGCGAATAAAATACTTGCGTAAGTTTTCTTTCATTCTCGTGGAATCGCAAAAAAATATTTTGGAGCAATTTCAATAGAAAAGTTGAAAAATCTTCTCGAAAGTTTATTGCAAATCCAATTTCCGCCTACTAATGATAAATCACATCGAATATTTTCACTAGTGAAATTTATAAACCGCTAGGTCTCACAAATCTAGACATCAAAACAACAACATTAGAGTTTTTCTCTTAGATCACAAGTAATCACGAGCGATAAAATTAATCTACAATAGGAGTACCTACTTTAATATAAATACCTACTTTACCTACTCACTATGTATAGCTTTAACAAACACTGTTTTATGGCCTTGTGTCAATGGAGGGATTTCCAAGTTTAGGTCTTAGCACTGAAAGTAGATGGCGTTACCATTGCGGTTGTCAATATCGATTGATTGAATTGAAATCTATATTCTCTTTTGTTGTCGTCATAGCTGTTTGTAAACTTAAAGTTTTTAACATCAATATTGTATTTGTTGTAAGTATTTTTATAAAGTTATATATTTATGCTTCTATTTCATAGAAACGTATTTAAATTAAAAAAGACGAATGTTTTCAAAACCAACAACACTGATAACCACGTTCGATAACCAAGCAGTACGTCAGCCTAGTGCCATCTAGTAACGTCCTTCGGTACTTTTTAAAAAATTTATTGTTATAAAGTAAACTTACAGCTAAAATATAAATAGTTTGTAAACCTCAAATTTAACAAAATTACATTTCGCAAAGTCAATGACAATAAAGATAATCTTCCATTTAGGGTGTTCTCTGCCATACTATCGACGCTAATCGATTTCATCGATCGATAGAAAATTAAGATAAAATGGAGATGTAAATTGCTTTTTCCCCTCACTAGCTTAAAAAACGGGCATTTGTTCCATAAAATCAGTAAGCAAAGTCAATTATGCTCAGTCATTGAAAAAAAAAATGTTTTGAATTTGGAACGCTATGAATTGGTATTTCTAATTTCATTAGCACACAAAAAATATTCAACAACTCCAACATCTACTTACTCCAACATTTTATTTCATGAGAAATATTTTGCATGATGTATTATTTAAAAATGATTTAGATTTTAATTAAATTGTTTTTAAGACTTAATATCGTTCAAAATATCGTTTATTTAGTTTAAACAATGTAAATTTAAATAACTAAGTTACCTAAATTTTCATTTTTGTTAAATGTAATCTTGCCTTTTCTGTACGCAACAAAAAATACAACATAATGAAGTATGTAGCAGAAAAGAAATTAATCTTTCTATTGTATAAATTAGGTTGTTTAATTTTTGCTGTGAAAGCATAAAAACTTTTGATTTATTAGTGAATATAGCGACGAAGATAACACCATTGGAGTTAAAAGACGAAGTTTATGATGCTGAATTAAACTGTCTCCAGGAAATGTTACATAAAAAATCATTTGGACCCTTATAAATTAATAAGTAATTGGAAACTTGCTAAAGGCGCAAGGAAACTTGAAAAACCAAACCTTGCTTCAATCTAGTTACAATATTTTTTCATACATCTTAGATTTTTTCGCTAGTGAGATGAAAAATTGTATGTTTCACAGGACAACAAAGTGTTTCGGTCCTTGTGTTTATAAATCCGTGACTACACTCAGAATTTCAACTTAGACAAACTTTTTTTTTACTCTCTTACTCTCTTGTTGCCACAAATACGTATTTTGATGACGACAGAGGTACCTTAAGCGACGGTTTTATCAATTTCTTCAAAAACTGTCAAAAGCTTTACAAAGTTTACTCATCTTCAACGTAACACCCTTAATCGTAGGTACATTAAACTTAAAAGGAACCTTGTAGGATACATCATGCAACTTGTGTTCCCTACTGTAGGTACTTATTCTAAATTCTATTGTAAACCTAAAAAAACACACGATTTTTTTAATTTACCTGTGCAGCATAATAATAGGAATATTAATACCTATGAAATATTCCTTTAAAACGTTATTATAAAACTGCTAGCATGTATGAACCGTATGCTTGGTAGGTATAAATTTTATTAAAGAGATATAGTCTGACAATACATAAATGAATAATGCATAGTAAATATATACTACAATCACTAGGTATAAGATATATATGAAATTATGGCTTTACTTTTGTATTTGTCAAATTTCTTGAATTCATTAAAATTTACTTAATAATTATAACAATATTTTGGCTTAAAAATTCTATTAAAATTCAATAACATCAGAATACAATTTCGTACTATTACATACAGTTTCTACTATCAAAATAGTTTCTAACGATCAGCCCTTTTATATTATTGTCACGTTATTCGATTGTTTCTTCCACAATTAATACACACAATCATGGTTTCGATTTCATCAATATTTTGTTCTAATTTACTTTTCATTCATCTAATGTTACAGAAAATATATTCTGAGTTTCAGGTGACTTCATCTCAATTATAATTGCTTAGCCTAAAATCTAGATATAACAACTCTAGTATATCACTGCTATCTTTATGACCAGCTTTTACTTCTTCCAACTGTGCTTCCAACTTAAGTTACAGCTATGAAAACTTGAGTCAGTTTGACACAATGCTGTGACAGAATGTGTTATAAGGCCGGGGAAGAACAAGGGCTTGCCATATCCCCAAAAATATTTTATCGGAGCAAATTAAACCGTACCGTAAATTTTTGTCCGTATTTTTATTTAACCGAAAAGTCCAGGATTTTCATAAAAAAAAGAGCTCTGGTAATCTTACATATTCATCATGTTACTATATGCTAAGCCCCAAAAGGAAAACTAATTCATGGTAGAGCTCTCTATGATAGAGTCAGTTAGGCCTATGAGTCAGGCGATACCATAAGTAAATGGTGATCCTCTAGAACGAACGGGATGGCCTCCGGAAATATAGACGAATCCAAGAGATTGAAAGATAATAATTCGTAATTTCGATATTTTCTTATTTACAGGTATCCACGCCTGATTCTAGTTTTATTTGCATCTATGTATCTGACAATGAAGTTTGGCAAGAATTATACAATGAACTGGATATTGAGTCACATACGGTAATATAATTTCATTTGTTCGCTAGAATTAGCATTCAGAATTCCTGAGCTTCATTTAACCCTTGGCTTGAGCAGCTTGGCGTCTAAGATCTGATCCTATGGCTGCAGTAATAGCTGTTCCGAGAGCAAGTATCGCACATAGAGTCAGATTAGACCAACGATCTCCAACTTCACCCAACATGTATTCGTACAGCAACGTCAATACGATGCCGAAAACCTGGAAAACAAAAAATTTTTATACAAAGGGGTTGATTTAAAAAAGCACGATTATTTGAATGAAACCCCGCTGAAGACTTGTACAAAGAAGAAGTTTATCTGACTTGATTCGAAACTGACATACGATTCATTTATATAAGTCTGTTTCATGACTAACATGCTCTTCAGAATTGGATTTTGTATTTTTTAATATTTGAAATGCTTTCTCTCGTGAAATTCCTAATAAATATTAACTTTGTGTTCTATTTCGTTTTGTTTTCAGTCCAAAGACATAAGTGAGTAATAACTCTTTTTTTAATTAATCACAAAGGTCGTTTAAAAATTCAAAACATTGTTTGAAAAATTCCTTATTGTGCCTACATTATCAAAATCAATCTAGGGTATACGTCATGCTCTCTATGGTCCCCGCATTATATACTTTCATAAAAATAATTGAGAACAAGTTAAATCTTTATTTACTTAAAACTTTAATTTCATAAAAATCGAAGTTCAAGTAACTTGTAATAAAATGTTTAAAAATGTACTCCTACATGTATATTTCTATTTATGTGTTTGATACATATGAATATGTTCTAGTTGTGTAAACATATATTTTATGAATATATTATAATTTATGCGTACATTAAAAAAAATTGTATATGTAAATATTATAAAGATTATTTAAATACTTATATCAGTTTTCTCGTATCCATAGTACAAGCTTTGCTTAGTTTGGAACTAGATGGCGCTGTGTGAAATGTCAAAGGTATTATTATTATAATTATCTACATTTATTATGTGTGTATATTTATTATTAGGAAAAGCTTTTTAGCTAATTTCATTAGTTTCATAAAATTACTTTATATACAATAAGTTTACTTTACTAAAAATTTTAGTTGAAAAATGTAGTAGGTATTTAATTTTGTGTAGGAATCTGTTAAGAGCGTTTCCACTAAGTTATATTGAATTAAAACTTTGTAAAAATCACCTGAACTACTGCATTAAGTATTCCTGAGGTAGTTCCTTCAGGTTCTGGATAAGTCACTTCCGATGCAAATTCAAAACCAACAGGCAAGTAACCAGTCATGAAGAATCTGAAAGGTTAGGTTTATTTGGTTATTATACACTCCTAACCACCGAACTTTAAATTAGTTCAATAGAGGAGTAATTCTGGTCGTTTAGTTCGAGACGGGCGGGACGTGCATATCACGCACGCGATTGTATAGATGTTTGTGTTGCGTCTAAGACGTTGTGTGTGAGTCGTTGAGTTTAGCAAGAGTGCGTTTGCTAGTCTGCTACATTGAAAGTTCGGTTCTCTTGTAATAATTTAAGGAATTCTTGAATTCAAACGCATCTAACAAAAACTACATCATAATTGATGTAATTTAGGTTAGAATCTACTAGAACTTTCTTTTAGTATTGAATATTATTTCATTCACACAACATAACAATAATTCAGATGGAAATATCTTACAACAATATTACATTTACTTTTATGTATTTCATTACTATATTTTTCTCTATTAATTTTTTTAAGCTATGAAAAAAGTTTATGCACCTGAATCCTAACATGTCTCCCATTTAGAAGGAAGCCGGTGTTACCATTGAGTTTTTTTTTTCAAAAAGCGTACGTGGAGCTCGTGGTTCTTAGCGGCATTTTGAAAAAAAAAACTTGATAATAACTGTACAACATTGCCTTTTTAGCGTGATAGCCGAGTGGTTGTGGTGGTGGTGAGCCGAACCCGCTTCTTGTTTAGAAGGTCGTAGTTCAAATCCCGGAAACCAGCATGGCACCGGCATGCACCTATGAGTTTTTCTGACTTATGTACACAACTATCACTAAACCGTCGACCCCGGTTGTTATCACCAGATGGCAGTCGTTAAAATCCACCAACCCGTACTGGAGCAACGTGGTGGATTAAGCTCCCAAGCACCCTCATTCCGAGGGGAATCTATACATCAATACGTGGACAAAAAACTTTAGACCCCTTTTAAAGCATACTACGCGCACGAAGGAGTGTGATATTTAGCATAGTTACAGTTTATGTGGAGCAGGAGTGCAGAAAGCTAAAATCTATACCTATACAGAATGAGTTTTTGAAATGGGACTGTTTGGCCAAATCCTAACCTATCAGAAAAAGCGAAAAGTGTTCAAAGGATTAAGTTCGATTTATGAGGAAAAAAACTGCATATCCAAATTTTTTTAAATCTGGATTTACTACTTATACACCACAACTACTATAACAGGAAATCAAACCACTTGATTTGATAATTTATAAGTACATTAATACGTGGAGACAAAACTCTGTATCCCTTTTAAAGCATATTGTGGGTACGGAGTAGTATGAGATTTTACGTAATTAGAAATTTATATAGAAAAGGAGTGCCAAAAACCTAATATGTATTACAAATACCGTCAAACATACGAGTATAATAGTACCTACGCTACGTCGTTTGATGCAATTAGAATTGACTTACTCTTGCTTAATTATTATTGGTGGTTTCAAAAAAGTGGGTAGGTACGGTCAAATTTCGACCATTGAGCTACCACTAGTATTAATAAATCTTTGACTTACCCTAACAATATGGCGCTAAGATACACAACGGCAATGTAGCCACAGTTCAAGGTGAACGTGAAAATGACCATCCCTACAACGGACGCGGCATAGACAGCTAGAGTAGTCTCTTTGAAGCGATGAGTCTTGTCCAGCACCAAGCCACACATGACGGAGCCAGTCATACCAGCGACCACCATAACTAGACCTATGCGGCCAGCATCCGCATTTGCACCCTGAAAATAATAACTTAACAATCAAACAGAGCAGTATATTGTAAAGAGATAAATAGTTGACATCATCTTTCCTATAATAATCATTTGGATTGTTTGACCGGTTGGCCGAGTGGGTTCGATTCCCGCCCAGGAAAAATATATGCGTGCACATGTCTATTTTTCATCTGGGTGTAACATATCTCCATATTTATATATTATAACGATTATTCAAGTATCTATATCAATTGTTTAGTACCCATTATACAAGCTTTGCTTAGTTTGGGATTAAATAGCGCTGTATGGGATGTACTAGGTGTTATTATTATTATTATTCATTCCACCAGAATAGGAAGGAAGAAAAATCATAAATGGGAGAATATTCATAAAGTTATAGTTAATAAAGGAAAGGAAATAGTTAATATTGTAATAAATAATTTACAGTACCTATTAACTATTTCTACTTTATGTATCTTCTCCAACTTATGATTATTCTTTCTTCCCGTTCTGGTTGAATGGTTAAATACATTTAGAAAGAACTTCTGTGCTATTCTTATTATGAATTATGATTTAGAAATTATATATTTATTTTTTTATATACAACACTCGTCCTTCAACTCACCGGATAATACTGCAATATGACTTGGTTGAGGAGGGTCGAAATGGCATAGAAAACTCCGACGTTAAGTCCGTAAGAAATGAGGAGAAGCACATAGTTTCGATTCGTGAGTAAACTCTTGATTGACAGGAAGAAGTTGGAGTCAATGCTTGCTCCGAATTCTTGAGCAGCCGAAGGCGGAGTAGGCGGCGCAGCTTTAAAGACTAAAGCAAGAAAAAAATTGTCTTAATTTAGCTGTGAATATTTTCGATGTACATATACAGTATGTCCCATAGCTCTAAGATCCAACTTAAATGTTGACATGACTGACCGATTGGTCGAGTGATTAGACATCCAAGCTTGGGACTTGCGGAGCCAAGGGACGCGGTTCGATTCCTGCCCGGTACATTTATTTGTGTGCATGAACATGTTTATTTGTTCCGTGTCTGGGTGTAAAAGTGTCCATATAATATGTATATATTATAAAGAATATTTATGTATGTTTACTTATCAATTCTAGTTACCCATAATACTTGTTTACTTTGGGACTACATGGCGCTGTGTGGGATATCCCAAATATTGTAATTAAAATTTTTATTATTATTATTACATGTAACAATTTTGAACTAATTTTATCGACAAAAGTTTGCAAACATTTATTTAAATATTAATTAATTACTGTCTAATTATTATTAGTTTAATGAATACTTTTTAATTTTGCCTTTCGTTCTTGAAATATTCAGCTTCAAAATAGTTTCGATGTTTTTAAACGAAACTGGTTAAAAATAATTCGCTTGGTAGACATTGGTTAGAAAGTTCAACAAATTTATTTTCTGTAACTTCTAAAAAAACTATGAAGTACAACAAAAGCCACAAGAAATTGTAATAAGGTTAAACATACCACTTATTTCCGTGTAATATTTATTGGATCAGAAGTAAAGAAATTAAACGCTGTTTTATTTATTTTACCATCTTAATAAGTTAAGTGAGTCATAATATTGTCGTTGAAAAAAATAATGTTCTTTCTAACATAAAACGGTCCTAATGTTTGTTTCTAAAGTTTGCCATTTTTGATTGAATTATGTATGTGTGAGCGAGTTTTTTTGAATGACAAAATTGAAACAGTTTCGTGTTATAAAGAACATATTTTATAAATTTAAAGATAATTTTATGACACGCTTTACTTTTTTAGAAGTACCATTTTTTCTCGCCTTCGAAGCTTTTATATAGAAGTCTGTATTTCTTATACTTCCAACAAAATTAGATAAATGCAATGATTATAGAGGTAGATATACTCATGGACAAAAAAACCCTCAATAACTTTCAAACATTAAAAAATAATGAATTACCGTCGAGTTTCCACCACTGATCGATATATTATAATAATTTAGTATTGGTATTTTAATTAGTTAATAAAATAATTTAATTATAAACACAATTTTTTTTAAATTGTTTATTGAATTGGCAAAAGAAAATTTAAATTATTTCAAATATGTACAGTTTACTTTTGCAAAAGGCATTCTATCTGTAGAGTCAGATCGAAAATGGATACCCCCTGTTGATAACCCCTTTAAATAGGTACCTATGTAGTTATGGGTAATCAGGTACACTTACGTAATAGGTGGAAAAAGAGTCTTGAGTTACAGTATGCCTTTTTTAACTTTTTAGACCCTTTTTCATGAAAAAATATACTCACCTAGACGTTTAGTGTAACAGATACGTAGCTGGAAAAATTAAAACTTTTGCAAAATCTTTTCATTATTTATATATTCAATTTCGATGTTTTTCAATTTCAATTAAAAAAAATAATAGCACTAAAATCGCTTACTTTGATTTGCGTTTTCAAAACTATATGTGGGGTACACATTTTAATCGGTCATAGAATGTGTTATCGATTTATCGCTTCGAAAATTATTGTGGCTGGAAACACTAAATGTCCTATCAAAAAAAATGTAATGAAAAACAGAATTATCTACATGAACTCACAGAGTAATATCATGACGAAGAGAAGCGAAGTGAATCCGGCAACTAAGTAGAACATTAACTGCAAGTCACCAGCTATTTCTTCTATTGTACCTTGACTGCGGACCAGCATCGGTGGAAGTAAGAAGCCCATCGCGCATCCCAACTGTAAATAAAAAAAAATAATATATTAATAGATAATATTACTATTGTAAAATATTTAAAGGGCTTACAAAATTAAAACGTTGTTCAAAATAAATAATTTTAAATTTGATTAACATAGCTGTGATTCCAAATAATAGTATAAATATTTTTTTCTAATATTTTGCTTTTTAATTTTTTCTTTGTTAATATTTCGTTTTGGTAAATATATAATAAATTCCAAATAAAGTTATTTTGTTTATTTTAAAATTAAAAAGGAATATACTAAGAAAATACAGGTAAAATGTACACAATTTAAAAGCTGTTAGTGTGAGTAATTTATAACTTCGAAATTTAAGTTTACTTTGAGGTAATTTTAGTAGTCTGGTGTCTGTGTTGTTACTCGTACTATACATCTATCGTACGTAATATCATATACCGTGTTTTGCTGAATGTATCCAAACTTATAGAGCGTGTAGAGATTACTGAAGTAAATACAATTAAAAAAACATAAGTGATAAATTAATGAAGCATGTTTTTCTCGGTAACCGTTAGTTTACGCCATCTGGTCACCTAAAACTTTTTGTTTAGTTCGATACCTATTATATTATAGTTGCAGTATTATACCGCGTGTTCAGTTGAATGTATTGTCCAAACTTATAGAGCGAAGAGCTTATCAATCGTAACAAAAAGTTTCAAGTGAGCAGATAGCGCAAACTAACGGGTACCAAGAAAAACATTTTCAAAGTAGCATTTTTTTATTCACTTTTTTATTAATTTTTTGCATAGTTCGGTAAGCTCTAGCTTAGTTTAATGTTGAATATGTGAAAAAAAAACAGGAAAAATCCCGCTCATTAACTTTTTTTTTATCGACGAAATAAAATAATTTTAAAAAAGACAATCAAACTAAATTTTTGCAGATTTATTTGCGTCAATCGATTAAGGTTTAATGAGGTGCAACCGTTAACGGCGTTTATATAGAAACTTGCCAGTACACATTTCCTCTTAAATCACCTGTCGATTGTATTCTCTTTTGAGAATACATTAGAGATTTAACTACATAACATTACATACATACATTACATAACTACGTAATAACAACAACATAACAACAAATAAATGTTGATAAATATTGAATCCGTCAAAGCTTTCGGGGCGCCTAAAAAAGCGTCTCTAAGGTTGTTGCTACTTTTCCAATCAAGGCGATATTAATAAACGAATTCGCATAAAATTTATATTAAACGACGTGCAAAACCAATCATCGCCAATCCTTTGTCCTGTTACATAATAGCGGCGATAGGTCGTTACGGACGATTTACTGCGTTTTGTTTCACTCGATTAAAACCGACTAGCGGGAAAGAGGCGCGTGTTAAAGGGGGAGCAAATAAAAACCCCTAGTAGCTGGAACTGAAAGCGATTATTCACAATGTTTTTTTTTTGTAACTGACAAAGGATAGGCGGAGGTTATTAATTTTGCCGCTCTCCGTTTTCAACGTGCCCGTATCTGAAGTTCTTATCATAAAAAAATGAAACTGCCACCACCGCCGTCTAACAAATAGTAAATGCGGGAATAAGTTTTTCTTTTTTCATTATATCATTGCAAATCAAATTATATGAACAATGATATTACATATGGTTTTTAGGTAGACATGTTACACGACCTTTCGGCGTGGGAAGTTCAAAGTAAGGTTTAAACCTATCTCAGTTTTCAAAATGGCTTCTTGTGTAATGTGTAAGTATGGAAATAATGATGCTACTAAAAAAGACCTAAAATAACGTTTCATTCGTAAATTTCCATAAATATATAGAATTTTCATTAAGAAAATACATAATTTGTAACCAAATTTATTTTTATCTCTACGCATTAAACCCTATACGCCTATAAGTACAATCATACAAAATATCGCGAGGGCCACGTACTAGCTTTCGTCTGTATTGAAGTAACCAAACTATATGTACTTAATGGCTCTGCATACGAATGGTTTTGATAAATTTGCACTGAAATAAGTAGGTATTAGAGACTTTTCGAGATACCTAACACAAAACGACACAGTACTCCAGAATCATAATCTATGATTGCATAGATTAAAAACTGTAATATTTTAATTCGGTTTGCTAAGAAAAATCCTGTGCTTTGACAATTTAACCTGCGAAATGCGCGCACAAAAATAATTGGTTTTTAGTCCGCGTGCTCGCGTCCGCCATCAGCTGATGCCTATTCTTTTGCCACGTGCCGAAGTAAAAAAAACAAACCGAATGTAACTACGTTATTTCACTAACATTTATATTTTTTTATGATTTTATATAATCTGAATCAGAACGTCAACTGCTATGGCAGCAGTATTTATGTCGAAGCCGAATTGTTAATTCAATCTGTTGACTAAATAGCCAGGCTGTTCATCTAATGCCGGCATCCAATTGAATGGCTAAAAGAGGATCAGCCAAATTGTTGAAAGCAACGTTTAACTAAAGGGCTGAACGTTGCTTTTAGCTTGGTTAAGTGTATAAATCTTCATGTATAGGTATTGTTATGATGACAGTTTATAGAATTGATCATTTCATATGTTCGTTTTCAGATGCATTCAAAATTTTAATTCGGAAAAGATAGGTTGATGATATTTCATTTATAAATTGATAGATTAGCTTAGGTTAGGTTTGTTTACGTCAATACGAGAAGCGAAGTAGAGCGGAGCGACGAGTCAACCAGAAGATATACATCGAACACATCATTAAGTTAGATTTGGCCATAGCAAAAAAAAAGAACTAAATTTAAACGATCCGGCGGTCTTTGTTTCAGCCGTTTCAAAATGGCTAGCTTTCAATCAGCCAACGGACGACCTACTCGTTTAATTGAATGCCGGCATTTAATGAGCAGGCTAGCCGTCCAACTGAGTGGCTGATATAAACACACGGCAGCGACATATACAAAGTTATTTTTCGTATACGTGCAAACCGCAACACCGCAATTAGAAAAAAATGTTAGAAATTATATGTAAGACGTATCGTCACTAAGAAGCTCTTTACAGTACTTATGGATACTTAAAGATTAATAACACCACCCAACCATTAGAACCACCAAAAATATTCTAATTAAAATTTCGAAATTAATAAATAGTAATAATAAATTATGTAAAACACGTCATACAAGGTCATGTAATCCCAAACTTGGAAGAGCCTGCATGTATTATGGACACTAAACAACTAGTATAGAAACTTAAATATCTTTATGACATATACATATTTCTACAGATGTTTTACACCCGGATACAGAACAAATAGACATGTTCATCCTGGCAAATATTTGTCCCGGGCGGGTTTCGAACTCGCGACCTTTGAGTCTCCAGTCGGCGTCTCTGACCACAAGACCAATTTGTCATTCTACTAATAATATAGAACAAAGTGTTTTTATTGCATAAAGTCGTTTCATGTAAACGTCACGTTTTACAGACTTACTTTAATCCTCCGAACAGGTATGCTAAATTTGTGAGATAACTATAGAGTCCTACTTTTACGTGTTCCGACATTCACTTAACCAGGAGAAAGCAGTTATGTAAATACCATTCTCCTTGTGTTGCTTATAAATTTGTGGCTCTGTAAACGTGACAAACAACTCTACATACCTAAATCTTTCGACACAGAGCATAAATCGATTTCATGGACAATATTTTGTCTGCGATATTTCACGAATAACTGCTAACCCAGTCACCCAGAAGTCTTTATAATCTATTCAGACAGGACTTCCGTAGGGGACCAGGGACCCCAACAATTTATTACAAATTGCTATGTCTCGACTACACCAGTTAGCTGTAGATTTGTTTTCAAGGATTTGTGCTACTTATTATCAGTGTCTGGGTGTAAAAAGTATGTATACATGTATACCATAGAGTAAATAAATTTGACAGCAGCGTTTGGTTTTAATAGAGTCAGAAATGTCATTTCACAGTATCGAAAATGTCAATCGCAAATTTGCGGGGGCAAAGACTGGCGCGCGGAGATTTCGCGGGAGTAAAGACCATCGCGCGGGGACTTCGCGCACTGAAACTCGGCATCTGACACGAGCTAGCTAGAATATGAGTGGTTAGACGGTAAACGCAGAAGAGGGCTTCTAGTCAATTCGTACTTTTATGATATATACATAATAATTATAAAAAATATTTAAGTATGCATATCAGTTGTCCAGCACCCCATAATACAAGCATAATACTTAATTAATTTGGTCCTAGATGGCGCTGTGTGGGATATCTCAGGTATTATTATTATTATTATTATTATTATTATTATTATTATTATTATTATTATTATTATTATTATTATTATTATTATTATTACATTACTAAGTTACTAACAGATTTACTGTAAACTAGGGCAAACTGATCACAAAACGAAAATTGCCAAATGGTAAAAAGATAGTATACGCAAAAAAAATTCTTTGTCTTCACGTCGATGAGTTGGCAGATACCCAAAAAGTTTCCTTTCGCTTTTGTTTTTTGTAAATACTGGGGTTAAATAAATAATCAAGGAATTTGTTTGAACTGTAATTTAGTGTTTTTAAAATAAATAATTCATTCAAAAGGTAATTAATTGTGTACGATTTTATAATAAACTTTCAAGCAATATTATAGAATTGTCAATATATGAATTCAAAAATTATGTAAAACGACAACTCATGTCTAAAGTATATTATAATATGAAAAATAGTTTGTAACACGTACGAATTTGCATAGACTTTCAAAAGTGACCTACTTGAAATTTTTTTTTAACTCAGCTTAAGGGTTAGGATAGTGCGATTCCTCAAACTCAAAACTTTTCCGAAGGGAACACTGTACCTTCAACACTTTATGAAGCATACCTATATATTGGAAAATGTCCATGCAGTTCTTCTACCGAGCGTTTGAATTAGTTCAATAGAGGAGTAATGCTGGCCGTTTGGTTCGAGAAGCAAAGTTATTGTAAAGTTAGGCCAACGTGATTGGTTACCTAAATGATCTTCGCCCCTCGCGTCTTTGTGTATATTACCCCTCACAACTAGTCACATGCTATTGAATGAAAGGCTAATATCCATGAATTTTTTTTAAATAAATATAGTTGACAAAATTTGTCGGCTTTGTGTCATTGATTTTAGCAAACGTGCGCCTTCTAGTCTGCTACATTCAAAATTCGGTTAGTTTTCACTGTCTCATACATTATTACTTGTATTATAATTAAAACACGGATTCCGACAACGCCATCATCTGCCTCCCCTATTTAAATTTATTAGGGGTCGAAACAGTTGCATACCTACGTGTATTAATGTATTGATTAATGTTTACTGCATCTCTTCCAATCATTCCTTCTAGAGGTTTTCTTTCCTCATCTTCCTGGTCTTCATTTTTAGACTACCTATTCTTCAGCCAACTCATGATCTTAATTTTCACTGTCTGTATACTAGCCTATACTCGGTGTCTGGCTGAAAGTAGTTCAAATTTATAGAGCGTGTAGAACTAAACGAACTGAACAAAAAGTTTCAAAAAATTGAAGATGAGTGATAAAAAGTTTCTCGCCTCTCGACGGGTGGGACTCGGGATGAATTTGCACAAGACGACAGTCATGTTCAGCGTACATATTCTTCCGAGACCGGTGACCGTAAAGGGTGCGACTCTTGAAGTTGTGCAAGACTATTTCTACTTAGAACAGACTATCCAGTTAGGCAAACACAACTTCAATAAAGAGGTCGACCGAAAAATTCAACTGGGTTGGGCTGCTTTTGGGAAGCTTCGTCATCTGTTCTCGTCACCACTACCACAATATCTGAAGACCAAGGTCTTCAACCAATGCGTTCTACCTACAATGACGTACGGTGCCGAAACATGGACTCTCACGGCAGGACTGATCCACAAATTTAAAATCGCTCAGCGTGCTATGGAACTCAGAAATCAGAAACACTAAAATCCGTCGAAGAACCAAAGTTGTCGACATAACCGAAGCAATCAGCAAACTGAAGTGGCAATGGGCCGGTCACATTTGCCGTAGAACCGATAACCGGTGGGGTAGACGAGTTCTCGAGTGGAGGGCACGTACCGGGAAGAGAAGCGTAGGACGCTCTCCGGCCAGGTGGACAGATGACCTGAAGCACCATACCGGGGGTAGTTGAATGCGAAAGGCGGAAAACCGTGTGTGGTGGCGAGCCTTGGGGGGCCTATATCCTGCAGTGGAGAGACACGGGCTGATGATGATAATAATGAAAAAAAGTTTATTTAAAAATGTTTTTCTCGGTGACCGTCAGTTTACGCCATCTACTCACTTGAAACTTTTTACTTAGTTCGGTTAACTATACACGCTCTATAAGTTTGGACTACGTTCAGCCGAAAATGATGTATAGTCTTACTCACTGGTTGTCATGGCTGTCATGGTATGGCTGTAAGCAGTTTCCTCAAAAATCATTGGGTCGATTTCGATGCGATTTTTATATGAATTATATTATATATATTATATTGGAATACTCAGAGCAAGTTCTTAGACGTTTTACGGACAAAGGTCACCAGGAGGCCCCGCAGTACATGTGTCTCTCAAACGACTATGCTGATTTAGATGCGGTTTATCGTATTACATAGATATCACCTCAGTATTCTTAGATTTATATTATATTATTATTATATTACGTCTTTCTGTGGTTATTGGTAGGTAACATCCTATGTTTGAGGTCGAACGTTTCTAAGATACAAAACGAATCATGGTTTGAAATTAATGACTAACAATGCATTGTGGAAAGGAATATTAGTGATAATAGACCTCAAGAAGTGGGGCAGAAGAAATGACACTGCTGCGGGCACAGGAACGGAAGCACATAGTTATAGGGACGTTATGCACATCCATTATGCATTACAGAGACGGGACAACGTGCAAAAGTTGGTAAGAAATATGTGATGAATTTCTATATCTTAGAAAACCCCCGAACGAAATGACACATTACTTAATGACACTTCTGAGACCGACATTGTTTTTATAAATATGCAACGGTAATATGGCTGAACTTATAATTCCACCCGGTGACGTCACCCTATGAGAATTTTCCATATAATATGTCTATATGAATACCGATTTAAAAAAAAAATATTCAGATTGTTTCTTAAAATTGTCTATTCTTCTGAAATGAAATAGAACGGACTTTAGTTCAAAAATTTGGGAATGGTCAATTGTGACGGGAAATAAACAAAGGCCCAGACACAACACAATATCTAGATAATTAACCGCGTGAGATGCGCGTGAGCCATACGTGCATCGCGTCCATTTATATCGATGATTGCGTCAGTATATCCCTTCCTCATTCAAATGCTTAAATGTAATACTTTGGTTCTCGAACTAAACGAGAGCTTACATAAATAAAATTTGTTACAGAGAATCTCCGCCGCGAACCACGCGATATCTCGTCCTCGCAGACCTCGTTTACGATTAAATTACTGGGAAAATGGTCTAAGGGTCATGTTAACAACCTAATATAAACCTTCGAAACAGAACGCTTAGATTTCATATTTCTATGTCAAAGTTCGTCTCAGGAATAATAACTCCAGTGCAATTTTTTTTTTGACGCTTGATAAAAAGTCAATCGATTCGCAAACCACAACTACTTGAAATTAATCGAAATAATTTAATGTATAAAATATTCTACAAAGCAATCTCCATTTTGTATTCTTTTACATGTAACAAAAAAAAAAACAAACGAATTCATAGCACAGTAGACGAAAATAGAACTATTACGTTCCTGTTATTGATACGTGACTAACTGTGCCCATATTTCATAACTTAGTAAATATTCAGCAGATAATAGTTTGTTTTTGTAACGACCATATATTTTTAAAGCAAACAGTGTTTTTGTCGTTTCGAACCCGGAACCGTAACAAATTGAATTGTTAGGCTTACATTCGAATTGTTGGATTTTTCTTTTTAATTTTGTTATTTTAATACATATTCAATTAAAATGGAAAAGTTTAAAAGCAAGTTTCTTAAAGCAATATAAACTGCTAACCTGCTCAGAAAAAAATCATCTGCTTCTTATTCAGCCATATTGTTAGGTCGAGGAGAAAGTATTTTCGTATTTTATATACAAATTTAGGGCGTTTTTTTATTTATTGTGTAATTACATTTATCAAAGTATATAGGTGCCGTTTTGTTCGATAATTTGTTGCCATCTTGTAGGTAATGACTAGATTTTATTGCTGTATAAATTTGGGGTTTGTGCTTAAAAAAATGCAAGTATAGTTTTGACAGTCATCTCTTCATCTAACATTACCTAAAGAATTCTGATGATACCGAAAGAAGTAAAAATTTGAAAATGCAAGGTCAAGGTTATATCGTAAATGCATTACTTAGCACTTCCCAGTCAAACTCTCTCAATTTTCCCTGAATGGTTAAAATGTGTGTGGTCTGGCGTTGTCGTGATGAAAGACTATTATACCCTTTTTATTGATCAATGTATATCAGTTGATTAGTACCCATAATACAAAATCTGCTTACTTTGGAACTAGAAAACCGTATGTGAGATCTCCCACAGATAATGCAAAAACCAATGTGGCATACGTCAAAGAGATCTGTTTGTCAGCACACTAGAAATCATATAAGTGTGCGCAAATAACCCATCGACAATGGTTGTGACGATGGGATAACTCAAGCAGGCAAGTATTGTATTACATAGGATAAATTTATAGATCGAGAAAAACCCGAAATATTTATTGCCACAAAATGATATTATACAGAACTTGCCTGCTTATGAGTTCTCCCATCATCACAACCATTGTCAATGGGTTTATTTATATAATTACCATGTATATTAACAGACTATGCGTTTTTTCTTCAATAACATTGAAGTGTAATATTACAATTTAAAGCTAACCTGATTGCCGAATACTCCAATGCTGCAAGCGGATGACACCTGATCAGCGCCAAACCACACAGCGGCAAGGCGTGGCGGTATGTTCAGGATGAACACTTGCGACACGGCCACCACCGTCTGCCCTACGAAACCCAACCAGAACATATCCTGAGGCACCGAGAACACTTTCAGCCATGCTCCTGCGCAAGTACCCAGCGATCCGATGATAGTCGTCACTCGAAGGCCCTGTTGACAAAATAAATAATGAAATAAACGTATGACATACACCATTCAGGTCATACGGTATTATCATTGTTTTAAACAAACACTTTGATGAATTACGTATACAGAAACTTCTACTTTATAGCAAATATGACATTACAAAACATCAACTTCTGCGTGGTATGTTTTTCTGTTCAAACTTTTATTGTCACAACACGGTATCCCTATGAATATCCTAGGCTAATTTAAGATATAGTTTAAAGTGAAATGTAGGTACGTATAACAAAATGTGGAAGACTGTAAAGCAAAATTAGACATTTAATTTCATAGCACATATTTTTTTGCTATATTTTGGTAAATTATTGCGAATTCATTTTCGCCATCTCAATTCTACAAGCTTTCCGAAGTTTTAATCGCTTCGGTATTCCCAGAATAGAGGACCGTACGTCCCCTAACAGCTTTCGCTGTCATCTATCTTATCCAAGATTTTTCTCTCCGTCAATATTTTAACTTGCCCTCACTTCGATTAACTTTGTCCTCGAACTAGAAAATGTTCTAAAGATGACGGTCTACGTCCTATCTTAATCTTTTAATAAGTCCAGGAAAGTTATTTATTCTACTCTTTATTTCGTTTCAATAAAAACACTTTTTAGTATAATCAAAGTGTTGTTTTCCATCAAAGTTTTCAGTCAAGTCAACTATACAAATTGATGTCAAAACACTGGCTGAAAAAATATTACCTACTTGAACGTCACACGTGTAATATTCGACCAAACGCCATACTATTTGCTTGGTATCGTTTTTAGAGTTCCGTGCCCAAAGGAAACGGTAACCCTATTAATAAGGCTCCGCTGTCCGTCTGACCGTCTGTCACGGGGCTATATCGTGTGAAGCGTAATAGGTAGACACTTGAAACTTTTTCAGAGTATGTCTTACTGTGACCGTTATAACAACGAATTATAAAAATAAAATAAAGTGAAAAATCCATACAAGAAACGTGTTTTTTTTCGACGTTTTTGGTGATCGGTCGTTGTGACATCGTTGCTTACACTTGAAGTTTTTATGGAGTGTATAGTACTACGGCCGCTAAAACAACAAATAATAAAAATAAAATAAAGTTAAAAAATTAAGGGGGTCCCATAAAAGAAACTTGTTTTTTATTTTTATATTGTACGTTGGTACGGAACTGATACAAAAGGGAAAAGTTTGGTTTTAATTTTCTTATCAAATAGCCTGTAATGTTTGGTGTGTTTAATTATTTACACTGATGATTCCATTTTCCTAAATTAAGCACAATGAAAATCTGGATTAACCTCAAAGTAAATCTTAGAAAATTCGTATATGTAAGTTAGATTTACTTCACATCTGACTTCAACAGCGTTTTGGAATATCTCGCTAATAGGCACAAATTCGTAATCTTTGATTTGACATTCGATAAATTATCCTATTCGTATCATTTTATAAATTATTTTTTTATATATTCGGAACTTTAAAAAAAAATCAAAAGTAATGTAAAACGTTTAAAATTCATCTTTTCTTATATATCAAATAATAATAAATAACATTTATATTCAAATAGGCCTTTGCTGTCACTTTGGAACGTCTTAAAGCTAATTTTAGGCACGTTTATATGCGACCATTCTAAGAAGAACACTGCAAAAAACGTAGAGTGGCTTGTTAGGGTTCCGTAACCAAATGGCAAAAAAGGAACCCTTATAGTTTCGCCATGTCCGTCCGTCTGTCTGTCTGTCTGTCTGTCTGTGGTTTTTCTCGATTTGGAAGGTAGGTGTATTTTATGAACCGCTGCGCAGCGACGTAGTGAAATTAAGAAAATTTTTTTTGGGATAGGTCGCCATACAAGTAACTGAAGTACGAAAAAAAATTCATCGTATATTGATGCGAAGAGTACCAAACGATAGGTCTTTAAAAATGATATCAAGGTTTCTATTTAAGTCAACAGTTGTTGAGATATGCACTTCTAAAAGTCCTAATTTTTGTTAGAGTCATGTGTCCCACCCCTATACTAGCTAAACCGTTGTTTTTGGATATGTGGAAAAATTTATGACAGGAGTATATATAACGTAGTCAAAAGGAAAACTATCACAGCTAACTATTTTGTGTTATTTAAGGAGTAATAGATTAACTTATAAAATGTACTTTTATAAGTAAAAATTTTGTGAAAATTCCATAGAAATTGACAGATAGCGTTTAGCCAATAAGCGAAAACTAGATGCATTTTGTCTTTGTTATGTTATTGTAAAAGATAATTTAAAAAAAAATATGATGAAATCTACATTGTATTATTAGGTACTATAAATTTACGCTTTCCTTTGCAGAGCTTATTCTCTTCACAATCGATACTAAAAGGCGAAGGTTCACTGTAATAAAATAAGTAATAAAAATTGTCTCTAGCTATTAGTGCACTTTTCGCATTAGCCAGATACACAGACCAGTCAACCTATAGACCACGCTTTAATAAACGTCAGTACGAAAACGAAATCGCCAAAAAGTGGCGGGGTGCGGGGAGAGGTCGGCTAGATTTCATTGGCTAGTTCTAAATTGACAATTTAATGGCTTCCGACGTGCTTCCAACTGACCGCTCACAAGAGACGTAGTTATGTAGTGTCACTATATAGCCTTGGCGAATGCTACTCCCTGTCAAAGCGTGGTCTATAAGGTTGACTTGTCTGTGACCAGATAAGATATAACTAACTTTCGAATAACTAACGAAATACAATGAAATATATTTGTACAATAATTCTTAAATTACATAATAATAACGATTAATGGTTAATTTCGATTAACGCCACGCTCGTTTTTTAATATATTTTTGGTTGTTGACAAATATTTTTTGGTAAGTACGCATTGATCTATTTATTACCGCAAAATTTTAATGAACATACAATATATTTTCATAAATATACTGAAAATACCCATTTCATATATAGAGAGAACAGCCTTCGCCTGAAAGAAATCTTTCAATCATTTTTTCAATCGGGTTAAAGACCTATAATCCATTCCATTTATTTTTATTGTCTCTGAAAGTCGGTCAGTAAGGTTTGGTGGTTTAACGCGAAAGGTTATTTCACCCTCCTGTGATAGAGTTCTGGGCCTTCTTCTAGTAAATTGGGTCACGCGTAGTAAACATCGTAATCTCGAACAACCTGGTACTTTAGCCGCGACTAAGAAAGATTATCTGTGTTCAACCATCACCAATATGAGTTTATTTAGAATTATTTTATGCAAATCTTCAAGTAGTTGACGTCAGACGTGACTTTGCTTGCGCACTTTATAGGATTCTGTACTTATAAATGCAAATGAAGTTTATCGAAAAATTAAATTCAATGCAGTATTTTGGCAGCAAAAAAGGACAACGACAAAAATAGGTACGCAGGTAAAAAGGTATATTATTCTGCCAGAGTTTAATTTAACAAACTAATTTTTAAAATATCAAAGGTATAAAGGCAAAACCTAGTCAATTGCTAATTAAACCCACATAAAAAATATTCCTTGCATGATTATTTCTATATCATACGATACATTTGCATTTGCAGAACTGCTCATATAAACTTCTTAATTATGATTTTATTCTAAACATTAATTCTTTAAGTTTTTAGGGTTCCGTACCCGAAGGTACGGGTAACGGGAACCCTATCACAAAGGCTTCGCTGCCCTGTCCATTGGTCGCAGGCCTGTATCTTCTGTACCGTAACAGGTACACTTGAAGTTTCCAGAGTGTGTATTACTATAGCGGCTATAACGACAAATAATACAAATAAAATAAAGTTAAAATAAAAGGGGGTCCCCATACATGAAACATGTTTTTTTCTACGTTTTTCGTGATTGGTGGTTGTGAGATAATGGTTTACATTTAAAATTTTCATGTGTATACTACTAGCCGCTATACAACAGTAAATAATAAAAATGAATTAAGGTGAAAATTAAAAGGACCCTCTATACAAGAAACGGGTTTTTTCAACTTTTTTGGTAATTGGTGGATGTAAGCTAATTGTTTACGCTTGAAATTTCCAGTTAATGTGTACTACTATAGAATATTGTCTGCTGCCTAAATCAAAATGGAATTTTGTTTACCGAAGCTTCTAGTATAGTATGCTCAATATAATGATCACGGAATTATAAATTTATTTTGTCACTCGTAATTAAATTTTAAGATTTATTATATAATTTAAATGTAACATTTATAGAACTATTCAAAATTTCAACATTTCACGACCTAAAACATAGATATGTGTTTGATTTTATATTGATGTTATATTTTTTAAGAAAAACTAATAGGTGAAAGAAATTTATTGATATCTACAAAAATGCCGAACATACAAATTTTTGAAGTTAATCGTGCAATGACGTCATTCGGTTACATTACTATGGGCCAACTTAGATAATTTGTACGTAGCAGCACCGAGTGACGTCACGAGCGGGTCGTAAAAACACAAACTTTGATTTGTTATATCTTCAGTGGTAATCGGTATTCTCTCGAAATTCAAAAAGTAGAGTCATTAGTTCTTATTCTCTAGCGTGTGAAATACTGCATACTTTTGTTGAATAGGACGCTTTCGTTTCGATACAAAGACTGCAAATAAAATATAGGTGTTAAAAATACAACTTGTTCAAAATAAACCCCACAAACGCGTAGGATTGGAAGACGAGGCCAGAAGGATTACGGACAAATCCGTGAGTAGGACGCTTTGTATAAACCCACCGAATTGAGAACTAACATTACGCGATAAAGTACTTCTCGGGCAATAATTGAAACAAACAAGATTTAAAAATTCACATAATTTTTATCGTCTTATTATGAAGGTAAATAGATAAAAAGTTAGCTTAATCTCATATTATGTCACTGAAGATTTCCTTAAGTGGAAATACCATCTCATTTCCGATATTTTTTTGCGCAAAACGTATTTATTTTTCAACACGTAAATGGTAACTGTGTAAGATATGTTGTAGGATATTCGTTCATAAAGATATTGGCACGTGTTGTGGCAATAAAAATGTGAGCAAAAAAATTAAATATACATATACCATATTAGCCAAATATGCCCCCTGCAAGGGCTTATGCCTCCCCTTGGAATGACGGTGCTTGGAGGTCCACCATGCCGCTCCAGTGCAGATTGGTGGATTTTTAACGACTGCTATCTGTTGGCTACCGGGACCGACGCGACAGGTCAAAATGTTCTCCGAGGCACGGAGTCAGTGATAGTTATGTACTTAAGTCAAAAAAAGTCACTGGTACATACCATAGGATTCGAACTATGACTTCTAAACAAGAAGCGGATTCTCCATCACACGGCTATCACGACACGAAAAATATACACCATAGACATTGATTTGTCTGACCGGTTGGCCGAGTGGTTGTGAGGCCGGAGACCCTAACTGCTATCCAAGGGTTGATGCAGTTTAAAAAAAATTGAACTGACTTTATCTCGCTTATTTATTATTGGTTACATAAAAGTGAGTACGGTCCTACGGAACTTCGACCACTTGGCGGCCACTGGTTATTATTAATTTGGTGATAGGAAAAGAGTGAAAATATAGAAAACCTATGTCGTCGTAAAGTCATTTCATTTTAATATTAGTTGTCATATATCGGAAAATCTATGTCATATACGTCCTTCGGACGTACGATGGTTTATATTGACTGCGGATGATTTATAATGAATTTCATGACAGAACGGACGATGACGGTTGTATCGGCGGAATATTTTATTTTGCTAAGTTTTAAATAATTATTTAATCTGATTAAAATGAAGGATAATCGTGGTTGACGAATAATTATCGGCATGCAGTTGGTTATTGTATATAAAAACACGTCAAGCGTAACAGAGTTCCAAAGAGCTTACACATGTAATGGAACGTTTATCATCATAACTGAAGTTTTACTCTTCGATGGGAGAGATGTGTATCACAGCTGTCGCAAGTGGGTACTAACTGGTACTCACCCAGTTATGTTACTATTAAGATTGGACGTTTGGTAGTTGACTTGCATTGTACGCCACAGTGTGACCATTTTGAGTAGATTTTTACTATTTAGTAGTTTTAAGACTTAAAATAATATATAATTTTAGGCCACATATCAAAAATCAAATTGTGATTTCGTATTTTAATTGTCTTAACGATGAATATGATAGAGAAGATAATTTGGCCGAGTGGTTAGAAACCCTAACTGCAGAGCCAAGGGATGCACGTTCGACTCCCACATGGGACAAATATTTGTGTGCATAAACATGTCTATTTGTTCCGTGTCTGGGTGTAAAAGTATCTATATATGTATATATTATAAAAAAAGAATATTTAAGGAAGTATGTCAGTTGTTTAGTATTCCATAATACAAGTATAATACTTGCTTACTTTGGGGCTAGATGACGCTGTGTGGGATGTCCCAAATATTATTATTATTATTGATACAGTATCCTAAATAATTTGCACTGGAACAATAAATTAAAATTTTTAAATCATATTTCATATGCATGTTTATTTGAATCAATAATAATGACGTAAGGTTTTACTAATTTTTTAGTCTATCATTTCGCTCACGTTTACGCTCCATCTTGATAATTATGCTATCTAAGGTTGTAGGATATATTTCGTATATACAATACCAGCACTCGTGCGGTTAAAAATAAATAACAAACTATACTACATAAAATATTTTGTTTCGTTATAGATGTTTTTAAGTGAATGAATTTTTTCATTTAAAAAACCTAATATTTTACACGTACATGTTCGAATTACGAAAATATATTATTCTAAACAAGATAGTTGTCAATGCATTGGTCTATTCGGATATCGGATAATCTTCGGAGGAGGTCCAGTTTCCTCTTTATAATGGCCTGTAGATCTGAATTTTCGTACAGTCGTTGTAATTAATCATTTGAAATTAGCTGAACCGATTCAAACGATATCACGTATACGTATTTACGACCGGATATTGTCAGCCTTGGGATAGCGTTTTTTCAAAATTTCGTGATAGTTATAGAAATATTCGTAGTTTCTATGACTAGGATGTTTATAGAAATTTCGAAGTTTTAACTCTATACAAACCCAGTTTTAACTCAAATGAGACTATAATTCAAAATATATTAAGATTAAAATGGGTATTAACCTCGTAATCGTTTACGAGCGTTTGTATGTGCCTTCATGCATGCAGTGCCTTCTCAAGAGGAGTGTGTAATGGCGAATTTCCATACAAACGAGGTTAGTTTTTGCATGTTGTGAAAAATAAAGAAATTTCAAAAATTATGAATTTCAATGAGAGGTTGTGAAAATGCAAGTGGTTTGTTGAAAAGATTGTGTAAATGAAAGGTTGCTCGTTTAATTTTTTTTATGATGTATCGACATATTTAAAAAATTAAAAACCTATGAACCTAGTTCTTGTCGATCTGAATACCATATAATTTTTTTTGCGCCGATCGGTTAAGGTATAATGGGGTGCAACCGTTCACGCCGTTTGTATGGAAATTTTCCTCTTAACATAATAATATTATCATATAGGTACTTTAGTTACATCGTCGTAATTTTTTATTTATCTGATTCTTTCCAATTGTAGGATTATAGACAGGCGTAGTTAATTTTTATAAGAGCGCGTGTGTATGTCTTCAGCGTGCATGATTTTTATTGCACGTATAAGCCTGTGTTTACACACTGTAAATCTTTAAAACCGCTTTAATGCGAGTCTGGCTAACACACGTAGATATAATTTGTACTTATAGGCGAGTAATTATTATCCTGAATTAATTAAGGTTGAACATAGACATAAATAAAGGACCGGCCGAACAACGCGTCTCAATGTCTCCACGTTAAGTGTCCTAATATCTAGTTTTAGGACACTCGTCAACTCAGTCACGCTCGGAACATCGTCGTGTGCACGTCGTTGTTAATTCGTAAAAATGCCAAATTAAGTTGTGTTAGGTTGCACAAACTACGATAAGAAGGTCAATAAACAAAAAAAATTACATTTCTTACCATCGGTGAGAAAAAATTATGTACAAATAATACCCTCTTAACTTGTTATTGATTAAATACCATTTTTGAGTTTTATCGTTCGCCATAGCACAGTAAACCTACTCCGAACAAATTTTTTGTTCGTTCGTTAGGCGTCCATCTCTTTCACACATGCAGTACACGTTTCATGTGTGAAAGAGATGTAGGAAACTTATCTCGACAAAAAATATGTTCGGTCAGAGAATCACTGTACAGCCTCGCACCGCGCGTCTACACTGTATACGGTTTAACCTTGTAAGTTTCGTTTATTTTCATAATTATGAGAGTGGTGCACGTAAAAATCGTAAATAAGTAAACAGTTACTTACAAATTGTAACAGACATTCATCGTAGTATTCACTCCAACCGCGAATAAGCCAACTAAGCGTTATAAATGGGAGCACTAAAGAGGAACGGCGAAAAGAGATTGGAAGGGCTTGGAAGTCATAAGCTAAGACCGATATCGGACGGCGATATCGCAGATTCAGCTGTGAATCACTGTCCCGAAATGTCCCCTATCGACTTAATGTATCAGTATTTTAAATTTTGTAGATTATTCAATAATTTAAAGACGATAGCCTGGTAAACATACTGAAAGTGCCCTTTTTTGGCATTAGCACCAGGTCTCATTCTGCAAAATTTTAACACTTTCATGTTCTTGATTTACTTGGTCTTGGTTGAAATAATAAATACAAAAAAAAATTATTCCGGTATATTGTTACCAAATATGAGTTGCATTAACATACAAAATACCGAGTCCTAGACCTTCAACAAAACAATTTTTTTAACTTTGAACTTTTTGGATTTTTTTTTTTCATTTTCGGGATAGCGGCCCATAAGATAATGACGTCCATTTCAGTAGTCTACTATATATTAATATATATTATAGACCATTTCGTTTAGGAAAAGTTGATCAAAAAGCTCATTATTCGAAATACGTAATCCATATAAACAAGTAGAGCCAATTCTAATAAAGCCACTCATGATAATTCGGTACGAATATGAATAAGTTGAATCCAATCAACACAACCTCTCTAATTTCAAAATTTAACTCACTTCTGTCACATAATTATTACGTCTAAACTACTATTCATACTGTTTGGTAAATAACCTTATGAGAGAAATAAGTCTCATTTTATTATTGTCGATTAGATGCAACATGTTTCTCACGTTCGTAATAAAAAATTCAAAAACGAAAAAATATCGGCAAAAAACGAAAAAAATCGCAATTTTTTTCCCCGATTTTTATTTTGGGAGCCCGATATCTCGAGAACCAAGTCCGAATAAGAAAAAAATAAAAAAACGGCTCGAGGTAATTAAACGGGGGATCGATTGAGACTAAAATTGTTAGAATCGGAGAACCGGAAGTAGTGGTTAGGGTGCCCTTAGTTGGAAGTCGGATATGCGTCGGTGTTACATTTCGTACTAATTCGGTTTGTTCGATCGAAATGTCGTACAGAATGTTATATTTCGAAGTTTTAAGCTGATTCAGATACAGTTGTGTTATTTTTATTGCGGAAAAAATTGATTTCGATAAATATTATCCAAAATATGTGTGTTTACTTTATTCCGTTAGGTTCATTTCCAATGTTGTAAGAAGTTCGTGCGAAAGCAGGAGATCCGTTGATTATTGACAAATTTTCTCTAAACGGAATGTTTTGCAAAAAATATATGAAACGGACCACTAAATGATACGTTATTATAAAAAAAATAATTATGGGTCGCGTAATTAATAATCTTAAAAAAAAACTAATAAAAATTTCAAAGTTAAGATAAAATGTTTTATTAATGGGCTCTTTAATTTATTTTGTTGATACAACTCATATTTACTAACAATATACCTGAAAAACAAAAAAAATATAATAATCAGAAGTTACGGCAAAAAAAAAGAAAATTAACTATTTATTATCTCAAAAACCATAAACATGAAAGTGTTAAAATTTTACACAATGATACCTGGTGTTAATTTCAATCACATGTAGAAAGGATCTTATAATTTTTTGCAAGGGCACATTCAGTATGATTAGCCGGCTATGCTTCTTAATTAATATCGTAAAACTTCGGGTATTTAGTAAATATTATTTCTTCATTTTAAATTCCGAAGCGTTTGCGTGACGTCACTTCCGTTGTTAAAATGAACCGCAACTTTTATTAGAACGCCAAAGTTCGACATTACCAGAATGAATAAACGTAATACAGCAACATTTTGAACTTGTCATTATAACAAAACTTCCATAATGTGGCATATTCCAAGTTCTTGAGTTGTTTTTTATATCATAACATGATTGGCTTGTTTTTTTTATAACGATCTATAACAACAATGAATCCGATTTAAATTCGATCGACATCAAAAAGCTGATTTAGACGAAAAGAGTATGTATACTAGATATAAAAAGTTATTATTACATGACTACAAGTTGCCTCAAATTGAAACATTGTCTCATGCAGAGAAGCTTAATAAATGGATATGTCAAAATCCATCATCTTTTTTGAAAATAATGGGATATGATATTGATAAAAAAGCGGCGTTTTTGACATATCTATATATTAAAATGAGGCACCGTCTTTATGTGTTACACGTTACACTAATACATGTTACGTGTTTAGCTTATAAATAACCATAAAATATAAAACGTATAATTTTTGTTAAAAGTTGAATAATTAAAGATTATTCAAGATAGCTCTAGTGAGAGAACTATCTGTTGTAAAGGATAATAACTAATTAGATGGCGCCTTAAATGGTAAAGTATACTATCGTCTATTGGATGTTTGATCTGCTCCATAGCAGTTTTACTACTTTTTTATAACAGTCTACCAAACCCAGTTGAATAAAAAGTCACATATAATCGAAATCAAAGGTATTTTCACGTAACTTTATTTTTGATTTTGTTTTTCTTAAGGGGCAGTTTTTTTTATTTTTAAACATTTATTATTAAAATGTGGGTCAATGCTAAATATTGTCTTTTGAAGAGAAATTAAGTTGGATTGTTAGTTTTGTATATACTTAAGTATATATAATATTTAATTGGGATTGACTATTTACTACCTTCCATTTAATATCCGTATTGTTTTAATAACAAAATATTGTTTTATTTCTTTTCCTTTTTATGATTCCCAGACCTTATATTTAAATGCGAGTATAATACCCTATGTGATTCCCACAAGACAAATCTAAAGACACCTCATCTGTTAAAAATCCGTTCAGGCTACAGAGCGTGCCAAAGAAATATACCTATATATACATTGGAAGAACATTGCCCTTCTGGGGCAGTTGGCTAGAAAAAATAGGCAGATCTGCCTTTTATACTTCGTAAATCAAATTTGAAAAAAAATCAATTCTGCCCTTTTTCTGTATGATGACAGAATATATATGATATATGCTAGCTACAATGAAAACTTCCGGTGTCGGGAAGTTGCGAGATCGATGGCGATTTCCTGAACCCTGTAAACTTCCGGGCAACTTTATATCCGACTACGCCGAAAGGATTTCTCATTATGCAAAATAAGCGACCCAATGTGCCATACGCTAGAGTGGACAAGTTTAAGTGCTTTTAAATTTGCATTCAATTTGCTTTAAGAGAAACAACGATCGTGTTCACAAAATTTTTTTGAATATATTTAGCCAACACGTGTTTATAGCAAAAACAGCGGCATATTATCCTAACTAATATTATAAATGCGAATACGAGTATGTTGGGAGAAAGGGCCCGTGCGAAACCGGGGTGGAACGCTATAGGATATATGTGTGAAATGGTAATACGAGCGGGAAAAATCAGTACCTACATATTTTAACAGAGAGACGGAAGCAGGAGTTAAATGAGAGTAAAAGTGTGAGAGGGAATGAGAACAGTAGTGAGAGCGGAAAACGACCCCAAGAAGGGCGTAACGTCTGTCCGCGCGGGTGAAACCGCGAGCGGAAAGCTAGTATATTATACTTTCTAATAGTATTTACTTTCATTTTCTCTAAACTTTACTTCGGTATAGACGCAGCGGCAAAGTTTTGAATTCTACCCACTCCACTCCACTCCACTCGTATTTATGTTATTATACATATCATACAGAAGATTTGTGATTTCTTTTGCCTTTTTGAGAACTTATGGCGTTCGTCAGTTGACGAATCGTCCAATCGAAGCACATTATTATATTTTTAGGGTTCCGTAGTTCGATAAAGAACCCTTAAAATTTCCACGTCCATATGTCTATCTGTCCGTAGGTCAAAGCCATTTTCCCATGAAATTCGAAATTGGTTCTAGGCAGTGCATGTATTTAAACGCTACATAGCTGTATAATGAAATGTCGAAATAAATATTAGCATAAGGAAACCCATGTCGCAAATAATTAACTACTACTCAACTGTTCAAGATGGAATACGTGTTGAGAATTTAGATGACGAGGGGTAGCAAACATACGCATATATGCCACTAATTTACAACTTCTGGACACTACACACTTACTCGTACATTTAAATACGTTTAGATATTAAGACAAATTTTAAAAAAAAACACATAGTTATACTAAAAATAAAAAATAATAAAGAAAATAAAATACATTCCAAATGAAGTTATGAGTGTAAGAAAATTATAATAGGTTGGTAAAAAAATTTAAATTATGATAAAATATAATCTTTTTTGAAATATATAAAGTAACTTACATCTTAAATATACATCACACACAGCCACACACACCCTTACACCCTCTCACACACACTCTTACACCCTCTCACACACGTAAACACATCCTCATCCTTTTTCTTTCTTTATGTTTTTTTATTTTCTATTTAGTTTTTTTTTGTTTTGTTTAATCTTACACTTTTATAAGGTATGGAGAAGCGGATCTTCCTAGCAAAGGCTCTTGTGAAAGAAATAAATTATTTCCTATTTTTATTAATTTTTTTAAAACTAAAATGAAATATATTAATAACTTTTTAATAATAAGCTTTATTTAGGTAAAAAAAAGCCTTTGGTAGATTGCCTCGTGTTATACCTACCGGAGTCTTGTGTCTTTTTCATTTGTTGGGCTCACCACACAGACACCATCACCGCCACGATAAAAATTATCAAAACATTTAAAAAAAAGTATTGTATCTTATTTCCCTGGGAATTAAAATTGGGCAGACTTGTTTTCGTAACTCATATGTTAATTTTCATAACACTCGATGAAAATTAATTTGTAAGTATAAATAAATGCTTATTGTTTTCATTTCATTTGAGCGTACAGAAAATATTTACATGGAAGCTTCATTTGGCAAAAAGCTTTTTATCGCTTCGGGACCGGGTGCGGACGGACGAAACACGGGTTAAAAAAAAAGATATTCCCAACTGACGAAAAAACTGTTACATCTGTACGTGAATCTCTTTTAAATTACTTTTTTATCTAACGAAAGGGTAAAAGATTTATGCAAAAAGATAAAACCCTTAAAATTAATTAAATTAGTATTTATAATAGAATGTAATTCAAAAAACTTTTTGGTAGATCTACGCTCGGTGAGGGTTCTATCCTGAGTCATGTAATAAATATTTGTTTTCTGAACAGAAATTACAAGTATTTTATTCAACATCGTCAGACAGATGAAGCGATTTATTTTCGTACAATATGCAATTATGGTTTGACCGAAACCGCTACACCGCGCCTTAGGTATGTGCGCGGCGAGGAGGGAAGGCAACTCCTAAGCGTTGACGACGGACTGACAGAGCAGATCAAATTATATACTGTCACAGTACTCCTGTTGTATACCTACTTTGTTTTTCTTTTTTTACTGTAGAGTTTCATTTCCCTCGATTTACCTGTGTTAGTATTACTTACTTTATACTTTTTTGAATTCAAAATTGAAAAAGATCGTTGGACATGACAGCTGTCGGGGAGAGAAGAATGAAGGCATATCAAAACGAAAATATATTCGTAATTTTCTCATGTACCAGAAAAAGAATGTCATCGTTTTTGGAATAAAAGTACGAATTGACTAGAAGCCCTCTTATGCGTTTACCGTCTAACCACTCATACTCTAGCTAGCTGGTGGTTTTAATCCGAGTTTCAGTGCGCTTGGTCTATCGCGCACTGGTCTTCGACCCCGCGAAACTGCGTAATGTCACTTCGATATTGTGAGGTGACATTTATGACTCTATTAAAACCTTTAAAACCAAACGCTGCTGTCAAATTAATTTACTTCATGGTTATTGGCATGGCAAAAAGTTTTAAGCACCGGTTTCAAGTCGTCGTTGTATACCAGTGTAAATTCTTAGCGTACAAATCATATTTGTACATTACTTCTTGAAAAGTTTTCCATCCAATACAAGAAAACTAGCCACTTTAAGTTTCTTACAGTGTTCTTCTTGCGACAACATGCGACAACAACTTATCAAATACTAATTATTACTGATGGTCGCATATCACTTGCTATCAGATATGAAATACGGGGTTTTTACAAACGGCCGGTTTATTGACAGTTAGCTCGAATCGTGGCTGTAGTGTTATGCCGACAAGTTAAATCTTATATGAATTAATTAAGTTCTTAGGAATGATTGTGATTCTTAACACGTTCGGATAATCTGATGTTCCCGCCTTCCCGTCGTGTCCTTGGCATATCTTTCGTTCGTGTGTCATATGGTCATAGATTATTCTAAAGTAACAAGCATGGTATGTAAAAATATATTTTAATTTGTGCATTTATGTGCATGCTTTAATATAATTGTAGTTCCGTACTTATCCAATAATGTACCTACTTGCCTGTTCTTGAATATCCCTATATAGCTCTGTAGCGAACAAAATTCAAGGTACAGGGAAAAAATAAAAGGGAAAAAATAAAACGTGAGAAGGAGGTGCAGTGGGGCTGTACCTTTTAAATTTTTTGAAACTGCCTATCCTATGAAAAAATTTAATGCACGCCACTGAGTTACGAGTATTTTGGGTGTATTTATTTTAATACCAAAGATTTCAAGATTCCATATTTAATACCATGTGTTCCAAAAGCGAAGAGGCTAGTAGGTACCTAATGCGTGGAATTGTTGAATTCGTCTAAATTAGAAATGTTTACTTTACGTTTTACAAGTGTCCATAATACTTTGTTATTAACATGCAAAATAAATATTGAACAATCACGACAAATCGAAATATTTATAGTTAGCTAACGATTCCGAAATAAGAAAAGTCCTTTTTTGAAACACTCTAAAAACTCTTGAATATAATCCTTGAACAAATTTGAATCTCATTATGTTATATTTGTCTTAAAAAAATTCTGACAACTGTGTCGGTCCAAACGAAAATCGACGGCTCAAACAAGTACTTAATCTGTATTATTTCGGAAAAATACGTAAATTGCTTGAAATAAAAACTTTCGAATGCAACTGTGTTACACATGTACAGATTACGCCACATGTAATATCACAAAAAAGCCGCTTTCTTGTAAATATCATATTGTACTAAAAAAATTTCAAAAAAGACGATTTCTTCAATGGCACATATTTCAATTTGGGGCAACTTAAATTCACATAATAATAATAACTTGAGTCAATTGCCTATGGCGCAATGATAATTTGTCATTTGCGACACCTTAAAGAAGGGCTAAACCGCTAGTATTTTTTAGTTCTCTGGCTAAACTGAAACCGATGAACAATGAAGCAAAGAAGATAGGTTACACAGAGTTAATAAATTTAAAGTTAGAATTAAAATTTACACACACCTTTAGATACTTTACTCGTAATATAGATATAATCTTTTTCATTTGAATGTAACCTAGAAGTTATTAACTTGGTGAAGAAATTTAGAAACCTTTCAGGATTAAATTTTGAAACATGAAACTTAGCTTCCAAACTTCGTCTTTCGTCTAAATTGTAATAATTTCGTGGAACAATCTAGTTAAGTATTACCATTAGTACAAAACGTGCATAATTTAATTTGTGCATAATCAAGTTTATGAAGTATCTTGAGTTTAACCTAAATTTGTACTCATTATACGAAACTTGTGATATGATGTCATCATCATCAGCCCATTTTTACCCCACTGCAGGGGCTTAGGCCGCCCTCAGGGTAGGCTTGGAGCTTAAGTCCACCACGCTGCTCCACTGCGGGTTGGGAACTGTAACGACCGCCATCTATTGACAGCGTCCGGGACCGACTGCTTAACGTGCCCTCCGAAGCACGGTGTCAGTGATATTGTGTACTTAAGTCAGAAAAACTCATTGGTACACGCTCGGATTCGAACCATGGCCCTATGGGGCCTTATAAATTTGAGAGAGGTTCGTTGCGCTCTGGGCTATCACGACATATTATGATGTAATAATTTTGAAAAAAACTTGCCAAATGCGAATCAGATTCGCACACGAAAGGTTCCGTAGCACCATGCAATATAAAAAACACATTCCTTGTATGGGGACCTCCTTTAATTTAATTTCATTTTTATTATTTGTTGTAACAACGGTCATAGCAATAGGTAGGTAACATTGCTTATGCTTATTGCTTGAAAAATTTCAAGTGCAAGCAATGATCTCACAACCACCAATCAACAAAGACGTCGAAAAAAAACTTTTTTTGTATCGGGACGCCTTTCACTTTTAACTTTATTATATTTTTATTATATGTGGTATTAGCAGCCATAGTAATACATACTCTGGAATTACGAGTCAGACGATATAGTCCTGTGACAACGGACGGACGGACGGATGGACAGCGGGGGATCGACAATAGGGTTCCTGTTGATACTTTTTGGGTACGGACTCCTAAAAATGGTTTAGTTTCTTAGGCGATCTTTCCAAAAGATTAGATTGGTAAAGACAAACGTTCTTTTAAAACGGTATTAATAAATTAAAAATTGTTGAGGTTTTTGAACGCTTTTGTAAAGTACATAAAGCACATCTGAAATGCTGGTGTGAGCCATATGCGTACGCAATCAGTGCATAAACTAATCGTCTCACAAGTGGTTTTAAATAAATTTACCCCATAAAACTTAAATTACGATTAAAGCTTAAAAAGGACATGCGTTCATGACTGTGCGAAATGGAAATCTTAATTAAAAGATACTCAAACTTCTAAACATTCTATATTGAGATAGATTTGCATTCTAGTTATTTTCAAGATATTTTGACTTGACTTCACACTCAGTTATTCTTTTTAAATCTAGTAAATACGAAAACAAATAAAAATCACAGGGAAAGATAATATAAGCTTAAATGTCATTTCTTTCCTACCACCAACTACCCACTAACTACCTCGACACGGGTTCGCCTAGTCCTCCTAAACGGCTGGACAGATTTTTATGATATTTTGTGTGTTCTTAACTTCATCCGAGAATGGTTTAGATTCACAATTTGATCCGTTAGAAATTGGGGAAGTACTTTGTATAAATCCTTTTTTATTTGAAGTTAAAAATATGAAAATTTGAATTCCAGCTACTGAGTATAAATAAATAATGAGGTGTTTCAGGGTTTTTAAATTTTCATTTTTTACGGGGAGGGAAAGAGGTAAGGGGAATTCGCATGAGAAAATCAATCGATTTTTCTAAAAGTAGGAATTTTAAAATTGGAATTGTAACTGCTTATCATAAATAAATAACTATAAATAACGACAAGTTTCAGGGTTTTTGGATTTTAGCATTGTAGGGGTATACACACCATAGAATTGGTTTTATAAGCCCTTATACCCCATCCCCCCTCATTTTGCTTGATGAGAATGGAAGCAAAAACGGGATATGGAGACGCGGGAATGAGGTAATACTGAAATTTAAAAAAAAAGAATCCTATGTGTATGATATAAAATCTGTAATAGGCCAAATAACGTGCCAAATAAATATCTATTCACTTTTTTTTACTCTTACGTACTATTACATACTGTTAATTAGCAATTGGAATGTATTCGCTGACGATATACAATTTAAGCATCACCGAAAGCTAGGATATCAAAATGAAGTTGAGAAATGCTTAATTTTCTTACAAGCAGTTGAACAACGCCGTACAACGCTTTCATATCCTCTGAAATACGACAGTTGTTTCAAATTGAAAGCACCCGTCTCTAAGTCCTGCGCGTAATTAAGGTCGTGAGGAACCTTAGACTCTTGTTAGGGGTCTTATTCTCACGTATTTCCGTCTCTTTTTGTGAATGTTACGTAACAAGTTGAGAATATTCACTAGAATATATTTTAATAACCCATCCCAAAGATTGCTATAGCAGCAGCGCCTGATATTATTCTAATTTCGTTTATTAAGGTTCCGTAGCCAATTGAAAAAAGAACTATTATAATTTTGTCCTGTCTGTCTGTCACAGCCATTTTACTCGAAAACTATTTCAAACTAAATGAAATATCTTTGTTTCGTAATTACGTAAAGTAATATTTAAATATGCGACGAAAGTGAATTTATCATTTTGTGGAAAAACCTCCCCACAAAGACACATTAACAGAAGTGCTAATTCTACTCAGAAGAATAAGCCAGAAACTGAGAGACGCTCTTTGAAAAGAATACGTTATAAACAATTGTATTAAAAACAAGTGCTTAAATATTAATATTATTAAAACAAACTGATAGGCGAGCGCTTGGCATCCATGGACTACAATGCAAAAGTATCGGACTACTAAGTTAAAGCTACAATAAAAAGAAAGCTTTTGCTTTCTTTTTATTGTAGCTTTAACTATAGTAAAGTAAATTGTATTGTATTGTAGCTTTAACTATAGTATAGTAAATAATAAAAAGAAAGCTTTTGCTTTCTTTTTGTTGTAGTTTTAAATTTGCAAAAGGGTGAATTTCGACTTTTGACTAGTATCTTATTGTAAAAGCGTATGCATGCCTTTTAAAATATATATTTAATGATGCAACGTAATAAAAAAAATGTAGAGTGCCTATAAGTAGATAGAAGAAAGATTTCAAAATGACTTTGTGATGAGACGTAAAGATATGTGCTCCTAAAGTGCTACAAAATTATTGTGTCACTTTTGACATAAATGTCTCAGTATATTTAGATCTATTGATATGGGTGTCGATATATATAAATTTCCTTCATTTTTATAAAAGTAATTATTGACTTGCTTGTTTCGTCAAAATCTCGGGTCAACTACTGACAGAAAAAAAAATGAAGTTGTTTTTTTTTTATGTCAGTCATTTTTATATTTTATGGACTTAGGGACCCAATAAGAAAGCAATTCAACACCTGGGAATAATGTGCAATCAAAACTTTTCCACCAGTGCCTCTGTTAATATCAGCTTTTCAGCTGAAAATTTCGGATTTTAAAACATGAGTAGAGGCAAAGGCATAGAAACTATTTCTAGAATAATAACCTGCAATTAGACCTGGACCTAGACAAAGGGATTCCGAAAGTAATCAAGAATCATTACAGTGGAAATTTTAGAAAGAGAAGCCTCCTCACAAGTTTGGAGATTGGAGCAGAGCATTAGCAGAGAAATTTATGGCTAATATATTTTGGGATGTTGGGGGGATATTATTAAAAAAACCAATGATGCATATTATCAATGATGAAAATATTAGCATAATGTAAACATAATTACATTATGCTAATATTTTGGATGAACTACGAAAGTCAATGTAAAAAAGAAGAAACAAACTCAGTAGAAGCATATTGATTTTGCACGATTAATAACACATCTGTGCATACTGCTCAACCAACAGAGCAAGCCATGAGCAAAAACGACTTCGTGAAAAAATTAAAACACCCACCTGCGTGAAAAATGATTTACTGAAAGGAGAAAAACAAGCTCTGTAACCTGTAACCAAGCCGTAATGTTAATGAAAAACAACCATCGTATAAACATGAATTGAACGTTATAAGATACTGCAGACGGGGACACACCAATTACGAAAATGTATTTGGTGGTGGTCTTTAAGTGAAATATATTTTAATTTTCAATCAATCAATCAATCAAATATATTTATTTCGTAGTTATGTAACATAATCTTGAAATACGCCACAAAAGTGAATTTACTACTTTGTGGAAGAATGTCACCACAAAGGCGCATTCTAAAAATACTGGTTAATCACAGAAGAATACGCACGAAACTGAGGGACGATCTTTTTAACGAAATTATAAAAAAAAAACCGACAATAAGTGCTTTAAGTTAGTACCTACTGTCGTCGCATAGACGTGCCTAATGTCCAGAAGACTATCTTTATAAAACTGACTGCCTTCTGATAGTACATCGGAATCATAGACGATTTACCGCGAGCATCGGGAGAATGTACAAAAAAGGTTTAATTAATTTAAAAAAAAGGTATTAAAATGTCACAGAAGTTTACGTGTGCCTAATGAATTTGATATATGATTGAAGCTACGAACAAAAAAGATATTTGTTTGTAGCTACGCTATGTCGACATCCCTACGCGTGTGACTCGCTCTATACAGGTTGAGATTTTAGTCACCAGCCAAATTTTGTCTAGATGTTAGGTATCACCAATAGACCTCATTACGTTAAAAAAAACATAGGTTACATTTTATTGATAAACTATTTTATCTATAGTTTTATTTTAGAACGTTTGGTTGCTTCCTTAACGCTATAGTAAACGTACGCGGTCGAGACCTTGAACCGCAACGGAACGGCGCGCTGCCCCGGTGACTAGAGTTAGTGGTTTTTTCGGGAAATGTTTCTGTAGTCATATGTCAATATTTTTCTATTAAACAATACTAAAAGAAAACAAGTCGGCCATCGGTATTTTGCCTCAGATCAATACATTACAATTTGGCTGGTGACTAAAATCTCACCCTGTATATACGTAAACCGGCGTTAGTACCGATAATGGCTTACTTACTCGGGGCCGCGCGCTCTAAGTACTTTGGTACTGTTTTCAGAGGTTGCCTGATTTTCAGGAAAGACTGTGATTGGTCTACTAAAAATACCTCGAAAACAATACGGAAAATGCGGGAGAAATGTAAATAATAAAGTACATAGTATTATTCACAAAATGGGCATAAAAGAGCAAACGATCCGCCATAAAACCACTTCACAAATTAGACCACAAGAGTCTGGCTCCAAGAACAAGTACCACTAGTCGGAGAGAATACGAGTACAAGCTTGATAATAATGACAATATTTTGAATCGCCCTTAACAACAACCGGCCCCGTACAATTGTTAGTTCTTCTCAATACCGCTAGAGGCGCTGTAAGTTTTACTATACAAATATTTAACGTTATCGAACTTTTAACAACAAAGAAACAACAATTGGTAATCATATGTTCTAGATAAAACAGAGATACCTATACCGAGATACTTAGTCTAGTCAAGGGTGTCACGACGATTTCGAAGCGAGAATGTATTAAAGTTGGATGATATATGTCCAAAGTTACGCCACCCGCCATAGTCGACCTTTCCCTTTACATTTGACTTCACTTTTCGTCTGAATAACTCCAACGTAAAATTTGGTTTGTCGCACGAAAATTAAAATCATATTTTAAAAATGAAAAAATATTTCTTATCGATCGCTCATTTTAAATGCGAAAATATGTTTGTTATTACACTTTCACGTCTTAAGTACACAATCGATTATTATAAAATATTGCATACACGTTATCAAAACAACTTTTACACCGTCGTCCGGCATAACAATTCTGCCTACTGAGGGGAGAAGGAGAGGGATAGTGAAAGGGAAGGGGCGGGGAAGGTTGAAGGCTTAAGGAGGGAGAAGGGTGGGAAAGAGTCCACCAATTTTCGTTGATATTTTTTAAATTCTACTAATTTTTTTTTCTAATACTTATATAATATCTCTCTCTAAAATCTAAATCTAAATATCTCTTATACTTCATATATCTTGTTCAAACCAATTTTCGTTGATACTTTTAAAGTTCTACTAACTTAACTTTTTTCACAGTTTAATAGTTGAAAAGTTAAATGGAGAGATACAGACTTTTTAGGACTTAAAGAGCATATTTAATTTTTTTTTATTTTATTTAAATTTTACACAACGTTACCATACCACATTCCAGTTCACCGTAAGAAACTGTTCCAATCCATTCCCAGAGCTTTCAAGCTACCTCTCATATCGAGCATTGCTTAATACAAAACTGGTTGCAAATTTTATTGTACAAGTACATGTCTCAACAACTACTGACTTAAATAAAAAAATTACAAAGTAAAAACCATTGCGCTAGAATTTTTTCATCTCAGTAGATATTATCTTACCACAAAAAAAAATCGTAGTTTTGCTACAGCATTATATAACAGTTCATAGATTAAATAGAAATTATTATTAATAGCCTATAGAATAAAATGGATGTGAGATATACAGAAGGACAGGAATCTGGCTGTACCCTAATAAAAGCGGTTAAACAGTAACTTTTACTTAATTCATTCCGATTTACATATAATACAGATGTAAAAAATTTCATATTATATACATATCTTCGGTAAACAAAATCAATTATTCACAATGTTCATTCATATGCTTCGAGGCTTGTGTAAATAACAACAAGGCCACTGCAAACCTATGAATATATTTTACGGATTGAAAATCTATTAATATTAACAATACATCGAGCAGTTCTTAGACCATATAATATATATATATATATATATATATATATAACACCCTATATATAACAATAATACGTGGAACATCTCACATGGCGCTATCTAGTACCAAAGTAAGCGAGTATTATGCTTGTATTATGGGGTACTAGACAACTAGTAAACATACTTAAATATTCTTTTATATATACATTTAATACATACATAATATACATTTTATAATATAGCATATACATATATAGGTGCTTTAACACCCAGACACGGAACAAATAGACATGTTCATGCACACAAATATTTGTCCCGGGCGGGAATCGAACATGCTACCCTTGGCTCAGATGTGTCGTGTGCACACGTCACATCTGAAAAAGACAGGGTCAGTTCATATTCATAAAAACCAGTCGCGCCAGTTGGGGAATCCATTATTTTAGAAGCGCTTTTTAGAGTTCGATACTTCGAGCACTAAAAAATTTACTTATATTTATTTAAACTAATATAATAAAGTGGAAAGATTTGATTTTTTGTTTGTTTCGAATAACTTCAACTTTAAAAAACTACATTTCTGATTTAAATAATTTTTGTATTATAGAAAGCTACAATATCAGCAAGTAACATGGGCTATATTTTATTTTCAAACCAGCTTCTCACCCGCGGCTCGCTCGCGTGAAGTACACAATTGTACCGGTACCACTATATTTTTTTTCATTTCATAAGCTGAAGAGTTGACATAGGCTACTTTTTGTTCCCGGTCCCGGGTCCCGGTACAACTGTATAGTCTACGCGAGCGGAGTCTCGGGCGGATAGCTAGTTTAATTGGAAAAGCAATAAAAAATTATAATGAAATTTAATTATTCATATGCAAGCAGTTGCAGTCTATATGGATACTGCATATGATTGAAGTAAGTTTGGATATAAAATATTTGTTCTTTTGCTCAAACGCGTTCTTTCGAAAAAATAAAAAATTTCGTTTCATTTATGGAGCATACGAATAACACATATTTTATTAGAATTATTGTTATTTATATAAAACATATATTTGTACACGCACACTGTATTTTTTATGTGAAATTATATTGATACAGATGATCAAGAAGGCGCTGTGCGAATGAACGCCCATAGATACGCTTGTGAACAAATACGACGTTTAAAGAAACTATTTCCCACAATGCAAATAATACTGGGTGTTATCAATAAAAAACTGAATTAATAATACGCATTTTAATCTTGCTACGTTTTGAATTATATTCTCATTTGACTTGTAACTAGGTTTATTTAGAGGCGAAATTCCGAAATTTCTATAAACGTCCTTGTTATAGAAATTTTGAATATTTCTATAACTAGAATGTCTTTTTAACTAAAAATGTATATGAATGGCTTTATTTTTTAACCCCCGACGAAAAAAGAGGGTTGTTATTTATTGGGGTGACTTAGAAGCTTGCATTTTTTATAGCTATATGGGAGCGTAACTTGGTACCTCCATACATTCGTGATAAAAAGGCTAACAATAAAAAAAAAATTATGTTATGTAATTACTAATTAACGATTTTCTAGTTTTTTCCTTTACTAGGGCTGTGATACCTTGCTTTTTGCCATATTTGTATTTTGTTTTACATAATTGTAGGTCAATGGGAAGTACCCTATAAGTTTGATTTACTTGCGAGCGTCAAAATATGCGGCATACATGGTCGATTTTTTGTTCGCTTGATCTCTAGCTTTTTTTTACAGCTTTAAAGGACCAAAAGCCTACGTATTTAATATTAACATCAACTTGATACCTATGCGCGTGTAAAAGGTTTTGACAGACAGACAAACAAACAGCGAAGTGACCCTATATGGGTTCCTTAATATGTGTTTTTTTATATATTGTACGGTGGCACGGAACCCTTCGTGTGCGAGTACGATTCGCATTGGCTGGTTTGTTTAAAACAAATATTTCCTCACATTTAGTTTTGATGCTTTCGGCTATCTAGAAACTTTTTTTTCATGACAATTTACACATTACCTTTTTTTGGATCTTAGGTCGTCCTTGATCGATTTTTTTGGTACAAAAGTTGACGCGTATCCGCATAGACATAATCAAAGTCAAAACCTGTTTTAATGAAATGTATAGTTTATTTTGTAGCCCGGACGTCATGAATGTTTTTTTATTATGTATTAATTATTCAGTTGAGATTCATGAATGGAAAGCTACTATTGACGAAAGATCAAATATATACAGCTGTTATTTAAGAAAACGAAATGAAATTTATATTTGAACTAGCGACCGCCCGCAGCGTCGCTTGCGTAGACTACACATTCCTGTTTTAGGTAGTATTAACATTCGAAATGGTTTATACGTAGGTACTTTTTGCTGAAACTAATATTGGGTACACCCATTTAAACTTTCAATCTTCATTCTCCAGACTCCTTTAAGAAAACCGGTACTCCCATACTTTTCACCTCCCATTTACCACCCTTAAAATGTGAAAATCCAAAAATCCTGAAACACGTCATTATTTATTTATTTTAAAATTTTTATGTTTCTAACTTTAAAGAACAAAGATTTTCATTCAAAGCACCTCCATCCCTCCCTCTTCAAATTTGAAATTTCCAAAACCTTCTCTCACGTCTGCAAAGTTTCATTAAAACCTGTTCAGCCGTTTTGGACATTAGCTTGAATAGATACATAGACGTACAGGCAGACAGACGGACAAAAAGTAGTGTATGCCACTTTTGACCACCTCCTTTTCATACCCGTAAAATTTCATCAAAATCGGTTTAGCCGTTTTAGAGATTAGTTTGAATGGACAGATGGACGTACATACAGACATACAAAAAGTAATGTATGTCATTTTTGACCACTTCCTTTCCACATCTGTGAAGTTTTCTTAAAATTGGTTTAGCTGTTTTGGAGATTTGCTCCAATAGACAGACAGACAGATAGTATTATTTTAAACATGTAGCCTATAGCCTTCCTCAATAAATAAACTATCCAACACAAAAAGAATTTTTCAATTCGAATCAGTAGTTCCTGAGATTTGCGCGTTCAAACAAACAAACTCTTCAGCTTTATAATATTAGTATAGATTTATATGATTTTTTTAAACTTCTCGTTTAGTTCTTTGTGTTCCACATGCTCTAATAGATTGGACTATGTTTAGCCGAACACAAGGTAGGTATATACTTTTATATAGTTTTTCCCTATGCTATCCGGAAAATCTAACATAATTTTATAACGTCATGTGTATGTTAAATGATTTTTTTTAAATATATTATGCCATTCATTCATATAACAATATAATCTCGTGAATGACGTCCGTTACTTGTTACATTGTGATGTCAGATGCAATAGTAATGGGGACATAAACTGCGCATGTTAAGTCATAAGTGATTGCATATAATCATCTGACTATACGAATAGGAAAAAATATGTTCTAAAAGAACAAAAGAAAAACTAGTTTTCCGTTATCCATAAATATTATAGCGGCCGACACGTGTCTGATAAAGACAGGGTTCTATTCTAAAATATTTGATGTCGTCTATAGGCAGTATTAAGTAATGTTTGTGCATGGAAATATTGTTAGAAAATATATTTTAATGCATTAATCAATTATCTCTATATAATATATAATAATAATAATAATACATATTATTATTTTTGTTGCCTATTTGTCTGTTTCTTTGATCACATATATCTCAAGAACTATTTTATCCGTTTTGGTGACACTTAAAAAAGTAATGGAAAATGAGGTATCGACATAGAAGTAGGAATAATATAATAGTAAAACTAAAACGAGCGCTATTCAAGTGAATTATTATAACGAGGTAAGCCGCGAACGCGAGGAAGGTGTGCGGCGAAGTGTGGGAGGGGTCAAAACGTACAGAGACAGTAAGTCACGGGAAAGAGAAATAGAGCGTCAGATTTATTGATAATTTTCCTTACATTAAAAAAGTACCAGACATCCTACAGGAGCTGTTGCCAAACGCGGCCCGGCAACTGCACATAATTTAATTGTAGTTCTGTAAGGCAGCGTAAGCGAAGTGTGTGCTCTAGTGTCTACCTTATAGTCTTCTTATTTCTATGAGTTTCAAAGAATCGATCTCAAGTTAATAAACCGTTCTTCTTATATGTAAGAAATATTTGTTAATATTCATGGACACTAAAAACTAAATAACCTGAATCATGAAAAATATTTGGACAAAGATACCAACAAAAATTAATCTATATATATATAACATCGAATCACTACTACTCATAATAACGATAAATAGGGGGCGAACTGGGGATAAATAGGGGTCTGGAACGCCAACAGATTTAAGGACCGCTGAATAGAACCACACAAAATTAAAAAATTATGTTTCTTTTCTAACGCAAGCATCTACTAACAAAAGATTTTTCAAAATAGTACCCTTAGGGGGGTAAAATAGGGGAAACAATTTTGTATGAAAATGTGTTTTTTTTGCAGTTAAATATCTGAAAATTGGTAAGCTTTGGGTCAGAGACTAATATTGTCGATTGCGAAAATTTAAACAATTTAACCCTTAAGGGAGCAAATTAGGGGATAAACGTTTTAATGGCACATCTGTCAATTTCGAAATTAAATTTACGGAAATTTGTGTTTGGTCTTTGGGTAAAAAACTAAATATGTTGTGTTTTATGATTTTTGACAATTGAACGCTTAAGGTAGTAAAATAAGGGATGAATGCTTTATGGTCAAATATTAAAAAATGAATGTTTTAAAGTTTCTGAAAATTTAACCCTTAAGGGGGTAAAATGGAAGATTCAAGTTTGTACGGTAATTCCGTAATTTTTTAGGTTTAAAACAAGAAAATTAGTTTTTCGGTTGTAAAATTGTTAATCATCCCTTAATAAATGCTAATATACAAGTGTAATTTATGCAACCGAAACGTTAAAATCATTCTAAGAATTACTTTGTTGTAGTGTTCCATAAAAGTTAAACTATCACAATCTTTATTTTCGAGACGACTTGAGGAACAAAATGTAATTGAAACTTATGATTCTATTCAGAACCATAGACGAAATATAAAAGAGTAGATTTATTAAATGTTGAATAAATAGCACAAAAATATTTTTATTACCGAATCCAGTCGTAGGATATTCAACGTAGTTTTCCTTAGTAACATTAATGAAATGAAATACGTGAATAATATGATATATTTGATGAAATAACTTTGGTTAACAATTTCAAAAAATGTGGCGCACGTATCCTAAAATAAATATTCTACATATCTAAAAATAAGAAAAACAAAATAGTTAAAAAAATTTAAAATATGAAAAATGTCTGTTTTAAAAAATCTTGCTTAAATTTAACTTTCGTGCAGTGCGACGTGTCTTTTTCATATTGAAAGAAAATATTATTTTCAGGTCATATAATATTTAATTTAATAATTAGATTACATTAGGTAATTTAGATCGAAATTAATATGTAATAAATTTATTTTGAAACTCACCGTTTTATCAAGAAGCCAGCTGGCCGGGAAAATCAGCGGTATATAAGTAATCATATAAATCATCGACGTCCAATAGACGGTGATGCTGCTGACCCCGTAATACTTGACAACAGCATCCTGAATTATGCTGTACTGGATCCATTGGAATGAATTCGACGCCGAATAGAATACGAAGATGCACAGTACCACCCATCTGATGGGATAAACTGTGTATTCATTCGGTATCTTTTTAGGAGATTCCGCTACAGAACCCTTTTCAACGACCCCGTCCATCACGCTCCCACAAACATCGAGATTTTTGGTGGGTTCACCCATTTTTATAGAGAACCCTAATATATTTTAATCACAATAATTAAGTATAATATTTTATTAAGAAATATGGCACAACGAAATATCGATTTTATAAATATTATTGTCATATAATCACATTATGTTTATTTACTTAATTTCTATTATATTATTGTCGTGGATTTCCTTGTAGTTTTGTTATTTTCTTTAGATATTTTTCCGCGCGTGTTGTATGCGCGTCCGATGCCGCCCGACTGACTCCACCGACTCTAGTTCCGTTGAGATCGTTGAGATTCACTTCGTCCTAGCAGAGCGTAGGGAAAATCCTATACAGTATTAGTGGCTTGAACGCTTATTCACCTGGTATTATGATAAGCTAAACAAATACTAATCGCAGCTAGTTAAGACGTGACAAGGTACACAATTCAAAATTTTCCGACATTTTTTACTTATAAAACATGATAAATTATCTAGTTTAACTAGATAATGCTAAACTAGACTAGCTTTCCGCACATGGCTTCGCATGCGTAGACTACACATTTGTTTGAGAACCGAAAGGAGAGTACATTATAATAATCACTAACGACCCGTCCCGGCTTCGCAAAGGTAGCAGAGCATAATATAGGTATGCCTAAATTTTTTTCTGTTGTGGTGTCGTAATAGCTTGTTGCGTCGAACATGTGGATTTAATTTAATTAGATTTAAATATAACACGTGTTTATCTTACTTGGAGTATTTTTAATTACCTATTCTGCAAATATTTGAAAGAGTAAAGAAAATTTATTTGAAAACAAATTAAAATATTTCTTTGTATACAATATTCATAACTTTTATTTTTCAAAAACACATACTACTGCAACGCCCCCTGGTGGCCTATAACTGTAAAAACTGTCTAAGAATCTGCTCTAAGGTGATGAATATACGAGGCATCTCAAAAATTATGAAATTTCAACTCAAGTCACCTTTAAGTTTTAGGTCCAAATTAGTCAAAATACATTGTTAAGAAGTTGCATTGATACCATGATGCGATAAAAATGAAGTAAAGTGTAACGGGTTTCAATACTGGTTCGCGCGGGCTGGCAGGTCGCTGTTGGATGCAGCAAGCGGAGGATCGCGTCGCGTGGCGTGCTATGAAGGAGGCTTATGTTCAGCAGTGGACAGATAAAGGCTGAAATGATGATGATGAACGGGTTTATTCATCGCAGGACTTTAGGTATTTTTCAAAATTAAAGAACAACAAAATGTTAATTTTGCTCCTGCAAGACAGTGACAGATAAAGAATGTACTGACATCGTTTTTAACAGAGATCGTAATTTTTAGGGTTCCATACCCTAAGGGTACCTACAGGAACCCTATTACTAAGACTCCGATGTCCGTCCGTTCGTTTGTCACAGAGATATATATTTTGAAACGTAATAAGTGAAATTTTCACAGAATTTACTATAGCGACTACAACAACAAATAATAAAAATAAAATAAAGTAAAAAATTAAAGTGGTGGCCATAGAATTGTGATGTTTTTTAATATTGTACGGTGGCGGTACGGAACCCTTCGTGGGCGAGTCCGACCCACACTTGGCAAGTTTTTAATATTTCGTAACAAACTAGCAAAAAAGGAACTTTTACAATTTGGTCCTTACGTCAATTTGTCTGTCTGCCGTGCCACAGCCATTTTACTTGAAGAATATTGACACTTTACATTGACGTGGATAGTATATGTGATCTATGAAGCGCAATACAATAGTGTATTGAAATTAGGATTTTTTTTTTGCTTAGGTCACTATACATGTAACTAAGAGCCCCAAGAAATGAACGTCTAGGGTATTTAAGCAGTTAGATGATATCAGTTAAAATGGTATCAAAATGGCGTTTTTATTTAAGTCTATAGTTGTTGAGATGCGCACTCCAAGTGTGCCTCTTCTTTTATTTTTTAGCTGAAAGGTAAAAAATTAAATTAATACAACTTAAAAACACTTTCAACCAAAATTGATTTTTATTTGAATTTTAACCATAAACATTCGTTTCGACTATTGAAATCTTAACTGTGCGTGGTCCGACACACGCTTCAAATGCTTTTTTTTTTTAATATTATTAAACACATGTGCTCTCAACGGGAACTGGAATTATTGTGAGAGAATCGTATCACATCTGATTGTGTTGTATATAGATTACGATTTATATTGCAAATTTCTTTGCAATTGCGTGTGTGAAACACATCGCACTGCAGTGCCTCAGGTGCCCTAATATATAACCGTTAAATTTGTATAATAACTGGCTCTAAACCTATGATTAGTTTTGCTGTTTTAAAGGAACAGTTCTACTACAGCGCTCCCTATTGGCGTAATTTATCTCATAATCAGCTCTTAGGTGATACCTATGTAACGCAAAAATTCGCATCAAAATCGGCTTAGACGTTTTAATAAAGCAAATTTACTGCAGCGCCCTCTGGCTGTACCGAATAACCACGAAATTTATTTAATGACCTGCTCTTAGGTAATACCTTTGTAACGCAAAACTACATCGAAATCGGTTTAGCCGGTTAAGACAAACCCATCTACTGAAGGCCCCGGTGGCTTATCACCTTAAACCCTGTCTAAAATTTGCTCTGAGCAATAGCTACGTAATGCAAAAAACTATATTAAAATCGGCCTACTTTATCACCCCCTGGTGGACTTACAACCTTAAACATAGTAATTTCTAAAATTATAAAAAACACTCACAACAAAAGTTTAAATAAAATCTGACAAATAATTTTTACTTTAAATCGTCATAAATACACACACATACAAAGAATTTTATATGACAGTAATATTAAAATGAGTAGTAATGTATTAGCACTGCGATTGCAAATTTTCAATTAATAAAAATTCAACGCTCAAGCTCTAAATCTCTTGTCAAATTAATCATCTGTTAAACAGTGGTTAATGGACTATTACTTGTCAGTGGTAGAAATTTTTTATTTGTGATTTGAGAAACATCAATTCGCTGAAAAGAGACAACGCTATACCTCTGCATAAGCGATAGAAAATAAATGAAAGGATAGTTAAACTAACAGTACAGCGTTTAGTTAATTTTTGTCTAATTTCGTTTCGGCACTCGGATCAAAATTAAAAATTAATCGCTGGTCAACAACGATTTGAACTTCGTTCAAGAACTTGGCTGATATTCTGCTGAATATTTTTGTGAACTTTACTGAAATTACTATATTGTTTAAATAAATTAAATTCCTGCATGAACATGTCTATTTGTTCCGTGCCTGAGTGTAAAAGTATTTATATACGTATTTATTATAAAGAATATTTAAGTATGTATAACAGTCGTCCAGTACACCGTAACACAAGTATAATAGTTGCTTACTTTGAGGTTAGATGGCGCACTGTGTGCGATTTTCCAGGTATTGTTATTATTTCAATATTTAAAAATTTGTAAGTGACATCGTCTGCCGAATAAATTACTAATGACACACTGAATGACATTTTCATTACAGCAATTATAACTTAACAGGCTCCTTTGTGCATTTGTGACTTTGAGACAATGCAAAGTCACATTTCAGTATTCCCTGAAACAGACGTTATGTCACTCCTCTTGTCTCTTTGTTGTAGAGTGTAATAAATGGCTGTGTATAGAATTAATTCAATACCCGAAACGGTTTATCTTCATACATATGGTTTTGGCTAATATGAAATTGGCTGTGTTATATTTAAAAACATACACAATATGTGACCTTCATTTATTTAAGTTGAGTATGCTTATTCACGCGCAGGTCAAAATGGGCCCGTAAATACAAAGACCTGCCAAGTGCGAGTCCGACACGCACATAAAGGGTTCCCTACCATCTTATAATATAAAAGACACGTTTTTCGTAAGGGGACCCCCTGTAATTTTTAACTATATTTTATTTTTATTATTTGGTTTTATACTCGTAGCGGCCATAGTCCTACACACTATGTGAAAAAATACGGCTCAGACGATACAGTCCTATGACAGACGGACGAACAGACAGCGGAGCCTTAGTAATGAGGCTCCCGTCGGTACCCTTTGGGTACATTGGGGACCTAGGGGTTTGTACCCCTAATTATAATATATCAAAAATGGGTTTTTTAATATTACTGGGAGTGGAGTCGCGGGAAATAATTAGTTTGTTATAAATTACATCGTTAGAATCTTTAAATTGTTTTCTCAACAACATGTCTTATGTTATGTTTTTCAGCTTCATACACCACACGTTGAGATGGCGAAATGTTTTCGAACTTGGCTTCACATTATTTGTTCTGTGTTCTTTAATTGAATACTGATTCATCCAATGAATTACAAAGTACCGCCGCCTTATTACTATAGAACTAGCATATAACTTTCGTTTGTATGAAACAACGGGTCCAACGTGGTGGTGAGCAGAGGAACTTGTTACATTCGGATGTGATTCTGTCGAGCGACGAGCTTCCGACGACCTCATTAGGAACCAATGGATAGATTGAATTACTGAGGGAATACTGAGTGCTTAATTGTGTAAGATATAAATTTTATGCTTAAAACTGATAGTTTTGTCTCTACGACTAATTTATTTCATAGCAAAATAATATCTAAGCAAATCCAAAAGGCAGGCAATTTGCAAACATTTTACAAAAGCAGTCAAAGTAAACCATTAGGTCCTGAAATTTAATCATTAACACCTCGTTTATTTCTACTAGTACATTACATTGGTTTAGGAGCTTAGTTATTAAAACTGAAAGAGTTATTTTTTGCTTTTCAGTTTCTTTTTCGTCTGGTTAATTTCGTATCCTTAACTTCAAGGTGTTTAACTATCCAAAAAAGAATCATCCAAACTGGATTATTTTACAAAAAGTTTCTCTGTTTTCTACCGTTAAGGGATGGACCTTTTCAAGATTAAATGGTAACAACTTGTAGATATACCCTATAAGTTATTCCCAAACATGTGTTGGGGTGTTCGGCTGAACGTAGTCCAAACTTATAGAGCATGTAGAGTTTACCGAACAAAACGAAATGTTTCAAGTATGTAAATGGCGCAAACTAAAGATTACCGAAAAAACATGTTAAAAGTCTATTTATTTTTTTCAATCATTTTTTTAAGCTTTTTTTGTGGTATACACAGACGAGTTAAAAATCTCCTAACTTTTCCATCGGTTGACAAAGAAACAAATACATTTTCGCATTGATAATTTATATCATAGAATGTCGATGTCACACACAAAACAATTCCTAACAGTAATTTCCTACTTTGATTGTATCCATAATAGATATTCGATGAGGCGGTCTGCGAACAAATGGGAGCCGGAGCTGCAAATTACTGAACTCGTTAGGCAAGTTAGCGTGTAGGTACACTCGCACTAGTTAAGAGGAGTGTGAACTGGCAAATTTCTATACAATGGTTTAACGGTGGCACCACAACAAACCTTAACCGATTGCCGCAAAAAAATATTTTCAGATTAGCAAAAACTAGGTTTATACGTTTTTAATTTTTGAAATATTTTGATACATTATAAGAAGAAGAAAAACATAAATGCGCAGGAATTTTTTACGAAATTATTTCATTTTTCACATGTTCAACATGAAACTAATTGCATTTTCAAAACACGTGAAAAATGAAATTTTAAAAGTGCATTTAAGTTTTTTTATCTTTTGATGTATCAAAATACTGGAATAATTTTAACGGTCAAACCTAGTTCTTGCTAATCTGAATACCATATATTTTTTAGCGCCAATCGGTAAAGGTTTAATGTGGCGCAACCGTAAACACCGTTTGTATGGAAATTTACCAGTACACACTCCTCTTAAGGGCAGGTTTCGCGGTCAATTTGCGTCCACTTACTGACTATTAAAGGGAATGTGATTTTCCGATAACGTCTAGCCTAGACGCCCAATGTCGAAAATTCGTAGTTTTTTTTTTATCACAAAACGTTTATTTATTTTTGGTCCTATGTGACGGTCGAAATGTTTCATTTATTAAATGACCTACCCAGAGATATATATTTTCTCCGCCATTAGCATATCTAAGTTTGCCAAGTTTGAACTTGGTCATATTGACTTCACCGTATGTTCATTTACGAACACACTAAAATGTGTCCAAATGGTTGAAATATGATAGTTTGCACAATCAATATCATTGGTTAGAGCCACTAAGTCTTTGTTTGTCCGTAATACGTAATACCTAATACCATTTTTTGTTGAATCGTTCGACTATAATATCTTCGTTCACTGCACCTTCTATTTTGATTGGACCTACCAGCTTTTCATAACACTTGTCTACCACAAAAATTCGGTTTTCCTGGGGTAGAACTGCGTAGGAATAATAAACAGGAGCTAATTTCCATATCCATATGTCACCAGTGCAAGCGAGGATAACAGTATAGTTATCAGTTAGTGTTGTAAATCAGTTAGTGCCTCATTTTTTTCCTTTTACGTCTATTATTAACACTGACATGCTACAAATTATAAAGTGTCGTGATAGCCCAAAGCGCAACGAACCTGTCTCAAATTTATAAGGTCCCATAGGGCCATGGTTCGAGTCCGGGCGTGTACCAATAAGTTTTTCTGACTTAAGTACATAACTACCACTGACTCCGTGCCTCGAAGAGCACGTTAAGCAGTCGGTCCCGGTCGCTGTTAATAGATGGCGGTCGTTACAATCCCCAACCCGCAGTGGAGCAGCGTGATGGATTTAAGCTCTAAGTCTCCCTCCTCACCCTGGGGGAGGCCTAAGCCCCTGCAATGGGGTAAAAATGGGCTAATGAAGTGAAGTGAAACTATAAATTATAACAAGAAATTACTAATGACTAGTGTTCCCTTATTAAATTAAGAATTTTAACTGTAAATAAATTAAAGGTCAAGGTTACGTATTATTATTATTATTACCTCACTATAAGGAGATAGTCTTTCAATCCGCGGCTTCGAATTGACATCGATATCTTCGTTTCAATCCCTCTTCCCTATCTATTCCAGAGTGATAGAAATGACAAGAGCAAATTCCCAAAAATACTTATAAAATACTCTTTGAAACAGCTTGCGGGCCGTGACTGTTTCCACCCCTGAAATGTGTATGAATTGGGACCATTTGTAGAGTCATTAAGAAAGGATGTCCCTAGGGCGATACGTTTAGTTTTTTTTTTTAAATTCGCATTAATATCAAATTTACTACTCATTATTTTCAAAAATAAAGAACCGACAGAAATCATATTTTACAGGAATATATTCTAAAACAACTAAACAAGATATCAACAAAAAATAAAAAAAATAAAAAGCATACCGTCTTGCGCCAGAATTTCTCCTATTACATAAATTTTTTCTGTAAATATTGATACAGAAACACAACGAGGATTAGACACGGACCGAACCCTCTTTAAATAGATTTGAATGCATAAGAAATGAAATGCTTGAAATGAAAATAATGAGTTCTCTTGTTCACGTATTAAACATAAACAATGTCTGCTGTCTGATTTAGGGTATCCTTAGTATTAAATCCTTGTAATACTTAAACAAATCGCCGTAAGCCAGCGTAGAGAGGACACGTAATGAAAGGCGGTTAAATTCATCGAACAAAATACGGCGACGATGGTCAATTCTATAACAAGTAGACTGGCTTTGTAGATAGATAACGATTTAATACGCAGCACGATGTGAAACCTGTCAGTGCTAAACGCTATATATTTAGCGTTTAGCACTGACAAGTTTATCCCTTCCCCTGAAATAAAATTGAGTCTTCAATTTTCTTAGTTATTTTCAATAATTGATTAAAAAATATCACTGTGACGTGAACTGGACAGATGCTCATTGTTTGCATTATTTTAGACTAAATAAAGAATTAATATTGATTTCTGAGGATTACAATTTCATTTGGCGTAGTGACTTTAAATATTTTATTAGTTTTAACTTTGGTTTTTACTATGGAAAGTAGCTCCGCAATAAGCTCTACCACCTAGATTACGTCACAGGGACAGTTTCAACGTCAGATAAATTTAAATAGAAAAATAGAAATCTATTTTAAAAGGTTATTTTAGAACCTTTTAATTTTAATGTCCATCGATGTAATTTTAAAATTTTGGCCCAAGCCGATTGCTCTACAGGCTGACGTGAACAAAGTTTGGCAATAAGATTTGAAGAGAACTTTTAGAAGCCGAAATGAACTTTTGCGTTATTTCGTACCCAAAATAGACAGTGGTTGGACTCAAGGCCTTCGGCCATATTATAAGCTTGTCAAATAAACGAATACTGTTCATGAACATATCGAAATAATGAGCGAATCTTGTCATTTTTGCATTAAATAGAAATAGTATGTCATATTTATTAAGAAAAACAAATCGGTGAAAGAATTTTATTGATATGTATAAAAATACTAAAGATATAAATTTTTAAAGTAAATCGTGCCATGACGTCACTCGGTTACATTACTATGGGCCAACGTGGATAATTTGTACGTAGCGGCACCGAGTGACGTCACGAGCGGGTCGTAAAAACACAAACTTTGATTTGTTATATCTCCGGTAATAATCGGTATTTTCCCGAAATTAAGAAGTATAGGCATCAGTTTGTTATACTCTAGCGTGTGAAATAACGTAAGATACAAATTATAATTTTGTTGAAGAGGACACGCTCATTGTGGAATCGATATTATGTCAAATATTATACGGAATCGGACCCCAAAGAGGCGAACGTGCCAACGATTTACATAAACCGCACAGATAAATTTATGAGGGTTCTGAGGGTTGCCATAATTAATTATTCTGAAACCCATATTTTAGAGGGACCTACCCTAAAGTTCGCGGTTACAATACTATATGATATTAAAGAAATACCTACCTGAGTGCAAAGTTTATTTAAAATTACACCAAGGGATGTATTTTAATGAATGCCAGAGAAAATTTAAGTTCAGAACTTTTCATCCATTTACGTAGGAAGGAAAGCAATTCCTCTAAAAAATAATTGACGACTTAAGAAAAATTGGTTACTAAACTTTCGTTATTGCTTTTGTTTCAATAAATGAAAATTTCGTTTGCGTTAGAAATTATATGATTATTTTACATGAAACTAGAATTACGTTATTATAATAATGTAAATATAACCGGATTTATCTATAGGTAGTTTAATTTTTTATTGTTTCATATATATAATCAAAAATTACAAATATTTCATTACATATTCATTTGGAACTACCGTTTATTGAAATTATTGTTACGATCTCCTGACCATTGATTATCAAAACTTTTAGGGTTCTGTATACAAAGGATAACAGAGGAAATCCTACTATTACTAAGTCTCAGCTGTCCGTCCGTCCGTCCATCTATCCGTCTGTGACAGGGCTGTATCGTCTGAACCGTAATAGGTAGAAACTTGGAATTTTCACAAAGTGTGAATTACTGTGGCCACTATAACAAGAAACAATAAAAATATTATAAAATTCAGAATTAAAGGTAAAGCTGCTTTTGCAAATGCATTTCGATTTCAAAGCGCAGTCCACGATAATAATTCACAATCGTAGATGTCGAAGTGAACCGAAATATATAAAAAAACAACTTACCAAGCGTTTCACTTCACATAGAACTACATGCGCATTAGCCTATTAAGATTTCAAATTTTGGCAGTGTTGCTCGTGGCTGTGCTCCTGGTACCCTTTTAGGTTTTTTTTTTATTTCAGAACAAAATTAGTTTCGTAACCCATATAAACTTTCAATGGGAATAAACAGTAAAACATGTCCAAAAGTCCATTCGATGTATCATCTGAATCAATCAACGTCATGAAAAAAACTCTTTGACAGCCGTAGTAAAATTTTCCTATTTTCACATTATTTTCATTTCATTTAACTGAAAGTTCCCGAAATCGCGACCCGCATAAAAAGTTATCGCGTAACACGGACGTCAAACACTTTTCGTTCTGAAAGAAGAACTTCCATTGTGTAAACTTTTTGAAAGAGACTGTAAATTTTTCTGGTCGTTGCAGCTGTACCAGTAACACAAATTGAACAAAATTACGATTAAAGTGAAAAGAAAACTAATGATATTAACAATATGAGCAAAGTTCAACAAGGAAAACTAACACTGAAAATAAGACTCAGCCATGTGAACAAAAATCCATGCCTCAGCCAAATCAATTTCATCAACAGTTAATTACAAAATAGGCGAAAAGGACACTAACATAACATAACATTACATAACATACGTATACATCACAACAACGTCTACGCCCCAAACTAATCATTAGCTTGTGTTTTGGATACCAAGCGAAGACACCACATATATATAACAACCAAGACCCGGTACAAGTATTAATATCTAATGTGTACTGTTTGCGGATGATACCACTGTGATAGTTGGAGCACGTACATATGAACAATTCGCACGTGGAATTAGTGAAACCTGTGAACAACTACAGCGATGGTTCACTGCTAATGGGTTGATATTAAATGTCACAAAATCGACTATAATATTTTCCGGTAAAAAAACCGCAGTGCCTGCATATATCGGTAGGAGTCCTATGCCATTATGTACTGAGTGCAAATTCCTTGGTCTGACATTAGACTCTAAACTGGAAATGTCATGTTGGCGCACTGTGTAATAGGTTGAGCGGTGCTGCTTTTCCGTTACGAAAGCTTAAGCCCTTAATATCGGATGACTCGCTGAGACAAGTATATTTCGCGCACTTTCACTCGTTGATGTCGTATGGCATCCTCCTATGGGGAAACTTCACGGATTCGAGGCGTTAATTAATTAATTAAATTAATTAAAAGTCGTGGGTTAAATTTTCGTCCCGGACAAATATTTGTGTGCATGAACATATCAATTTGTTCCGTGCGACTGAGTGTAAAATATCGATGACAGTATATATTATAAAAATATTTAAGTATCTGTATCAGTTGTCTAGTACTCATAATACAAGCATAATACTTGCTTACTTTGGGACTAGATGGTGTAATGTGGGATATCCCATATATTATTATCTACTATAATTCGCTGCACGATTTTTTAAATATACTTAATTTGTGTCATGCCAATGTGGTCATGCCAGCTCATTTATACAACAATTTACATAATGTGTGAACCTAGGAATATCCGGACGTAGCAAGGCGAACTACCGATGCACCCCTAGCAAGTCAGCTGGGTGTGCACGCACGCGTAACTTGAACACACTCATACCATAGTAAGTCTGTTACCGACCGCCAGTACCCTATGAAGTTCCACTCACACATGCTTACGCGACCGCCATTGCAGTGCTTCATCGGTTGTTCAGTGACGGGCAATCTAGAGTTTTTATTACGTCTGTGTATACGTAATTAATTTAATAAAATTCCGTAGTCCCGTTCACTTATTAGTATTCAAAAGAGAGAGGAAAAACCTTGCATTTAAAGAGGAAAAATACGCAGTAAACTCAAAGTGACAATACGGATGTATTAACAATCGAATTATTTTACTGTTACTACTCTATTGTATTTAGTTGATTAAAATTATAATTAAAATGAATGATCGATTGCCCTAGATTTTTTACAGATAACATTTGCAATAGCCTTGTGATTAATAGATAATATAATAGCAAACTATGTCAAGTGCTAGTGTCACTTGTTTGTGAAATTAAAATATTCAATATTTGGACATCTACAATGACTTTTATTTACTATATATTATTAAAATTAATCAGCGAAACTATTGAAGCTCAGAGAAATTATTACCTTATATGTGTTTGATCAATTCCATTAAGTAACCTAATTAGGTAGACATCCTGAGCTTCGAATATTTTGTTTCTTTTACCTTGAGTGCGTTCAACAGTGACCCCAATTCGAAATCGCATACCATGTTAACATTTTCATTACGAAATTACATTACGTGGTCTGCGTTTTAAAGCCCAAATTTACTTTTAGGTTTCTATATTCGTAATTTACAGGTACAACCTACTTGGACATACTTCATCCCAAATCGAATGATCTCCCAATCGAATTGAAGTGAAACTTTAAAGTTATACTTTGAAATTATAAAGTAAAGTATCGAATATTAGTAGTTTTTGATTGGTCGTCGTACATAATTTACCTATATATATTGATGACCGGTTGGCCGAGTGGTTAAAGACCCTAACTGCGGAGCCAAGGGTAGCACGTTCGATTCCCGCCCGGGACAAATATTTGTGTGCATGAACATGTCTATTCGTTTTGGGTCTGGGTGTAAAATATATATATATATATTATAAAGATTATTTAAGTATTTATGTCAGTTGTCCGGTTTCCATAGAATAAGCTTTGCTTAGTTTGGAACTAGATGGCGCTACGTGGGATGTCCGATGTATTATTATTATCTATACTTATCCGTTTCCGTTTTCTTAATCGTATTACTTTCCTCGCTATAATTTAATCTAAAACTCGAAGCTTTTCTTCATTCATATCGAATCTTGAGTAGTTCTGAATTCCACTAGAACTTTCGAATAAGATAAATACTAAAATAGTAGCTCCCTGTTGAAGACCGTTCAGTTTCAGAGAACGTAATTTTAATGCCAATACATAATCACAAGAGATTCGTTCAACATTTCATTCGCCTTGAACAAGTTTCACTCAAGCATCCGTCGTTCGTTCGTTCGCCCATACCGTATCATCAGCCCGTTAATACTCCTCTACAGGGGCTTAGGCCTCCCTTTCGGATGAAATAGATTGCAGCTTAATCCACCTCGCTGTTTCAGACGCATCATGTATCTCATATTAATTTAGAATATTTTTAATTAGAAAATTATATGGTCCTTCACCAGAATAACAAGCATTTCATTTTGGCCGTCAACCTACACTCCTCAACATTCTCTGTTCCTTCAAATATCGCCGTTTCGTTACTAAAACATATTTTCGTATTTATTTTAGCTAAATTAACCCTCAAAGTTTCTTTTGACACAAACCGAAGGGAGAAATTGTGACAATGAATGAGTCTGGTGCTGCAAGTTTCAGTTAAGCATTTGACAATGTATGAAAGAGATAACTAAGCCCTACTGTCGAAACTTTGGTTTTACACCTTTCCCTTTAATAAACTTTGCGAATTCGGAAATTCAGCTTATCAGTCTTTTAAACAAAAAACATAGACATACACTGAGAAAAGCGTTCTTTGAATAATATGATGATTCACTATTAGACGAGCAATTGTTGGCCTACCAAAACCATCATAAATACGAGTAAACCGAGGAGTAAAAACTACACGTCAGCATAATTACTTTACAGGACACATAATTTCTTTTGACGTATATTTTTCCTCTTCGTATTTCTCGTTTTTAAAGAAAAAAATTTGAAAATCAATAATTTGTAGTTATGTTATTAAATAATTTTTTATAATTTTTAAATTGATACGTCCGTCTGTCCGTCTGTCACGGGGCTGAATCGTTTGAACGGCGATAGATATAGTCCCTATCAAACTTTATGGCGGATCGGAATACAACGCTCTATGCATGCTTGCGCAGGTTCAGTCATATACCCCTCGCTCCACTGCGTCCCGCTACACCTAAAACTGGTTACCGCAACTTGTGCCTATGTTCACATCCGCCATAAAGTTGATTGGAACTGTAGATACTTGCAATTTTCACAGACTATGTATCATTATGGCTACTACAACAACAAATAATTAAAGTAAAATAAAGTGAAAAATTAAAAGTGGTCCCCATATATACGAGAAACGCTTTTTTTGGACGTTTTTGGTGATTGGTATTATGCGACCAGTGTTTACACTTAGAATTTACATGGAGTGTGAACTACTATGGCTGCTATTATAACAACTATTAATAACAATTAAATTAAAATAAAAATTAAAGGGAGTTTTCATACAAGTAACTTTTTTAAAAACATTGTACGATGGTACGAAATCCTTAGTGTGCGAGTCCGACTCGTACTTGGCCGGTTTTTATTATTCAATTGAGTACATATAAATATTTCGTAAGTTGATTATAAGCTGAGGAAATGCGGTTGCATTGTCCAGATTAGAGATTTTCATATTTGTTGGAAGTAACCTTGGGTTTTGTCACGTTTGGTCGCATAGTTTTTTCTATGGGGGCTAAAGGTTTTTTTGCACCATGCCTTGAAATTGATATACCTAAAACGAGAGGATATCGGCAAGATAGATTTCAAGCCGCGAGCCGCAACTTACACTAACAATCATCAATCAATAATAAATATCAATCACTGACAATCACGATTTAGAATTTTTACACTGTCTATAAAACGATGAGGAAAAGTTTTAAACACGATTACAGCCACCACGCTTTTCCTTAAAAAAAAAACATTGAAGACGTCTTCCTATGCGTATCTGACTTCTCGCTTTTATAGTACGCCATTATTGACGGAGCCGAAGTAAAAGGAACACAAACGAAACTAATCTATCTTCTTCCCGGGCAACATAAACACCAACTAACCGGAAATTCACCGAAGAGCGAGTTTCGTGTTACAAAACTTGCAACGGATACTTTCAACAAGAGCTAATAACTAGTGGCGTACTCGTAACGATACATCTTCCGATTCGTGTTCCAGATCCCGGATCCAAAATCAGGATATTATAGATATTGTCCTTAAACGTTCTAGGCATTCCACCAGTATTTCTGTATTTCCTTATGGGTTACCATAAACTTTCTTATTAATATTTTGATATAAAAGCAATAATAATAATAACGCATACATCACAACAACGTCTAGGCCCCGAACTAAGCATTAGCTTGTGTTTTGGGTACCAAGAGAAGATATCACATACATGTAAAAACCAAGACCCGGTAGCAGTATCAATATTCATCATATAAATACTGACGTGACCTGGGATTCGAACCCGGGACCTCCAGCTTCGTAGGCAGGGTCGCTACCCACTAGGCCAAGCGGTCGTCAAAAATCGAAAACTGGTAGAAAAAAACAAAACTAGTATATTACATACAAAGATGTGCTTAATTTTTTTTTTGTTTTACATATGCAGCCGTCAATCTGACTTTTTTTGTTCCACGTAGGCTAATGCACACATGTACATACATCTTGTCTTTATACAAATATCATCTACTGAATTATTTATAAATTGCATAAGTAGTGTGTTTGTTAATATGACGAATTCACTTTATTATTAAAGCCAGAGATGAAACTGATAGTGGGTTGGACGGATATTAAATATCCAGCGAGCTAGTAAGCCGTTTCGCCGGATATCCGACCGAACATTGCCATCGAGCCTATTGTGACGCATAGATTTGAAAGAGTCTGCATCGCGAATCACGAAACGATCATGCAGATCACAGTGAGCGGATGATATTATATTGGTTGTGATATTAGTTCATCCATTGCTTTCTTGTTGATTATTGTAGTATATAGTATTAAAGATATCAAAAGTAAAACACTTAAAAATAGATCCAGTGTTTTTCTTATTTTAATTTTTTTCAATGCACTCCACGGAAAGGAAACATATCACTTTTTTGTTTCTCTTGTATTTATCTGTAGGCAGGTTACAGCTGATCTGTTACATATATTTAAGACTATTTATTTTATATTGAAAATAATTTGATGATTTTTTAGTGTTCATGTTTATCAGTTTTCCTATAATTCAATACAAGAACAACTTTTTTTGTTAAATTAAATTATAAACTAAATTTCGGTATGATATAATAAAAAGATATGGTTGTTTAATTTTTTTAGTTAAATTATATGAAATTTTCGTTAGATATTGAAAACCCGGTGTCCAGTCGGCTACTGAGCTACAACCGATATCCAACCGGATAGGTAAATAACCCCAGATGAGCCGGATATTGGAGTTGTTATCAAATTTAGAAATTTCCCATTATATTTCCATTTATTAAACGGGGTAGCAACAATGCTTAAAAATAAACTATAATATTTTAAGCCAATGAAATAAGAATCAAAGTTGTGTATAAATAAGTTATCATTAGGTACTAAAATACATAAAACAATGGATCGAAGAGAAGAGAAATTTTTCCATTTATATCTTAATGAAACATGATCGTGGATCCAAGTTTCCTTAACAGAATAATAAATTATTTTCTATTATGCAGATTATCTACACTAATATTATTAAGAGGAAAGATTTGTATTTTTGTATTTTTGTGTGGATGTTTGTAATGAATAAACTCAAAAACTACTGTGCCGAATTAAAAAATTCTTTCACCATTAGAAAGCTACATTCACCTTGAGTAACATAGGCTATATTTATTGTTAGAAAAGTTTAGGAATCCTTACTAAAAGTTTAGTAACGTAACCCAAGGTGTAAAAATAATGCCATAAAACATCAAGATGTTACGTTACGTTACGTTACGCGACGAAAGTGTCGCATGCGCTGCGGAAACTATTGATAATAAAACAAAAGCATGTTCGACAATATTAAAGAACATATCAATAACCAGCGACCTGCCCTGGCTTTGCACGAATAGCAGAGCAATATTATGCCGTAGTGTTTTTTGTTTTTATTATTATAGAAAAGGGAAATAGGAATAGGGCAACCTGAAAGTCAGCGCTGAGTTGTGAGCCAGTTAATACTGAGCACACAGCCAGCGACATGCTGAGGTTGCCCTAATTGTCATAGAATATTTACCTAAAATTAAAGATAGATGTAGCTAGTGAAGTTTTTATTTTCTTTATTACCTTTATAATGACAATAAATGTTCTTTCTTTCTTTTTCAGTCGTAGTGAGGTATCAGCTTGTAGTTTATAAGCTGAAGAGTGACTGCTGCATAGGCTGCATAGGCTGCTTTTTATTTCGGATAAAGGGGTCACGGTACAACTGTGTAGTACACGCAAGCGGAGCCGCGGACGGAAAGCTACATTGTTATAAAAATGTAAAATTTGTATGTTTGTTTGTTTCCGGGCTAATCTCTGGAATGGCTAAACCAATTTTGATAAGTCTTTCATTGGCATAAATAGGACTTTTTAGTGAGTATAGAGGGAGAGTTGATAGAGAAAAGGTGGGGTAAGGGAGGGTAAGGGAGAGTAAGTGGCTGGAAGGGAGGAAGGGTGGTGAAGGGAATAGGAAGTGGAACGTTTCTGCAGTCCACCCGGGCGGAGCCGGGTACGACCGCTATATAATATAAAACAAAAACTATCCCTTAAGAAGAGTTTGTACTAGCAAATCACTCAAACGACGTCAACGGTTACTTACACCCATAGAGTAAATTAATTTGACAGCAGCGTTTGGTTCTAATCATGGGACTAATAAGTAGTAAATGCCAATTCACAGTATCGAAGTGACATTACTCAATTTAGTGGGGTTGGCGGGGATTTCAGGGGGGCGAAGAGCGGCGCGCGAGGACGTTGTGCACTGAAACTAGGACTAAAGCTGGCCGTCTTACACGAGCTAGCTAGATAACGAGTGATTCGACGGTAAACGCAAAAGATGGCTTCTAGTAAATTCGTATTTTTATGGTTACACCTCATTAAACTTAATCGATTGCCACTGAAAAAAATTTCAGTACACACTCCTCTTAAGTACGCAATATATATTAACAAAATAACTTTTTTCATATCGCATAAGTATAAAATCGATAATAAAATCGATTTTGAACATTTTAGAGTTGGTTAAAATAAGACAAAAATTACAAAAGGACGTCCCACAAGCGCCTTGACTATCTGATTCCGAAACGTTTATTTTGAGCCAGCTTAGTCAATAGTATATTGTGCAAGGGCGGAATCTAGTCGATTGTTCACGAAGGCAGAATTAGACGCACGAGCGGAGCGTGTATCTTTCCGTACGTAAAGGTGTTCGGTATAATAGTTTTCCTGCACGTGTGATGAAAAATATTTTTGCGTCGCAACCGAAAGATGAGAACAAAGCATATTATTCCGTACTTTAATTAAATTAATAATTATTATATGGATATATTACACACGGTTACTCCCAAATTAGGTAGAAACTGTACTTACTGGATACTACATAACTGATAATTACACCTACATACCTATATATTTTTATTTTACAAAAAAATATCGATACTAGCGGCCGCCTGCAGCTTTGCCTACGTGGAGAACATGTTTAAATTTAGATAAATCCGTTTTGCTAATTTAACAAAAAGTATAGCTATCCCACAGAAAACCGTGCAATTTTCCGGAATAAAATATAGCCTATATTTTATTTTGATGTGTAAGCTATATTACTGTAAAGTTTTATCTAAATTCATTTAGCCGTTTTTGTGTAATTGACTAACAAACATCCAAACATACATACTTTCACATTTATAATATTGATAGGATTGTACATCCAGCCACGGAACAAATGTACATGTTTATGCACACAAATATTCATCCCAGGCGTGAATCGAAGTCGAATAAATTGAGTCTAAATAAACGTAGGTTTATAAGATAACAAAGTGTTGACATGTCGACGTGAAGTTCATGAATTACATTAGCGCAGTGACCATACATTTTCGGAAAATAAGAAATTACTACTACTTTAAATTTAACTTACTATATTAAGAAAATGTACTCTTAGTAACTATGTCGTAAATGGAAGTTCTAATATTTTTTTAAACTGGATTGTCCCGGTTTTATAGATATACAAAAGACAATACTGTACATTACATATATTTAAAGATTTTCACGTTAATCTACTCGTTATAATGATTTTTGATGATTTTCACGATGAACCTCGCTCTTTTTTTCTTTTCTTGTTATTACTCTGATACTAAAAATAACATTGTGTTGACACATTTCCTATACCGCGTGTTCGGCTGAACGTAGTCCAAACCTATAGAACGTGTAGAGCTTACCGAATTAATCAAACATTAAAAAAAAGGTAAATGACAGAAAAAAAATAAAAATAATGAAATTTGAAACATGTTTCTATCGGTAACCATTTGTATGCGCCGTCTACTCATTTCAAACTTTTTGTTTAGTTCAGTAAGCTCTACACGCTTTATAAGTATGGATTACATTCAGCTGAACATAGTTCACATTTAAACATGTTTTTCTCTGTAAACGTTAGTTTGTGCCATCTGCTCATTTGAAACTTTTTGTTTAGTTTGGTAAGCTTTATCTAATATATAAAATTCTCGTGTCACAGTTTTCGTTGCCATACTCCTCCGAAACGGCTTGACCGATTTCGATGAAATTTTTTGTGCTTATCCGGTATCTATGAGAATCGGCCAACATCTATTTTTCATCCCCCTAAATGTTAGGGGTAGTCCACCCCTAATTTTTTTTTTTTTTTTGACAAAATTTTTAATTTCTATTTTTTTATGATACAACATACAAAAATACATACAATCCTCAATTTTCACTCTTCTACGATCAACCCTTATTTTTTAATAGCCATTTTAGTAATTTAATAATTGCATAACTAAATATTATTTCGCAAAAGTGTAATTTATTTAATTAAGACTGACAGAAATTGTTGAAACGATAAATATTTGTGTTACGGGAACGAAAACGGGAAAGGGAAGAACGGGAAAGAGTTAAGACTGAAATAAAAAAGTTGTACTTGATGAGAATGGAAACAAAAAGGAAATGAGACCAGGGCCAGGAACGGAAACGATAAAATATTTATGCGATGGGAACAAAAACGGGAAAGGGAAGAACGGGAATGAGTTAAGACGGAGATAAAAAAGTTATTTTTGATGAGAATGGAAACGAAAACGAAGCTACACTAGGGCCAAGAACAGAAATAATAAAGTATTTTTGCGATGGGAACGAAAAAATGAAAGGAAGAACGGGAATGAGACAAGACTGAGATAAAAAAAGTGATTCTTATGAGAAACGAATACTACCCGTGCGAAGCCGGGACGGGCCGCTAGTGTGCTCTATAAGTTTGGACTACGTTCAGCTGAACGCCTAGTATATTGTACTGCGACATCGTTTAAACGTGATATTTTTATCAAAATGCGTTTAATTGTTCTTGAATTGCAAAAAATACAATCAAACTAGCAAAAAAAATTAAAGATTTTTTTTAGATACAGGGTCTACAAATTAGACCACCACAATAATCCAAAAATATGTGCCATTATATAAAATATCTATATCTGTTTATATGTATATATTATAAAGAATATTTAAGTATGTATGTATATCAGTTGTCTGGTACACATAGGTACTTAAATATTCATCATGCTGCATCATGATGCAAGGTTTATTTTATTAGTTTGGGACTAGATCGCGCTGTGTGACATGTCCGAGATATTATACATACAGACATCACTGGTACAATATTTTATTTTATTACTCTTAAGTGTTCTGAGTCCCCTACTTTAGATAATAAATACCAATCCGTAGGTTTTTTATTAATTTTCTAAATTAAACCTCATTCTTAAAACCCCAAAGGCACTGATGAATTATTGATTGGGCTCTCGAAGGCGGGCTTTTCTTGAAAGCTGTTTACGCGTCAAGTCCCGTGAGCTTTTGAAGAACAGGGAGTCGCGAACTAAAATCAACAAACTTTGCGTCAAGTTTAATCGAGTAATTAGAGGTTTTGAGTGCAAAGTTCTAATAACAATCGATTTATGTGGTGAAATGCCAATAGTTTAATTGTAAACTTTAAATTTATATTGTTTTGTTATTTTATCTAAAAACTTTACATAAATCATTGTTTAGATATAGTATTAATTACCATAACTATATACGCGTTAGTTATATATATATTTATAATTAAAAATAATAACAATAATATCTGGGATATTCCACATAGCGCCATCTAGTCCTAAAGTAAGCAAGTATTACACTTGTATTATGGGATATTAGACAATTGGTAAACACACATAAGTATTATGTTTGTGATATATACATCTATAGCTATTTTTTACACCACATAGAACAAATAGACATGTTCATGCACACATATATTTGCAAATATTTGTCCCGGGTGGGAATCGAACCCTCGTCCCTTGGCTCTGCAGTTAGGGTTTCTAACCACTCGCCCAAATTATCTTCTCTATCATATTCATCATTCAGAAAATTAAATTAATTAAAATACGAAATCACTATTTGATTTTTGTTATGCGGCCTAAAATTATATAATATTTTAAGTCTTGAAACTACTAAATAGTAAAAATCTACTTAAAATGGTCACACTGTGGAATAGAATGCAAGTCAACTACCAAACGTCCAATCTTAATAGCAACGTAACTGGGTGAGTACCATGTTAGTTCGTACTTGCGACAGCTGGGATACACATCTCTCCCATCGAAGAGTAAAACTTAAGCTATGATGACAAACTTTCAATTACGTGTGCATGCTCTTTGGAACTCATGTCGTTAATTATTCATCAACCACGATTGTCCTCCATTTTAATCAGAATAAATAATTTATCTAAAACTCCGCAAAATAAAATTTTCAGTCGATACAACCGTCGTCGTCTGTTCCGTTATGAAATTCACTATAAATAAACCGCAGTCAATATAAATCATCGGACGTCCGAAGCATGTCCGAAGGACGTATATGACATAGATTTTCCGATATATGACAACTAATATTAAGATGGAATGAATTTCCTGACGACGGTCAGCGCATAGGCGAGAAATAGTCAGGTTTTCTATATTTTCACTCTCATCCTATCACCAAATTAATAATAACCAGTGGTCGCCCAGTGGTCGAAGTTCCGTAGGACCGTACTTACTTTTATGTAACCAATAATAAATAAGCGCGAGGAAGTTAATTCAAACTGCACCAAACTACAGAATATTAAACTCGTATGATTGACAGTATTTATGGTAACGCATCTTAGGTATATATAGATTTTATCTTTTGGCACTCCTTTTCAATATAAACTTTACTTTTGCCGAATCTCACACTCCGCCGTACCCGTAATATGCTTTAAAACGAGTACATAGTTTTCTTTTCACGTATTAGTATATAGGTTATCAATTCAAGTGGTTTGATCCCCTGTTAGAGTAATAGATTTTTCAAAAATGTGAATACGCAGTTTTTGTTTCCTCAAAAATCGAGCTCATGATTCCTAAGAACACTTTTCGTTATTTCTCATAGTTTAGGATTTGGCCATATAATCCCATCTCGAAAGTTTATACTGTATATAGATTTTATCTTTATGCACTCCTACTCTACATAAACTTTGACAATGCCAAATCTGACCCTCCTCCGTGCGCGCAATACGTATGCTTGAAAAGGAGTACAAAATTTTCTCATTACGTATTAATATATAGATTATCAAATCAAGTGGTTTGATTCCCTGTTAAAGTAAGAAATTTTCAAAAATGTAAATATACAGTTTTGTTTTTTCTAAAATCGAGGTCACGACCCCTTGAACACTTTTCGCTATTTCTCATAGTCCAATCTCAAAAATTCATCTGTATATAGATTTTAGCTTTCTGCGCTCCTGCTCCACATAAACTGTAACTATGCCAAATATCACACTCCTCATTGCGCGTAGTATGCTTAAAAAGGGGTCTAAAGCTTTTCCTTCACGTATTTATATATATTTATATCTGGGACATTCCACACAGCGCATCCCATCAAGTTCCAAAGTAAGCAAGCATCATATGCTTGTAATACGGGATACTAGACAACTAAAGTATATAGATAATAATAATAATAACACACAATCACTAACTAAGCCTTTAGTTAAGGCCCCAAACTAAGCATTAGCTTGCATTTTGGTTACCAAGGGAAGACACGGTACCTCAATATTCATTATTTGTAATATATACTTTCACACCCAGACACGGAACAAATAGACATATTTATGCACACAAATATTTATCCAGGGCAGAAATCGAATCCGCTACCTTTGACTTTGCAGTTAGGGTCTCTAATCTAAACACTCGGCAAAGATACATAATATCTAATATTTTTTTATGTAACTCTTTCAGAAACTAATACTTAATCAAAATTGTAATAAAATATCTGTATGACAAATATAACAATTTAAATATTATTTTACTTTTGACTTAATTGTGTTGCTGTACTGCAGAAATTATAAATTCGCAATTAAATACCACATAATAATGGAATTGACATAGTTTCATACAATTTATGTCCTCCTAATTGATATTATAAATACAAGTGGGTTTGTCTGTCATTTCTTCAGATTATGATTGAGCAACAAAATAATGTTATTTTATACAGAGGACGTTCAAGGGACAAAGAGGAAATTGTTTATTGTGTTCAAATATTCCCAAGGGATAAAAAACTAATGAAGATTCGAAATCAAGGACTAGGGTTGTAAGGTGGAATAATATTTGAAGCAGAACTCGATAAGTGAAGTGGATAAAACGGTATGGCTGAGGAAACTAGAACAGAAAAACATTGTTATAGCAACGTTATATTAGCCTAGTACGCAAGGGCACAGCGAAATCATCGGGAATCGAGTGGTTTGAACTGGATTACATAAAACCTCTCATGTTATGCGAATACTGGCCATTTGTAATCGCGATGACGTTTACATAATTAATAATAAATGTAAAAAAAATATATTAGAAAAAAGGAAATCCGCTGATTGGTATACCACGGTCTGTTTGGCAGAAATTATGGCGAAACTGGGCTGAACTCCGTAGAGGTAACCCGAAACGTCGTCACATCGTCTTACATCTTGAAAATGCGAGCTACCATACCGTCCAAAAGACAAACTATTTTTTGAAACAGGAAAACGTTGATTTGATGATCCATCTTCAGTACAGTCCCGATCTGAGCCTTAATGATTTCTCTGCAATTGCTAGAATGAAAATTTATTACGTGTTAGCAGTTTGAAAGCCCAGCAGCAGCCGTAGATTATTACGAATCTGCCATTTTGACAACATCAAATTCAGACTGGAATCACTGTTTTAATTATAGATTTTAATAAATGCAAAGCCTCAATCGTAAAAGATGAAAACAATAAAAAATAATTTAATTATATCTTGCATCTTATCTCTTTAAAAAAGAAACTTCAGTAGTAATTGAATAAAATACTTGAGCACACTAGGCTTGTATAAACGATAACAGGCCAACAATGCCTTGCTTCCTGACTCTGTAACTTTGACAAGCGTTGTCCTCGCTGAAGAATTGTCGAGTCATCGGATGTCCATTATTTTCTTAAGGAAGCTCGCACACGAAGCTTACTCAAGTAAACATAACACGAAAATAGTGAATACCGTTCTGTGCACCGACAGGTACATAAAGTCGGTGGTTCAGTGGATACAAAAATAATTAAATATTTTAGATATATGACACATGTGACTAACTGATTGGCTCTGTGGTTAGAGACTCTAACTGCAATACCAAAGGTTCGATTCCCGTTCGAAACAAACATTTTTGCGCATGAACATATCTGTTTGTTCCGTGTTCGGGTGTAAAAGTATCTATGTATGAATATATTATGAATAATATTTAAGTATGTATATCAGTTGTCTAGTAATCCATAACACAAGGATAATAATTGCTTATATTGGGACTAGATGGCGCTGTGTGGGATGTACCATGTATTATCATTATTCCTACTATTTAATATTAAAATAGGTTGGAATGATCGATAAAACGGAATCGTCATATTAGGACTCAACGACCTCTAAATTCGAAAAGGCTGGCTGTGGATTTAGACACGAGAGTATACGATATGTCCCAGGAAATAGTGTCAAGCGGAAGTCCAGAGTTAGATCACTCCTAGGTACCCGAATCCCTCATGTACGCAATAAAAAAACGCACCGAGCGTTTCACCGTGCATACACACAGATTCCATGCCCCTACAAGTAACATAACAAAAACCGGCCAAACGCGAGTCGGACTAGCACACAAAGGATTACGTACCACACACAGACAAGTCAAGCTTAGGTCTGTTGTACCACTGTTTGCGCCAATGCATCCCTTCTTTCTATTCCGTACAATCATTACCTACCCGCTATTCCTATAATTTTTGACTCCCCCGCACTTCGTCGCTACGCTCGGAACGCGAACGGTGTCGGCCGCCAAAAATACGCTAATCACAAATTAAACGCTAATTACTTCCATTTACTTAAATGTGTGGTACGCCTATTATGTGTCAACGCAAAAACACGTGGTGAAATCGCTGCGTGAAGTGTACCTGCCGCGGAAGCTGACCAGAAGCCGAGGAGCTGCAGGAGAGGTGCGGTCAACCAAGGTCAGTTTCCTTCCTTATTGCATGGTGCGAACGCCCGTCTTTGTAATTCAAAACCTATACAGTCCAATAAATAAAACGCTTCTGTTGGTCGCCTCCATCAGCTTCAGTGGAGCTGATAGGCGCCGACATTTTATGGTCCCACGAGCCGAAATTGTTCCAAGTATAAAAAGAGTTTCGTCTCTGTCTCAGACGAAAGAGATCAAGTATAGATATACCTAAATATCCGCTCAAATAATCGCATAATTATCCCTGGTTTATAATACCACTTTCATATTTGTTACGCATATATTTACGCATTTTTATGTTCTTTATTATAATTATCAGCACTTGTGTTTTTACGCTTTATATTCCACTTTTCGCAAAAATAAAAAATAATTACGTTGAAGTAGGTAGTTATTTATAATCGCTGCGGAGCATACATTATCTGTGCGCGGAGCCGGTCATATCGCAAAAGTAATAACTGTGTTACAATTTTATTTTTATTCATCATGTCTTTGAAACAAGATACATCTGAAATCGATATATCTTCGCGAGTAAAATTATTAGCTTATAAACGACAAGCCATTTTCAGTCGCCTGTCGACCATTTATAATTACGCAAAAAATGCTGAACGGGATTCCGAGTCAGAGGAACTTTTTTTAAATAATATTAACACCCTGAATTCTATGCGCAATGAATTCAGTAAAATCGTCGACAATATTAATACATTAGAATTAAAATCAAATCCGGAATTTATACCCGACTTTCTAACTTGGAGTTCTTTTGAAGAATTATATAACTATATAAAACGCATTGAAAATCGCATTAACAATTCTAATATGTCGAACGACACTATTATTAGCATTAACGCTAAAGGTGATGACAGAAATCATGTTACGAAATTGCCAAAATTGGAGTTGTTATCATTTTCCGGTGATCCGATCAAATGGCCGCTATTCTATGAGAGTTTTAAAAATACGATTCACTTAGATTCGCGTCTAAGTAATCATGAACGGGTCCAATTCTTGATGGGTAAATTATCTGGCCGTGCATTGTCGGCTTGCGCAGGAATCGCTCCAACGGCAGATAATTATGAGGAAATTTGGTCTACGTTAGTAAATAAATACGAAGACAAACGCTGGCTCGCTTCCTCTTATTTAGAACAGATATTTGAATTTAAACCGTTAAGTACTGCGTCATCAAAAAATATTGATTTATTTTTGGACAAGTTTGCCGCCTCGGTTGCTAGTCTGAAACAATTAAAATTAACTGATTTATCGGATTTTATTTTAATGTACGTCGCAATGAAAAAGCTTGACTCGGAAACTGCCCGAGCCTTCGAAATGCTAAAGCGAGACACGCCCATACCTACCTACGATGAGTTAATATCATTTTTAAAGGCGCAGTCTAAAATCTTAGAGCGAACACCTATTACTCACACTAACAAAGTCGATTATAAACCGAATAAATCGACGCATTCATTTCTTGCAGTCGATACTTCGTGTTTATGTTGTAAACAAACTACACACGCTCAACTTTATAAGTGTGACACTTTTAAAAGAATGTCCGTAAATGACCGCATCAATTTTATTAAAAAACGTAACGGTTGCATTAATTGTTTAAGTCTATTTCATAATAATTCTGCGTGTAAGTCTATCTTTTCATGCCGTAATTGTAAATGTAAACATCACACGCTATTGTGTCGCAAAGTCAACTCTAATGTCAATAACTATACGTTAGAATGCGCTGTACGCTCTCTCGACGAACATGAAATTCGCTCAGACCCGCAACAACGCTGAAAATCCGACAGAACGTCAAGACGACGTCGCCGCCGTGACGTCACTACAGACGACACATAGCGCGCCCGCACCGCCCGGGAATAATATTTCTTTATGCAATTATGATACACCATGCAACGTCGCGCGCATGGATATTTGTTTATTGGGAACCGTACAATTAAATATCGCCGATAATGCACGTAAACTGCATAATATTAGGGGCCTCGTCGATCCAGGGTCACAAATTAATTTTATTACATCAGATTGTTGTAATCGCTTAAATCTACGCTATAAAAATATTTCTCAGTCCATAGTTAAGGGTATCGGTGGATCGGTTAATACAATTAAGGGTGTCCTTACCCTTAAAATATCTTCACGTCTGAAAAATAGTTCTGAATTCTTAATTAAAACTTACGTTATCGATCGCATAACTGATAAGTTACCTACCGCTCAGATATGTACATCTACGCTTTCTTACCTAAATAACGTCACGCTCGCTGACGATTATTTCGCAGTTCCAGGACATGTTGACATTTTGCTTGGTGGAACATTGTTCTCGGACATTTTATTATCTGGTAGGGTCACAGGACCTCCAGGTACGCCAACCGCGTTCGAAACTATTTTTGGCTATATGGTTATAGGTAGTATAGGTACCGAAAATAAACAGAATGACGAGTCCTTTTCGTTCTACGCCGCCACTGAGCAGAGTATCGACTCGCTGATGCAACGTTTTTGGCAACTCGAAGAGGTGAGTGCTGAGCCCGCGCTCAGCGCCGAAGACCGCGAGTGTGAAATCATATTTAAAGACAACGTGTCACGTGACGCGTCCGGACGCTATAGTGTATCGCTGCCGTTTTCTCAGGACGTGGCCGCACTCGGAGCATCTTACGATATCGCGAAAAAAAAGGTTTCTATCATTAGAACGAAAACTGAACGCATCGCCGCCATTACGCGTAGAATATAACGCAATAATTCAAGAATATTTAGATAGAAATTATATTATGCCACTTATTGGTGATAATATTAATGAGGGTTACTATATCCCACACCACGCAGTCGTGCGCCTAGATAAAACCACGACAAAATTCAGAATCGTTTTGGACGCTAGCGCTAAAACGCATTCGGGTAATTCTTTAAATGACATTTTATACGCGGGCCAGAATTTGCAAAACGATCTATTTTTAATATTATTAAACTTTCGAATTTACAAAATCGCATTCTCCGCCGATATCAAGCAAATGTATTTGCAAATACTCGTCAAAGAAGAGTGTCGCCAATTTCAAAAAATACTCTACCGATTCAATTCAAGCGACCCTCTTGTTACTTATCAGTTCAACCGGGTGTGTTTCGGATTGCGCAGCAGCCCTTTCCTGGCTATGCGCGTCGTGCGTCAACTGGCCGTCGATGAGAGTTCAAAGTATCCGTACGCCGCGCGTGTTGTGCCACACGCCTCTTACATGGACGATGTGTGCTATTCGGTACCCTCCACGTCAGAAGCCTCGGAACTTAAATCTGAATTGCTGGGTTTGTTTACTGCCGGGGGCTTTAATTTAGTTAAGTGGTCTAGTAACTCACAAGAATTGTTAGATTCATTGCCAGAATCTCACCGTTACAGTTCAAACATTCTGTTCGAAACTGATCAAAATTTAAAAATTTTAGGATTACAATGGTGTCCCGCAACTGATGAATTTAGTTTCGTCGTTTCTATTGAACAATATCAAGTTTGCACAAAACGTATTATTTTATCCATTATTGCGCGTCAATTTGATATTATGGGATTTATTGCCCCGGTCATTTTGTTTGCAAAATTAATTATTCAAAAATTATGGATATTAAAATTGGATTGGGATGAAATTCCTCCGCGGGAAATTGTAGACATCTGGGAAGGATACGTTTCTGAACTACCTAATCTTACAAAATTAAAGATTCCACGCCATTTAGGTGTTATGCTTGAATCTAAAATTTCCATCATCGCATTTTCCGACGCAAGTGAAAAAGCATATGGGGCCGCAGTATATTTGCGAGTATCGAATGCGGGTTCTTCGCCTGTCGTCAATTTGATTTGCGCAAAATCGAAAGTCGCGCCGCTTAAGGTTATTTCGATTCCGCGCTTAGAATTATGTGCCGCCCTTCTCATGGCAAAATTAACCCGTCGAATCATAGACACTTACGAGTTACGTCACAAAATCGACAATATTTATTGCTTCACAGATTCAATGGTCGCGCTTTGTTGGATCCATTCATCCCCACATAAATATAAAACATTTGTCGCAACTCGCCTTACGAAAATACATGAATTGATACATCCACAACATTTTTATCATGTTAGTAGCACTGACAATCCAAGCGATTGTTTATCGCGTGGACTAACTCCATCTCACTTATTAGATCATCCACTTTGGTTTAATGGCCCTACTTGGCTACAATTACAGCTAGAAAGCTGGCCTACTAACTCTTTCAACGCTCCCGCAGATCTTGAATTACCTGAAACTAAAGTTAATTCATTGATTGCCGCATGTGAAGTGTCGGTCCATCCTCTTTACACGCTTTCAAAGCGTATTTCTTCATGGACCACGTTATTACGCACAATAGTTTATATATACCGTTTTTTGAAAAAACGTTCACTCGCTCGCTTTATAACTAGTGAAGATCTGGACTTTGCTGAATTGAAACTTTTAAGAGTCTTACAATCGCTATATTTCACAGATGAAATTACGCTTTTAAATACAACCAAGCCTTGTTCGCGAACTATTCAAAAATTATCCCCATTTATCGATAAAGACGGTTTACTCCGCGTAGGCGGTCGTCTTCGCAATGCAGATTTAACATACGATCAACAACATCCAATATTACTTCCGCGTAAGGATCATATAATCGATCTACTTGTTAGACATTATCATTTAAAATATTGTCACACGGGTCCTCAACTGTTAATGTCGATTCTTAGACAAAAATATTGGATTCTCTCATGTAGGAATATCGTACGCCATATCTGCCATAAATGTAATTTTTGCTATAAAGTTAAACCGCAGGAAACTTATCCGTTTATGGCTGACTTGCCCGCCTGTAGAGTACAAGAAACTAAAGCTTTTGCTCACACGGCGGTTGATTACGCAGGGCCTATTAGTATCACTCCATACCATAGACGAGGTGTCCGATCTACAAAGGGCTATTTATGTATTTTCGTATGTTTGGTGACCCGCGCCGTCCATATCGAGATCGCATCGGATCTTTCAACCGAAAAATTTATTGCGGCGTTTAAACGTTTCACTGGGAGACGTGGTACTGTGTCGTGTTTATACTCTGACAATGGCACAACGTTTGTAGGTGCGAAAAATCTCCTAACCGAGTTAACTCACTCTGAGGAATTTAACTCAACTTTTGCGCATGAACTCGCTGAACGTCGGATCACATGGAGGATGATACCACCTCGCAGTCCACATTTTAATGGCCATGTTGAAATTTATGTAAAAAGTTTCAAGACTCACCTATATCGTGTGATAGGTGCGCAAATCCTAACATATGAAGAGTTATTAACTATACTAGTACAGATAGAGTGCGTTATAAATTCACGTCCGCTTACATTACTAAGTTCAGATCCATCTGATCCATCTGCACTAACACCAGCACATTTTCTAATGTCTGCGCCATTGAAACACTTGCCTGCTATACAGGATGCTGAATTTCCTAAAGGCGTAGTTAAACGCTATAAACTATTAAACAATATGGTAACATCATTTTGTAAGAGATGGAAGCTAGAGTATTTGCATCTTTTACAAACTCGCGAAAAGTGGAATACGCAAGCTAAACCTATTGAAATAGGTACTGTAGTTGTCATAATTACCCACAACGCTTCGCCATTGTATTGGCCACTGGGGGTTATTGTTTCTACGTTCCCTGGTGCTGACGGTATCACCCGCGTCGCTTCAGTCCGGACCTCGACTGGCGTCTATAAACGACCCGTCGTTCGTCTTTGTCCTTTACCTACGCAATAATTTCTTATATTTTCTTTCTTTTCATAAAGTTATCTTTAGTTTAATCAACTACCTCTACTTTACGATTAATATTTAGTATATTATATCTTACTAGTTTTAATTCTCTTTTTTTTTTTTTTTTTTCTTTCACATTTGTGCTCTTGAAGGCGAGCCTTCAAGGCCGGGGGCTATGTTTGCGCCAATGCATCCCTTCTTTCTATTCCGTACAATCATTACCTACCCGCTATTCCTATAATTTTTGACTCCCCCGCACTTCGTCGCTACGCTCGGCACGCGAACGGTGTCGGCCGCCAAAAATACGCTAATCACAACTTAAACGCTAATTACTTCCATTTACTTAAATGTGTGGTACGCCTATTATGTGTCAACGCAAAAACACGTGGTGAAATCGCTGCGTGAAGTGTACCTGCCGCGGAAGCTGACCAGAAGCCGAGGAGCTGCAGGAGAGGTGCGGTCAACCAAGGTCAGTTTCCTTCCTTATTGCATGGTGCGAACGCCCGTCTTTGTAATTCAAAACCTATACAGTCCACTAAATAAAACGCTTCTGTTGGTCGCCTCCATCAGCTTCAGTGGAGCTGATAGGCGCCGACAACCACAGTACAATATAAAAAAACCACGTTTCTTGTATGGGAATCCCCTTTACTTTTTAACTTTATTTTATTTTTATTATAACAACCATAGTAGTACATACTTCATGAAAATTTCAACTGTAAGCAATGATTTGACAACAACTTATCACCAAAAATGTCAAAAAACACGGTTCTTTTATGGATATTCCCATTAATATTTTTATTATTTGCAGTTATATCGGCCATAATAATACACATTCTGTGAAAATTTCAAGTGTTTACCTATTAGGGTTCAAACGATACAGCCTTGTGACAGACAGACAGACGGCCGGACAGCGGAGGCTTAGCAATAGGGTTCCCGTTGGTACCCTTTGGGTTCGGAACCCTAAAAATGATTTGAGTGTACTCAATCATCATAATTTATATGACATGTAATTTAATAATTCAATTTCTTTCGGGAACCCCACAGAAAATAAACAAAATTAGATAGATGATCTGTTACGTATGTCCGTTTAAAAAAGTAATTTCATCTACTACATAAAACGCAATTGTAACAGACATTAATGTAGATTATAAATACATTTTAATTATATATATATGAAATCGAAATACCACTCACCAATAACGAGCCGAGTCGAAACTGCTCAAGCTAATCACACGGAAATTGGACATAAAGTTTGTTCTGTGACTTAAGCATTCACCGAGAAAATATTTTTCGAAATTCTACCCTTAAGGTGATAAAATAGAAGGGCTTTGTAATAAAGTTTGGATGAAATTGGTTTTTGAACTTTGAGAAAAAAACTGAACAAATTGTGAATCAGAATTTTTGAAAATTTAACCCTTGTGTGGGTTAAATAGGACATAAAAATTTGTACGAGAATCCCGTCTCGCTCTGAACCATTGAAGCTTTGAAGCGTCGTGAAGGTAGAACAACAGATGAAACTAGTATGAGACTTTGTCATTTTTAAATTAAAATCATGAAATTTATTTTTTGCCTGAAATTATAAAATACGTGTTCCATGATTTATGGAAGTTTAACTCATAAAGAGAAAAAATAGGGAATGAAAATTTGTAGGGGATTCTCAACATTATTAAGATTAAAACCACGGAAATTGTTTTAATTGAAAATTAGGGAAGACTGTTTTTAGCATTTACAGAAATTTGACCTTTATGAGTATAATTAATAATTTAATTTAAAATAGTTTATATTGGTATTTGATTTTTTAGTTGTAAATCAAAAACGAAATGAAATCCGAGTGTTAATTCATATTATGAGATGAAGAACTTGACCGTGAAAACTCTACCCCGACTTTAGATTACCGCGGTATTGCAAACAGCTAACAAGTTCATTCATTCAGTTCATTCCACCCAGCCGCTATTTCATTCACTTAGTGACATTGAACGTACCACATGAGATATGTATCGGTCACGGTCAATACAAACGTAGATAATATACCACTTTAGAATTTTAGATGATTTTAATGTCTCGTGCGAATATATAAGAAATTCCATTCAAAACTGTTTTCAACTTCATTCATGTGCATAGAGATACCGCGTGACAGCAAAAATGTGAGCGAAAAAACATACGCCACAGACTAAATATACACCGGTGGACGTTTTGAAATGTTCACTGTGAAGTAGATTTTTTTGTGACCCACATGTGAAATTAGTACTGGAAAATAAACTAAAGATTCCGAAATTATATTTCACGTGTAATTTACCAAAATGTTTGTTTAAATCAATAATAATGAAGTATGGTCTTTTTAATCACTGAGTCCACGACTGAGTCTGATATTTTGCTCGCATTTTCGATGATTTCAGAGTATGGGACGCTCCATCCTGATTATTTTGCTAAGTTCAAAACATCAAAATAATATCTATGCTTGTAAATATAATAGGGGCCAAATTGTAAGATGACCTAATGATAATTTTATATCGTTAAACCAGATAAATTACCTGGTCATTAAACCTGACAGATGCTGACAGCTTTATGCATAAACGATTTTGCAATTACTACATTAATAGTTTGTGTTTATTTATCCTCATTTTAATAGGAAAATTTTAAAAAATTCGTACTTCCACTTATGTTGAGTATGAGCAACATGATTAGGTATGATAAGAAACATGTTTATGTGATAATTCTTGTATGAACACCGTCAAACATTCCGTCTAACGCTTGATAACGCATTAAACTGGTTACAACTGATTTAATTCATTAAATTCTATGAATGGTAGTAATCAATATGTCCACAATTAATTATTAATTAAAACCAAATGAAAAATGTATATTTCTTTTTATTAGGTCCACTACATATTAGTAATTTGCAATAAATATTGTTTAATAGAAATTATGAATAATATTCACTTTGACTCTTAAAATCAGCGCAGTATATAAAGATCAATTATTTTGGTTTTTTTTTTCAATCATAACAATGTGCAAATTTTTTTAAACAATAAACTTTAACAGTAAGTTATTGTTCTAATAGTTTTATGTAAGTCACTCGCGACAGCAAATGGATAAATGTATAAATTTTAAACTGTTTATCTTGAATTTAATTAAAATATATATAAAAAAACATATACAGATGTTTATGTGAAAAATAAACACAAGTTTTATCTTTTAAAAATGACGACAGTTTGACTTATTTCCAGTGATGAGCTGAATAAATAAAATGGTTGTTTTTTATTGCGAGCAAACGATATTTGTTTATGCAACTTAATTCAATTTCAATTTGTAACAACTATAATGTATGTAGGAAACCGAAATGTATATGCACAAATTCATCTTTACATTTAAATGTGTGATTTAAACCATTTATCCTAACTAATATTATAAATGGGAAAGTGTGTTTGTCACGCTTTCACGCTTTAACTGCTCAACCTGGCTCAACTGATCATCATAAAATTTTGCATACAGGTTTTCAAGGGTACAGGAAAGGGCATAGGGTACCCTTCATCCAGAAAAAAATGTATTTCCGAGAGATAGAAAAATAACTTTAGACGGTCGTCCGACATAATAACTAGGCCTACAGTGACCCCACAACTATATGTAATATTAAATCAATGCTTAACACACACATGCAACTAAAAATTTATTGACTACCTCTAATACGAATACCGTTCTAGTGCGATGCGATGATATTTACAAACAGAATTGGGTCACTTTAGAAAACACATTTTCATAACTTTTTCACACGGGAATTGGCTTGTATCTGCCAAATTTTTTAAAACATTAATTATTTATTTTTTTTATAAAAAAATATAAACCAATCTATACCTTCCTTTCAAAAATAAATAAAATAATATAGGGCTGTTATTTTCTTAGTCATTTTTTCTCAAAAATTTAAGAATAAATGTCCTTTTGACGTCAACTGGGCAAATGTTTACTGTTTGCATTTACCTTAGACTTAAAGTCATAACATACTTATTGATTCATAAGGATTACAATTTCCTTTGCCCTAGCGACCTTACCTAAATATTTTTTATTTAGTTTTAGCTTTGGTTTTTTACTATAGAAAGCAGCGTAATAAGCTCAACCACTCAGATGACTTCACAGGAACAATTTCGACGTCATATGAATTCGCTAATAGGTTAAATTTATATTTTGAGAGGTTATTCTAGTTCCAAGCCTATTCCACCTCAATTTTTTACATGCCAGTGTTTTGCATTACGAAAACCGAAATGAATTTCTAGTATACACAAAAATAATTGAATAAACTCACCGTTTTATCAAGCAGCCAACTCGCAGGCATAATCAGAGGCACATATGAAACCATATATATCATTGACGTCCAGGATACCACTGTACTAGGTATGTCATAGTAATTTGTTACTATATCACTAATTATCGTATATTGGACCCATTGCACAGAATTTAATGCCGAATACATAACGAAAAGCGCTAAAATTAACCATCTTATTTTGTAGGCTTTATGTTTAATTATTTTGTCTGTCTTTTCCAAACATACACTGTCCATTACGCTACCCGGTATATTGAAAACTGCGTTTAAATCCCCGTTGGATTTATTTGGAACAATATTATTGTCTAATTCTGAATCACAATACACCATTTTGATGTTTTTTAAAAAGATTTCACTGTGATCGATTGTTTTGTTAATAATTTGTTGTTTGCTCAAGTTTTTTTGCACTGTTGCTCCAGTTGGTAACTCAAATGGTACTGACAGAGTTTGGTGATAAAGATTAGAGTAATCATATGTTAGATTAGAATCACCTGGGCCTTAATCCGTATCAGCTGTGGTCAAATCCATTGATAAAACTGTTATAATGTGGTATAAATTGTCGCTTACATTTTAGAGTTATCAATATATCACTTTCTTCGATGTCGCTTATCGTTCAAAGCCCCCAATATTCGTTATAACCACACTTTTTTTCACTGATGTCATATTAAGTTAATTGGAAACATAATCTTGCTGTTTTCTTATTTTAAGTATCTATTGTTTTATTTTAATGTAATTTAATAGTAAAACACATCAAAAAATATATCATAGCTTTGTCATAACCTTATCACAGCAACATTTTAACTGACTAACTAGAAACTATAGCAGTTTGACTTTTAAGTATAAAGTGAATAAATAAAGATGAACAGAAGAACAAATGGTTTGTCAAAAGAAGTCAAGCGATCGTATTTGGTGTGTTTAAAAATTAATTGTATTGTTGATAAGGCGATGATAAATACGTTTTTTATTATATACAATAAAGATATGATTGCGTGTGTCAACCAAAGTAATTTTAATAAATATACATTAAAAAAAACAAATCAAATGCCGCAAGTAGAATAGGAATGCCTCAAAAAGAGTTTTTTTTTTAACATACTCGTTATGTAAACTTTTTAAATATTTGTACAATTTTCCGTCCCCACGTTCAAGCTGCGTATGGAAAGTTGAAACATACTTTAAAACCAAAACGGAAAATTCTGTTAATGTTTATTTTTAAAAGATACCCATTTCTAGTATGTGGATAATAATTGAGACTCGTTAAGTAAAATAAATGATGATATTTTTTTTTAATTTTTTTACTTTTAAAACAACAGCATGAGGAAATTATAAAATTATTTGCGGTCAAGGATATACTTTTAATAGCAGGTCTATTTTCGAAACCATTCAGTTAACATTACGAAACAATTTATAAACAACATATATATTGAAGGTCCTATATAACAAACTACTTACTAAAAATATAGATATATAGTTTATATTTTCTTTTATTTTAATTAACCTTTACAGCTTAATTGTACACTTAAGATGTACGTGCGTACATAGTACTTGTTTTAAGAGTTAAAATTCGAAAAATAAAAAATAAATAAAAATAAAATTCGAAAAAACTCGCGTGGACTACACAGTTGTACCGGGACCCCTTGTACCGGGATAAAATGTAGCCTATATCACTCTGCAGCTTATGAACTATATCCACGCAAAAAATTATAACGGTACCGGTACAACTTTGTCGTCCACGCGAGCGGAGCCGCAGACAGAAAGCTAGTTTATTATATAAATGAAATTCTAGCAGAGCCGATAAAGAAAATTAATTTTCTTGAAAGCAACTATTACAAGAATACAGAAAATGGGAATAAGGAAGCAGAAAGAAAGAATATAATTTTAGTATATTCAAGACAAGCATATAACGCTCATTATTTCAGATTGTGTCTTTGACAATCCGCATAGAAACGACAGCTACAACGATACGCTTATTGGATTTCATTTCTTATTCGCTTATTAACTGTCTACGGCTTTCTTATGTTACTTATTTTCAAGAATAAAAAAGTCACTTAAAAATAATTGCGTATTGAATGGTTTTTCAACTATATGTTTTATAGTCTATGAGCTAGGAACGTTTCAATAACAATAATAATAGTAAGTAAGCAAGTATTATGCTTGTATTATGGGGTACTAGACAACTGATATACATACTTAAATGTTCTTTTTTTACATATATACATATATAGATACTTCTACATTCAGACACGAACCAAATATTTGTCTTCTCTGATAGTATGCAGTACATGCTATGGTACCGTAAATTGTAGTGCGTCCGATGCGCACATCGAAAAAAAAAATATTAAATTGTTTGCTGGCCGGAATAACAGATTAATTTTATTATATTCATATGTGTTTACTTCGTAATTTATTGTGCATTCACGGTCTTTTTATAATTAAGTTGGTAATGTAGTTACGTTGTTACTCGAATGGTAATATATCAATCAATAGTTCTTCAATACCAAATACAACGTCCAAGATATATCAATATACATAAGTGTGATGAAGCTTACAGCAATTTATAAAAGAATAATTTTTAATTTAAGTGACTTTTTAAAATTATGGTGTACAATGACATAAATCAATGCATCAATGTTAATTGAATTTTATAGAAAAAACAATAAATTAGTTTGAAAAGTCACAGTGACTGACTAGAGCGAAATTATGCCATTTATAAAAAGAAAAATTTAATATAATATGTCAATGATGCCGTATCCAAATGGTAATAACGGGAACCCTGAAAAATGATTCAGATTATACAACCGTCTGTCATAGGGCTATCGTTTGTACCGTAATAGGTAGACACTTGAAACCTTCAGTGTGTATATTAAAATTATAATTATTATAATTTCTAGCGTCATCTAGTCCCAAAGTAAGCAAATATTATGCTTGTAATATGGGGTACTAGACAACTGATATACATACTTAAATATTTTTTTTTTATAATATATACATATATAGAATATATAAAAGTATATATAGTTTTATAATATATACTTTTATACCCAGACACGGAACAAATAGACATGTTTATGCACACAAATATTTGTCCCGGGCGGGAATCCAACCCGCGACCCTCGGCTCCGTAGGTAGGGTCTCTAACCACTCGGCTAACCGGTCAGTCAATATTGTACTGTGACAAGCTGTTTTTATTATTACCTACAGCATACTACCCATAAATGCCCGATCTTCAATTAGAGATTTTATTACATGCCTTGTACAAAATCGGCTATTGCCATTCTTTCTGTTTTTACATTCAAACCGATTAATTTTCGATTTTCACTCTGAAACCTAAAATCAGCAAACAAAATGGAATTTCCAAACTTCGAACGTTAGCAGATAAATTACCCCGATCGTAAGGCACTCTAAAATTCTCCAAATTCCAACAAATCGTAATCGACAGTACCGTTCGCATATAAAATTAAAAGAAATTGTTTATAGCCCACTTTGCACCTGTATCAAAATAATAAAATTGTTTATGTTAAATAAATGAAAAATAAATAAAATTAAAAAGAATTTACGAGTTAAACTAACTTTTTTACAATTAGTAAAGGAGGAAACCATTTATAAATCATTTCAGTGAATCGAAGTGAATTGAAGTTGAATTCAATGAAACAGTATCTACCCTTATATATATCACTCTAGTGTCTCTCTGTCCGTCCGTCTGTCACAGCCAATTTTTTCTCCGGACCTACTGGACAAAAGGTTAAAGATCGGTACATATACAGAATTTGGGAACCCAACCACGGACGTATAGTCTATAAACGAATTTCCATTTTGGAGTATAAAGTAGATGAAAAATAAATTTTCATGTGCATCGTTTGCCATATTAAAAGAAAATATTAATGTGTTTTATTCATAAATTTAAAACGCGTGGTTTAAAAGATATTATCCCAAATTTTACCCCCTTTCTCTCTTAACACCCACACTGCTAACCTTAAAATTAAAAAAATAATAATAAATATGGCTTGGGGAAAAGGCAACACAGCAAATTTAAAAAAAATGTTGTATTATGTTCCATATGAAATAAAAGTATAATTTATTTTATATTTTATAAGCATTGTTTAAAGGACATTAGAGAAAATATACGTTATTTGACCTCCCTCTTCTTATCTTCAAAACTGCAGAGTCCAATATTTTGAAAAAAAAATACAGTTTTAGAGTTTCACTTATTTATTACAGGAAAATTTAAATGATAAACGAATCAACATTTGCAAATTAAAAAAATTTTAAAAAGTTTTTCGTAAGTGCCGTGTCGGTTGTAAAATATGAATTATATGTATGTATTATAAAAAGTACATACATAATCATATATACATATACCATGCCTACTTTGGGACTAGACAACCTTAAATTAGATGTCCCAGGTATTTTTATTGCTATAGTATCATATAACATATTATATGAAAGTGCTCGTTATGAGAAATGAATGGTGTTTTTTTTAAATGTTCTAAAACGAATAGTTTGATAGCTATTGAAGAAAATATATGATAACCGACCATTTCCTTCTTTATCTTCGAAATTTCTAAGTTCGAAATTTAAAAAAAAAACGGAATACAGAGCCTCACTCGTAATTTACAAGAAAACTAAAACGAAAATCTTAAGTCGTAAATCGTAACGGAAAATATTGGTGCAGAGAAAAAATATTGAAAGAAATGTGTTGATAAATTTGTTAAGAACTTTTTTTGGTGGTTGCTACTGTAACCTAAGTCTTATGCAAAGGAGTAGGATAGAACTTAGAACCTGAAAATTCAGCTTAAAAAAACGTACTAGGGACGTGATACTTTATAGTACGGAACCTATGGCTCAACTTATAAAAGAAGGAACAACATAACAAGAAACAGGTTAATTATATTAAAAAAAATTTTAATAAATTACTTCAGATAAACCTGAGTAAAATAAAAAAATAAAACAATAAGAATCGAGTATGTGGGCACTCCGACTACTATTCCAATCCACTAGGTGCATAACATAAAAGTACACTAGGCCAAGCGGATTGACTTCTCACCCATCACTTAAGTTAGGTTAGGAAATTCGTACTTTCTTTTAATTTGCACTAAGGTGTATAAACACAGTGTTTTCAATATTTGGCTTTTTTTTTGTGATAGTGTTACTTGTTATTATGACGTTCTTTTTACGGATTGGCGGCTTTGTAAGTTATTGTTCGTTTTTAATATTGATTTTAAATATCAAGTTATTTGATTTTCTTTTGCTATTTTTGTCGGCGTTTTATTGGTTTTCTTGTGTATACAGATATTTGTGTGTTGTGTGTGAGAGATAGATTTGATGTGTTACTCACAGTAAAATACGCCAAGAGACATTGTTTAATAAAAAAAATCACCACAAAAACTGAAAAGTTTACAATAATGTTGAAGTCATATTCCCTCTTTTTAAAATCGACCCGAACCTACTCTACGCAGGCTCGACTCGTACATGACCGGTTTTTATACATAATTTTCATTTCTCATATATCTCCGTCCGTTGAACTATCTTCGTGCAAAAGATCACGACATTCTATGTACTATATTAGTGAACAAAGGATATACAAGAATAATATATTAGAATTGGGTATTTGATTAATATTAAATTTATATTTATCAAAAAAATATAAAAATAGACTTCATATGATAACAAAATTTATAAACTAAATTATATTCGGTTGAGAAATATGGAAATTTTGAGCTATTAAAACTCTATTTATGTCTCTTTATTGCAAAACGATGTTCAACATTATTTTAAATAACCTGACAGTCACAGGCTAGTACACCGTGGGGTATTGCCTTCTCTGTCTAACAGGACATTTTGAACATTCACAACTTTCTTAATAATGTTTTTTTTTTTTTTAAATTATACGTTATTTAGAAAACACATTCACATAATATATTTTTTTAAATAGTCTACTAACCTATATTTTTAGACTACATATATTACGCGTACAATATCGTTTAATTTATCTAAACAATGATAATAATAATGTTTTAAATAAAATATCTATTTTGCGAACGGTACAAGTTTGAAATAAATCTGATGGAATGGAGATGGCAATCAGGCGACGTTGAACGTTCTTAAACTCAAATGGACCAACTCTAAGGCGCTAATCTTTTCAGTCATTTGCCACGACTGCACGTCCGGATCCAGAGCTGATAAAGCCGGCGCCAGGGACGAAAGAACCGGATCAGGTGACACCAGCCCGTCCTGGAAGTACAAGTACTTGCGGCAGAGGTCCGGTTTTATCGTATACGTTAAAGGGACGAATATTTCACACTTTTCTATAGGGAATCTCATTGAATGGATCATAAACCTTTATGAATGTTAGACCTTGGTCGTTCGCATATGTACCCCATCTTTTTCAACCTATAAAAAACTTTTATACTGAGCGTTAAACTAAAAATCATTTTCATCACTATAAAGTGAGATTTATGTATGACTTTTTGTAAAACTATCAGTTACGAAAATAATAATATTAATAACAACGTTTATTTCAGACAAGCTCTATATTGTTTTAGTAACTTGTGATGTAGTTAGTATGAAATTGAAAACACATAATTTTAATTTTTTGCAAAGTTTCAATCAATCAAATATCTTTATTTCGTAGTTATATAAGATAATCTTGAAATATGTCGCAAGACTGAATTGTGCGGAAGAATGTTACCACAAAGGCAACCACCATACCAGCATTGGCGAATCCCATCGATCCACAAACAAACTCTGGATACTGTTGGCGCTGCCAAGGAGACGGGCCAGTAAAGAAGCGCTCCGTTTTCTCGTAGTTTTATAAAATTACTGAATAATATACTTTCAGTTTTCTTTTTTCAAGAACAAATAGAAAAGCAAAGACATCAAAGTCTGTCGCGTCTGTCTGAACGCGATAAATTCAAAAACTACCAAACCTATTATATATAATACGAGTCAAGCCCTTTCATATAATACCCATATTGAGGGAGTTGTGAGAAAATATGTAAAACGCCATTTTGTGGTGGCGGCCATCTTGGATTTGAAATTTGTCATAGAGTATAGTATTCTACTAGTCAATCCCATTCATTTCATACCCTTATTGATGGATTTGTGAAAAAAAATATGTTATTGGCCATTTTGTGGTGGCGGTCATCTTGAATTTGAAATTTTTCTTTGTGTATAGTATTTTACTGGTCAAGCTTTTTCATTTCATACCCATATTGATGGAGTAGGGAAAAAATATGATATCCGCCATTTTGTGGCGGCGGCCATCTTTTCCATTGCCATTTTCATCAAACATAGCTAAGAACATTTCCGACTAATTCACCTTACACAATAAAAAAACAAAAATGAAATCGGTTCTTTAGCTTGGGAGCTACGATTCCACGGACAGATACACAGATACACACGTCAAACTTATAACACCTCTCTTTTTGCGTTGGGGGTTAAAACACTCCAAGTAGGATAAACATAATATGTGACCTTTAAAACCAATCCACATGCTCGATGCAACAGACACAACACTACGACAGAAAAAAAAATGTAGGCATATAATATGCTCAGCTATCCGAGCGATACCGGGCGGGTCGCTAGTTCATTTCATAAATGAAAGTTTCCTACGATAAAGTCACTTTGAGAAATAATAATCACTAGGTGTGTTGCTATCACACAACTGATTATATTATCGTCACGCAACATTGTCTGATGACTTTCCTATAACGTATTAAAAAAGATTAAGTTCAGACTAAAATAGAAATGATGCAATTGAAAGAAAAATTGTGATGACCCGAAAATGTTTGTAAAGAATACAAGAAAATATTTATGATGAATGTATGACATCAAAATATGTATGAGGTATACATAATTTGTAATAATTTTGATTTAATAGGAATATTAGGTGATATTAAGAATGAGGCAGGTCTTAGTCAGTTGTAATGTAACTGACTGACCGATTGGTTTAATGGTTAGAGACTCTAACTGAGAGGCAAGGGCGGCAGGTTCTTTTCCCGCCCGCCGCCGGGAGGAATATTTGTGTGCATGAACATGTCTATCAGTTCCGTGTCTGGGTGGAAATAGTAGATTGTTACACAAGGGGAGCGAGGGTGCCATATTAGAAAATGAAATTGAAAATATGGGACCTAAACCAGCATTAATTTTGTTTATTGCGTTGACTTTGAAGTTTTATTTTTTGACAACTCCAAAGGACCGTAGATGTATTTGATTGTAATTTGAATTTTATTAGTTCACATGTTCCTGAAAAAAAATGTCCTTGACAGACAGACAGACGGACAACGAAGTGATCTTATAAGTGTTTCTTTTTTTTTCATTTTAAAGTATAAAACCCTACATGACGCATGAAACATGACGCTTAAGATTTTTTGAAAAACGGTTTTTCTTCAAAAACGGTTATCTTGTAACGGACCGTCACAAGATACGTAGTTAGGTGGACATGTGCGACTATGGTGACACCCCATCCATGTAATGATAAATCTATGCTATAATAGAACAGAGTTTCTAAAATACCGATAAATGTACATACAAAAGTTCATTATAATATATATATATATATATATATATTATTATATTACTTAATTTTATATTTTTTACTTTATATATACTTTAATTACTTTTTAAATAATTAAAACATACAAAAGTTAGACATTTTTTGCGAAAAATTAGAATAAATTACGAATCACGCGTAAATACTTTAATTTATCATAGATTTAAAATAGATAAAAGTTTTATTTAGGCTAGGGTTATGTTCAAATTATTTTCACCATGTGAATCAGAGCGTTTAAAAGTAATTGGATTTAGGTTCAAAATGTGCTTAAGAGTATAGTTTTGAGTACGCGAGCTGTCAGCGCGTACCAAAATGACCGGGTTAAAGGTTTAGCAATTCTAAGTAGTACTACCTAAATTGCCACAGAGTAAAATAAGTCGTCTTATTTTAGTCACTTTAGAATGCATTTCATTATGTTTATGACAGTGTTTGATCGTTTTTTTTTAAATTCAGTGGTTTCCGCGGCGTAATAAAAAAATCACATTGAATTAGTTGTTTATTACTTTTAATTAAACTAATCGTTTTAATGAAGTTTTTGACAAAGTGATTCAGATTTCAAAAAGCAACCTAATTTTAAAACTATTATATGCTGATAAGTTGTCATTATAATCGATAGTTTTATGTATAACTAAGATTAAAATGATATCGCTTAAAGGGATAGTCTTTCTATTTGGCATCGTTATCTCCGATTCAATGTCTCTTCCTCGACTTACTCCTCAGTGACAGAAATGACAGGAGCAAATTCCCAAAAACACCTATGAAATGCTCCTCGAAAGAGGTTGCGGGCCGTGTCTATTTCTACTTTTATGAGGAATATGTTCTAAAACCAAAATTTGCGTGTGTGTATTCCTTTTTTGAAAATCGTATTAATATAGAATTTACGAATAATTACTTTCTGAACAAAAATTCGAAGAAAATCATGTTTTTGTTAAATTTATAATAAAACAACTAAACAAGATATATATAAAAAAAAAAAAAAAAACAAAAACACGCCGCCCTATAACAGGTCTTCACCTATTACATATAATTTTTTCTGTAGAAATCAGTCAAGGAATTGAACGAGGAACAAACACGGGCTGAACCCTCTTTTTTGGATGGGAAGCGTACCGCCTTAACATCAAAGCAATTCATTTAATCAATTCTATCTGATAGCATTAATTAAATGCAGACAGACTCTTCTGCGCAAGTTACTAGAGGCACTAAACTCAATAGCTTGTCTGTCACTAACAGTCTTTGAGAATAGGTACTGATAGGTATCTATGCGTCTGTACCGATTAATTACTCATGTGTCTGTGCTATAAATTACTATACAGAATGTTTTTTTTTCTAAAATAGTAAAGTATAGGTATATATTAAACCGTAAGAGATATGAGGAACCTGTATTTAAAAATATAGCTCTTTTTTGATAAAAATGAAATCTGCATATTCAGTTTTTTGATGTTTATGAATGAGTCGTGGAAATTGTAATAAAATTTTTCATTCTTATTCTTATTCATATTATTCTTAATCAATCTTATTGTAACAGGAACAAATCATTTTATTGGACCAAAAAATCCGAACACGAAAAATTGGTTAGATTTTGAAGAAAACTTTTGTTATACATCTAGGAATTATTTGATACTAAAATACCAGCTATGAACTATTTTCCATTAATGTTAAATCACAAAATCAATAAAAACATTTTAATATTACAATTCTTTTGCTTGATTTAATATTGGTTCATAAAAAAATCCGTTGATTTACAATAAGAAAGCAATATTTTCATTACGATCTCCTTTTGTTTGACATTGTGTTTTCTTTATCTTCGCTAAGTCGTTATTCAATCCAGAGAAAGTTTATCCAAAATTTAAATGAAGCGTATTTTATAAAGTACCGCAACCAATAAACGCTCTAAACTGATAAAATTTAAAATAATCACAATGTGTAGTGTGAGATGTGAAATCGCAAGACATTTTATAATTTAATTCATAATTTTCGACAAGATGGTTGTTTTAAATCCACACAAAAAATCTACAACGACTAGAGAAGAATTTATCGTAATTGCCGTATTAGGATACTTAGAGACTTTTTCGAAACTTTCTTTAAATGAAGCTGCAAATAATACAAGGAATTTAGAAATTAACAGCAAGAAAAAATATTATAAGTCTGTCATTACAAATATTATGTAGTTAGACGCGCCACTGTTGATTGAAATTTTTTACAATCAATCATATGACTGATGAAAACTATTTTTCGAATAATGGAATATATAATCGCAAAAATAATCACTACTGGTCACAAACCAATCCCTTATGAACGACAGATTCTCACAATCAATTTAAGTTATGCGGTATTAGATAATAAAATTTCCGTCACGATCTCCTGATATGACGCTTCTAGACATCTCCATTTGATGCTATTTAAAAAATGAAGTAACAACAATATATACAAACATAATACAAAAATAGATACAACACATTAGAATAATATTAATAATACCTTGGACATCCCCAGAATAATGAAGTAGTCTTCATTATATGAATAATAATAATAATACCTGATACAGCCCACACAACACCATGCAGTCCCAAACTAAGCAAAACTTGTATTATGGGTACCAGACAATTGATATACATACATACTTAAATATTTTTATAATATATACGTATATAGATATTTCACACCAAAACACGGAACAAATAAACATGCTCATGCACACAAATATTTGTCCCGGGCGGGAATCGAACCCGCGACCCTTGGCTCCGCAGTTAGGGTCTCTAACCACTCGGCCAACCGGTCAGTCATGAATAATAATATATTCATCACCTGTCGCTGCGAAAAGCGACGCGTGGTGTACTTAAACGTGCTCAGCTGTGTATTTGAGAAAACGAGGTCACTTTGAACACTTATTTTAATATTATTATGCAATCATCTTTAGCGGCTGGACGTTATGAAATATTCTTAGAAATATTTTAAAAAATTAATTAAAATTCACTAAACCTTTGTGCTACGTAAGTGCATTACTTACAGAACAATTTTTTTTAATTTAACCAACATTACGTGTTTACATTTTTTCGGTCCAAGAGAATGATTTGTTCCTGATAATAAGAAGTAGATTGGTGAAAAAAATTCACGAATTTCATGACTTATCTAACACAGTTTTCTCGTATCTCTTACGGTTTAATATAATACCTAAACATTTTAGACATTATGTATATCGTAAGACAGAGTATATGAATATACGTATAGTTGGGTTCATAACTCATCAAGTAAATAACATATAATTTACAAAGTCCTACAATTTGAGAGATAAAACTTTTTTTTTGGAAATTTTTCATTTTTAGGGTCCGTTAGCTGTTAAATGTTTTTATTTTGGCCAAATTAGCCAAATATCGAAAATGTATTTTTGAATAAAAATAATAATAAAATATGCCTCTTGCGAATCGACTACTAACACAGACACATTTAAATATTCATAGGTAGATATTTAATTTTATGCAGCTCGCCCGGTCTGCCTGTCGAGATTAAATAATGTTATTTTCAGAAATTTTACGATTTAATAAGTACTTAAAATAAAAAGACAGCAATATGCATCTGTTTGTTCTCAGCAGTTCCTTCACGTATTGTACTTACTGAAACTGCCACGTGTACCCACTTTTACACATGCGCACTGATTTATACATGATCAAATTGATTAAATAATAATAATGATAAATTAAAAAACACTTTATAAACGTATAAATATTAATAAAATAGGTATAAAAACACGACACAATAGACGTCTCGCGCTCCTCACTATCGAAATGAAATACATTATGTTTGTTGTCAGGTTCACAATCTAAATTGACTTCAATCACTACATAATGTTCAATAAAGTAGGTTTCGATTGATTTGAGACACTGGCTATGTGATGAATGTGATGAGATGTTTTATCATTTTTAGGCATGGACGTATTTTTAGGTTATTTCGCGTCATCGTGTCAATGTGTTCTGCGCATGCGTTGAATGTCATTCATTCAATTCCCCTTTTTCGGCACACGGAAACCGGTCGCCATTCACTAGATATATTACGCTAAATTCAACAAACAAATAAAATGTAAATAAATAGGGGCACAAAGTTGAGTTGGCTGCACTTTTACAATGATTATATTGTTGCACAAAAGATGCGATGGAGGGAACAGATGCAACCTTAGCCTATTTAGAGTTGAGTGACGCAAAAGAACTCATAATATCACTTTGTTGCCACCCGTCTGCATGTTTGTCCGTCCATCTGTATTTACACTTTTTTCTCAAAGGTATAACTAACTAGCATATCGTCCGCGGCTTCGTCCGCGTGGACTTTCAGTTGTACCGGGAGCGCTAAAGAAATGCATCGCTTTAGGACATTGTAAGACTTTCTAGAAACAGCCCATTATGTTCCACTGCACGGCCTCAGGCTTTCTCCAGGGTGAGAGGAATTGAAGCTTAATCCACTACGCTGCTCTAGTGCGGGTTTGTGAATTTTAACGACAGCCATCTGATGATGGCAACTGGGATTGATTGATCCCATTGACCTACAATCTAGAAATTTGGCATAAAGGAATGTATAACTAAAAAACTTGAAATTATGAACTTATAAAATGTTTTTTTATTATTATGTTCAAATGTGCGTGCGTTTCAACTACAAATACGTTAAAATAACATAAATTATGTTCGTGTCGTGATAGCTGTGTGGTGGCGAGCCCGCTTTTTGTTTAGAAGGTCGTGGTTCCATTCCCAGGGCATGTACTAATGATTTTTTTCTGACTTAAGAACATATTATCACTGACTCCGTTCCTCAATACCGGTTGCCATCATCAGATTGCAGTCGTTAAAATACACCAACCGGCAATCAAATAGCGTAGTGAATTTCAAGCTCCAAGCATCTTTCCCCAGGGAAGACTTGGAAGTAGGCAGGCATAATGAGCTGATATCCATGGAACATAACTAAAGCCAAAAGCTATCAAAAGTGAATCCGTAACCGAAGAGTTGATAAAGTGATAAAGCTGTCACCAACTACTTATGGGGTTTATCTAAAGCCATGAAATCGCAGCGAATTAATAAACCTTATCAGTGAATACCTTTTGCAATCGTGTGATCGACGTATTAATTTCGATTCTTTTTAGATTTTTGTTTTTTTTTATTTGGATAATTCACAGTTTTATATGTATAAGGGAGTAATTAATTTCATGTGGTTATAACAATACTGTTCTAGAAGAAATGTGAGTAAAACTTAATAGATTTATTTAAATATCGTTATAAATTATAATACAAAACCTTATATATAATCCGCAATTGAACGAAGAGATGAAACTGACTTTTTTCGTCAGGCGCTTTACTCGTTTTCATCAAAGTTAGAGTCGTCGTTCAAGGAAGAAAGTAAAACCTTTTTGAAATTAATGGCCCAAAAGAGCCATTTTCGGATTATTTTAACAACCAAATTTTACTCGGCTTAAACTCAACAAAAATAGCTTTTTACAAAAATATACGCTGGCGATACGATTGTATCCGCGGACGCGCAAAGGCATTGATCCGGGATAGTATGCTATCCGTTAATGCATGGGCCGATAATATTTCAACAATTAGTAGTATTTAGAATCCTATTGAGAACATTATTCTCTTTATAGTCGTGGTGAAGATAGTCAACACCATAGTATACTGTAAGTAGGAAACTGTTGGACAGTAACATGGAGAGAGTAATCATTTCAAAACTTTGATTTGAATTCAAGATTACAAAGGTAAAAGATAAATAGATACAAGTTAATCAGGGCAGCATAAATGGAAAAGTTTTGTAGTGTTGGTAATATAATGTTATTACAGTGAATAGAAATACCAACCGAAACGAATAAATTGGTGATTCTTGTTTTAAATCTGTCAATAAATAACAGAGTATAGTGGAGAGCCAGCCTTGCAATTGCCTTGGCCGGCTCCGACGATGTTGCTGCCACACACGGGATATACATATGTGATATTTTCAAGTGGAAAACATCCGTGACTGTTGATCATATAGTATTCTCCTTTCAAGATTTAAAAAAGAACTAAATTTTTGCTCTATCGTAGAAATAACCCAAGCAGAAAGGAATTGAAATTCGGAATTTCAGGAAACATTTTTTAGGTCAAACAAGGTACCCATTTTTTTTTGTTCGTGAGCTCGCTTCTTATTAAAAATTAAACGATAAATTTTCGAACAAATTTTCCAATAAAAACAAAAAACCCATAATTGTTGTCCCACACATATAAAAAATGAAGAGTATACATAATGAACCCTATATTCATTGATATATAAGTACTAAATACTAGATTTTTAGGTGACGGACCACGTAGGAAGTGCCCTGGAATATTCGGCGCTTTCGACCTTTTGGTCGTTAAAAAACTACCACACCCTAGAAGCATTCTAACGGCGAGTGTTTGGATCGTTTTGTAGACGACATTTATTGTTTCAGCGTTGCAGCGAATTTTAACTTTAACTCTAAGATAAAATGAAGCACTGGAGCTTAACTTTATTTTATTTTTGTTATATCGACCATATTAGTATACACTCCATGAAAATTTCATATGTGAACAATGATCAATCACTCATCACTAAAAACGCTAAAAAATACGTTTCTTGTATGGAAACCCCTTTTAACTTTTAACTATATTTTATTTTTATTATTTCTTGTTACAGCGGCGATAGTGATACACACTGTGAAAATTTCAAGTGTCTACCTAAGTATTATGGTTCAAAAGATACAGCCCTGTGACAGACGGACGGACGGACAGTGGAACCTCAGTAATAGGGTTCTTGTTGTTTCCGTGCCCAAAGGATTTTGGGTACGGAACCCTTAACTATAAAATTTCCTTTTCCGACTAGTAGGTAACCAAATTACTCCATAGTCGACGAAAGTATAGCAAAAAGTTTGTATCTGTTTGGGGGTTCGCTTTTTGTATTACGTCGATATTGGCGACCGCTTAGCCTAGTGGGTAGCGACCCTGCCTACGAAGCTGGAGGTCCCGGGTTCGAATCCCAGGTCGGGCCAGTATTAATATGATGAATATTGATACTGGTACCGGGTCTTGGTTGTTATATGTGTGTGGCGTCTTTGCAAAAATATTTATATATGTATATATTTTAAAGAATATTTAAGTATGTATATCAGTTGTCTAGTAACCCATAACACAAGCCTAATACTTGCTTACTTTGGGACTAGATGACGCTGTATAGGAAGTCCCATGTATTATTATTATTATTATTATTATTATAGGTAATCAAGCGCAGGATTTAATAATTATAAATTTTAGTATTGTAAACCTGCATGCACAAAGTTGTTTTTACGAATACTATAATTAGTAGCTACTTGTCAATTAATTCCGAAAATATCCAATTCTTCTATCTAAGTTAATCGAAACGCTCATATTTTCGCGTATGAAAACTTCATATATCCGGTAGAAAATGTTGTTCAAGCCACAGACCGGTTGATAACATTGAACCACAGACCAGTCAATCTATAGACCACGCTTTAATAAACGTCAGTACGAAAACGAAATCGCCAAAAAGTGGCGGGGTGCGGGGAGAGGTCGGCTAGTTTTCATTGGCTCGTTCAAAATTGACAATTTAATGGCTTCCGACGTGCTTCCAACTGACGGCCCACTAGTGACGTAGTTATGTAGTGTCACTCCATAGCCTTGGCGAATGCTACTCCCTGTCAAAGCGTGGTCTATAAGGTTGACTTGTCTGTGCATCGTTAATATTGCGGTGACACCATAAAGGTATATATACTAGCGTAAGAGAGGAACACAGTGTGCGAATGACATCCAGCTCTTTGCGGAAATCCTACATGCGAGAAAGAAATGCAAGAAAATCTGACATAAAACGTCTTTGAACACATTTAGTCTTCATTACTCACTTGTCAAAATAAGGTCCAGCTTTGTTTTCTATTTTGTGTTATAATCGTTTTGAATTCTACAAAAATTAATTCTTGTGATAAAAATGGTGTCGTGTTCAGTTTTAAATTGCACTGTAACATATGTTAATAATCCAAATAAAGAGACATTTCACCGGTAAGTACTGCCAATAACATATTGTTATCTTAATGCTTATTTTTATAAAAAGCGATCCTAAATTTACTTGGTTATACATCAGTAGTATACGGTAAGTACTTTATATTGTTAGTAATTTGTTATTTTAAACAATTATGTGTACGATACAAAAATATTGTGTAAAATTACAATCAAACAATTAAGCATAGGGATTGCATAAAATCTATCGATATGTCGATATTTTCAAATATAAATATTTTGTAAATTTGATATTACCTAATTGCACCTGTTCCACTGGAATGATGTCGTTAACTGTTTTTAAACATATTGTGAGGTTTATTTAGCCTGGCAGCACATTGTAAGAGAAAGTATGACATCTATACATATATACTACACATAGGGTGTATATGTAAATACAAGACTTTTTCAAATGAAAATATAAGATATATACACAATTAATTTTAATCGTCATTTATTTATGATTTAAAATCTGATGCTAGGTATATTTAATTTTAATCGTTATTTATTTATGATTTAAAATCTGATGCTCTATCTGCTCTCTGATTAAGAACGTCGTAAATAATTTAACTTTGAATGACGAAGTAACTGTATACAATAATTTAACCTCAATTTCCTCCAAGAAACTGCGGTGTTAAAAAATGATTCGTGCTAATGATGACTATTTCATAATATCCAGGTTTCCTGTAAACGCAATTACCAAAGAACAATGGATAAGAATGTTAAATAGAACAGGTTGGACGCCTCGAAAACATTCATTCGTTTGGAGTAGACATTTCAAGGAAGACTGTTTTGTCCAACGAAAGCACCGACGACTTTTGAAGAAAGGATCCATACCCACTGAATTCGTGCCGGTAGCGGTTTCTTTCTTTTTCATATGTGCTTACTTAGTACATTAAGTAGTATACTAACGCCGTAGTATATACTTAATATCTAAGATCAGAGCATTTATGCCAACTGTAATTTCTGTACAGGTCAATTTGAAGCCCAAGCGATCGGTGTCAGCCTACGTTTACCGGGATATATCACCAGAACCTTCAACTTTACGTCAACGTCACGGGCAGTAAGAGGCCGCCTGTCAAACCGCACGAAAATACATAAATTTCAATAAATTATTTCTCAGTCATTTATTGACGAATTTAAAAAAACTTTCACTGTTTTATTAGTTTTGGTTTATCTTTCAATTCTATCGAGTTAAATTGTATATTTTGAACATCATGAACTTCTCCATTGTAAATGTTTTTGTTTTGTACATTCTCATTTTTTTGTTTACAAAGAGTTAAAATTTTGTTGTTATGCGTTGCAACGTGACGTACTGTCATTAAAAATAAAAATTGTTTATTTATATTGTTTTATTTATTACTTGGCTTGTATTCAACTAAATATTAAAATTTCCATAATGATGTTAAAGCTTTCTTTACTTCTGCAAATTTTTTATTATCAAATGTTAACAAAAAAAAAATATTTATTGGAGTAAAGGAAATGGCATTTGAATTGACTGATTGATGATTTGTCATTTTAAATAACTAAAAGTTACTCAAAACAAAAATTATGTAGTATAGCAGATTCAAAATAATAAATGGGATTGCCGATTTCGACTTATGACAACGCGGTAATTTCAACGACACATTATCATGAAAGTACTACGTGCTATCGATAATATAAAAAACACCCATGCACATCACTAAAACTGGCTCAACCACATGTGAATTTTGCACACATACTCATTTCCGTTTCGGTCATGCGATGTTTAGATGTCAGTTGGTTTCCTACGCTAGTATATATATGTCTATGGGTGACACACGGACGTCAGAGAACCAAAAACAAATTGGGTTTTTAACATGTTTTTAATACGAGTATGTTTATATTACATTGATAGGGTATGTAGCTGTCATAGTTGTTACTCTAAGATGTGCAAAATATTTACTTAAAAGTGCAATATTAACATAAAATTACACTTTGAGCTAAATTCTCTTCAGCGTCCTTATGTTTTCCATGATGTCTCCACGTAGTTTTCATCATGCTAAAACAAATAGGCAAAGAAATTGGTTGTATGCCGCCCGTACGTCTTTTTCACGAAAGTAATAAAAAAAATAAAAATACGTTTAGATAAGAATATTTTTTTAAGTTTATTCACAACGCATATACAAACGTATTGTGATTTTTCACTTTTTTTGTGGTCATTAAGTTGAGTTGAAAAGGTTCCTAAAGACGCACCGAGTGGACGCAAAAGCCGAATAATGCGCTCTCACTTCGATAAGGTTGAGATCTAAGAGAGGTTGAGATAGTACTGTCTTTTTCCATGTTGATTTTCGTACTTCGTTCTTTTCCTTATCTTAACATCCACTGAATCACATTCCTATGGTTCTGTGATGGAAGTGTGGTTGAGTACTTATTGCTTGTTCGTTATTAGTTATAGCAGGAACGGCTGGGGCCGACCCGCTTTAATTGAATTCGTGATATATCGTTCTCCACGTAAGAGAAGAACGTATTTATAAATCACCGAGTAAGAAAGAGTCAAGAGATATTTAACGATTGCGGTTTTTTATTATTCAATAATTTTGTTAGAAGCGAGAAAAATTTCATAACCCAGTATTTATCAACGTTAGGCATTTCCTTTGGCAATAAATTGTGAAATTAATTTTATGTATGACAAAATGTTACGATGGCATTTTATTGATGAAGAAAAATTATGTGTAATTTTACAAGAGTCTTAAATCCAATTTATTTCGTAAATATTTGAAATTGTATTCAAATTCAAGTAATAAAAAAAACAGCAAATGTAAAAGAATATTCAGGGAACAAGTCTTGAATATGTTAAATATTAATGAATATATTAAATACATTGTAACTTTCCATAAAAAGTCAATTTGAATAATTCTTTCATTTACCGACTATAGGAAATACTGAAGTACTTTTTTTTTAAATAAACAATTCTAACTCAATAATTTTAACAATAAAAATAATAATAAAGTTCTTGAAAAATTTTATTCCAGAAATCGGTCGAGTGGTTTGAGACCCTGACTGCAGAACCAAAAGTCACGGGTTCGACTCCCAAACGGAACAGATATTTGTGTACATGTATTTGTGTTTGTGCTACTCTTACTAACACAGCATTAGGGCCACAAACGTCACAAAATTTTTTCGCAGCTTGCGTTGCAATTTTTTTTATAGTAAAATTTTAAAGTGTATCGAATTTCTTCATTAAATTCACTCATTTTAGCAGAAAGAAAAATAAATGAAAACCGGCGGGAAACAATATTTTCCTAAAATGTTTCTTTTTCTGAAATGTAACCTTTTTAATGGTATCAAAATCAGCCATGTACAACTAGTACAGTATATGCCAAAAGATTTTGTCCGCGACCTAAAATTATTTATATTTAAAAATAAACATCAAAGATATATAGCAACATATAACAAAAATATGCAGATCTTTAAATATCCCAGTCTACTCAAATGACGCCGGATCCAACTATCAATTGTTCTTACCCTGACAAAAAAAGATTCACTTGAAAAGTTGATAAAATCTAAATAAAAATATTATCAAACATTATTGTAATGCACCTAATAGATACTACGGTAAAAATAACCCAAATTACACTACACGCAAAATAAACATACAGAAAGAGCACTTATGACACTGCAGTTACTGCGGCTTCGCAAGCAAAAGCAAATTGACATAATCTTGTTACAATAACCACAACTTAAGAAAATCTAGGACAGACCTAAATTAAGTTTCATTAAATAAACCTTGTCTAAAGCATTGAGACGATTGGAATAAAAACGTGAAGTTTGAGTACCTTGGACACTAGGAGACAAGGCATACCAAGTATTAATGGTAATGAAAAGGTTCAGCAAAAATGACATCCAGTCCAGAACGTGCGTCAGTATTTCGAATAGTTCACCCTGACTTTGTACAAAGTAGTTAATCTCAAAACTCAAATATACGTAATAATATTATCGGGGACATCCCACACAGCGCCATCTAGTTCTTAACTAAGCAAAGTTTGTGTCATGAGTGCCAGACAACTGGTATACATACTTAAATATTCTTTATAATATATATATTAAATATAAAATATATATATAAATATATATATAAATATATATTTTACACCCAGACACGGAACAAAAGACATGCTCATGCACACAAATATTTGTCCCTGGCGGGAATCGAACCTGCGACCCTTGGCTCCGCAGTTAGGGTCTCTAACAAGTAACCACTCGGCCAACCGGTCAGTCAATAATTGCGAACTTCTAAGAAATAAGAAGTAGAACATCAACAACATATTATTACGTCTGTCTATTCCTAAGATTAGACTTGCGTCATTTTTATAAAAATCGTCGTTTTCTACCGTTCACAGCATCTGAATCCAATGGTTGGTTATGTACCGATCCCACATCATTTTTAAAAACCGGTTTTTAATATCGATGATAAAATATATTAAAGTCACGATATCGTTTGCGAAAGCGCTTAGGTCTATATTATTTTTAACAACAATCTAGAAAAAAATTTTTTGTCCTTGGTAGATCGAATAATTTACGTTGATTCGAAGTCAATGGCTTTGTTTCGGCTGACCGATTCGCTGAGTGGTTGGATATTTTGACTGCAGACCCAAAAGTCGCAGGTTCCATTCCCGCCCGGGACAAATATTTGTGTGCATGAACATATCTAGTCGTTCCATGTCCGTCTGAGTGTGAAATATCGATATATGTGTATGTTATAAACAATATTTAAGTGTGTATATCAGTTGTCTGCCACCCATAATACAAGCTTCGCTTAATTTAGGACTAAATGGTGCGGTCGGTGTGCAATATCCCAGGTATTATTATTATTTATTTTATTTATTTATTTCCTTGCAATTTGTTCTAAATTTATTGCTCTCAAATACGTCTTCGTAAATGTTTCCAAGTGTCCAATTAAGTCGACTTCGTTAAAAGTCACTCCATTATTTTCCCTTTGATTGTAAATTGATGCTCATTGCAGATTTCAAGTACATTATAGCTCTTACGTAGGACTTGTTGCGTAAGCATAAAGGGGCAAATGTCTTTAGTAAAATTTTGTTAATTATATAAGCTTTTACAATGTAATTACTGTTTTAACTCTTTCAAATATTTGAATATAATTTTATAATGGTAATAAAAATACCTAGCACATCTCATATAGCGCCATTTAGTCTCAAAGTAAGCAATTGAAATGTTTGCATTATGGGGTACTACACAACTGATATACCTACTTGAGTATGTTTTATAATATAAACCTAAAGAAATTTAACACCCAGTAACGGAACAAATGGACACTTTTATGCACACAAATATTTGTCCCGGGCGGGAATCGAACTCGCGAGCTTTGGTTTTGCAGTTAGAATCTCTAACCATTTGGCCAATCGCTCGGTCCAGCTAATTTTCAATAATATAATATAGATATAATATAATGACATAGTTACTGACGAACCTTTGAATATCGAATCGAAATCGAGCAATGTCGAATGTGTAGACAATCTAGTGTGTAACATTTTTTTTTGTTGCAACGAATGTGAGACTGGCGACATTTCTGAGGTATACAGGTTAACAGGTAGGTACTTATTTAGGCGTCTTTGTTATTTTTAATGTTGGTTGGTGTTCAGCGAAGCAAATCAAACTATTACTTAGAACAAAAATTTGATGACGTTTTTGCACAACTGTTTCATATAATAAACATAATGTTTTAGAATAATAAACAGACATAACTCCATATATTTTTATATTTTCATTATTTTTTTATTCCAAGTTTTATCTAATACGTGTATAGACGAAAAACAATATCCGCAAAATCAGCATAACATGGTGACCGCAACATCCTATGAAGTTGCGTCTCTGTTATCAGCATCTTAGCGACTCGCGCGCAGCGGTCTAGCACACTCGCGGTTCGTGTAAAAAAAATACGAAATAAACCGTAATACGGTAAAAAAAAAATTAAAAAACTGCAAAAAATATTAATCCAATTAGTGACAGTGTTACCATTAAGTGACGTTAAAGACGACCATTTTCGTTTGTGTTAAGATGTTCATTAATTATTGTACTAAGTTAAGCGGAGTTAAAATTTTGGTAAGATGGGTTGTGCTATTAACATGTGATAATTTATGGTTTTTTCAATGTAACGTAAAAGTATATATTACTCATTTGTATAATTTGTATTGGATTGATTTTACGCCTGGACATAGCAATATCGCAGAATAGGTAATAGTTAATAGGTACTAAAAATGAAACACGACTTACTGAGTTTTTAATACGTCTTAAGATTTATATTTTTTATTCTGTTTCTATAAAATTTAGACTCAAACTGAAAACTGTAATAAACAGCAAAACTTATACCGATTCAAAAAAATATATATCCATTTCTAATGAAAAACAAAAGCTTATATTAATTTAATATCTAAATAAGAACTAGAAATATTTACAAAAACTATATAAAATATGCAAACGTACTCGTATACTTCATACATACAATAATATTTAAACATAATATACAGTATATTGTTAATTTCAGTGTATTTGTTTTCTAAAATTACTTATTTCATATAATTAAACCGAAAATAAACGTTAATGTTGAAGCAATATATCAAGTCTAACAAGGTGATTCATTAAAACTGGAATCCATGCGACATTGTACTAAAATTTAAAAAAAAATATCAATTAAGCAGAATTCAATACTCACTAATTACATAACTTGTTATTCGATTGTAATTTGTACGCTTATTCTAATATCTATTTAAAAATGTTGCAAAAAAAAATTGGTCCGACAAATCGCGATTGTATCGGTTGCGGATCCAACTTCCTAAACCAAGTGACACAATGATAAAAATTAATGATATTACAGGGCAAAACATTACCAAGAAAAAAAATTATAGATCTGTACTTCTAAACTTATAAAGAGAAAATATTCGATTAATTTTCTCTTTGTTCCGGATATTCTTTCACCTATAGAAGGCCACATTATTAGCAAGTAGGTAATATGGGCTATATTTTATATGCAAACTAGCTTTCCGCCTGCGGCTCCACTCGCGTGGACTACACAGTTGTACCGTGACTGTTGTAAGTTTTTGCATAGATATAATATAGTTTATAAGTTGAAGAGTGACATAGGCACCATCGGCTACTTTTTATATCAAAAAGGGGCCCGGTACAACCGTGTAGTTCACGCGAGCGGAGCCGCAAACGGAAAGCTATATTCAAATGAGACAGCAATATCTAAATTTAAATGGACTCATACTACACATTTTCAAATTTGTACTAATATTTACTTATAGAGTCGGTTGCGTTTATTAACACCACTATCACCATTTATTTTGTCGCTCCCATTGCCGTATCTGTAACAACCTCAGCTTCTACTCCCACTACTGTTGTCACTAGAAAACGCATGCTTTGCACATTTTCAATTTTGTATCTTGTGGAACAGTTTTTGAATCTAAGATGTATTTTTGACTAGCTTTCCGCCTGCGGCTCCACTAGCGTGGACTACACAGTACCGGGACCCTTTTTTCTACATACTATATCTATGCAAAAAATTACGGCGGTACCGGTACAACTACGTATACTTCACGCGACCATGCTACTCGCTCATATTCTAGGTTTCCAAAGGCGAAAGAATTTTTTAAATATGTCTACAACTGTGTAGTTCACACAGGCGGAGCCGCGGGCGGAAAGCTACTAGTACCTTTATAGATTATAACCGGATATGTTCTTAGATAGCATAATCATCAAGATGAAGTGTTTCGTACTTTACCTGTGTCTAATAAGAGTATATCACCGATTGTTCTGTCATGGCGCGTTAAACTAACAGTCGTTTCAAGTAGGTATTGTTCGGAAGTTGAAGTCATCTGTGACTGGATGTCACGGTGGATGCATTTTACCGAGATTGCTATTCTGGCCGTAGATTACATTACTGATACTAATTAAACATATTGTCATGATGGCGGGTCCCGCGTGACGCTCCGTTAAACTCACGGCGAGTTTTTTAAAATTTCACTAAAACTGTTCATAATATCATTTTTGTAAAATCTGCACGTCATTTTAAGGACGTGTTTATTCATTTTGTCAAATTTAACTATATTTTTTATCACTGGACTGTCACGTCACTTATTGAAATAACCGTTGTCAATCGTACTTTCGTTTAAACTTAAAAATTTTGATCGTTCTCATTCCTTGCAGAAAACTCTTATAACGTATAACGAATTTCATTAATCGTTTATTTTTCACCAAACTACCTAACGTAAAACTAGTGATGGGCTATTAGCGTTATCCGTCTATCCACAAATGTTAACAATTTGGCAGACTATTTTTATTTTACTCGCAATTAAAGCAATGCTATACTAAAGTTCGCCATATAAATTAAGCCGTTTAAGTGCCAGATTGTTAATCCATTCGCAAATTAAAATCGTAATAAATTATAAGAATGACTGACCGATTAGCCGAGTGGTTAGAGATCGTAACTGCGGAGCCAAAGGTCGCGGGTTCGAATCCCGCCCTGGACACGTAATTGAAAACATTGTTGAATAGAGACACAGGCTGTTCTGAAACGCTCAATGATTTCATGACTTTGATCCAAGTACATTCAGCGCTTCAGAGCATCAAGAACTCTGAGCGAACGAACTTTTCAATGTAAAATTGTTAGTAATACCCCGTCAAATTGGTTGTACAGTACAGCGCAAAGGGACAATAGCCTAGTGGTAAAACGTTAGATTGCATCGCGAGAAATTCGGAGTTCGAACCCACCACTGTTCTCTATTGACGTAAACTGCTGCAGTTCACGGAAAATAATAACGAGTGTGACATTTCTCAGATTACAAAAGAAAAGGCAGATGGAACACTTGGAACACGGGAGTGATTAATTCTTTATTTGGGTTTGGGACGTAGAAGCGGTATACCCATACCTAGAGTAAATTAATTTGACAGCAGCGTTTGATTTTAATACAGTCATAAATGGCAGTTCATAGTATCGAAGCGACATTACGCAATATTGCGGGGATTGAAACCGGCGTGCGGGGATTTCTCGGGGGTGAATAACGGCTGAAGAGCGACGCGCTATGACCTTGTATACTGAAACTCGGACTAAAACTTCCCATCTTACACCAGCTAGCTATAGTATGAGTGGTTAGACGGTAAAACGCAGAAGAACGCTTCTAGTCAATTCGTACTTTAATGGGTGTACCCATTCAAAAACTTTTTTTTAACCTGGACGAATTTTCCTAATTAGTTTCAATTAGATTACGCTTTTCTTTGTTTTTTTGCGGTCTGCGAATTCAATTAAATTAGAAATTCTTACTATGTTTAGGCGCAGAAAAAATTTTTCTTTATCACTTGCAACTTTATCATTTTACAAAATTAGTGCGCGTGTAGGGTACATCAGTGTGTAACCTAGAACAAATTAATATTGAGAATAATGTTGGTGTTACGTGTCGAAACATTTTTTATATAATAATCCAAAAAAAAAATAGTTCCTATCTTCCTACAAGATGTGCATTACAAAATTAATACTATGTCCATAGCGAATAAGCATTTAAATGTAGAATAAATCTCACAGTGTGGATTTTCAAAATGTTAGAAATCCTAGAGAATTTTGGATTTAAAGTTTGAAAAAAATTATACCGTTAAATTCCATAAAAAAATATTTATTAAAGTAAAAAATTACTCCTTATTTTGTTTATTTTATCATCTTAATAAGTTAAGTTTATAATAAACTTGCCGTTAAATTTATAAAATATGCTATTTTTAACACCATACTGTTCTGATTCTGGTTTTGAAAAAAACTCGCTTGCACAGAATTTAATTACATCGAAACTTACGAACTTTAAAAACCAAAATTAGAACCATTTTCTGTTAGAAAGCACATATTAAGCAAATTTAACGACAATTTTACTATGTATTTACTAATCAAGATGGTAAAATTAATATATATATATATATATATATATTATATATACTGACCCTAGAGACCCTGACTGCGGAGCCAAGGGTCGCTGGTTTGATTCCCGCCCGGGACAAATATTTGCGTGCATGAACATGACTATTTGTTCAGTATCTGGGTGTACAAGTATTAAAATATAATATTAAAATATGTATATCAGTTGTCGAGTACCCCATAATACAAGCATAATACTTGCTTACTTTGGGACTAGATGAACTTTTGGTGAAATAAATTTTGTATCAAAATCAGTGGTATCGTCTAACTCTAAAAGGTTTTTTCGAGTACCTACATACATAACAGGTGGGTAAAGAAAATCAACAATTACGTTTAGCTACATGATAACAGATGTACAGATAAGTCGTGCCGCACTTCTTATCTCTTTTGTGTCGCAACCTTCAGGCTTTGTGTACAGTGACGATCTATATTAACAGCCGTCTCTTAAGTTTCCTAATAATAATCTATTCTAGAATAGCACGTAAAAATTTAAGGATGTTACTTCGTTAGATACTTATTTCTTAGGAAATTCCAATGAAAGGCAGATACCGCATATAAAAAAATTAAAGTCAATAAAGTTGACAAAAAGATCTGTTTCATTCGGAGCTATGTGTTTGTATATCTTATCAAAAAATAGTGAAAAATAGAAGTATCTTAGGCAAAATACACCTAGTTTTATTTTTTTAGTATCTATTGTACAAATATGATTTCTATCTATATTTTACAATATGAAAAGATCACACTGATTTGACATATAATAATAATAATAACGTATACATCACAACAACGTATAGGCCCCAAACACAGACAAGTCAACCTTATAGACCACGCTTTGACAGGGAGTAGCATTCACCAAGGCTAAGTAGTGACACTACATAACTACGTCACTAGTGAGCCGTCAGTTGTAAGCACGTCGGAAGCCATTAAATTGTCAATTTTGAACGAGCCAATGAAAACTAGCCGACTTCTCCCCGCACCCCGACCACTTTTTTGGCGATTTCGTTTTCATACTGACGTTTATTAAAGCGTGGTCTATAGGTTGACTGGTCTGTGGCCCCAAACTAAGTATTAGTAGCTTGTGTTTTTGGTACCGAGTATCAATATTCATCATATAAATACTGACCCGACCTGGGATTCGAATTCGGGACCTCCAGTTTCGTAGGCAGCGGTCGGCTGCTTACGAAAGTGGTCGTCAATATTGACAGACAAATGTCAAAATCAGTCAAAATTGGCAAACATCAGATGGCGTTAGAACAAAAGACCTACTCCGCGCAAATTTTTTGTCGAGATAGTGCTGCCTACGTCAGACGTCCATCTCTTTCACACATTAAATACGCGTAATATACCTATGTCTTTATTTAACAAAATGTAGGCAGCGCTAACTCGACAAAAAAATTGCTTGGAATGTCACTACCTTGACTGAGGAAAGTATTAGGATATGTGACAGTTTTGATTGACATTCTCTAACCAATCTTTATCCACCGTTTTCATATCAGAGGGAGTTTTTTTTTTCAAAATGGCGCATGTAGAATGTCGTAGTTCCATTGGTTCCATGTGGCCTTTATTAAACTCCATATTAACCGTACTACGTTGCCTGTTTTTATTATTTTTCAATAAAAAGAGTATAACTCTCATACACTAGACATTGGCAGAATTAACATAAGTTAGAACGCCATTAACCAAAAGAAGAAGAAGAAGCCCGCTTTATAAAGCAGAGTATCATATACACTTGACATTGGCGAAATCTATAAGGAAACGCCATTAACCCAAGAAATTGAATTGAACTGAATTTCATATCAGAGTGTTGTAATTGTTGAAATTAATGTATATTTTGTACAGCTTCAAAACACACCAGATTGTTGGAATTCTTAGTAAAACTTGTTATTTTCTTGATAGCGTATTTTTAAAGTACTGTACAATGTCCTAGCCCAGGCGCCCATACATTGTGAAACATCTCCTTTGTGGGTTTTGAGTCGTTGAGTATAGCATACGTGCGTCTTTTAGTCTGCAACATTTGAAGTTCGGTGGGAGGAGCCGTTAACTATTTTACCCCACATATACCCCACAAGAAAGAGTGCAGCAAAAAAACCTCCTAAAATCCAGTATAAATAGAGCCACCTCTAAAATTGATCAGTGGAGTAATGGCGACGATATAAGCTCGTAGTATAAAGTCTGTCAGTCTGTACGTCACAATCTCATATCTCTGTTGTGCTCCCACTGTTTCTGATGAAATTTTACTGGTTCTCCTTATATAACTAAACTCAAATTTTTCGTCGTTCACCTTCATGTTGTGTTACAGGTGGACAGATCTCAGAAAATTAATAAGAATTCTTAGGTGACTTTTAGTCGAACATTTTGCAAGTTATGAGTTCATCAAGTCGTTATTTATGTGTTCTCTTCTCTCTCATTTTTCAACCGTGTTAGTTACATGTGACTGACATAGATCTCCGTCCTTTTTCCAGTGATCTTAATGAAAGGGCAATGTCCATTGCGCCATACGAAATTACTCAAGTTATTATTACGTAGTGGTGGATCAAGCTCCAAGCCCCCTTATCCCGAGGAGAGGCCTAAGCCTCTGCAGTGTTTATCAAACTTCGTCGAATAGAACAACACAAAATCTGAAAATATTTTCGCGTAACTTTATTTCTGATAAGTATTAGTTTTTGGGCCAGTCTTTTTATTTTTATACAAATCAACAATAATATAGGTAATACTTAACTTTTTCTTTCACATAAGATGTCATTTCTGATTGGACGTGAAGAAGAAGGGTTCAGTTTTTGTCATTTTGGCTACGGAAAGACACGAAATAAAACAGGACGTAGCATAGTTATTAATTTACTCGGTTTATATAAATACTAAATAAAAACTATGTAATAATTCTTCGTCTTCTTCTTCACTTCATCAGCCCATTTTTAATGTAATGTTACATGTAATCATTACGAAAACAAAACTGTTACAATCGACTCTTAAAGAGGTTCTATATAATGTAATCTCGTTTACATTATTTAAAATATTGCTTAAGCCGTTTCGTGTGAAGCTAGTTTCAAAATTAACGGTTTTAATTTATTATTGCAAAGGTCCCTCGGTTAATCTTGACGTATTATTGCAAATTTAGATGCAAGTGTCCCACAGGAAGTAATTTGAACGGAATTCTACGTAATAGGGTTGCAGACCAGTAATAGCAGAAGCGACATTTTTAAGGCGCCCGCCGCTAGACCTTCTAGGTTGGGTCTCACACCGGTAGCAGCTTTAATTTGTTGCAGTTACAGCATTGATAATTAGGACTGAAATATTAAATGCAATCTTTAATTTTGTACGTTAACAGCAAGTAACAAAATAAACTTGTCTTTGTTAGATCGATGTTTGTGGCCCCTACCGAACATGGAATAAAATTTTTGCGTAATATGAATCCTGAAAAATATGAAACTCGTCGCTTGTCGCTTAGTAAATTCAGAGATAACGCGCGGGTACAATTTTCACTTAAAGTCGGTTAGTCGGGCCTCCCTGGACCGATTGTTATTTCTTATTTTCTCGATACCTCAGTCGACGTTCTTTCAAAAAATTCAAAATTCAAAAAGTTTTTATTCAATATAAGATGTTTGCACACACTTATTGAAAGTCGTAAAAATTGATTAGGTACCGGTTCAAAAACTAGGAGGAGAAGAACCGGCAAGAAACTCCTCTCTGTTTATTTTATTTAAATATATGTCTTTCTTAATTGTTTTTTTTTTTAATTTAAAGTCTTACAACTATTACAATGATGTCCATGCGCACTTATCATTTAAATACTCGGTAATACAATAGTAAGCTTTTTTCATGAGTTGGACTTTAACTCGCTTTATAAATTGATTAGAATTCAAGTCTAACATTTCTTTTGGAATTTAAAAACGGATACAATTTCCCATGAAAGAATTATTAACCTTTGAGAGCCTGAACCTGGGAATTGATAACAAATGCTTATGTCTTGTATTTAAGTTGTGGCCATCACCCACCCTAGAGAAAGCATTTATGTTTTTATGTACATAAATGTACATAAATAATTCGAATTCTACATTAGTCGAAGATGGCTGACGGTCTTGATTTTACTTTTGAGATACATTTTTGCATTTTTCATGTTCGATGTTGGACAATAAAGTATTCAAACACGGTCGTTTCAAAATGTGTAGCTCAAAAGTAATGTACTATGACTCAAAAGATAGGCTGTTTTATCACCTTTTCAGTGATGTTTTATTTAGGTCCGTAGCATAAATAGATTCAGAGATAATAATCGATATTCATGTGACAGTCAAGAAATTTCCTTAGAAAATAACTCAAAGATGTCAGAGCCCCATGCGACGACGTAACACTGCGAGTAAAATTTTTCCTTCAGTAGGTACTGTAATTCCCCATTCTCAAATTTTTGAACTAAAGTCCGTTACTTCTTTTTTAGAATAAGAATTTTAAGAAACTAATTTTTTTTTTTATTTCGGTCAGTATTTATGTAGTCATATCATTTTGAAAATTCTTATAGCGTGACGTCACAGGTTGAAATTATAAGGTCAGCCATTGCCGTTGCATATTTATAAAAATAATGTCACTCTCAGAGTGTTGTCATTTCATCAACTGTCATTATTAGTTCCATCAAGTGTCATAAAGATGCAGCTGCACGGTAGAGGTAGGTACCGCATCAGAAACAAAGGATTGCACCAACTTATATAAACCAATCTACCATCATATCGCGTGAAAAAAAGTCCAAAACTGTTTTGTAGAGCATTACGCACGTATAATATAACAAATTGCCTCCACATATATTCAAAATGCCATTACATAAATTTAAAGTTATTGTAAAGTTATTTTATAACTGAAAAGGACTGCTACACAGTAGATGATTATTTAAGTACCATTTAGGATTATTCATTTTTTTTTACTTAATATATTTCCTCTTTAATCGAAGTGTTAAGTTTTTGTTATTTGTAATATCCTTATTGTTAACACTTATAACATTTTGAAAAAAGTTATTGCTGAGTTTATCGTCGGATCTTCTCACTAGGAACTACATTGTGAAATATTAGTAACTACAATATAAGATGAAACATACACTGTTAGCCTAATCACGAAGATTCAAAGGTACTTGCGTAAGTCTACTTGAATGAAAATATTTAGATTTTTAATTTCCATGGCATCCCGTACACTGAAAGTCTGAAAGGAGTGCTTGTATTCTGTGCGCGTGCGACGCGGCGGCGACGAGTTGCGTTGCAGCGTTAGATCGAACATGTCACTTTTTACTTTCCACGCACTGCTTTAGACTAGACTAATCGTCCAAAATTAAAGACAGCATGGGATTCAATCTTTCGTTCCGATGTTTCAATCACCGAGCTAAAAAGTAATTTACAAAGTAGTCGTCTGCCGCGAAGCTGCTTCTGAAGCGGTATATGGTATTTGGGTAGTGAGCTGCTGAGCTGCTGTTGTACTGATGCAGCACATCTGCATTTGTGCATTTCATTTCTCAATCACTGATCTACGGTTAGCCTATAGAACGACGTTGTGAAACCCTTACAGATATTGTACTTATTATCACGTTATCTATACTAATATTATAAAGCTGAAGAGTTTGTTTGTTTGTTTGTTTGTTTGTTTGTTTGTTTGTTTGTTTGTTTGAACGCGCAAATCTCAGGAACTACTGGTTAAAATTGAAAAATTATAGTTGTGTTGGATAGTCCATTTATCGAGGAAGGCTATAGGCTATACTACATCACGCTACGACCAATAGGAGTGGAGCATCAATGAAAAATGTTGCAAAAACGGGGAAAATTATTCCTTTTGAGAGCTTCCGTCGCGCGCGCTGCGTAAACGGTTGATGTTAACCAAAAATCATGTATTACGGAATTGTTCCCCTTTAAAAGTTCTAACCAAAAGTCTGCGACAGCATATGTGTATCTTTTAAGGTTAACTTACTATAACCTTTTTCATGACAATCAAATTTGTTCTAACATTATGTACTATTTGCGAAGATGTTTTTTAAACGTAATATTAATCCTTATCAAATTAAATACGTAAGTTGTCTTAAGCATTTCATGCATATTATAATTGCCATTTTACACTACACAATTTAAATTAATATCTTAGCAGTTTTTATCGAAATATGAAAACTATAGCGGGAGAAAATAAATTCGCTGTCTTCCTCTGTTCGTTAACTTTTTACTTCCAAACCACGCAATAGACTTTGATACGGTTTTCAGTATTATCTTATTTTCTTATTATCTTATAATCTATTAATCTATATAATAAAAATATTTATTATAAAGCTGAAGAGTTTGTTTGTTTGTTTGAATGCGCTAATCTCTGAAACTACCAGTCGGATTTGAAATTATTATTTTTTGCCTTTGATAGCCTGAATCTAGCGGAGGGTTATAGGCTATATATATGAAAACGAACTGTCTGTCTATTCGAGCAAATAGGTTTCGGCCAAAACAGCTTAACCGATTTTGATGCAACTTTACACATATGGAAAGGATGTAGTCAAAAATGACATACAGAACTTTTTGTATGTCTGTCTGTACGTCCATCTGTCTAAACCAATTTTAATGAAACATCACAAGTATGAAAAGAAGGTCGTCAAAACTAACAAATGTTACTTTTTGTTCGTCTGTCTGTCTGTACGTGTAAGGTTGTCAAAACTAACAAATGTTACTTTTTGTCCGTCTGTCTGTCTGTACGTGTATCTGTCTATTTGAGCTAATCTCCAAAACGGCTAAACAGATTTTAAGGAAAATTTGCAGACGGGAAAGAAGGTTGTCAAGAGATTTGACATTAGCTACTTTTTGTCCGTCTGTTTGTCTGTACGTCTATGTGTCTATTCAATTCAATTTTATCTATTCGATCTAATTTCCACTACGGCTGAACAGATTTTAATGAAACTTTGCAGACGTGAAAGAAGATTGTCAGGAGCGTCATAAGCAACTTTTTGTGTTTGTTTGTCTGTCTATCTGTCTGTCGTTTGTCCACACTGATTTATCAACTACTACAGCTAAAACTACTAAGTCTAGGAAGCTTAAATTTGGAACATAGGTTTATTTTATAACGTGAGCATTGAGAAAGGCTTTTTTAGAAATTTCAAACTTAAGGATGGGAATGGAGGGACTCAAATAATGACGTGTTTCAGGGTTTTTAGATTTCCACATTTTAAGGGTGGGAAACGGGAGATGAAAAATTGTATCGGTTTGTTTAAAGGGTGGAAGGGGAATGAAGACTGAAAGTTTGAATGGGTGTAACCAAAATTGGTTCCAGCAAAAAGTACGTATAAACCATCTCGAACGTTAATAGTACCTAAAACAGGAATTCGTAGTCTACGCAAGCAAAGCTGCGGGCGGTCGCTAGTTTATGCTATAATAGGCTTAAACGAAAATTTTAAAGTTGTGTAAAATTAAAAGGTATAAGGTTCTAGAATAACCTTTCAAAATATAATTTTTTTCTATTTACGAATTCACCAGATATTTATGAAAATTCAACTAACGTAAAAACAGTCCTGTGACCTCCATTCGGCGGGTAAGCTTATTGCGCTGCTTTCCATAGTGAAAAACCAAAAAACTAAATAAAAAGTATTGAGGTAAAGTCACTATATACGTTAAATGATACAAATTTTTGAGAGTCAATAAAAATATTATAATTTTATTTAATCTAAGATAATGCAAATATAATCTAAGATAAACATCTGTCCAGCTGACGTCACAGAGATGCTTTAATTTATTTATTAAAAAAAAACTAAGGAAATAACAATTTAATTTTTTTTTTTTTAAGAGGAATGTTTAGGTTACTCTATATTTTCAGAAAAATATAAAATACTACGTATTGAAAAATTCGTTCCAAGCCCATTTAATATCTTGTCTCTCTGTAAATGACCGGATTTACATTAGAACTATTACAATAACAATATAGTATCATAAATAACAACTACAATAAGATACCAAATAAGTACTAACTGTAAAAACTGGACAAGTGCGAATCAGACTCACCCACCGAAGATTCCGTCCCACCACACAATGTATTATATTGAATAACTTATTAAATATGTGTTAGACATTATTTTAACTTACGATGCCTGCACTGGACTGATTTTTATGATATCTATGGACCCTCTTTGTATTTAAATTTATTATTGTACTACAATAACACCCAATCTGTGAAAATTTCAGATAGACGAACAGATTGACAGACAGAAATTGTAGGTATAGAAATAGGCTCCCGTTTTACTCCTTGAGTACGAAATCTTAAACATTATAAAAATAAAATAACTTTAATTCAATACGTTAAGAAACCGTCTAGTCAGTGTGTTGCGCCTGCGACGTTCCAATTAGGGAATATGTAAACCAAAAGTCATTAACCTTTATCGTATAACCACTCGAGCACGATTGGTACTTATTGGTGATGTATTAATGTACACGTGAAATTTCCTAATTAACGCAGAAGTTTCCTGTAGGTTTTGTCCACATTACCCCACTGCCAGGACAAATAACCATGGCAATGGGCATAAAAGAAATATTGTTACATAAATGAAAAAAAAATATTTGTTTGACATTACTACTAAAGTTGTCAAATATTACGACTTGATGTGCACTAAAATATTTTTTATTCTATCGTCCAAAAATAATTGTACTTTTATACCATTAAATTTAATAAAAATCAAAAGTCTGACAAGTAGATGCCTAAATTTAGATATATTTATTCTTCTTCTCAGTCGCACACTCCTGACGAAGTGGTCGTGGTCATGGATTGTCTGATTGGTTGCGTTCTTTGCAAGATTTCTCCATCTTTCTCTATTTATGGCATTGCGTGTACACTCTGTAAGGGAACACTTCGTCGATGATTTTATGAGGTTTGTCCATCTAGTAGGTGATCGGCCACGGTAATGTTGACCCTCTACTCTTCCTTGCACCACCAATCGTTCCAGTGAGCTTTCGTTGCATATGATAATGAATATATTTATAATTAAACTTTAATAAAACGTCAACTCAGCTGGGAAAATCATTGGGATTTATTATCATAAATAATTATTGAAGAGTTGCACAGTTGATGCAATCTAAGTGGTGTATGCCTTTAGCATTTACCACTGCTACTTCAAACGTGGATAAGTTCAAAAGAAATCGCTCCTTAATCTCAGCCACGCAAGCTTTCACAATTTCATAGGCTTCAGCTTCCGTTAGATCTATAAAAAAATTAACGTTTAATACAGATGTAAAATTCTGAAAGATGTTGAAATCCAAAAAAATCATCGTTACGTAATCAGGTGACGCTCTAGATTATATTAATTAACAGAAAGAATTATAAATATAATCGTATGAAAAATGCATTAGTGAATAAGGAGGACGCAAAGATGCTGATGAGGAGGAGCTCATACCGTAACGGATCTCAAGTCACATTCAAATCACTTTTTTTAAATTTAAATTTATAATTGAAATTTATAAGTCTTGAGTTTGGAATTTTGATCATGCATATCTCGAATTTCGAATCTATCGATATCTCTACTAACTTATAAGTATTTTAGAGATTTTCTGCTACTGATCAAAAGAGGTGTGTAGTCTACTCTACCGAACTTCTGTTTGCGATCCCTGGTCCATGCAACGGCACTAAAAAGACAATTCACCCTCGTAATACTAAATCCGTTATCATCTGCCGGAACCTTGGGGGTTTTCAAACTAGTTGCAGTTCTTCGGAGAGGAATTTTCCAGCCCAAAGCTTGGATCTGGGTACCCAAAATACATTTACACATATAGATACACAAAGATAATGGATAAAATAAAGCACTTACTATTTCTATATAAGCGGTGCATCACACCCAAACATAGCAAACCGCCGAAACCGTGCGCCGCAAAAGGTGTTTTGATACAAGACGCGAAATAATCCATAAAATAAAGCTGAGCACCGTTTTCTTTGTCATAGCCACCGAGTAGAATGCTCACATCGTAAACTGCCTGATTTCAACAAAGACATGAAACAAACATTTAATAACAATAAACGAAAGCCGGGAAAAATTAATTGCTTATTTTCTTAAGGGTATCTTCTCAATTCTATATATATCATGGCACTCAGTACAGATGTGAGAACAAGATTCCGACCTATCTTGAATCCCTACTTTTCCCAAGCAAAATATGGTTCATATATTTAGGTTATATAAAAATTTAAATCTTTTCTCAACGATAGTTCCGACAGTTCCTGATTTTAATTGATACGCGCAAATGTAAAATCTCTCGAATTACTCACGCCAGTTCTGAGAGTGTCCGCCAATGTACGCCTAGTGAAGTGGACCACAGCATGAGTGTTCAAATTGTAACCATTCCTCATCTTATACAGTTGCATGTTATTGGAGATGAACTGCGTGAATTGTGCTGAATCTCCCTGATCGCCTATCACCCCCATGATTAAATGTTCGTTTATGCGATGGATTTTCTCCTCGTCTACAAATCAATTAAGATTAATCATTAAAAGCTGCAGCTGAAAATTCAATGAGCTTTCAACATCACTTAAGAATTACTAGCAATAAATGCATAACCTCTCATCCTGTATATAATCTATAATATATAGATTATATACAGGATGAGCGTATGTAACTGGCCACTTAACGTACAGGCCATACACAACATCATATAATTAAGGTTCTAGAATGTATTTTAAAACGTAGGACGTTTAACGTAGAATAGAATAAAGGAGTTGGGGTTGAGACAGATTCGAAAAACCTGTGTACGCGGAGTGAGCTAAGTGATATAAAAATATTGTAATATCGTAAATAATCGTTAAGAAAGGATACGTGGAAACTCAGTGAATGGATTATATTTTCTTACGCTCCCGTTAGGAACCATTCCTACAATATTAATACGTGAAGAAAAAACTTTAGACCCCTTTTCAAGCATAGTACACGAATGGAGGAGTGTGAGATTTGGCATAGTGAAAGTTTATGTGAAGTAGGAGTGCAGAAAGCTAAAATCTATAGACGAGGTGAGTTTTTGAGAAAGGACTGTGTGTTCAAATAGTAAACTATGAGAAATAGCGAAAATTGCTCAAAGAAGTCACGAGGTCGATTTTTGAGAAAACAAAAATTGCATATATTTTTGAAAAATTTGTTACAATACGCTCCACCGATGTAAAAGGCCGCCGGCTGTACACACTCGCCAATCGAAGGCGAGCGCCAGAGGCAGCGCTATGCGGGTGCCTTTTCTTTTACGCCGACTATTACGAAAGGTTCAACTTCTAGCCTAAGTTGAAGTCACATAAAAAAATCCACAGATCTTGCAGTCCCCGCAACCATCGGTTTCATTGAAAATGAACCTACCCAAAGCCGATTTTCACAGATTATATTATTTTACTAACGACCGCCCGCAGCTTCGCTTGCGTAGATTACACATTCCTGTTTTAGGTAGTATTAACATTCGAAATGGTTAATACGTAGGTACTTTTTGCTAAAACTAATATTGGGGACACCCATTCAAACTTTCAATCTTCATTCTCCCCACTCCTTTAAGAAAATCGATACTCCCATACTTTTCACATCCCGTTTTCCACCCTTGATATCCAAAAACCTTGAAAGACGTCATTATTTACTTATGTTAAAATTTTTATGTTTCTAACTTTAAAGAACAAAGACTCTCATACGAAGCCCCTCCATCCCTCCCTCCTTCAATTTGAAATTTCAAAATATTCCTTTTTTTTTTAAATTTATATTCACGTTATAAAATAAACCACTGTTCCAAATTTCGGCTTCCTAGATTTAGTAGTTTCGGCTTTATCTACGCTGATAGATCAGTGAGGACAAACGATAGACAGCCACAAAAAGTAACTGATGTCACTCTTGACAACCTTCTTTCACGTCTGCAAAGTTTCATTAAAATCTATTCAGCAGTTTTGGAGATTAGCTCGAATAGACACATAGACGTACAGACAGACAGACGAACAAAAAAAAGCGTATGTCACTTTTGACTACCTCCTTTTCATACCCGTGTAATTTCATCAAAATCGATTTAGCCGTTTTAGAGATTAGCTGGAATAGACAAATGGACGTACATACAGACATACAAAAAGTAGTGTATGTCATTTTTGACCACTTTCTATCCATATCTGTGAAGTTTCATCAAAATCGGTTTAGCTGTTTTGGAGATTTGCTCAGACAGACAGAGAGACAGACAGATAGTATTATTTTATACATATAGCCTATAGCCTTTCTCAATAAATAGACAATCTAACACAAAAAGAATTTTTCAATTCGAACCAGTAGTTCTTGAGATTTGCGCGTTCAAACAAACAAACAAACAAACAAACAAACAAACAAACAAACAAACAAACAAACAAACAAACAGACAAACAGACAAACAGAAAAAAAAGACAAACAGACAAACAGACGGACGGACGGACGAAAGGACGTCCGTCCGTCCGTCCGTCCGTCTGTTTGTCTGTTTGTCTTTTTTTTGACGAACGGACGGACGGACAGACAGAAAGACAGACAGACAGACAGACAAACAGACAGACAGACAGACAAACAGACAAACAGACAAACAGACAAACAGACAAACAGACAAACAGACAAACAGACAAACAGACAAACAGACAAACAGACAAACAGACAAACAGACAAACAGACAAACAGAAAAACAGACAAACAGATAAACAGAAAAAAAAGACAAACAGACAAACAGACAAACAGAAAAAAAAGACAAACAGACAAACAGACAAACAGACAAACAGACAAACAGACAAACAGACAAACAGACAAACAGACAAACAGACAAACAGACAAACAGACAAACAGACAAACAGACAAACAGACAAACAGACAAACAGACAAACAGACAAACAGACAAACAGACAATCAGACAAACAGACAAACAGACAAACATACAAACCGACAAACAAACAAACAAACAAACAAACAAACAAACAAACAAACAAACAAACAAACAAACAAACAAACAAACAAACTCTTCAGCTTTATAATATTAGTATAGATTGCCACGAAAACGTGGCACTATTCTTTTCAACTCTTTAAACTCAGAAATAAATCAACGAAAAAATTCTCTGCTACCCGTGCGAAGCCGGGGCGGGTCGCTAGTTCAACATATTTGAAACATTTAGGTTTTAAACTGCAGCCTCTGATATCCTTAAACGTTCTGAACTCGATAATTAAGCATTCGAACGAATACAGGCCGAAAGGCGATGACCGTAATGTTAACAAGTTCCCGAACGTCCATAAAATCTAACATGCGATGTCAAATTTCTTGTTCGATTTCCAACCGATTTCCAAAATTTTGGTCTTAAACTGTAGCTACCGACGCCTTCTAACCTTTGGTGTAACACTTTGAAGCGATCCGACGAATACCCTCTGAAATATAGTTACTTATATCCACAAACACAAGCGATCGACCAAAAAATCTCATCTTTCGGAAATAATTTCTCTTACAATTATCAACCGATTTCCAAAAACTTGGTCTCAAATCGTAGCTACGTTAATGGCCGAGATGCGATTTTTTTTTATTTTAGATATCGGTCCCCGTTCTTGAAATATTGTGGATTTAGTAAAAAAAAACCGAAAAAATCCCGATTTTTTTACATTTTCCAATTTTTTTCAAAAACTACTTAACCGATTTCCAAAATTTTGATTTTATACAATGCACAACTAAATTCTTAATCTTTTAAAACCTTAAAATCTTGGCTAGACCCCATACCATCGGAGTTATGGCCAAAAATGCGTCTCCCGTGAAATGGATATGATAGTCATTTTCAATGACAAAAAACATTATAGATAATGTGATGATTTATAATACGAAACACTCTCCAAGCAACTCCGATTCGCACTTGATTCGTTTTAAGTATTAAACTTCGTTTTTGTTTTGTCTTGATACCTAAATGTATGTGTTTAGTGCCCAGGGGTTGGTATTAATGGCATGCGTTTGTTTGCTACCTGCTATAAGGCTCCTCGGTATATACCAAGGTACGGAGCTTGAGCTTAGGATCGGTCTTGATAAATCATACTCAAGTTTGAGATTGATCTTAAACCCGTCATAACTCAGTGCTATTTGATAAACGCATCTTAAGTAGACAATTGATAGCGATTCAGTTTGCGGTTAGTTGACATGGTTATTCCATGTTTCTTGGATTATAAAGGTTCTGGCAGAACATCGTTCGTTGATTAGCAGGAATGTACCGCGTGCAGATGGGGTTGTTTCTTGATTCCCTCACATCACATTTGGGAAAATCAAACTGAACTTTTTTATATCTGCGTTAGAACAGGGCATCTAACATCAGATCAGCGTTCTCTGACGTTAGATACTGTACTTTTAAGAACTATTCAGCTAGAAAACATTGTTTTTCGCGTTATATTGGTATGTGACAAACGAACCGATTTAATATAAGTGTCACCTTTTGTTGAAACCGAAGTTTCCAAATGGTAGTGTTTAAAATCATGTTTCAGAAGGATTGATTTAAATGTATGACGTATACAGTAACACATGATTGTTTCTATTACAATAATTTACGTACTTTAAATTATAATGACTTCGACTACAGACTACACAAAGTGACTACACTTGGAATTGCGGAGATATATAGTTTTTACCATTTGCTGATGGCCAGTGAATCAAAAGTATTTGTTAAACAAGTATCAAAAACGTAATAATGTACGAGTACATACATAAATGAAGTAAATGAGTTTAGGCTAGAATTAAAAAAATGTATTGTTCATTTTGAATTTGGCACCAAAATAATAACAATATCTGGGACATCCTACACAGCGTCATATAGTCACAAAGTAAGCTAGTATTATGCTTGTATTATGGGTACTAGACATAACATAACATACGTATACATCACAACAACGTCTAGACCCCATACTAAGCATTGGCTTGTATTTTGGGTACCAAGCGAAGACACCACAAACATATAACAACCAAGACCAGTATTAATATTCATCATATAAATACTGACCCGACCTGGGATTCGAACCCGGGACCTCCATTTTCGTAGGCAAGGTCGCTACCCACTATGCTAAGCGGTCGTCAAGACAACTGATATACATACTTAAATATTTTTTATAATAAGTATACATACATATTTGGATATTTTACACCCAGACACAGAACAAATAGCAAATATTTGTATTTGCATATATTTGCCCGGGCGGGAATCGAACCCGCGATTTTTGGCTTTGCAGTTAGGTTTTCTATAACCACTCAGCCAATCAGTCAGTCGAAAACGATTAATTACAACGAATTAAAGTGTGTAGCATTATGTGGTTCGATTGCAGACATTTCACCATCACTAGTTCTATTCCAGAAAGTACGATCAAAAACTTGAAAAATATTTTTTTGTTTGATCATGTATGAATTAGTTTAACTAAATAAAAGTTTAAAAATTTTGAAATAAAAATTTAATTAAAAATTTAAAAAACCCCCGACACAAGAAACTAACCTTTAAAAAGTGTGAAATAATACAAGTTCATTCATTGCCTAGTGATTTTTGATCCTTAAAAGCGTCGGGGACCTCTAAGTAAACTTAAAATACCTAATAATTAGCGGTCCCCGACGCTTTTAAGGATCAAAAATCACTAGGCAATGAATAAACTTGTATTATTTCACACTTTAAATCGTGTGGATGAACTTATTATTTTGAACTCTCCCTTTGCATATAGGGGTGGCACCCTAAAATGTATTTTTAAGAGTTATTTTTTATTGTATGACGAATGGACTGATGTACGGACAGACTAACGAACAACGGATACACATGGAGAAATATTTAGGGATTCATCTCATTACAGGACCCTAAAAATGATAAGTTTTATGTGCATGTGTACGTGTTTAAACTAATGAGTGATAACGTATACACAGTGAGTCAGATTGATTGTCACATCGCGTGATTGGCTGTGGCCTAACTGCTCGGTTATAATTCACGCATACAGAGATGGTTAGTACACGGTTGATATGGCGGGCGTAGCCATTTGAGGCGTGGTGGGGTGTGTGGTCTGTTTAGCTGCACATCATTATCAGCCCATTTTACCCCACTGCAGGGGCTTAGGCCTCCCCCAGGGTGAAGAGGGGGTTTGGAGCTTAAATCCACCACGCTGCTCCACTGCGGGTTGGGGATTGTAACGACCGCCATCTATTGACAGCGTCCGGGACCGACTGCTTAACGTGCTCTCCGAGGCACGGAGTCAGTGATAGTTAATGTACTTAAGTCTGAAAAACTCATTGGTACACACCCGGATTCGAACCATGGCCCTATGGCCTTAAAAATTTGAGACAGGTTCGTTGCGCTCTGGGCTATCACGACACAAGCATATAATAGTAAGCCGATCAATATAATAGTTAGCCGGTAGCTGTACATATAAGCACGTATTAGTTAGCCGATTTTTGTAGTATTTATTTTAATTTAGTATTTTTTGTACTATATGTAATGACATCGCTTGTAATACCAAAGTAGGTACGTTAGATATTCATTTAAAAATATGACACCTAAAAATAGTAGGATTGCGAGACAAGAAATGTCTACGTGTGTGGAACCCTGGGCCCACTCTTGGGCATGATGAGATGATCGCCATCTGTCATAGGTTTATTCAACAAATTTGGACCCAGTGAGTTAGACCGAAAGATCTAAGTTTTCGGTCCGGTTTGTAGGGTTTGTCCGGTTTGACGACCGCTTAGTCTAGTGGGTAGCGACTCTGCCTACGAAGTTGGAGGTCCCGGGTTCGAATCCCAGGTCGGGTCAGTATTTATATGATGAATATTAATACTGGTACCTGGTCTTGGTTGTTATATCGACGACCGCTTAGCCTAGTGGGCAGCGACCCTGCCTGCGAAGCTGGAGGTCCCGGGTTCGAATCCCAGGTCGGGTCAGTATTTATATGATGAATATTAATACTGGCACCGGGTCTTGGTTTTTATATATATGTGGTGTCTTCTCTTGGTACCCAAAACACAAGCTAATGCTTAGTTTGGGGCTCAGACGTTGTTGTGATGTATACGTTATTATTATATTATTATTATTATTATTATTATTATTCGCGTCTTTTAAGAAGTAAATATGGTAAATATACTTACTATTCTTCATCACTAATACGTTTTGGGTTTGCATTTGATCTGAAACAATCATCACGAAGCCGTCGCATTGCATGCCGAAAAGGCACTGTTTTGCTATACGGGGGAAAAAAATTAAAATTAAGGCTTTATATTGTTTTGGTATCATTGAGACTAAATTATCTTCGTTGGAAAAAAGAGTTTCTGTGAGGATTAAAGTTTTCTTATTTGCAGAATTTAACGATCTTAACATTTTCTTGAAACATATAATATTTTTTACATAAAACCATAATATTCTTTCATATAATAGATTCACGTAGTCTTAACTGAAATTTCATATTCTCAAAATTCACAAAATAATATTCTTGAACGATGTGAACTGAAAAACCACCCGGAATAAATATTTTTTTTGCTTATTCATAAATAATATATAAGACAACTTATATTAATATATCAATCTGTAAATTAGATGAACATATAGTAAGTTATTTAAAATGGATTATAAAATACGTAGGAAAGTTATAAATATATCAATTAAACATTGTATATATATATATATCAGATCAAAAATATTACGTACGTACCTAAATAAATAGTTATCGTACTTCGATACTTAAGTAAGTACGTGAGTTTCTTGTATAACTATAAAACTAAGTACACTATTATACTTACAAGGATTGGATCCTTAGACATCATAATAATCGAGATCGGTGCGTCTCACACTTCGAAACGATCGAAAATTCAAGCAAATTATCAGACTCAGAGAATACACACATATTTAAGTATCATTGTTTTAAACGTTTTCTTAAATTAAACATGAAATGTAATTTAGAATCTTTATTGGCGAATGCACTTTACATGTATGTCACACTGAATTCATCTTACGAGTGAATATGTCATAATTTCAAATAACATATAGTTAGACTATGGCGTATATTTTTTTGTCAACCTTTTGTGGATACGACGCCGTATCTCCATGTTGATCCATGGTTCCATAACATATAGTTTTCAATATATATTACTTTTGGTCAAGTACAAAACACATAATATTCTTGAAGTGAATAAATATTGATACGTATATAAAATATTTTTTAAATACATAGATATTTAAAATAATTTGAAAACATGAATTGGGTGTGGTACTACAAGAGTTGTAGGTACTTGTCCTACTAGTTGGTCCAAAAGGGATTTTCTTGCCCGTGGTCCTACTATGTACAACTGGGTATTTTTTATTTACCCGTTATTTAAATTTACCCGTCTTGAGTTAGTTGAAAATTGTAACATGAAAGTGATCCTATGGTCGCGGCAAATAACTTTAATTAGTATAGACGTTTAGTCACTGAAAATATTACCTAATGACCTAAAACTTCACGTTTTTAATTTGATATTCATATGTTAATAAAAATATTTTGGCAATCAATTAACTGGCCAGCTTTTATAATTTCCATCAGCAGCGATTTCACATTCAGCTAAAAGTTTATCAATACTGCAACATTTTATTAGCCGTTTAGATCATAGACAAATATTTTTCCTACAAATATAATATATGAACTATGTCGTTGTCGGCGTTCGTTTAAGTCTACTGAAAATGTTTGTCTCTACAGTATGCCACAGTCTGTTTGTGCTAAATATGACAACCGCTCGCCAATGAACTCTCTTAATAAATTGTAGAGTAACAACGAAGTGTTCGAGACCGACTCACATTTGGCCGGTTCTTCTATTTTATTTAAATACTAACCTAGTAAAGATGAGATAAATCGATAAATCGATTGAACCTATTTCAATAATAGTAATCATCTTTCGCTGTTTGTATAGTGATTGGCTAGCGCAACCTTAATATATGTAAGGAACCCGTATCTAATTAGGAAACAGTTATATATGTATATTTATGTTTTAGAGTTATCCAACTAAATGTGATAGTTAACATTATTATTTATACGTATTAAATGGTCATTCAGGTACATCATATTTTCAACATTCTGAATGTGCTGTTTTAAGGGCTTCATAAAAAAGAATAAATCTACGATAGAGTATGGTAGATGGTCATAGAAACAAACTTAAATGTTGCAATTTTCAAATAAATAATTATATCAAAAACAAATGAAAAAGCAGGTCAAATTATTACTGTTTTCTTAAAGGGGTAGGCTTTTCATACAAAAAAGAGGGTTCGGCCCGTGTCTTATCCTCCCTGTATTTCTGTCTCAAAATTTACAGAAAAATATATGTAATACGAGAAAAACTGTCACAGGACGCTATATTTTTGTTTTTGTGATATCTTTGTCAGTTGTTTTAGAATAAATTCTTGAAGAACATAATTTCCGTCGGTTCGTCGTTTTTGAAAATAATGAACCGTATACTCAGTTACTACTTAACAGATATATTTTAGCATACAGCTCCTGAATTTTAACAGGTATTACAAACTCATAAAGTTAAAATCTCTTTTATATTTTCACATTGACGTTTTATAATTAATAATCGGTATTCGCGTTTATCACAGCGTTTTAAATTATTTAGCAAATGTAATTAAAAAGCAGACTAAATGTCTCGTTTCCACGAAAACCAACCTGGTCACCCTATTGACACATATCAGCGACATCGTACTAGCTCGGACCTCCTTCGACTTTCACTATTAACAAACTAACGCATGCGTAATGTGTGACGATTTTAAATCCTATCATACTATATCACACTATACTGATGCACTTCAAAAGAATGTTCTTATAACATAATTTAACATTATTAATGTCACACTGCGCTTTACAGATTTCAATTTCCCATTAAAATAATAATGCTTCTTCAAGGTTTCTTACCCAAAGGGTACCAACGGGAAGCTTATTAATAAAGGTCCGTCCGTCCGTCCGTCTGTCTGTCCATCACAAGACTAAACCCTCTGAACCGTAGTAGGTAGACACTTGAAATTTTCACAGATTGTGTATAACTATAGCCGCTACAACAAATAATAAGAATAAAATAAAATTAAAAATTAAAGGGGGTCATACAAAAAACATGTTTTTTTTCTTCATTTTTTTGATGACTGGCGATTGTGAGATCATTGTTTACATTTAAAATTTTCATGAAATACATAGTACTATAACCGCTATAACAACAAAAATAAAACAAACAATATAAATTAAAGGGGGTGCCAGACAAGAGACGTGTTTTTTGTATTGCACGGTGGTACGGCACCCTTCGCGTGCGATTCTGATTCACACTTAGCCGCTTTTTTAGATATTCAGGTATGTTGAAGTATAATATAAGGACATTGATATACCAATAATATAACTGGATGGGCTGTCCGTGTGCCGTAAAAGTATCCGCGCAGGAAGTCATCCAAAACGCAATAAGCCCACCAACCGACTTTTAGTGAGTGTAATGGCTTAGCGCCGAATAAACGTGCGCGATCCCGACTTATGTCGTAAAAAGTTGTAAAACTACTCGTCAAAGACGCAAAAAAAGATGAATATCGTATTTGAAATAAGTAAACATTATAATTTAACATCAGTGTTTGACTGTAGAAGGTTATTCGATAATTTTTAATTTAATTTGAACATTATCACGATTTCATTCTCGTCAGATTCCCGTTAACAGTGTGACACGTCCGATCCGTAATAAGAATTTGCATGCACTGGCGCATAAAACGGACCGCGGGTCCGCGCCGTTATCAGCCCACGCACGTTGCGGACGCTTTTATTTCGCTTTTGTTTACAGACTACAAATCCTTATTATTAAATTGTTAAATCAATGTATAGAGGTAATTTTTTTTATAGCCCATCAATATTTATTTTTATTTATTATCTTTGGACAGTTTATATGAAAAATAAATATAAAGAATAATAAAATTAAATATTTGTTTATAAAATTTACAGCTTTATTTGCAAATAAGACTGAAGAAAGTTAATAAGTGAGAAAGAGATATAGATATCTTTCGTTTTTACTTTTTCAAAACTTGTGTTCAATCTTTTTTTCTTGTATTATTTACGATTACATCTCTTTTTATCTAGCATCTACTAATAGTCAGCCGTCCTGCAACATGTCGTCGTTGTTTTATTACATAAGTTCCATATGCCATCACTAAGATTTTTTTGTCTTTACCCATAGATGTTGATGGAGATGCTGCGTTGTGACAGCAAAATGTGAGCAAAAAAAATGTGCACCATAGACCAAATAATATGGTGTGTATTTGGTCTACCTTGAGTATTTTTTTACTGATGTTTTGAAATATTTGCCGTGAAGTATAAATTTTGTGTGACCCACATGTAAATCTAGAACTGGAAAATCAAATAAAGATACTGTAATTGCATGTCATGAGTAATTTAACAAAACGTTTGCTTAAGCACATTAACCTGCACGTTAACCCAATTGGGTCAGATTGAACATTACTTTTTAATTTAATTTAATTGTCAGAGACAGTTGATTGATAATGATTGATATGTCAAAAGGTTAAAATTATAACAATCACGGTCGTCTAATCACTGAGTCTGACATTTTACTCATATCATACTCATACGTTTTTGATCGTTTCGAAGTATAGTTCCAATCAAACTTTATGGCGGATCGGAATACAACGCTATAAGCGTGCTTGCGCAGGTTCAGTCATATGCCCCTCGCTCCACTGCGTCCCGCTACACCTAAAACTGGTTACTGCGACGCGACTTGTGCCTATGTTCACATCCGCCATAAGGTTTGATTGGAACTGTACGAGTATGAGACGTTTCATTTCGATTATTATGCTAAATTTTTACCATTCAAAATTCATAGAAATAACTAACACGATTGCGACAAGTTCGCCAAAATCGCTAAGATCGCCAGAGTTGTTGTAAGGAAATTCTAAAGCGTATTTAGTGCTCAATTGGATTTCAACTCAATGGCATTTCCTTACATCTTTACCACCATTATTACATAAAACACACTGATAATACAAAAATCGAATGTTAACTCTAGTAGTAGATAGAAATGAAAAAATAATAATAGGGCTTATAAGTGGGTCGTCGCTCCGCTCCGCTTCGCTTCTGGCATTATCACAAGCAAACTATAATCTAACCTATTTTTTTAATTGATGGACCATCCACCTATCTTCGCCAGATTTCAAATAGATCATTTTTATGAACACAATTTTCATCAGGCAACAATGGAAAGCCGACCCGCGCTACTCTAAGTACATAGGTTATATAAAAGCATATAGGTTATATAAAATTTAAAATTTACAGATACGAACAAAGAATTTTTACATACCGGAGTGTGCCATCGCTGGTACCACTAACACTGAGCTCCAATTTACTAGTAACTGGTAACTAATGTAAACAACTATTACGTTTATTGTCTTAAATATCAAAATATGTCAAATACTTTTTTTCTCTAAAACCCGCGCAGACCATTATCACGCTGTTATGTTGACCTCTATGTAAGAATGAAATGTTAGTTGTTGGATCTTAAAGAATCACCGTTTGTTTACACTCCTTCGGAGACAGTTACCATACCATTAGCCTATTAAGGCGCCACTGCATGGCGCTTAGGTCTCCCCTCGGGACGAGGGGGCTTGGAGCTTAATCCACCACGCTGCTCCAGTGCGGGTTGGTGGACTTTAACGACTACCATCTATTGATGGCATCCTGGGATCGACGCGACGACGGCTTAAACGTGCTCTCCGAGGCTAAGGTCGAGGCGTAGACAGTTAATCATAGTTTACTACATTATTATTAATTGTTATCTCTACTTAACACCTATTTTGGTTTCTGTTTAAAAAAAAAAATCTATAACTTTTCTCTTACTAAACCTATTCGAAAATGTGTTTAGCGAAACTTCAAGGCCGATTAATGTCTATATAGAGCATCCCACGACAACCGTTGCGGCCGCGCCGCGCCGGGCTTATTACATGCGCTGGGAACGCATTGTCGTTTAGGTACTCACATATTCAACGTACCCCTACGATATCGTTGCGATAGCATTTATACGATATTTCATGGTATATTGTATTTATATCAAGAAAAACTAAGTTCAACAACTTTTAATTTTTTTAATTGCTTTGATACTACATCGAAAAAAAAAATTTTGGTTTCGATGTATCAAAAATAATTAAAAAAATAAAAACGGTTGAACCTAGTTTCAGCTGATTTGAATACCATTTTTTTTTTGCGCAAATCAGTTAAGGTTTGATGGGGTGCAACCGTTAACGCTACTTGTATGGAAATTTGCCAGTATACACTCCTCTTAATAATGATCGCTGGTATATTATAATTTTCGTATGATATTTTGTCTGTTCGTCTATCCGCCGGTTCGTGCTCTAAAGTTATTTCCCAACGGATTTTTTTGAGACTTGACACAAGTTTTCTTTACCTATTTGACCTGATTTTGCCAGCGTTATTTTACAGCTGCTGGAAGAAATTGGAGGCATCGAAAGTTTTGTTGTTTTTCAAAAAAATTTATATAACTTGACACCTTTGACGTCCATAGTATTGCAAGTATCAGTTTGGACTTGTTTTGAAAATTTGTAGAATTTAAACCTGCAGATCATATGATAGTGTAACCAAAGGTTTACAGTTATTACAATTCGATTGTTTACAGTCGATTTGTTATTTTATTACATTTGATATATTTGATAAATGATGCTAAATAATATTATGAATGGTAAAGCGGCTTTTCTTTGTTTGTCCACCTTTACGTAGTACCGGAACAACGAAATGGTGTGATTTTTAACACAGAAACTGTTTGAAGTGACGAAAGGTAACATAAAGCTACTGTTGCTATAGGACTCAACACTAAAATTGGAAGTAAATAACAAAAAAAGTTTCGAGTTGTGAGTTGGTATAGTAGTGAGAGTAGAACTCAAAGAGTGAAATGAAAAAAATAGTACGGCTACGAGATCGCAAACGGCAATGGGAATAGGAAAACGTAGTTGTAGGAATCTTGTATAGTTCCACGGGCTATGCCTCGAGAGAAAGATAGCGTGTATATACATATATTTACAAAACACCCGCTCAAGAATTTACCATGAAAGGTATGCTAATTTAGCAAATCAGTTACGCTTCAAAGTATAGGATTTCTTTATCTTTTTACATTTACAATTTACAAAGTGTACATTACTAGGTATACTGATAAGGTTTCGTTTCACAAAAAATCTCACTTTGTAATGAAACTATGTGTTTATTAATAGTGTGTATTAACTCATGCATTATGCCTCTGTCTTGAGAAAATATTATGAAGATTCACTACCAGTAGAGCAATCAATGGCTTCTTTGCGGGTAGGTATAGCAAGTGAGATTGGACCTCGTTTAAATGAACTGTTTGCCCACGACAACAATCCTGTTATAAATATTTTGTTATACATTATTCGAAAGCCTATCTTTAATTACCGTAAATAAACTCTTCTAAAAACTTTAGAATAAGTACCTCGTGATAGTAATTTTATGTTTAGTGAACGCTGCGCTTCCGATCCGCGGCACGATAACGTGAGCTGAACCTTGCCATAACTTGGATTCACTAGTGTTGTGTACATTGCGTAGTTTCAGCAAAGAGAACCAGACAGTTATTAACTCGTGCAGCGATAGACTACGATTTTATTTGTTAATATTATAACAAGTGAATTTATGTCCTCGCTGTCGCCGGCCGCGTAAATGGCGGCGGCGGCGTGTAATTCTAGTTTGTTTTTAGGTAATATTTGTGTAACGACTAAGTTTGACTGTCGATTTCTTATCTAAAATGTAAATACTTACAATAGTAACTAACCATATGTCTATCTATATTATTTTAATTTTTAATTCACCATAAATTAACGAAAAATATTTAGGCCGCCACCGAGAGTAATAGATAATAGACCTAATAAAATACAAAAATTACAAAGAGGAAAAAATAGCGTCAGCATAATTATGTTACGAGGATACAACAGGAATTATACCTTACTGGCGTATATTTTTTCCCCTTTCTATTTCTTTTATTTTATGATGTCGGTCATCCATTGACCAACTCATTCATAGTGAACACTTTTCTCAGTGTGACAACATTTGAGAACTGACCAATTTTACAGTGGATTGAGATAAAGTGCTAGGTATGGAGGTATATTTCACTATTTCGGGCTGACCACATCTTGGCACACTAAGACGTAATTGGCCCATAAACTCCACATTTAATGAGGTAGAATTTAATAACAGCTCATATCAAAAACCACTTAACTGATTTTAAAAACTCTTTCTCCTATAGAAAGCTACATTATCAGCTAGTAACACGGGCCGTATGTTATCTTCAAACTCGCATTCTGCCTGCGGTGCTGTTCGCGTGGACTACACAGTTATACCCGGACCGCTATATTTTTTTCCATAGATATAGTTCATAAGCTGAAGAGTGACATAGGCTGCTTTTTATCCCGAAAAAGAGGTTCCGGTACAACTATGTAGTCCACGCGAGCAGAGCAGAAAGCTCGTATCACATATCCAGTATTATATACAGTATTTCTTCCGAGTACGTCACTATCCGCTACATATTTATCGCGAATATCGGTTGTAGTGTGTCATGGCTTTATCCGCAAAGTAAATCTTAGAGCGAGATTTACATTACTTTTATCACACGACACCGAAGTGAACTATTGGGAAAATCTGTTAAGAGTTTTAATGCCTTAGTATAAATGTACCTAAATAATACATATACTACTAGAAATGTGTACTATTATTTTAAAAAGTTGCATGACTTTCACATTCTAGCATACTCACAAAACTTTGTAAATACTCTATTTTATTTTTACGATTATAATTTAGATTATTTCCAATACAATATTTATTTGTTATTGAAATTGACGTTAATTTTTGCGCTTTTAACGTTTCGAAGTGTCATGCATTTCCAATGTCAAAAATCTAGAATTTAAATATTATTCAATTATTATAAACTTTAATTATATCTCTAGATAATGTTTCGGCGTAAATAAACGTAGATAAAATTATCGGCTAACTGTTCGGTTATAATACACAAAGATGGTTAGGTTATGTAATGGCGTAGCTACACGATGTAGTCTATTTAGTCACGCACTGGTACAAGTAAATAAAAGTTGGTCTCTTTTTTGTTGTTATTGTGTCGAGTGGCTCTATCTAGACATATAAGTAATCAAAGTTATTAACATAGATAGTCGTAAATTGCCAACAACCCATTTTACCAAAAATTTATCAAACGATGTAAAACAAGAACGTTATCTTATGATGCAAACAAAACCTATAATGGTTCAAACTGATAACAGTAGAATTTACAAAAGTTTTGAACTAAAAAATATAACAGGAGCACAGAATAGAACAGTATATTCCTTGCATTATAACTGTGCGGCTCTGAAGACAATGCGCATGTCTGATATTGCGCAGGTCTGTATGACAAGCACAGCTTCTATGAAATAATGTTACATTAAAATTAAGGTATATATTTAATTTTATGTACAAAATTAGATTTCTTTAGAGTAAGAAACGCAAATAAAAAATACATAAACCAACGTACTATCAGTTCATTAAAAATGTTATAATATTGAAGTGTGTGTTGTTTAATGTAATGTAATGTAAATGTTATAATATTGAAGTGTGTGTTGTTTAATGTAATAAATAATTACAAGGATATTAATAAAGAAAATGCCGGACACTCTATCAATATCGACGGGAGTGAGTTTGGGTTTACTGGCTGGAATAGTGTCTGGAATATGTTACCTCGTCGCTAATGGACTGACCTGGCAAAAGTAAGTAACGCTTATTAATTAGATATTAATAACAGGAGCAATCTGGAACAGACGACATAGAAAAACTATGATTTTTTATTTTTATAGATACGTAATACTTGTAGCGAGTACTAGTAAACGATGACATGTATGTCCGGCTAACTCACGTCAAAAAACTTAATAAAAATATCACCTAATGTTCGGTTATAATTCACGCCCACAGAAACGGTTTGTACATGGTGGCCTGTTGAATCAAATGCAAATATGTAAAAGATGGCCTGTCATTTTTTTTTTACATTATATTGCTAAAGTTCATCTAGATATTATATAACAAAAAGCCGAAAATATTCCATGAAATTGAAGGCTCCGAGAAATAAAAATAAAAATGTTTTGCCTCGTGGAAAACATTTGTAGACGAAAACAACGTAGATGCATTAAAAATTTGCCGTCGGAAATATTCGGTTATTTTTAAACAAACATTATTGTCGCATTGGGAATCACACATTTTCGGAAGTTTGTAATTCTAGATATTTATAATAATAATAATAACACACACAATCACAATAACGTCTCGGTCCCAAACTAAGCATTAGCTTGTATTTTGGGTACCAAGCGAAGACAACACATACATATAACAACCAAGACCCGGTGCCAGTATTAGTATTCATCATATAAATACTGACTCGACCTGGGATTCGAACCCGGGACCTCCAGCTTCACAGGCAGGGTCGCTGCCCACTAGACTAAGCGGTCGTCGATTTTTCGTTTATCTGATTTTGAATGATTTAGTTACCTATAATCAAAGCCTATAACTGCAAACTATGCATGCGCTATTTCATACGAAAATTATGCTTCCCTAAGATATCCAAGTATTATGATAGCAAGGTTTTTCATAAAACATCTGTTGGAACTTCTTTATTTTCCCCCTTTTCTTCGTCTTCTCCGAACCTCCGTCTCTCTCAATTTTATTACTCGTTGAATAAAGTAGAAAATCTGTTTTTAACGTTTATGCTTACATAAATACTATTTAACCGTTCAAGTGGACCCTTTACACATCCCTTATGACCTCACCAACTCTGAGATAATTTTTAGTCAAAAACACCCAATGGGCGCCCTCTTTAAGACCACAAAGCGAATTTAACATAGCCTTGAACAGTCTCGACGAGCGACAAATCCATTGTCTTTCAAAAAACAAAATGTTACGTTAGATGGCGTGTTTTGCAGTGTTTCATGTATTTGTAAAACAAATTACTATGATGCTTGATGCCTACCGTGCCTAGCTTGGAGCAATCCTAATGTATTCGTTTTATTTTGAAATAAGCTTATATTGCACGTCTCACATCGCTATGAAAAATACGTCTAATTTGCTCATATTCATTCATTCCCAGACAATTTTTTGGGTAAGTACACAGAAATAAGTTGTATTCCATTTTACAAACAATTTATCTAGAAATATTTTTAATCCATTATTAGGTCGATTTAGCCATTTATTGATTTAAAGATAACTTTCGAAATATACTATTTACATTTAATTTTTTTCATAAATTGAAATTTTTATTGAAAAAATCCTTTTCGAAAACCATGATCTAAATTTTTGTGGTTTTATTTTATAACAATGAAACAAATAAAAAAACGAGGATAGGTACCTAGTAATAAAAGCGAAGAGTATTTTTTTAGCTATTATATGAACATGTGAGGGGAGATAATTTGAATTTTCCAATATTTTGGTAAATTTCCAATTCTTCAAAACTATGCTTATAGTATATATACATATATATGTGTCTCAGAAGTGTATACTATGCAAAACGTCTGACATGTCATATAGCTGGCCACCTGCCTCAGAAAAGTATTAGGTACATATCTTAACAGTTGTTGTATGTTGTGTGATATTGTCATTGGAAATGACTTTCCTTTCGTTGGAGTATAGGAAGTCATTTGGATGTTTTGTGAGACAGGCAGATTGCACAAAGAGTTTGCGAGATATCGGGACGAACGTGGTGTCAAAAGACGCAGCTCAGCGAGCTCTACAAGATAACATAAGACATTTTGGATAAAGTTTAAAACCAAAAAAATTATCGGCAAAAAACTAAAAAAATCGCAATTTTTTCCCCCGATTTTCGTTTTGGGAGCCCGATATCTTGAGAATTATGTTCGAATAAGAAAAAAATAAAAAAACGGCTCGAGGTAATTAGACGGAGGATCGATTGAGACTAAAATTGTTAGAATCGGAGAACCGGAAGTAGTGGTTAAGGGTGCCCTTAGTTGGAAGTCGGATATGCGTCGGTGTTACATTTCGTACTAATTCGGTTTGTTCGATCGAAATGTCGTACAGAATGTTATATTTCGAAGTTTTAAGCTTATTCAGATACAGTTGTGTAAATTTTTTTTTTGGGAAACAAAATTATTTCGAAAAATATTATACCAAAATATGTGTGTGTACTTTATTCCGTTAGGTTCATTTCCAATGTCGTAAGAAGTTCGTGCGAAAGCAGGAGATCCGTTGATTTTTTCGGTAACCGTTAGTTTGCGCCATCTGATTCCTTAAAACTTTTTGTTCAGTTCGATAAGCTGTGCGTGCACTATTATAATTTTTTGGCTATTGTCAACCGAACACAGTGTATAAACGGTCGATATAAGTTAGCTTGCTATGTACGCACACGTCAACTTGAACACACTCAAACCATAGAATTAGTGTATCGACCGCTAGTACCCTGCAAAGTTCCACTCACACATACTTACGCGGCCGCCATTGCAGTGCTTCATTAGTTGTTCAGTGACACAGGACAGGGTGGTTTAGAATTTTTATTAGGTACGTCTGCGACTTCATGATTTGATTTTACCCAGGTACTACACATTAACCCATATGGGTTAGATCCAAGGTCACGAGCAATTTGATCGACAGAGACAATTTATTGATAATGAGTTAAACATACTATGTTGGTTACACGGCAACGGAATCGTATCTTATGCGTGACGCATATGCACTTGATCGGTTTTTCATAACCTATATGCCAAAGGAACAGAAATATACATCCGAATTGATTGAAAGTGTTATTTTATCGGTTTAGTACTACGAAAAACTGAAAACGCCCGTACATTGTCACGTAATAATTAATCTCACAAAGTAGAGATAGCTATCGCTCCACATTGTTAGAAACTATTCCGTCACATCCGCATCTGACCATACAATATTTCAACAAAGCTTCAGTAATCGGACACCAACCGTGACACGCGGACAAGCAAAATTTTTGTTAAGTACTAATCAGTGGCAGTGTATTAAGTGTACGGACAGCGCGGTGTATTGATTCGACTGTCATAAAAGTTTAAAGCTAACTTCACATTTTGGTCTGATTCTTTATTTCCATAACTACCGTGATTTTTTATTTTTAAAATACAAGCAATAGTCAGTAGATATCGCATTTCATTCTTGTACCAAATTACGGTTTACATCGCTAGAATGAGCTAGGTAAAAGTTCTAACGGAACGCGTGTTAAATTGATGGTTGTTTTGGTCTATTGGCCACGGTGACCATATGCTTCACGGTGCAGCGGGCGCCGGGTTCCGAATTAAAAAGGGTGGATTTTGAATTAGGAATGCGCGGCACGGCGCTGCCGCTCAGTCACTTCCCGCCAAGCATGGATCGTTGGTGCTTCGAGTAATTTTTTTAGATTAGTTAAAAGTGTTTATTAATTAGTACAAGTGTTTCGTGCATAGAAAAACATTACAATATTTTAAGGAATTTCGCGATCAAAGGTGAGTTAATTTGGTATATTTAAAAATATTAGTTATTCCCGCAGTTATTGCCTGCGATCGAAATTATGGCGATATATAGATGATAGCAGAGTGATGGCGAGTCTACTTCTTGTTTAGAAGGTTGTGGTTCAAATCCCAGAAACCGGCATAAACCTATGAGTTTTTTCTGACAATACCACTGACTCTGTGCCTCGGTGAGCACGTTAAGCCGTCGGCCTCAGTTGCCACTATCAGATGGCAGACGTTAGAATCCGTCAACTTGCACTGCAGCAGCGTGGTAGAATAAGCTCCAAGCGCCCTCATCCCGAAGAGAGGCCTAAGCCCCTGCAGTGAGGCATAATGAGCTGGTATGGAGTCGAAATTAGCTTACAATTTAACAATATTATTTTGAAGGAAGGCAGTGGGACCACGTACCTACCGGCCTAGTTAGCTATTGGACTCAATTTCTAAGGCAGACAGCTGTTTGACGTTAGTTGGATACTATTATACGATTTGTTCAGTTTGACACTGTTTTTGTCGGTGCCGGATTTGTGCACCCAATTGCAAGTATCTAAATATTTATTATTTATTTGCATGTTTAAGTTTATCATTGAACTAAAGTCAACACGGGTCAATGTGTAGACTCCGTTCAGGCTTAAACATACAATGATTCTATATTTCGAAAGTCCTTGATTCATAGATAAAATAAGAACAATATTACTTTGCAATTTACTTGTCCATTATTACTATATTACCAATATTATATCCAATTAACTTTCCTTACATTGAAACACGCCCTAATGCACTATACATAATTTCGTTCGTATCCTAAAAACCCACAATTTGTTTTTAAGCGATAAAAATTCGTGTTTGTACGCAAACATTTTAAATACCGGCATTGCGTATTTGATTGAATAATTTATTTCTTTCACTAAAACTTTAACAGAGCTATTGTTTAGCAACGATTGCTTTCTGCCACAACCATTGTAAATAGTCACCGCAACGATTGTTTCATTTATCGAAATCCGGTTAATTTGTAAATGTCACAGTCGACTTGCCGCTTGTTACAATGACGAGGTGTCTCCAATGAGGTCGGTTGTATTTTGACAGCATAATGCTCCGCAATACGCCTGCATCGTTCCGCTTCGTGTCATGCTCTAACAACCGTTATGCGAATATATAAAAAAAATCATAATGTTTAATTCGTCTTCAAACAGATTACCATTGATACATCAAGTTCATCGTATCGACCACGCCGCGCACGCTTACACTCGTGCTATGCACCCGTGACCATAGATTACACGCCCGTTACTGATCGGTTATAGCCGTTATAAGGAAAACGTGATGCCCAATTTAAAAAATCACAGTTACGTTAATTTCAAAATAGGTTTAATTAATTCGATGCGACAAAAAAATCAAAATCACTAATTTAGTTATCCAGTTAAAAAAAAAAGAAAATTAAATGATAATTATGTTTTATATACAAAAATAATTTTTAGTCGTCATCCAGTCATGTGTTTGAAAAATAATTCAATGTGATAAAATGATTCAATTAATGTGATGAAGTATAATGAATATTCATAGAATCAGTCGTAAAATCCGCCTGTTCCATTTATCCCTACCAGATCAGCCATACCAGTATGGAAGAATGGAATATTTTTCCACTTATCCATACTAGTATGGATAGATGGAAATTATATGTCCATTTATCCATACTAGTACGGATATTTAGAAATCATACTTGCATTTATCTACTACCGAGTTAATGTACACTATAGTTAAAAAAATGTCTATTATAATAAAATTTATATTTATTAAGAAAATAATATATTATGAAACTAAAAATGAGATCGTCTCTACTTACCACTATTGGTTGGTTTGGGTTGGCTTTCTAAAACTACCACTCTGAGAGTATTAATAGATAATAAAAAGGAGGAGGGCGAGGTGAAGAGATTAAACCAACTTTTAGAATTTTTAGAAATGCGGGAAGTCGAAAAAAAAACGAATTTAAAATGAGTAACACATACCTGCTACTAAGACATTTTAGATAGACTTCAAACTAAACTCTCAATGGCCAGCCACTCTTCTAATAAGTCAGAACTATTTAACTATGGTAGATACTTTTATCTGTGTATTATCAATGTTTAAAAGAAATACGGTCAAGATAGGTGGCTTTTCTACCATTTCCCAATGAATAGGTAGGTTAGGTTAGTTTAAAAAAAAATCCAATAAAAACCTAATGTATAAGGGCGCTCCGATTACTGTACCAACAATTGATGGTTCCAACCCACTAGGAACATAAAAATCGAATTTTCACTTGTTACTAATGTTAGGTTAGGAAATTCTAACGTATTTACTGTTTTCAATTTATTTTAATGTTGAAGTCTATTCCCTCTTTCAATAGTCGATCCTTTGAATCATGTCAGTCCAAGGAGCGAATTCATGTCGGTGGTAACGGGTATGTATTTTTTGCATTTCCGCAATTCTCAAAATTCTGTAAGTTGGTTTCTTGTCTTTGTCCCACCATCCCCTAAATTATTATTGATACTTCTAGGGTGGAAGTTTTGGAAAGCCGCACCTCAATATCTAGACATAATCTCTTTTAAAGATACTTACGTTGTTACAGTTTTTTTAGAATTATATTGATAGCCATCGTTAAGCAGTACAACTCCACGGCCTCTCTTTATAAAAAACTAGCTCATCGCACATTTTGTATACAATTATTATTTAGTTGTTCATATTCTCTTGGTAAAATAAAATCACAGATATATTGACAAGTGACTTTATTCTATTAAATAAATGAATTATAAATAATAGTAGGTATGAATGATTATGTATACTATCAGCCAGTAACTTACCTGTATACAGTTTCCTTATTATTTTATCATAATAACAAAACTCTTTAAAGATTTTCAAGTTGGTTATACTTACATTTCGATAGGAGGGATATGTGGAAAAGTATCCCTACTAGTATGGATAAGTGGAAAAATATTCCATTCTTCCATACTGGTATGGCTGATCTGGTAGGGATAAATGGAACAGGCCGTAAAATCATCGTAAAATGTAATATTTTTTACAGAATTTTTATCAATTTGCCTGCGTAAAAACTGGCTTCTAATCGTGAACTTTAGAGAGATCTATTCAAAAGACATAAAATGAATACAAAATACAACAATAATTATTACATATTCTTCCTTGGAATTTAGACTTTTAAACATTTGAAAGTATACAATAATTATATTAAGAAAATAAACTCCATTTCATTAAAATTTTTATTAAAGTTTATCTGAAGGGCCTTTCCTTATTTTTGAATTAAGAGTTAATTTTGTATTTTTGTATCGCTTATTTTGCAGGCAAAAAAACAAAATTAAACTGTGACTAAAATAAGTAAGCTGCTAATAAATTAAGCTTCCAATTACTCGGGCTTTCCATAAGGCTGAAATTTATCACTCCACTTCTAGAGACAAAAATGATACCTATTGGACAGAAAAGAAAGCGTGGGCGCCCCGCTAAATGGAAAATTGCCGTGGCAAGAATTAGTTCTTTAAAAATTTTTGTACTCACGATAGTGTTAATTTTGCTCAGTTTACACAGAAAAGACTATTTCTTGAACCAAGAAAATATTATTTCGTGTATACCAAAGAGGATATTCTCTCAACACAAGTATTAATTATATTGTTGTTCCAAGACTTTTGTTGTTGATCTAAAAAAATATTTACTTATTTTGAGAAAATATTCTCTTCGATATATATGAAACAATGTTTTCTTGGTTGGTTTAAGAAATACAATAAGACTGTAATTTTGATTTACTATCATGTGATTTCCGAACCACTAATAAAAAAATTATAATTTTATTATTAGATTTTATATAAATTTATAAAGACGCAACAAAAATTGGAGGTTAGCAAAGCTTTTTAACTCAAATCGACGGGTAAAACCCAAGTATTGTTTCATCGTCATCGTTCTGTTACATCATGTAAAATAAATGAGATTTCAAGAAAAACAATAACATCAAAGTAGAATTTATTTTCTTAAACGTAGTTTTCCACTTTAATTGATCCATTATAAAGTAGCGAAATATTCATGCAAATATTTTTTTATATAATCCCTTTACATATTCATAAACGTTAATTTCTTATTTTTGTTCTCCATAAAAGATGTGCTTATAAAAAAATTCAGTTACTATCAATAAATGAACTCGATAAAATGTGTTAAATGAAGAACACTACGGCATTCTGAAATATGAATATAATAAATTTTAGTACACATGAATCATCTAGAAGTATTAGTGATTCTATGCTGCACTATTTGAGACGTGGCCAGAGCAATAACAGAGTTCGTCCGTGGACTGACTGTAAAACTCCAATATTAGATTCCCTACGCGTGCGAGTTTCCTGCCAATGTCTCATTTGGTATAAGCCGGAAGGTGGATAAACTTTTACCCTGTATATTTTACGCAATACACATTAGATAGTCGGCCGAGGTAGTTTTTTAGGGTTCCGTATCCAAAGGGTACCAAATGAAACTCTATTTACTAAGGCTCCGCTTCAGTCCGTTCGTCCGTCTGTCGCGGGGCTGTATCGTCTGAACCGTAATAGGTAGACAATTGAAATTTTGTGTGTTGTGTATATATATGGTCACTATAATGACAAATATTAAAATTAAATAAATATAAAAATTAGAGGAAATCCCCATACAACAAAGATGTTTTTAGACGTTTATGGTGACTGGTGGTTGTGAGATCATTGCTTACACTTGAAATTATCAAAGGGTATGTATTACTATGGCCGCTATAACAACAAATAATAAAAATTAATTAAAGCTAAAAATTAAAGGAACCACAATACAAATAAACCATACGAGAAACATATTTTTTTATTTTGTACGTCGGTAAGGAACCCTTCGTGAGCAAATCCGCCACGCACTAGCGCTTAGTGAAGTACCACGGTAGATTTGAAAAGCCTTCCTCAAGTCCATCATTCTGTCCGTTTAGATCATGGAATATATATCCACCTCAAAACCGCAATTTGGAGTAAAATACAATAAAAAAAACATCGCGTCGGATTTCCACTTGTGATCGTTGGCGGCCGCTTTGGAACCAGTAGACAATATAAATCATCAAACTCTCAATTATTTATGGTACAAATGATTCGATTGGTTTACAATTTCAAGTCTCGATCTGTGGTCTCGATTCATATAGTAGGAATCAGTGAGCTAATTAGTATTCGTTTCAAATAAATAAACCCGTTTTATAAGGATTAATTTGTTTACTGCTGACTGTATTTTCTATATAGCATTACTTCCTAAATTTTCGTAAACGGAGAAAAGATGGGCACATTTGACAAATATGCTGTATTAGTTCATTAAGCAGAATACATGATAAAACGGCCTTGGCCGACTGTCTATATACGTATACAAAAGTTAAAGTAAAAGTTGAAGTTTTAAATCTTTCAAATGTAGGATTTTCAAACTTATTCTTAAGCAGCGGACTACACAATAGTACCAGGACCCCTATTTCGGGATGAAAACTAGCCTATGTCACTCTTCAGCTTATAAACTATATCTATGTCAAAAATCATAGCGGTCCCGGTGCAACTGTGTAGTCCACGCGAGTGGAGCCGCGGCCGGAAAACTAGTATGAAAATAAATATATCCAAGATAGATTAAAGAATTTCAAAATTATTGAAGTAGTTTTTGAGTTTATCCGTAACAAACAAAAAATCAAAAAATTTCTCTTTATAAAATTAATATAGATATACCTATAAAGGTTCCCCTAGTTGTTTCAGGAAGACTAAAATTCGTTTTAAAAATACGATAAAATATGATTCAAATTTTTTATTAATTTTTTTGACTTAATATTCTGCCAACTGTTTTGTCTTCACAAAGACTTCTATTTCTTCTTTTTATCTTTCTTAGCTGAGAAGACAGTCGATTTTCCAGAAACGGCCGAGGTACTGCTGTCTACCTTAGTGTTCCTTAGGACATTGGTTTTTATTTCATTATAAAGCGGATTCTGCCTGTTTAGTTGCGGGTGCACGTTCATACGTTTAGTCTCTTCGTCCTAGAAGCAATTATTATTATAGTATTAAATATTTTATCTAGATTACAATACAAAATTAGAATTCTTAAAAACAGTGTTAATACCCGGTTTTATTACTATTACGATTGGACGTTTGGTGATTGAGCTGCATTGTGCGCCATAGTGTGATAATTTTTAGTAGATTTTTACTATTTGGTAGTTTTAAGATTTCCAATAAAAATTATACGTAGTATAGTAGTTTTCAAAAATCAAATAGTAAATTCGTACTTTTGTTAATACATTTTTGTAAAATATATCTCAATTTTATTTTTAATGTACTCAATTCATCTTTTTTAAAAATAATAATATCTGGGACATTCCACACAGCGCCATCTAGTCCCAAAGTAAGCAAGTATTATGCTTGTATTATGGGGCACTAGACAACTGATGTATATGCTTAAATATTCTTTTTTTAATAATATATACATATATACATACTTTTACACCCAAACACGGAACAGATAGACATGTTCACGCCACAAATATTTGTCCCGGGCTGGGATCGTACCTGCGACCCTCGGCTCTGCAGTTAGGGCCTTTAATCAACTTGGCCAACCGGTCAGTCAAATCTTACCTATTTATTTGTATCTCTGTCTTTTCTGATTTCCAACAATAAATGTAGGTATTAAAAAAAAGCAACTCTCTATTTGCTCTACCATCATCATTCACAAAATAATAATTAAAAATATGCAATTTCAGGTTTTTTTTTATTCAGAAAACGTCCTTTTTCATTCTATCAATCTACAAGGGCAACACTGTCAGCTCGGTCGTAAGAGCTCAGTTCCAAAACGTCTAAACGTAATAGCAACATAACCTGGTTGTACATAATTTCACGTTCCACTTTTTGATCAAATATTATACATTTTGAATTTCTTTGTTCGTATTTTTATTTGCACGCTGTAAATCAATAACCAGTAAACTGATTTTGATGGAACTTTATTCAAATAGATTAAAATATTATCAACATTTCTATGCATCATCACGCTTTTGTTTTCAGGAGCAAAGGGACGACCGCCTTCCAAAAGATTGTATCTTTATTTCATGGATATTAGAAATAACTTATTTTAAGATTGTAATAGATTTTTAAAATGCATTGCGCATACGTTTCCAAAGAATGCAATAATGTTAATAGTTCGAATGGATGCGCAACATGCTTTTTCTTGCGATCGCTGTGTGTGTAATGAATATTTTGTCGAAGTTTCGGACTATTCTAAAATAAAATATTAGCGGTGCGTATTTCGTTGTAGTAATATTCTTACGAAAAAAAACCGGTCAAGTGCGAGTCAGACTCGCGCCCTGAGGGTTCCCTACAGATATAAACGTATATAGACGTATTTATTGCTACTCACCACAAGAATGCTTGGATCAGAATGACACGTAAACGCATTTCAATTTAAAATATTTTTTAATAAATTTTATATATACATATATATAACTATAATTTATGTAAGAGCTTGCTTCTTGCCAAATTTCATGATTCTAAGTCAACGACAATACACTTAAGTAGCTGTTTCCTCGTGGTCCTACTGATTTTTCCTACTAGTAGGTCTACGAGGAACTAGGCGTCCTCGTGGTCCTACTACGGAATAAAATAATGAAATAAATTTTGTTCATGGTCCCGTATGTATAAAAGTACAATCGCACCTGAACTTTCTATAAAATATTTCTGAACATAAAAACTTTTTGGTCTATTTATGTTTTATAACCAGCGACCCGCCCTGGCTTCGCACGGGTAGCAGAGCAAATAAGCCGTAATGTTTTTTCTGTCGTAGTATCTATGAGCTTGTTGCGTCGAATGTGTGGATTGCATTTAATTAAATTTTATTGTAACGTAAGTTCTAAATCCTACTAGGAGTATTTTTAAAGTAGATATTTTATTTCCAATTCTATTAATATTTGAAAAACTGAAGAATAAATACATATAATCTAACCTAACCTAACCACGCGTATCGCGTCGTCCCGTATGGCTGCCCGGCTGGTCGCGCAATATTTATATTTCGCGATAGCTCCTAAGATATTAATTTAAATTGTATAGTGTAAAGTACAATCATAATGTGCACAAAATGCTGAAGAAAAATGACGTATTTAATTCCATAAGGATTAATACTGTATCCGTATAAATTGCTTTCCAATCACCTCATCATATGACACCATTTCGTTAAACATAAAAATAGGTAGGTATAGTAAGCTATCCATAAAAGATAGACATATGCCGTCGCGGACTTTTCTTTTGTCCTAAATGAGAAACAATTAATCTATACATTAATTTGTTATATCTCACAAAATTAGGCAGCGTATTCGATGAAAGCTCCCAGCCAGCTTGATTTTTTTCGACTTCTTCAACAATTACCTTCATATTTCAACAAATTTGCACAAAACATTAATAAATTATAACCCCTTTCTTTTGAATCACTCTGTCCATTGGTGTCAACCATATGCCAATCCGTTTAGTAGTTTTTTAGTTTATCGCGTTCAGACAGACAGACGCGGCGGGGACTTTATTTTATGTAGTGATTATTTGGCATGAAATAAGATATTTAAATATTTAGTTATTTGTACGTACTTCGAACTTAATTTTTAGTGTGATGGTACTTTATGTTTACATAGATACAGGCGGGGCGGTAGATTGATAATGATAGGTCCTAATAGTAGGACAAATCAGTAGGACCACGAGGGAACAGCCATTTAAGTTTTGATTTACCTGCTAGTATCAAAATAAGCGACATAAAGGCCGTATTTTTTATTGAGTTGACTAAGAAGCTTAATTTTTTTACATCTCTAAGGGAGCGTAGACTTGAGCACTTATATTAATTTTAAGTTGAAGACACCTCTACGCATTCCTGAGAAAAAGGGTTTTGGCAAACAAAGAGACAGACGGACGATGAAATGATCGTATAAGGGTTTTTTCCCGAGGGGCCCGATCAAATATTTTTTAACTTTTCTTTAAGCAACATTGTAAAGCGCTACCGAAAATGAAATCTTACATATCTCATAACGACGATGTAGTAAGTTCCTCCATGATCGAATAGATCTAATGCGCTGCTTGAAGTAGGCAAATTGCACAGGCCTTTGAGCGAACCAGAGGAGTCACACAGATCAAAGTTAGTGAATAAGCCCAAACGACATGCTTTCCTGATGTACTCTACCATCGTCCTTATAACGCATTTCGGGTTAACCAATAGAATTTTCTCTTCCGATAAGTCTTCAATTGAAGATGAATGTCTTCCGAGTTCTGGGGCATCTTTATACACTACTCTTATGAACATTTTGATAAGATTGTTTGTAACGATCATCCGTCAGTTCAAATGACAGCGAATGTCAATTGTTACAACGCGAATTCTATCGAAAGTCGACTTTAATCTCTTTGGTAAAAGATAAAAATTAAAATAAAATAATTCGAAAGGTTTTTCTTATTGAACTCGCGTTTTTATTAAAAGGGAAATTGTAGAGCTTCTGTATAATATACATTGAAAACGGACTTATAGTCATAAACATATACCAGCAACCTGTTTTCACTTTGTCTGGTTTTTTTTTTGTATTCAGACAGTATTCATTAAAGTTTCGAACCCATGAAGTATGAGGAATTTCCAGATGACATTAAAAAACAAAGATAGCTTCGCCCATGGCCATGAGCTTCGGTCACCGGTCACCGGTTCACCGTCTTAGAGTCACCGCCCTCTGTATTGTCTTTGTCGTTTTAAAAACAATATAGACGGTGGCGGCGCCGCGGTAGATCACTGAGCCATTGAATCTGCTCATTGAATGTCAACTGTCAAAATCAGATCATGCCTATATACCTATTGTCCTGAGCACATCCTGAGCATTAATGACACGATTAATCACTTCACACTTCACTCTCCGAGATTTCACTACTCAATTTTTTGTTATCTATAACACTCATAAATAGGTTTAATTAACAGCAAGATAATGCCGCATAACCTTTCAGCATATGCTGAACGGCAATATTAATCTTTAAAGATCAGTAGGCAACGACTGAGAGGATGATGATGAAAAATCTGTTTCAAAAAACGTCTGCTACAGCACCCGCTGGCGACTTGTAACTGCAAAATACTTTAAGAATCTGCTCTAAAATGTTAGCAATGTAATGCAAAAACCCGCATCAAAATCAGAAGAACCTGTTTTGAGCACATACTCATGTAAAGCAAAAAATCAAAGATTTCGCGCTTCCCGCAATTATCGGGTACATTGAAAATGCAACTAGGAATTCTAGCAGGTGGTGAATAAAGTATTTTCTGAGAGTATTTTGGATTTTATTTTTATCTACTTCCAGTTCTGAAATATGAAGCCGGAAGAAAAAAATTTTTCGCCCAAATTTTGGATATTTTTCTAATTTTCGAAAAACCTATTGGCCCGGTTTCAATAAATTTTATACCATACGATAGCCCTTGTTCATACGCACCTTTAGATGATTTCGAACGATCCCCTTATTTCGTGCCGATGCTGATGCGAAGAATTTTTATAGGATCTCATTTGCATAAACGGTCCACCGCTACTGTCCAACAAAAGCCCCTGAATTTTTTCTGACTTTCCCTGACTATTTTTTCAAATGTCTCTGACCAACTATGTTATTTTAAAGAAAGATAAAGTGTCATATATACTTCTGCAACACGCTTTACATTTTAAAATATTTTTTACAATTTCTTAGACCTTATGTCATAATGTGGTTCACTTCGAATCTGAAAAAAATTCTCCAATAGTCTGGATTAAGGGTTAGACTAGAACATATATTATTAATTTATAAACATTTAATTATATCCATCGAAGTATTATATCTCTCATTTTACAGTCACTGGGAAATTTTGGGATGCAAACAGTATAAAATCTCAATTTTCCCTGACTCTCCCTGACTTTACAGAATGTGGATACCCTGATAAGTATTTAATAGGTTTGCAATTTAAAAATATTCCCCAAGGTATTTTTTATGCGTTTATCTAATTAGCCGAAAGCATCTAAAATTATTTATTGTAATACTTAAACATACCCAATTAGTACATATAAAGGTCAGTACACAGTCGAGGCCTTGAGTCGAATAGAATTTCTCAACTGGCGGGAATCTAAGTTAACACGATACGTTTCATAATAACGAGTTCTTACAACAGTTAGCAAGGGGAGCTGCAGTGTGGGCAAGCAGTCGGTCTGCGCGGACGCAACGATCAAAAAATCGAATACCTATACGATACAGCAATTTTGTAAACATTGACACGCTCGCAGGCGCTCGAGGCCGACGTTTACTACAATCGATTATATAACCACGAATTATATTTAATATCGATTTGCTCATCCATATGAACCCGAAAGAAAGGCGTGAAGATAAAGGACAAAACAAACAAGATCTATAATATAAATCAAAAAGAATCAAAAAAGAATAGCGTGTGTGTAGTGATGTGAAATATTTCAAAAATGTCTTTACTATCAGAAGTGACGTCGTTGGTGACACACGGAGTGGCGGCCTGGCCTCCCCCTGCTCCGTCATCCGGTTTCCAGTTCCATCATCAGGGTTCAAACTTTGTCATATTCTTGGTGCTGTTCGCTTTATGCATGATGGAAGTTGTGGTGCTAAGGATCCTGACAGAAGAACAAGTGAGAGGTGACAGACCTAGAAGTGTCACTTCTCTGTGGTTTGAACTTGACGAAGATTGAATGTTTAGTGAAAATTATTAAAATTATAAAAAATATTTGTTAATAATGTTTGTCATAAATTACTTATAAATATAATTAATTAAAAGAAGGCACCTTTGCATTGTTTTTTTTTTAAATTAATGTCTTTTCACTGTGTTTTGTCGCGATATTTTTTAGGTGTGATAATTAAATTGAATAATGACAAGTCTGAACAAACATCCACACACATAATCATATGAAAATAAGATTAACTCAGTATGGCGTGTTTGTTTGCATCGTAACTGGACCTTTGTAATATTTGGCTGTCTGACCGATTGGCCCAGCGGTTAGAAATTTTAACTGCGGAGCCAAGGGTCGCGGGTTCGATTCCCGCCCGGGACAAATGTTTGTATGCATGAACATGGCTATTTGTTTCGTGTTTGGGTGTAAAATATCTATATTATAAAGAATATTTAAGTATGTATATCAGTTGTCTGGTATCCGTAATACAAGCTTTGCTTAGTTTGGGACTAGATAGCGCTGTGTGGGATGTCCCAAGTATGACTATGATGAATTATAATTTGAGACTGATTCGTTCAAAATTTTTAATACTCAGATCCGACAACTTTGCTTAGGCAACGTTACATACACAATAAAAAGTTACCAGAGCTGATGGTGATCAAGACAAATACTTAGTACATTGTTAATAAATAAACTTGTTTATATTGTATTGGCTAGAATTTTTTTTTATTTACTTATATAAAACTTATATAAATATTATACCTAAACATACATCATTACTAATAATATATTGACACATTTAGCATCGCTAGTTATTATTATACCAAATTATTATTAGTAACGAATTCTGCCAACTGGTTACGAATCATCAAGTGGAATTTAACCTGTTAACAACCTCATAATAAAATTTTGTGTGATATGTTTTAATGAATTCTATAGATTTGAATATGTGACGCGTGTAACTAAAAAACTTCATTCGCAAAACCACATTGTATAAGTTGATTTCTGTCGTTTGTTTGTGATGATCTTAACCTTGTGCAGGAGTGGGTATAAGCCACATCAACGATATTATAAAAAATATTACTTTGCTAGTTTGCAAAATTGATACTCTGTGGATTGTATGTATAGAAATGTATGGATTTTTGCTATTTGTCATACGCTATATATATATATACAGCAATCTGTAAATAAAATTTTGGATGCAAAACTTTTTCCTGTAAATTGTTTTTTTTTTTCATGTCTATCCAAAAATCCAAATAACAATTGTTTTAACTTTAAGAATTACGGATGTCTCATAAAAACTATTTATTCTATAAAATACCCTATTTTAGTCCCCTATGGGTAAAGCTTTCCAATAATCTTGAAATACTTTTTCCGATTTAACTTCATGAATGACGGACTTTCATACTTTACGTTTCTCTATTTTACCCCTAAAGGGTAAAATTTCGAAATATTCTTTCTCAGTGGATGCTTAAGTCATATAAAACCCAAACAGTGAGCTTGATGTCCAAATTTCGTGTGATTCGCTTCAATAAATATTACATTATTAAGATATTGTTATCCAGGGAACAAAATAAATATTTACAATAAGGTGGCACTCCACAACGTAACGAGAGATTAAATCCACTGCGAAGGGAAATTAATTTACTCCCCAGGCAAATACTTTACTTTTCACTTCCCTTATGAGGAAAATAAATAAGAAATCAAAATTTCATAAAAAAATTAAATAAAATTGACTTCATAAACATAAACTAAAAAGTTAAAAATAATAATATTTTTAATAATTTTAAAATGCATAGTTTAATAAATTTTTAAGTAAATACACGAAAATCGACCATTGCCTCCTTAGGTATCTCCGAAACTACTGAATATGAAATTTAAAAAAAATACACGGAACATGAGACCTCACTCTTAGTTTACAGGAAAATCTAAAGGAAACTAAGTCTTTCAAGTCAAGCGACAGTCGTGATAGCCCAAAGCGCAACGAACCTGTCTCAACTTTATAAGGCTATAGGGCCATGGTTTTTTTCTGACTTAAGTACATAACTATCACTGACCTCGGAGAGCACGTTAAGCAGTCGGTCCCGGACGCAGCCAATCGATGGCTGTCATTACAATCCCTAACCCGCAGTGGAGCAGCATGGTGGATTTCAGTTCCAAACTTCCTCACCCCGGGGGAGGCCTAAGCCCCTGCAGTGATGTAAAAATGGGCTGATGAAACTAAGTCTTTCAATTCCTGTGGAAAACGAAAAATATTCGTGAAAATAAAATACGTATTAAATGTGTTACTTCTAGAACTCAATCGCTCAGTGGTTACTATAATAGCAGCTTATTTTCGAGTTCGACGTCTAGCCTAAAATGATTCAGATTTAAAAAAAATTTAGACAATGTCTCTTAATTTGGCATTGCTGGACTACCTAACACACGGGCCGTATAGTATCAAACTAAGCAGACCTGTATTATGGGTGCTATAGGTGCTAGATAACTGACGTATTTTTTTTTAATTAATACATACTATAGATATTTTACACTCAGACACAGCACAAATAGACATGTTTATTCACTCCAATATTTGTCCCGGGAATCGAACCTGCGACCGCTACAATTAAGATTTTTGTATTGGTTAATATAACGCAGTTTACTTATGTAAGATTACAAAAGCCGTGAGTCGGCAATATTATAATCTAGTACAAAACCTTGAAACCGATCTGCCCTTAATTTTTCTGTCAACTTTTTAATCTTGTTTGTTGTTCATGCCTTAAATGATGCACATACGTTTGCATTTAATTGCCAATTAAAACTTGTAAGTTTTGGGCTTAATAAACATTTATTATAACTAATTTCTGTCCGCGGGTCCGGTCACCTATTTTATATTCTGAATAGGCATATGGAGAACTAATAATCTGTTTGTCCATTTCAGAAAAGTTTATTTAGACTCAATTTAGATCCAGGTTTAGTTAAATATGTTTTGTCTCTTTCTTTCGTGCTTTCGTGCTAAATGTCCCAATCGAAAGATAAAGATGAAACATATTATAGGGGACGTACCCTTACTACGTGACCCGTTTAGGAGGGGGGGGGGGCTCTTCAAAATACCACGCTTGGTCACAGGGTAGTGGGAGGAGCCAAGGTCTTCGTCACGTAGTCAATATCTTCTAGGAAAATAATTCTGAATAACAGACAAAAAAACTTGTTTTGTAAATTAAGGTCCGGTTAGAATATTTTTTACATATATTTTCACTTGTAATTGAAGAAATGCACGACCAGTATAGGCTAAATGATTTTTTTTAACTTTCTGTTTGCAAAAAAATGATTTAAAACCATATTTATGAATTACTACTTCAAAAATGCGAGGGGAGGGGGTCTTGGCCTATACTTCGGGTGCTCACCGACAGAGGGGGAGGGGTCAGAAAATTTAAAAAAATGGGTCGCGTAGTTTGTGTACGTTCCCTTAACTCGACTAGAGCGGCGTCACTATCATCCAATGTGACAAATTTCATAGCAGTCACCGAATTTGATTGTAGCAGACTAGAAGGCGCACGCTTGCTAAACTCAACGACTCAAACACGACAAATTTCAACTTTATTTACTTTAAAAAATATCAGTCTTTGCTTTTCATTCAATAGTATGTAACTAGTTGTGTAGAGTAATACACAAAGACCTAGACACAACACAATCATCTAGATAACCAATAGCTTGGATTATACGCTCGTCCCGCCCCGTCCCCCTCCCTCATCCTATGGCTCAAATGTGATAACTTTAGTTCTTGAATTAAGCGGCTAGCCTTACTCCTCTAATGAACTAATTCAAGGCTCGGTGGGTGCATTTGATAGGTTAGAAAGAGTAGGAAAGTGTATAGAAAAAAAAATGTTATTTTGATATTTCACCAATATTTTGTTGTTTCATCGATTAAAATGAAACCGAGTTAAAATAGATTTCGAAAAAATAGCATAAATAAAAAAATTATTACGGAATAGAGACTGATAAACGGTCTGTTACTGCCATAAAAGTATGAATTGGCTAGAGGCCTTCTTCTGTTCATAAATACACCGATTTAAAATAATAAAACTTAATATCACGACGACGCGACGATGATGTTATTGCGTGTTATATATAACTTCACCTCGGTTATAGTCAGATACGTATTCCTTATTGGTATTGTTGTTTTAAATTATTGACGTGAATAAGTATATAAGTGATGTCTAACTGTTTTCAATAAATGGCTTGAATTTGAATTTTTCTGTTCTAAATATTCTAAAACGGGTATTTCTACAGGATACAAGATACATTTTTGAGATTTGACTCTATGCCCAAATCTTAAACTATGAGAGATAGAGAAAAGTGTTTAAATGAATCATGAACGTGATAATAAAAACATGATTATTTGCCGTATCCAAGATGATTATCCAAGAAAAAGTTTCCGTTTATCGTAAGCTTGTTTGGTATTCGTGCTATAATTATTTGTATGAAAATTAAAGAAAATTTAAATTAATAAATTTCTTTTAATTTTTTATATGAAACTGTAAGACTTGATCCTTATTAGCAACAATATCGATTGATGCAATAATACAGATGTTATATTTTTACAAAATCAAACAATTGTTTGATTTCCAGTTAAAGTAACAGATTTTTCCAAAATGTGAATATGCCGATTTTTTTTTCTCAAAAATCTATTCCATAACTCTTTAGAACACTTTTTGCAATTTTTGATAGTTTAACATTTGGCAATACCTACAGTCCCATCTCAAAAACTCACCTGTATATATTTCATAGAACTTCCAATTCAAAAGGTTAATTATTATTCAGATGTCATTTAGGTCGGATGTAGATAATAAAATTAATCTTGTTAAGTATTCAAAAATATTTTTTTTATTTATTTTCATTATTAATCCTTTTCATAATGTTTCGCCGATATGTTATAGTTTACAATATTTTTCCGCCTCACATCCCATTATTATTAAAAAATTAATATAGCCAACTATTTGTAATTTAAACAACTGTCGCGCTACAAAAGCTAATATTTCGTATAGTACAAACAAAATACTTTAAGTATGGTTAATTTCAATATCCACGAAATGATTGCGTGTATTATATATATACATAATACGGTAGGTTATATCGCACAAGGTCGCGCTCTCGCCGTCAGATGGTGTAATGTCCGTTCGTGGAGGTTGTATAGCTTCATTATCGTTTCGGTTGTTGACACCGGCCGAATATATATTTAGAACGCCATGTAATTATAATAAAAACAGTATAGCTAACTACAAGTGAACCAAAACGAACTACAGTAACAATAGAGCGTTAACCATAGAGCACAGTGTGGCCCCGCTATAGTTAGTGCCTATAGTTTCATCCCCCAATTTCTTGGTGGTCATACTCGCATTTCTGCACTTCCTGTGGGAAAGACAAATGCCAGAACATAGAAAACAAAAATTAAGGGCTAGCAATAACTAAACGTTACCCTCGTTAAAACAATAAAATTAATGAGTTATTTTTTATATAACCAACGGGTAAACTAAATTTATATTATAATTCTTATCCTTTGATTGGGTATATAGTGTCACGATGGACCCTCGCCATACAATCAACAAAACGACAAGCCGAATTTCACGCACTTGTGTGTGTGACTCAACAGTTCGCATACTCTCGCTTTGCTACAACCATGTATAAACCCGTGTGCGTGAATTTTATGCGAATAGTTACGGAATATTCTGGTTTACGTTTTTTGACGCCAACGCTCTATCCAGAAATTATACTATCGAAGTTCTTAATATAATGTCGAAGAAATTAAATTCATTTTTTTTATTATTCTATAAATTAGATTAAACCTTGGACATTGTCCTACAACTTATTCTATCTCAGCACGAATCTTTGGTCGCGTTCGATCGTCTATATTTTTAAAAAAGAGTGCGTTCCTAAAAAGTATTTGCTGTTTTACCACAAAAGCTAACATGTGATTTCTTGTAAATAATACATATTTATTTATACGTAAAAGCGGGTTAATTAGACCGCAACTAATATGCCAATACAGAACCACAACTAGTCACAACTCGATTCAGATTACTCTCAGTAAAGTTAAAAGACATGTCTTATTGGTGTAATAAGAATTTTACGTTACGTTTACGTTATATTTTACGTAGGTGATAAATAAAACTTAATATTTTGATGACATTTCTACTGAACTATGAGCTAGCCAAGTAAAATATTTGAAAATTATTCTCTTTCAGCTATAATTTGGTTTGACATTAACCCTTAACTTAAAAATGAAATAAAAGATCCTTTTTCCCATGGACTATCGTTACTGTCCAAGATATAGGAAACATGTCGTGAAACTCGGTGACATGAAAGTGTACCATATACCTTCATGATCAGAACTGTCCAAGATATGACGAACTAAAGGCAGGGTAAGTAGGCTTGAGCCTTGGGCGGCAGATTTTTTGAGGGCGGCAAAGAGCCAATTTTTTACAATATTTAATTACGTTTACCAAATGTACCTTTGTCTGTAAATACGCCGACTTATTAGTAAATACATGATTGAGCTTTTTTAGATGAGAAGTACAAAAAAAAATTCTTGTACAATTTTAACTAAGTATTAAGATATCATATCATATTGATGCCCTAGTTGACTATGGTATTATTATGATTATTATGATACTAATTAGGGGAAAAAAGTGGTGTGATTAGGACAATCGACTTTGTACATAAAGTTACAATTTGACTGACAAAAAACTTTTAATTAATATGATTGTAAACGAAAAACTGTAGAGGTCGGAAGGGACGACAAAATTTGAATAGCCTACTGGCAGAAATGTGCTGTAAATCCACCACTGTCGCTTTTACTTTTAAAGAGAAAGCAACTAAAACTTACAAAAGTGTCAGAAAGTACCCAAATTTTGTGGTTAATCTAAAAAGCAGCTGATACATAAGATAAAATAAAAGCGATTGGGAACGAGATGCCGTTATGAAACTGTGTGCAATAGCAAGTGCTGCGGTTGCAATGTTTCAAGTAGATCGATTATTACCTCATTGAAACTAGGGCATTGACCGGATTTATTATTATTATTTATATAAATTATTTAATAGCTTTTTTAATATTATGAATATAAAACAAAACAAGTGTGAATTTATAAATGATAAAATGTTATTGTAAATCAAGATTTTTTATATGTTATGTCTGAATGTGAAGTTTAGCTTTTAACCTATCTAAGAAACGTTCATAACATTTTTATAATTTTTCTGTATTAATTAATAGTTATTTTCCAAAGTAGCCTTATGAGTTTCTTTATTGCATTATATTATTACATATTAATAAAGATAGTGTAAAAATCATGAGAAGAGAAGTTATAAAATATAATATAATCAAGAAGGACTTTTTTTTTGCTATTTGTTACGGATAAACTCAAAAACTACTAACCTGATTTTAAAAATTCTTACGTTTACGTTTTTACGTACTTACGTAAGCGAGTTAAACCCTTTAAGTTTTAGTTCTTAGTTGGCTTTTGCCTGAAAAACAGGAAATCTACTTATTTTTTTCTCAAAAATCTTTACAGCCTAAAGTTGACTGAACAAGTGTTATAAAAATAATAACATGGAAGAATTGAAGGTATTTGACAATATACCTAATTTATTTTTATTATATTTTTCCAGTACTCAAAACCCAGAGAGATCTTTGCCATCCACAGAAGAGCCTTGTCGCAGATGCGGTGGCGACACCCTCGGAGGCGACCTGCCTTGCATTTGCTACGAGCGCGGGTAAAAAAACTAAAATATTATCCTTCAAATTAAGAAATTTATAATTTAACTAGCGACCGCTCGCAGCTTTCGCAGCTGCGTAGACTTACACATTCCTGTTTCAGGTAGTATTAACATTCGAAATGTAGGTACTTTTTGCTGAAACTAATATTGGGTACACCCATTCAAATTTTCAATCTTCATTCTCCTCACTCCTTTAAGAAAACCGATACTACCATACTGTTCACCTCCCGTTTCCTACCCTTAAAACGTGGAAATCCAAAAACCCTGAAACACATCATTATTTATTTAAGTTAAAATTTTTATGTTCCTAACTTTAAAGAACAAAGACTCTCATACAAAGCCCCTCCATCCCTCCCTCCTTAAATTTGAAATTTCCATATATTCCTTTCTTAAAAAATTAATACTCACGTTATAAAATAAACCACTGTTCCAAATTTCGGCTTCCTAGATTTAGTTGTTTCGGCTTTATCTACGCTGATAGATCAGTGAGGACAAACGACAGATAGCCAAAAAAAGTAACTGATGTCACTCTTTACAACCTTCTCTCATGTCTGCAAGGTTTCATTAAAATTTGTTCAGGCGTTTTGGAGATTAGCTCGAATAGACACATAGACGTACAGACAGACAGACGGACAAAAAGTAGCGTCTGTCACTTTTGACCACCTCCATTTTACACCCGTGAAATTTCATTAAAATCGGTTTAGCCGTTTTAGAGATTAGCTCGAATAGACAGATGGACGTACATACAGACATACAAAAAGTAATGTATGTCATTGTTGACCACTTCCTTTCCACATCTGTGAAGTTTCATCAAAATCAGTTTAGCCGTTTGGGAGATTTGCTTGAATAGACAGACAGACAGGTGGTATTATTTTATACATATAGCTTATAGCCTTCCTCAATAAATAGACTATCCAACACAAAAAGAATTTTTCAATTCGAACCAGTAGTTCCTGAGATTAGCGCGTTCAAACAAACAAACAAACAAACAAACAAACAAACAAACAAACAAACAAACAAACAAACAAACAAACAAACAAACAAACAAACAAACAAACAAACAAACAAACAAACAAACAAACAAACAAACAAACAAACAAACAAACAAACAAACAAACAAACAAACAAACAAACAAACAAACAAACAAACAAACAAACAAACAAACAAACAAACAAACAAACAAACAAACAAACAAACAAACAAACAAACAAACAAACAAACAAACAAACAAACAAACAAACAAACAAACAAACAAACAAACAAACAAACAAACAAACAAACAAACAAACAAACAAACAAACAAACAAACAAACAAACAAACAAACAAACAAACAAACAAACAAACAAACAAACAAACAAACAAACAAACAAACAAACAAACAAACAAACAAACAAACAAACAAACAAACAAACAAACAAACAAACAAACAAACAAACAAACAAACAAACAAACAAACAAACAAACAAACAAACAAACAAACAAACAAACAAACAAACAAACAAACAAACAAACAAACAAACAAACAAACAAACAAACAAACAAACAAACAAACAAACAAACAAACAAACAAACAAACAAACAAACAAACAAACAAACAAACAAACAAACAAACAAACAAACAAACAAACAAACAAACAAACAAACAAACAAACAAACAAACAAACAAACAAACAAACAAACAAACAAACAAACAAACAAACAAACAAACAAACAAACAAACAAACAAACAAACAAACAAACAAACAAACAAACAAACAAACAAACAAACAAACAAACAAACAAACAAACAAACAAACAAACAAACAAACAAACAAACAAACAAACAAACAAACAAACAAACAAACAAACAAACAAACAAACAAACAAACAAACAAACAAACAAACAAACAAACAAACAAACAAACAAACAAACAAACAAACAAACAAACAAACAAACAAACAAACAAACAAACAAACAAACAAACAAACAAACAAACAAACAAACAAACAAACAAACAAACAAACAAACAAACAAACAAACAAACAAACAAACAAACAAACAAACAAACAAACAAACAAACAAACAAACAAACAAACAAACAAACAAACAAACAAACAAACAAACAAACAAACAAACAAACAAACAAACAAACAAACAAACAAACAAACAAACAAACAAACAAACAAACAAACAAACAAACAAACAAACAAACAAACAAACAAACAAACAAACAAACAAACAAACAAACAAACAAACAAACAAACAAACAAACAAACAAACAAACAAACAAACAAACAAACAAACAAACAAACAAACAAACAAACAAACAAACAAACAAACAAACAAACAAACAAACAAACAAACAAACAAACAAACAAACAAACAAACAAACAAACAAACAAACAAACAAACAAACAAACAAACAAACAAACAAACAAACAAACAAACAAACAAACAAACAAACAAACAAACAAACAAACAAACAAACAAACAAACAAACAAACAAACAAACAAACAAACAAACAAACAAACAAACAAACAAACAAACAAACAAACAAACAAACAAACAAACAAACAAACAAACAAACAAACAAACAAACAAACAAACAAACAAACAAACAAACAAACAAACAAACAAACAAACAAACAAACAAACAAACAAACAAACAAACAAACAAACAAACAAACAAACAAACAAACAAACAAACAAACAAACAAACAAACAAACAAACAAACAAACAAACAAACAAACAAACAAACAAACAAACAAACAAACAAACAAACAAACAAACAAACAAACAAACAAACAAACAAACAAACAAACAAACAAACAAACAAACAAACAAACAAACAAACAAACAAACAAACAAACAAACAAACAAACAAACAAACAAACAAACAAACAAACAAACAAACAAACAAACAAACAAACAAACAAACAAACAAACAAACAAACAAACAAACAAACAAACAAACAAACAAACAAACAAACAAACAAACAAACAAACAAACAAACAAACAAACAAACAAACAAACAAACAAACAAACAAACAAACAAACAAACAAACAAACAAACAAACAAACAAACAAACAAACAAACAAACAAACAAACAAACAAACAAACAAACAAACAAACAAACAAACAAACAAACAAACAAACAAACAAACAAACAAACAAACAAACAAACAAACAAACAAACAAACAAACAAACAAACAAACAAACAAACAAACAAACAAACAAACAAACAAACAAACAAACAAACAAACAAACAAACAAACAAACAAACAAACAAACAAACAAACAAACAAACAAACAAACAAACAAACAAACAAACAAACAAACAAACAAACAAACAAACAAACAAACAAACAAACAAACAAACAAACAAACAAACAAACAAACAAACAAACAAACAAACAAACAAACAAACAAACAAACAAACAAACAAACAAACAAACAAACAAACAAACAAACAAACAAACAAACAAACAAACAAACAAACAAACAAACAAACAAACAAACAAACAAACAAACAAACAAACAAACAAACAAACAAACAAACAAACAAACAAACAAACAAACAAACAAACAAACAAACAAACAAACAAACAAACAAACAAACAAACAAACAAACAAACAAACAAACAAACAAACAAACAAACAAACAAACAAACAAACAAACAAACAAACAAACAAACAAACAAACAAACAAACAAACAAACAAACAAACAAACAAACAAACAAACAAACAAACAAACAAACAAACAAACAAACAAACAAACAAACAAACAAACAAACAAACAAACAAACAAACAAACAAACAAACAAACAAACAAACAAACAAACAAACAAACAAACAAACAAACAAACAAACAAACAAACAAACAAACAAACAAACAAACAAACAAACAAACAAACAAACAAACAAACAAACAAACAAACAAACAAACAAACAAACAAACAAACAAACAAACAAACAAACAAACAAACAAACAAACAAACAAACAAACAAACAAACAAACAAACAAACAAACAAACAAACAAACAAACAAACAAACAAACAAACAAACAAACAAACAAACAAACAAACAAACAAACAAACAAACAAACAAACAAACAAACAAACAAACAAACAAACAAACAAACAAACAAACAAACAAACAAACAAACAAACAAACAAACAAACAAACAAACAAACAAACAAACAAACAAACAAACAAACAAACAAACAAACAAACAAACAAACAAACAAACAAACAAACAAACAAACAAACAAACAAACAAACAAACAAACAAACAAACAAACAAACAAACAAACAAACAAACAAACAAACAAACAAACAAACAAACAAACAAACAAACAAACAAACAAACAAACAAACAAACAAACAAACAAACAAACAAACAAACAAACAAACAAACAAACAAACAAACAAACAAACAAACAAACAAACAAACAAACAAACAAACAAACAAACAAACAAACAAACAAACAAACAAACAAACAAACAAACAAACAAACAAACAAACAAACAAACAAACAAACAAACAAACAAACAAACAAACAAACAAACAAACAAACAAACAAACAAACAAACAAACAAACAAACAAACAAACAAACAAACAAACAAACAAACAAACAAACAAACAAACAAACAAACAAACAAACAAACAAACAAACAAACAAACAAACAAACAAACAAACAAACAAACAAACAAACAAACAAACAAACAAACAAACAAACAAACAAACAAACAAACAAACAAACAAACAAACAAACAAACAAACAAACAAACAAACAAACAAACAAACAAACAAACAAACAAACAAACAAACAAACAAACAAACAAACAAACAAACAAACAAACAAACAAACAAACAAACAAACAAACAAACAAACAAACAAACAAACAAACAAACAAACAAACAAACAAACAAACAAACAAACAAACAAACAAACAAACAAACAAACAAACAAACAAACAAACAAACAAACAAACAAACAAACAAACAAACAAACAAACAAACAAACAAACAAACAAACAAACAAACAAACAAACAAACAAACAAACAAACAAACAAACAAACAAACAAACAAACAAACAAACAAACAAACAAACAAACAAACAAACAAACAAACAAACAAACAAACAAACAAACAAACAAACAAACAAACAAACAAACAAACAAACAAACAAACAAACAAACAAACAAACAAACAAACAAACAAACAAACAAACAAACAAACAAACAAACAAACAAACAAACAAACAAACAAACAAACAAACAAACAAACAAACAAACAAACAAACAAACAAACAAACAAACAAACAAACAAACAAACAAACAAACAAACAAACAAACAAACAAACAAACAAACAAACAAACAAACAAACAAACAAACAAACAAACAAACAAACAAACAAACAAACAAACAAACAAACAAACAAACAAACAAACAAACAAACAAACAAACAAACAAACAAACAAACAAACAAACAAACAAACAAACAAACAAACAAACAAACAAACAAACAAACAAACAAACAAACAAACAAACAAACAAACAAACAAACAAACAAACAAACAAACAAACAAACAAACAAACAAACAAACAAACAAACAAACAAACAAACAAACAAACAAACAAACAAACAAACAAACAAACAAACAAACAAACAAACAAACAAACAAACAAACAAACAAACAAACAAACAAACAAACAAACAAACAAACAAACAAACAAACAAACAAACAAACAAACAAACAAACAAACAAACAAACAAACAAACAAACAAACAAACAAACAAACAAACAAACAAACAAACAAACAAACAAACAAACAAACAAACAAACAAACAAACAAACAAACAAACAAACAAACAAACAAACAAACAAACAAACAAACAAACAAACAAACAAACAAACAAACAAACAAACAAACAAACAAACAAACAAACAAACAAACAAACAAACAAACAAACAAACAAACAAACAAACAAACAAACAAACAAACAAACAAACAAACAAACAAACAAACAAACAAACAAACAAACAAACAAACAAACAAACAAACAAACAAACAAACAAACAAACAAACAAACAAACAAACAAACAAACAAACAAACAAACAAACAAACAAACAAACAAACAAACAAACAAACAAACAAACAAACAAACAAACAAACAAACAAACAAACAAACAAACAAACAAACAAACAAACAAACAAACAAACAAACAAACAAACAAACAAACAAACAAACAAACAAACAAACAAACAAACAAACAAACAAACAAACAAACAAACAAACAAACAAACAAACAAACAAACAAACAAACAAACAAACAAACAAACAAACAAACAAACAAACAAACAAACAAACAAACAAACAAACAAACAAACAAACAAACAAACAAACAAACAAACAAACAAACAAACAAACAAACAAACAAACAAACAAACAAACAAACAAACAAACAAACAAACAAACAAACAAACAAACAAACAAACAAACAAACAAACAAACTCTTCAGCTTTATAATATTAGTATAGATATAGATTTAAAATGCATGAATTAGAATAGTTATTCACGAACGATTATATTTTTCTACGTCGATACCTACCGATGTGTGTATATAAAACGTTCCATTCACTTACTGCTTATGGTCCCCGCGATAGTCCTTAGGAAGAACCACGAGAATTTTAATACCCGTGGTCGATTTCCGTCGAGGCCCGATTCTATTTAGCACTATTTGGTATTTGGTCGTTTGCAGATAAGAGACAAAACAAATTCGCTTATAGCATCACATATCAATAGTAATGAAAAATACAATTTACAATTCCCAAAATTTTAAACTAAAGTCCGTTATATTTTATTTCGAAAGAATAGTAGCTTTATGAAACTAACTTGGAAAAAAAATGGGCTGATCTTATAATTTCACCCGGTGACGTCACGCTATAAGAATTTATAATTTATGTCTACGTAAATACCGATCTTAAATTCTTTTTAAAATTAGCTTCCTGTAATTGCCTATTCTTGAGAAATAAAATATAACGGACTTTAGTTCAAAAATTTGGGACTAGGCTATTAGTGCACAATTTAATCAACGCTAGAGATCACGAACAGAGATGCCTCGACGATCTTCATAATCTCGTTCGGGTTCGATGGAATACGATAAAATTAGTTCTGTCTCGCTCAGGATCGCTGACCGGCAAGGAAAGACACTCTTATCTGAATTTTACGACTTTACTGAAAAGCCACGATTAGTACAAGCAAAAATCGCCAGAGGTATTTCTATTCCTTGATCATGCATTATATTCGTCAAGGAGTTTATGCCTTCACAAGCATATTGTGTAATTCATTCGGTAAACATTTGTATTGGCAGACAATTAACTTACATCTGTACAAACAAGCAAACAGACAGAATGATATATGAATTGCGTACATCTATGAGAAAGGTTTCGGAACTATTGGGTTCATATTTTTTGTGAAGAAAATTCTAGTTTTCATTCTATGGAATTCGGCATAAGGATTAACAAAGTAACATCAATGTATTATTTCTAGCTAAGCAATAAAACAGAAAAATGTCAGTCGTATTGCAATATCACAAAAAAAAATACCGGATATATGCGAAACCAGCATTACTTTTGGATATGTGTTCTATCCTTAGATAATTAGATTATCCAAGATGGAGCATCTCATACAACGAAACGATTGTAAACGTGAGCAAAATATCACACTCGCTGATTAGACAGACCATACGTTATTATCATTGTTTTAAACAAACATGTTGTTAAATTACATTTACAATTTAATTTCAACAAAACTCTACTTCACACAGAATATTTGCAAGATATCGTCATCATCATCACCAGCCCATTTTACCCCACTGCAGGGGCTTAGGCCTCCCCTGGGGTGAGGAGGGGGTTTGGAGCTTAAATCCACCACGCTATTCCACTGCGGGTTGGGAATTGTAACGACCACCATCTATTGACAGCGTCCGGGACCAACTGCTTAACGCGCTCTTCGAGGCACGGAGTCAGTGATAGTTAATGTACTTAAGTCAGAAAAACTCATTGGTACACGCCCGGATTCGAACCATGGCTCCATATCTCTCTATATAAATTTGAGACAGGTTCGTTGCGCTCTGGGCTATCACGACACTCCAAGATATCAACTTTTGTATATTTGGTCTACTGTATATTTTTTTGATCACTTTTTTGTTGTCACAACGCGATATCTTTATTAACATCAGTGCCTCTGGTAAAGTAATATAAGCTTATAATTGATCTAGCGTTTGTTTCTGTTTTCCAGCCGCGTGAAATTCCCAAAGGGCGCGTGGTTCCTGAGGCAGGCGTACCGCACTATCAGCCTCATGCCGTGGTCTGTCTCCACTGACAAGCTGGAACAAATTGGTTAGTATGAACTATCTAATACAACTATAATAATAATACATTTAGGACATCTCACATACGCTCATCTAGTCCCAAACTAGGCAGAGTCTGTGTTATGGGTACTAAACAATATACTTCAATATTTTTATAATACATTATAGATATTTTATTTGTCCCGAACGAAAATAATCGAAACCGCTGATTTTGGGTCTGCATTCTGCATACAGTTGACGTCTCCGACCCAATAAATAGCCCAACCGATCAGTCGGTCATTGGTCCATCATCGCTCAATAGCTTTACGCAAGCTCAAGGTTTAAGGTTCTAAAAAGGCTCTTGTTTAAGATGTTGACAATTAGACACGTTTTTAGAACACCCCTTACCCACCATCGCTTGGTTAAACCACCTCAATGTGACTTTTTGCAATATAGTCAGAACGTCTTTTTTCAAATCACATATGACAGTTCCTCCATCTATTTTATCTATGTTTCACAGATATTTCACACACCTGGTGTTCAGCTGAACGTAGTGAAAGAGCGTGTAGAGTTAACTAAACAAAAAGTTAAAAAAAATGATTAAGAAAAAAAAATTCTTAATTTTCTTGGTAACCGATAGTTTACACCATCTGCGAAACTTTTTGTTTAGTTCAGTAAGATCTACACGCTCTATAAATTTGCACTACGCACAGTGTACGGAAATGCGTGAATGAAATGCGAATTAGCATCAATTTTTTTTTTGTGAGCATGGTAGTCAGGTAAATGTTTATTTTTAAAAGAAAATTAGATGCTACTACGTCGTAACTTGAGAGAAAAAAAATAAAAACAGAAAAACAGAAAATGACGTTTTTATCATTAAATATTGACATGCTGGGTTTGCAGTAGTGAACATAAATTCTTTAGTTAATGGTTTAGTAGACTCAATACCTAAAATATTGATTTAGTGAATTGTACAAGACATAATATTTTTTTAGTAAAATGAACTGCAAAAAAATTGCAAGTTTGATGATTTTTTTTCTCCTGAACTAGAGCGAATTGGCATGCGGCAGTTCTACTCCTTAATTAATAATATCAAAGCTTAGCGATTGGCGGGCAGAACAGAAAATGTCTGATCCCAAGGCATTTCCGTACACTGTGCTACGTTCAGCGGAACACGCGGTGTATCATACCTATATGGGGTGTTCGGCTGAACGTAGTTCAACTTTAAACATGTTTTTGCTCGGCAAATGTTAGTTTGCGCCATTTGCTCACTAAAAATATTCTGTGTATTTTGGTAAGCTCTACATGCTAAGTTTTTTCCTACGTTCAGCCGAACACTCTACTACTTGCATGTGAAGATAGCATCTTCCCTGCATTAATTCTTTAATACTTCAGCTATCAATTTATACTGAAAACTGATCTAATCTAATTCAGATGAGGAACGCGAAGGTGCTGACGGCTCGGGAGAGGGTGAAGTGTCACTGAGTGGCGTCCGTGAATTCCTTGAAACCCTTTCGGCCAAGTTGGCTGGTGGCCCTTTAGACCGAACCAGAGTACACCCGCTGTACACACATCCAGCTTGTGAGTATATTGACAAACGGTAATCTTGACTAACAATAGAATAAAGAAATATCAGAGGCCAAGGAAAACCATTATTGTTCATTCAACTATGATTGTACTGAAATAACATAAACTGCCACTCTTGGAACTAATGGAGGAGCTGCCATCTGAAAAAATCTTTGTATTTTCTGTCTGTAGTTAACAATTGCATATAACATATAAACATGCTATTTAATTCAAAGATTAATATTTATTTGCGTATAGATACGTCACCACTAGTTGCATTTCAGCTGCTAGCTGCGGCTGGTCAAATTAACAAATATTGTCAAATTGTCAAATGCCGTATAGTATAGTATAGAATCTCAACCCACTTTGAGGTAAGCTTCAATCTATTTCTATGATAGCGTTTCGTATTTTGTCACTATTAAGTCCTGGAAGCGGACTGTTACGGTAGAGAAATTCTAACTCAAAATGACACTGCCCGCTACAAACACTTATCTTTAACTTTAGTGAGATTATATACACTAAATATTAACGAAATGTCATTTGTAACTTTGGCACATATATTTGGCTAATAAATTGAACAACTGACCTATTAGTCAAGACGCCACATTACATACACTCGTAAATATATGAGGTGGAGTGAGCATGCCACTTCAAGATAGCTAATCTCCAATATCGTATCTATGCGCTAATAATTAAAACATTACAAAGACCCATCAAATACAACAGATGCAGTATCCTTGACTCATATATACAATGATCCATCTTTTAAAATTATGATCTACTTACTAATTTAAAAAACAATTTCCTTTAGTAATAATAAAAACACATTTCTTTTATATTCCAACTTTAAACAAAATAACCGTACAATTGTTAACAATGTTAATTTTTTTTAATTGGATTATAATTAATAATAATAAAAATAAATAATAAAACTAATCCAATAATCCACCCCTCGTCGCCCCCGACGCAAATGTGCCCATGACGCTCATCGCATTGCCGCGCTGAATTGCAATGGCAATTCTTTGCACCAGGAGTTATTTATTTTATTATTATTAATTATAATCTAATTAAAAAAAATTTTAACAATTGAATTAATTAATTACCTTCTTAGTAACATATAACTATCAGTTAGTTATTACTCCCGCTATAGACTCGGGTATGTTCGAGCGCCATCATGCGGCACTGCGAAACGCCTTGACAGCGCTAGCGGCTGCGCTCCGGCATGCAGTCACACGTGAGCGGAGTAACATATTTATTCTGTCACTCCTACTGCAGCTGAATATCACACATTAGTTTTAATAGCTCACTATCTTAATCTATTCTTGGACATACAGGGTATGTGAGTGCACAAATTGTAAAAAAAATGAGGTGTCTTATTTTCTATTAGTCCAAACAACGATTCAGTTCTTAAAAAACCTACAGCCAAGTAGCTACGGACTTCTTCATATTGTTATATGCACACTTTCGATGTCCGTTTTCAAAACATCCCATCACCACTTTTGTTTCCAGAAAGTACGCTCCAAAACAAGTGACGAACCATGTAATATATTTGATTGGTAATTTCTGAAATGCACTATAACAATTTTGAAAACTCGAATACATATGTATATGTGCACTTGACAGCCGTCAGAGGTCCAATTGAATTTGTAATGGGGTTCAGTTTTAGTTGGAATTAAGTAGTGTCAAAACCGAAATGAAGATCAATTTGAAAAAAGAAATGATCAAATTATCAGTGTCAAAGTGACGTAAGATTTTATAGGGAATACGTTTTGCTGTTGAGTATTGGTGTTAGAGAGTGAAATCAATCTAAAAATACCTCTCAGTGCGTTTCAATGAGCGCCCATACGGAATTAGGTGCTATGACAATATAAAGAATGTCCACAACTGTGAAGGTGGGTCCACACTTATGTTTAATGCAATTAATTGTCAAGTTAAGTGTGTTGTTACAGCTGCAAAATGCAAGTGTGTCCACACTATAAAGTCGATAATAGTGTATGTGACTAATAAGTATTCAAAATATTATAATTATCAAGAAAATACAAAAATAGATTTTATACGATTACAAAATTTATAAACCAAATTATATTTCGTTGAAGAATATGAAAATGATAAGCTATTAAAATTTTATCTATGTCTTTTTCTTGCAAAACGAAATTTAACATTATTTTAAATAGCCTAACGTCACAGCTAAGTACGCTACGTGCGGTACTGCCCTCCCTGTCTAATACAACATTTTAAACATTAATGACTTTGTTTCATATAAAATTCAAAAAAAAAAATCTTTTTCATATAATGTTTTTTTAAGTCATCTACCCCATTACAATACAGATTTCATTGCATTATCCACAAGTTAGTATGACCCCGCCATAACACATGGAATAAAAAGAATTAGCTTAGGATTATATTAAGCATTTCACACGAGAACAAACCTGAGTAATTTGATATTTCATTATCTTTGTCTTCTTCTTAGCACAAACTATTTCTTAGAACTACTCCCTATGGTAGTTCTATGTTTGACACACCGTTTATCTACTTTACAGTAGAGTTTTTGTGATTTCCTGCACTTTTGTTTGTTATTTTGTTAAAACGACGTTTCGTTTCTTTTCATGTCTGTCATGCTCTACACCTAAGGGAATGGTCTTGAAGTAACTTTAGTAATTCTATCGATTACTAAACTATGACTTAAAAAGTATGTATGTGTGGTTAATTGAAGTAAATGGTGTGGGTAAATCTACAGATCTGATATAACGTAACACAGTTCTAACACGCAACGCCTGTGTGTAAACAATCTCAATTTTTTGTGCTAAATTGCTATAAAAATCATTTAGGCGTTTTACAATCAGTGAAATAGGAACAAGACTTTAGACAAGACAAACATAAATTATTTTCTACTTCTACATACGTGCAAATTTAAAATATTGATGATTATTTTTAGGCATTTATTTTCCAACACTATCATAAATTGCTTCAAAATGTCATTAAATATTGTTTGTTTTTTTTTTTTAATGAAAGAAGCAGTTCATATTAGAATTAACCTTAACTAATTTGTGACAGCTTCTTTATAGACTTATTATTTATTAATACCATTATAATTAAAAAGTTGAAAATAAAAATAGGTAATAATAAATTACGAGTGTTCGGTGCATAATATGCCGTAAATAGACAATAATTAATTCCGCATCAATATATATATATATATATATCGTATAGGACTGTATGTTTCATGATAAATAAATAAATAAATTTTGATTATAAGCACACTTAATCATTCAATCAAAAATAATCACGTATAGACGATTAATTAAACATTTTTCCTTCACAAGCAATGCGCCAATCAATTTCTACATTTGATTCATTTGCGTCAATTTCTAAATGTTTCTCAATTCCTTCGTTTGCTCTAATTGATTCATTTCTCCATTTACTACATTTGCTCCAAATCGTCCATTAGCGCAATCTCCTCCATTTACTCTAATTTGTCAATTTGCTGTATTTACGCCATTTGTAAATAGGAAATTTTCGATTCATCAATCCGCTCCAATCCTTTCATTTGCTAACATTGCTCAATTTGCTCCAATCCATCTGTTTATTCCAGTTGTTCTACTCACTCCAGTTTTTCTATTAACTCAAACTTCTACACTTCCTCCGTCAATTCCTACATTTGCTCCAATTGTTCCATTCACTCCAGTTCTTCTATTAACTCAATTTTCTCCACTTCCTCCATTACCTTTAATTCTTACATTTGCTCCAATTACTCCATTCGCTCCAATCGTTACATTTCCTATAATTCTTCTAATAGTTTTCATAAGTAATTTTAGGAAAACATGAATTCCTTCGAATTATTTGTCATGAAAATAATGGTTCGTAAGTTCTATAATATACGATTTTCAGAAAAAGGAAAACACGTTATTAAAAGCGTTATTAAAAAAGGCTGTCCCCTAGGGCGGTGCCCTAGGGATAGCCTTTTTTAATAACGCTGCAAATTTTGGTTTTAGAACACACTCCTTTCAAAAGTGGAAACAGACACGGCCTATAAGCTGTTTCAACGAGTATTTTCTAGATATTTTTGGGAATTAGCTTTTGTCATCTGTGTCACTCAGGAACAGATCGGGGAAGTGGGATTGAAATGGAAGTAGCGATACCAAATCGAAGTTGAGGAGAAAAAGACTATCCCCTTAAGTTTAACAAATATTACCTGCTAAGGAAAAAACCGAAAACATAAAATTTTTTCATTGAGTTTTTTTTTCTGAATACCTCGTGGTCGTGGAATTGAACTTCACCCCACAATTGTTTGAAACTGGTTTCTATTGCGTCAATTGCGCCATATTTGTAAGGTAAGCTTATCGTTGGCAACTGCAAAAAACGATAAATCCATAACTATAATTATTCAAGAATGAATTAGTTTTAGTGGCACTGCTACAAAGAATGGATGAAAATGTCTACAGGTTTAAAAAGTTTGGCGGTTTAATTAAATTTACATAATGTACTTATGATACAAGTTGACGGGACTGTTATTAACAATCAGTATATCGATATTTTTCTATCATTAGATTTTATTTAAAAAAAAAAAAAACAAGAGACAAATTCTGATTTGATTTGAAACGCGCTATCCTCTGAACTTGGCTTGAACTTTGAATACACAAACACGGCGAACTTGATATCCAACATGTCAGACATTTTAATGTCAAACCATTGTTTAGCGAAATAAACATAATAAGAACTTGTCTTGCGTTTTAGGGGTCTTCACGCAACGCAGAAGTACTATAACGTGATAAGATTAAGGACATTTTGAAATATTTCTGTGAAGCTCTTTCTTTTCCAGACCCATAATGGATCAAATGTCAAGAAAAGTAAATAGAGCTGTATTCGGCTCCACCGAAGTATCGGTCAATTAAAAAATGATTATCAACGACCTGGTCAGTTGCTTCTAATATTAGCGGTACAACATGATTAATTCTGCCTAAAGTCACATAATAGTAGGTCATAAATACAAAACTAAACATCTTAGTTTTCGCCGACAAATTACTAGAATCAAGGAAAATTTCACAAACCAGCCCAACTGAGTCCAAGCAAACCGTAGTAGATAATGACACTTTACCCTTTCTGATATTTTGATACCTCTATTTAGAAGAGAATGAAGTTGAATTGCAGTTGAATGATAGATTAATTTAAACATTTTATATAAATATTTATTACGAATCTAACAAACTACAAAAAACAACGCTTGTTTCCAGTTGAGTGCTTATATACATGCTCGTGCAACAGTGTTACGGATCATTCCACAGGTTTAACATTAATGCATTCAAAATGAACATACATACGTATATCTCAAAGTCTATCTATGTTTGTCTTCAATACTTTATTATGTTTAAGGTAATATGTCTAGCCGGGATTTTTTAAGAGATAGAGAAGATTAAAAATCGACTTTAGGAAAATAGAAAATAAAGCAGACAAAGTAAATGGTAACACTAACACTCCACCAGCTAAAGAAGAACACAGATGTCGATAACTATGGGAAATTTCTGGCAATTTAAAAAGAACCGCTCTTTTGTTAAGGTGCACGAGTCACCGATATTTCAAGTACATCAACAATTATACAAAAGTAGTGTCTGATATCACAAACGGGGCTGGGAACGTCTCCTATCCAATTTGGATAACGCGTTCTATTCCATTCCAGTCCCCGGTCGGCACCGGGACCGACAGCTTAACATGCATTTGGATAACGCGTAGTACACGTTAAAAAAAGAAAAACACATTATATATATATAAGTGTACACGAGTTAAACTGAAATTTTTCTTTTTTTCTTATATATATATAATATTATTATAGTATATATATTTATAAAAGCCAAGAAAAATTGTTCTGAGTGTCGTGATAGCCGAGTGGTAGCGAGCTCGCTGCTTGTTTAGAAGGCATGGGTTCGAATCCCAGGGCATGTACCGAGAGAGTTTTTTCTAACTTATGTACATAACTATCACTGACTCTGTGCCTCGGAGAGCACGTTAAGCCGTCGGTACCTGTTGACGCCAATAGATGGCAGTCGTTAAAATACACCAATCCGCAGTGTATAGTAGCGTGGTGGAATATGCTCCAAGCCCCCTCATCCTAAGTGGAGGCGGTTCACCTGAACCTGAACCTCCTCACGAGTTTGAGGTTGATGATATGATATATATATATATAATTGGTCTAAACTTATTTCATGTAAATAAATAATAAATGATTGTATTGGAGCAGCTATGTAAGTATTTGTGAAGTTTAATGTCATGACATTGGCAAAGTATGTAGATTAACACTACTGGAGGCATTGGAACTTTACGCATCTGTCCTTTTAGGAATAATCGACTGCTTGCCTGCCGCACGGCATTGGTTTGTTAAGAAAATTTTTATGTGTGTATTTTTAGTTTTTAATTAGATTTTTATTTTCGATATTTAATTACTTAAATAGTTATTAGGTCTATTATTTAGTTAATTACAATTTGCATTTAAGACTTCCATCTGCAACAATTGATCAGAACAGTGCTTTACATATTTTACCAGATTTTTCATCCAAAGAGTATTGAAATCCAGTAGCGTCCATTCTAAATTATTTGTACTCCATGCATATCTCCCAATTATGGACGTCGACATTGGATTTGTACCTATAAAGGTTTTATTGTACCTTCAATTCTATTTATCAATTTTTATGACATAATATTTTGTTTTCACTATGATGACCTGACTTTACGAAAACACGTTAAAAAATAATCGCCAATATTTTTTTCATGACCGAATTTTTTTTTTTAAATCAATAACACTACGCAAAATGTAGCTACATGGTTTTATACGATGGCCGTCGTAAATCATTATTTATGTTTATTTACAAATGAATCAACTATATTTGTGTTTATGAATACTGATAGGCCTGTAATAGACTACAATTTTTATATAACTACTACCAACCGCCCGCGGATTAGCCCTTGTGGACTAAATGTTTTTATATACAATCAAACTTTATCACTCCTAAATAAAGTAAGGGGAGATTTATTTTCTTTTGTCCTCTCTTATATTTATTACTATCTTCTCCGCTCTTTGCATGTCATTTTAAAACTGAAGTGAATCCTCCGATAAATTAGCTCTTATTAAGAAAAATCCTTTATTTCGAAATCACGTATAAATACTTCTATTTTAGAAGTAACATAGATTACTTTCTGAAAAGTCGTCTATTTGACGAAAGTACCATCGACATCGATTCAGCCGTTCCGGAGATTAGCCCGGACAAACACATAGACAGACAGACAGACGCGATAATATATAGCCTATGCTCATCAGAAAGGTGCATTCTAAATATTGGTGAAGGAATTTGTGAAATCGGATTAGTATTTTCGTAAATTTATTTCTACACCAAAACTTATCTCTTTGTAAATAAAGTTTTTGAGGAAATTACAGTTTATAATACGCACAACGAAACCTTTCAAAAGCTTGTTGTTTTTTTTTTTGATTTTTTTTTTAAATCTACTTTTGTCAGTTGAGGGAAAAAAATTGAAGAAAATAAAATTAAAATAATAAATTAATGTCCTATAATTAAACCAAAAATAGGAACAATATGTAGGTATAAAAGTATTTTTTAAATATTTGTCTCTTTCCGAATTTATATACCTACGTTAGAGACAATAATAATATTGACAATTTATTACAATTACGCAATATTTGAAACTTCTTTAAGGATTTTCGGCTATATAGTTCATTCTTACGAATAAGAACACTAAAAATCATGTTACATAAAAGATGTAATTTTGACGTTTATTTTCTTCTGCGCATATAATTTCCTATCAATATGCTACACGTTGGTTACACGCTTGACCGACAATGATGTTATGGTCACGTTTCAATAATCGATTAGTTAAGAATATCCATTGTTTCTGTTAGCTTGGCGAGTAAAAGTACAAAAAAAATAATACATTTGATTCATATCGATTAGTAGAACCAGATAGATATGCTTTCTAAGATTTTCGTATAAAAGATGCTTTGTTATAAAAGAGATTTAGTTATTTCATTGCTTTATAATATAATCTTTCTTTTGTGTTTCTGTCAAAAAATGTTGCAATCTATACCATTGCTTATTTATGTATAACCTAATGTTTAAAAAGCAAAAGCAAACGAAAAGTGTCATGATAGCCCGAAGAGTCAAAATTTCGTGTCGTGATAGCCCGAACGCAGCTCACCTAGCTGTTTCAAATTTATAAGGCCATGTGGCCGTTGTTTGAATCCGGGCGTGTACCGATGAGTTTTTTCTGACTTAAGTACATTAACTATTACTGACTCTGTGCCTCGGAGAGCACGTTAAGCAGTCGGTCTCGGTTGCTGTCAATAGATGGCGGTCGTTACAATCCGCCAACCTGCATTGGAGCAACGTGGTGGATTTTAGCTCCAAGCCCCCTCATCTGGAGGATAGACCTAAGCCCTTGCAGTGGGGTATAAGAAGGGCTGATGGAAAAAAAACGAAAAGAAGAGAAAAGTCAAAAAAAATATATGATTTTAATGATTTAATGAAATAATTTTGAATCAACATAATTTTTATTAATGTTTAACAATTGAATGATATGTGGACGTAATAAACCTCATAAAACAATTTAAGATGATTTAAATACATACAAGTATAAGCTAATTTTTGTCGTTCGGGTTGATCCATGTCTTAAGCCTGCTACGAGTTAAGCTAACGATGAAAACTAAACTTAAATATTTTATCACAACTGCGTTTATCTGTAACAATAATATATGCACCGATTATACGTATATATACAATATGATGAAGTATACTCCTCCCATTACCTACCTGGGTATTTAGTAAGTATAAAAATTCGTTTTATGAACTTTTTTAAATAAATTTTTACATTCATTCGTTCCCATGTTTCCTTATATTTTTCAATTGGAACCCAGTGCTAATTTAAACCGCAACTAATGGTAAGACGTATGGCACCCAGTTAAGTATCTATTTTTTGAATGTTTTTTCAAAGCTTTTCGTGTGTAATGTTTTCAAAACAAGGTCAACCTTAAACGGATAGCTTTGATTACTAGCACTGGCACAAATATCTGAAACTTATAAACTATCTGGACTGACTATCTGAATGACCGACAGGTAAAAGACGCTAATTGCAGAACCAAAGATCGCTGGTTCGATTGCCGCCCGGGACAAATATTTGTATGCATGAACACGTATTTTTACCGTGCCTGGGTGTAAACCATCTATATATGTATACATTATAAGAAATATTTAGATATATATTTTAATTGTTTAGTACCGGTAATACAAGCATAATATTTGCTTCCTTTGGGACTAGATGTCTCTTCGTGGGATGTCCCAGGTATTTATAATAACTATTACTATTATAACAATTTTCATGTTTATTTCTAAAATATTAACTGGAAATTAAAGGAAAATCAAGCGTAACCTTGCTTGGCCTCTCGTTATTGTAAATTATGAGTAATCATTTTTCCATCCATACCTACTCGTAAGTGTAGATAAAGAGGATAACCGCACGTGTTTTATAATTCAATTGCTTTTATATTCTCGTACTCCTAACACGTATTACGGTTCATGGCCAGAGTCGAGAATAATGTTCATACATAAATATAGATAGATTATAATGACGAGAAAAACCTTTATAACATACTAGCGACCCGCCCCGGCTTCGCACGGGTAGCAGAGCATATATAATGCTTTTTCTGTCATAGTTGCGTATCAGCTTGTTGCGTCGAGCATATCGATTAGGTACATTTAAGTAAATTTAAAACGTACAGTATGTCCATCCTACTTGGAGTACTTTTAATATATTTTATATCCAAATCAGCAAATATTTGAAAAAAAAAGAAAATACATAAAAACAAAAAAAATATTAATGAATAAAAATATAGAAAGAAAGAAAGATAGAAAGAAAAAATATTTATTTGGCACACTTACAATAACACTAGTAACAATGTTTTAAAATATAACAGGTAAAATAGAAATATAAAAATAAACAGAGTAAATTAATAAAAAATAAGAATATAACAGTCGGGATTCTAAATAAACTAAAACAATAACAAAAAGTAAGTGACCAAAATGGTTTCCACTCAGCTATATGTCAGGGCATTTGGATGCCGAGACGCTGGTTTTCTGTGGAACCAAGGAGTGGCCAATGGCTCGTATCTTATAAATATTATTCAGGCTCTGTATAGTATTCAGTTTGGCTATTCAAATTGATATATGATATTCAATATAAAAATAGCATTAAGTACTAAAATATTTCTGTCTATACAACATTGATAACTTCTGCCTAATTATTACATTACTCATGTCGCGTCGGTGTGGACTGCTGGACTTTAATTTGGCGCGCGATTGTTTTAAATTTGCGATAACTGCGATAGACGACCATTTAGCCTAGTGGGTAATGACCCTGTCTACGAAGCTGGACGTCCCGGTTTCGAATCCCAGGGCGGGTCAGTATTTATATGATGAATATTGATACTGGTACAGGGTCTTGGTTGTTATATGTATGTGGTGTTTTGATAAACTATGTCAAACGGATTAGGCAGCAATTTCGATGAAAGCTCCCAGTCGGCTTGATTTTTTCCGACGTCTTCAACAATAATCGCCATAATTCAACCAATTTGCGTAAAACATTAATGAATTATACACGTAAACCTTTCTTTTGAATTACTTCGTCCATTGGTGACCGTTTGAAAATACGCAGTTTTTTGAATTTATCGCGGTCAGACAGACAGGCAGACAGACAGACAGATGCGGCGGGGGGACTTTGTTTCATAATAAGTAGAAAACGCGCCACCGACATTAAAGGCCGCCGGCTGTACACTTCTCTTTTACCCGCATAGCGCTGCCTCTGGCAATTTCGAATTTTGAACTCGCCTCCAATCGGCGAGTGTATGCAGCCGGCAGCCTTTTACATCGGTGGCGCGTATTGGAGTGATAGTTAATCAAGACGGAGCGTCGCATTGGTCTCATACTTCGAAACAATTGAAAACGTGAGTAAAATATCACACTCATGGATTAGACAAAACCATATGTCATTGTAATTTTTTTAAATTAACAGTTTTAATGTAATTTCAGAATCTATAACATGTTTTCTTTTCCTTTTTCTTGCAGTATGAATTTGACATGTGAGTTAAAATTCTATTTCACAGCGAATATTCCAAGACATCAACTGGTGTATATTTCGTCTACGGCGTATATTTTTTCTACTCACATTTTTGTTGTCACAATGCGGTACCTCTGTGAGCATCCATTATCAAAATAATGCTACAACAACGTCATTTTGTGGCGTAATTTAAAGTATTTAATTCTCTTTAATTTAATTTGATCGCAGGCTTCATAACGTGAAGTCATTGTGTTAACTATATCAGTTAAGATACGTAATATGTTTATAATGATGAGGCCTTGGTGTTTCTTCTTGACAACACCTTGAATTTAAACAAACTTTTTTGTTCACTCAAAGTGATTACCTGACTATATGCTGTTTTGTTTTTAACTAGTTTAAACTTTAAAAAAAACCATATTTAAGTATCTACATATCTGGTTTCCTGGTACATTGATTACTGTTTACAATTCGGCTATGTGTGTAAAACGGTGAAGTAAAATAAATATTTTTATTTAGTGTTAATTTATCATGTAATAGATATTCTTAATGTCTTAGATATTCAAAATATTAGTTACTAGGTTTTATCTGCGACCGCTTATGGAGACAAAAGTACTTGTAATAGTCTGAGATCCCGATATATATATGTATCTTATGAACCCCTCATTTTTTTCTCAGGCGAAACTACTATAAAATAAATAAATAGTACAAACATTACCAAGGAGGGCTTTTCTCCCAAATTCGGCCCAGGCTATTTTTAATTAAAATTGTCAATTTTTTTTTTTAATTTGAATAATTCTTTTTCCTTTGCTTCTTTTTACCAAAAGTTATTGCATGATCTAAAACGTGTGACTTCCAAAATATATTCCGACACCAACAAAAGTATCATTACATATTGTAAAATAAAAACCCTGCCGCGTCTCTCTGGGTCTCTGTCTGAACGCGATAAATTCAAAAGTAGTGGACGGATTTACCTACATAATGGCTTACACCGATGGACGGAGTAATTCAAGAGGAAGGTTTACGTGTATAATTCATTATTGTTTTCTGCTAATTAGTTAAAATATGACTATTATTGTTGAAGACGTTGGAAAAAATTTAGTCTCTGGAAGATTTCATCAAAACCGCTACCTCTCTCTTCTTCTTGGTCGTTTCCTCAGGGTTCAGGATCGTGACCCCGCCGACGCATTCTGTCCAAAACGGACAAAAACTCTACCTAATCCCTTTGAAATATAAAATAATAAATGGATGAATAGGTCCTCTTTTATAGAAGTAAAGAAAACTTCACGATGGCATGTCTATCATTTATGGATAGCTTACTATACCGATTTTGATGTTTAAAAAAATTATATCAAATGATGTGGTAATTGGAACGCAATTTATATGAATACGATATTCATCTTTATCAAATTAAATACGTTATTTACATTCAGCACTTCATGCACATTATGAATACCCTTTACACCATACAATTTAAATTAATATCTAAGGATTTATCGCGAAATAAAAACTATCGCACTACACGCGGCCGGGAGTCCCCACACCGACCGACCCGCGTGATGTAAAGTTAGACACAAGTTATCAGTGTTTTATATAAAGAAATATTTTACTTTGTTTTTATGTGTAGGTATATTGTTTACTTTTTCAAATATTTACAGAATTGGAAATAAAATATATTACAAATACTTCAAGCAGGATGAACTTACGTTACATATAAATCTTATTATATCTAATCCACATGTTCGACATAACAAGCTAATACGACAGTACGACAGAAAAAACACTACGGCATATATACTCTGCCACCCGTGCCAAGCTGCAGCGGATCGCTAGTTAATAATAATAATAATTAAGCAAAGTATTGCCACGTTTTAAAAGCTAAACGGAAATTCTGCATAGTAATTATTTCGTGTATTGAGTAACATGTTGGCTTACCGAGTTTCAACTAGATTTCCTTCTAAAACCGAAAGTGTTAATTCGACTTTAATAACATGTAATTAATTAATTATTAATATTGCCCCACATAATATAACATGCAATAAAAACATAAAAATGGCATTACACGAAAAATACGAAAATTGGAGATTAATTGACTGACCGATTGGCCGAGGGGTTAGACACCCTAACTGCAGAACCAATGATCGCGGGTTCGATTCCCACCTGGAATAAACATTTGTGTGCATGGAAATGTCTATTCATTCAGTGTCTGGGTGTAAAATATCTATATATTAAAAAGAATATTTAAGCATATATATCAGTTGTATCAGCATAGTACTTGCTTACTTTGAGACTACATGGCGCTGTGTGGGATGTCCCATTTGTTATTATTATTATTATAACAAAACCGGAACTCATATTGAAAAGGTGTATGGCAAAGAAAGTGAATTCAAAACAGATATAGACATATACGTTACCTTAGATACCAAGAAAGCTTGCGCGTACCCAGGGCAAATCGTTAATCTCTTTACATCAGTACCTATTAAGAAGAGGCAAAGAAAATATTTTTTTGTCACGGATAATTTCTGAAAATACGGCACAGACGTAACTTGAAGTGCGAAGTCATAGGGTACTTTGCGTCCCAATCAGATAAGTAGTTCCTGAGAGACGGTATATCATAAAGATCGAGAGGATAAACTTTATGATAAAAAATCGGCCAAGTGCGAGGCGGATTCGCGCTTTGAGGATTCCATACAGTTATAAACGTATATAGATGTTATCGCTACTCGGCACCAGAAAGCCACGTAAAAAAATATTTCTATTTAAAATTCCCTATTTTACATGTGATATAGCCACTAAATAACGATTTTCGAATTTAATCCTTTACTCCTGCTGTAAGAGCTTGCTTGTTACCAAATTACGTGATTCTAGGTCAACAAAAAGTACCCTATAGGTTTTGATTTACTTACGAGTGTCCAAATTTTGACATAAATGACCATATTTTTATTCTGTTGACTAAGAAGCTTGATTTGATTGATTTTGAGTCATATTAATTTCAACTTGATAGCTCGCACGCTTTCCTAAGAAAAATAATTTTCCTTTTGGGGTACGGAACCCTAAAAACTAGCTTTGGTTATAATAAGTGTGCGCCTTGAAACCGAATCAACACAAACGTGTGGTCCGCGAGAGCAAAGCCGCGAGATCGCTAGTAAATTTTTATTTTCGAAACGGCTACCTATAAAACAGGCTTATAACGATATAAATCGCCGCTTTGCGATGTGAATAAACCGATATTGGCATTAACTCAGCTGCGCCCGCGCCATATTGTGGGAGCGAAATTAATAAAGGCTCAGAACACGTTCGAGCCGACGATCACGAATGACGTTACATTCGACTTTTTGCATTCACTTTTTTGTTGCTTTTGTTGTTCGATAAGTTCAATACACACATTTTTTCCATGGTGGTAGGTTAGGTAGGTAAAAATTTTAAGATTTTCAGCACAAGAAGTTTCCTCATAAACATTTATTCTCCTATAAAAAATAAGCAATATTTTTGTTAGATGGAAATAAAAATAGAAATCTTATTTCAACAGAATTCAATGCGGCGTGGTTTATAAAAACTTATTTATACCTTTTGAAGCTAAAAAAAAATCAGAGTTCGGCAATCTTAACATTAAATATCTACATCGTGTTCGATTGAACGTAGTCCATACTTAAAGAACACGTATACAGCTTAATAAACTAAACAAAAAGTTTCAAATAGGCATATGGCGCAATTTGACGGTTACCGAGAAAAACAAATTCACAACACGGACAACCCAAATGCTTGGTCATCCGAATGTAAAGATATTTAATACTATTCCGGAACAGCTGGTCTACCGCCAACCGCCAATTTAAAAATGATTACATAATAAAAATTCCACTAACATTTCAATTCAAAGATTTTTCCAATTTAGCGATTCGTGAGACAGTCTCTTGATATTAAATATAGTTAGCAAGTAAACGTGATTAAATAAAAATGTATTACTTTCACATTATAATTTTATGTTAGTTTTCTTATTGGTTACCATTAAAAAAAATATGATAAGCGATAAAAAATGAGATTTTAGACATGTTTTTCTCGGTCACCATTAATTTGCGTCATCGGCTCACTTTGAACTTGTTGTTTAGTTCGATAAGCTTAGCACGTTCTATATGTTTGGACTACGTTCAGCCAAACACGGTATATTTATTGGCTTTATCGTGATCGCCCAATTGAATTGAACATCCCTGAATTTAAAAAAAACTTTAATTATCTGGTCCGTTTGTTTGTTTGTTTGTTCTGTACTGCCTTAACTGAAAATATAAATAAACGGTTTTGATGAAACCGTCGCATTTCATTACATATGATTCAATGTATAGGGTATATATATCATTAGCGGCTATTTTCAATAAACGAACTGTAAAATAAAAAGTATTGTAAAGGGGACTTTGAACTCAAAAGTAAAAAATATAATTCAAAACTAAATAATACGAATCGTGAAGCGGATACAAATAAATTTTATGTTGAATATAATCTAAATTACAGCATACCTAGTGTCCGGCTGAACTTATTCCAAACTTATAGAGCCTGCAAACCGAACTAAACAAAAACATTAAAAAAAATTAAACTTTTAACATATTGTTGTATTGTTTAACATTTAACATATTGTAACCGTTAGTTTGCGGCACCTGCTCACTTGAAACTTTTTGTTTAATTCGGTAAGCTCTCGGCACTTTATAAATTTGGACTGAGTTCAGCTGAACACCCGGTACTTAAAAAATAATGGAAGTTCTTAAGGCTGTTAGAAACCACAACGGAGTTCAAATCTTTATTTGAAAAGTTTTTCGGAAACTTGTGCATCACATATCTAGGGAACTTCTGAACTTCTGACCACTCTCACACTTGACTATTTCTTTGGTTATCATAAAAACTTGAACTAAAGTTTATACCTAACCTTTAACTTCACTCGAGTTATCGAGGATGTTTTCGTATATATTTGAACATTTTGTTTTTTCTTCACATTCTTACGAACTCATTATACTCGTATCTATCTAATAACTATTAGTTACCTATATTATTTACAAGCTTTCCACGTAGACTACACAGTTGTACCGGGACTTCTTTTTCCGGGATAAAAAGTGGCCTATGTCACTTTTCACCTTATAAACTATATCGAGGCAAAACATATAGCGGTCCCGGTGCAACTGTGTAGTCCACCCGAGCGAAGCTGCTTCCGGAAAGCTAGTTTGAAAATAAATATAGCCCATGTTACTTTGAAAATGTAGCTTTCTATAGGTGAAATTTGTAAAATCAGTTAAGCAGTTTTTGATTTTATCCGTAACAAACAAAAATCAAACTTTTCTCTTTATAATTTTAGCATAGATTAAACTTCAATCGAGGTCTATAGATTTTTCTCGTTTTTCTAGTACTTATACACACAAACAACAAATTCTCAATGCGAAACAAGCAATGTTGTTAATAAAACACTAATTCACTAATTAATCAGGTGATCAAAGTTGAAAAATAGTGATAGTTTAAAAAGGAAACGGATTATGTCATATGTGTAACGATTATGACATATTACGAAAACAAACAGATTAGGATGGGGTCACGGAATCAAATATTGAGCACGTAACACATTACCTATACTGAGCCTATGTAAATGATAACCCATCAAAAACAATACTTGTCAAAAAAACCAAGTCTCGCAACTCAGTTGTTCTGCGGTAAAAAGTTGTGAGATCCATGTAATACCAAGTCGGTTATTAATTTATTCAGTCTCTACTTGTAAGTCTCTACTTGTAAGTATGTAATGTTTCATATAAATATATTGAGACTTGGCCATCGCACTAAATAATTGAATTTACATGTGTTTTCAGGCGATTGAATTTACACGCGTTTTCAGGCGATGGCCAAGTCTCAATATATTTATATAAAACATTACATACTAACAAGTAGAGACTTACAAGTAGAGACTGAATAAATTAATAACCGACTTGGTATTACATGGATCTCACAACTTTTTACCGCAGAACAACTGAGTTGCGAGACTTGGTTTTTTTGACAAGTATTGTTTTTGATGGGATCTCATTTCTTTTTGTATTTTGTAGACAGTTCTACATTTTTCCTTTTCGGTACCTTTTACTTATTGTATATATGTATATCTACCAACAACGAATTTTCTTAAAGCCCTCTCTCTGACTTATGAACTTTTCTTATTTTTGTAGGTAGCCTTCCGTTTTCTCTTTTCCGGTACTACTTCTTGAGCTTTAGCTACAGTTTAATATAATAATAACTGCCGTAATAAAACATCGTTACGAATAAAGCCAATATCGAAAAATTTAACCGAAGACTTGGCTGTATGGGCTTAATTTTTTTTTTGGGGTCTTTTCTAGATTTTTTAGTTTTTCCTTGATTCATACACCAAACACTACTTATATTCCAAATTTGAAGCTTCTAGGTCTGCTAGAAGTGCCTTAGAATTTTGATGATCGGTGAGTCAGTGAGTGACAAAATTAAGAAATTTGACCCGTTATAATTTCTTAAAAATACTGGTTCAAATTGAATGAAAACGTGTAATATGCTTATATAATATGTCTGCATGGTTACTGAAAATTTCAGTCTTCTAGTTTTATCCACAACGAAGTTACAGGGGGTCGAAAATGGTCTGAATTGCTTCGAGAAAAGGATGGTACGGCCGTGACGCTTTTTCGCTCGACTTGGTGGGGGCACGGCCGTGCCCCCAGATTTAATACCTCTCGACGACGCAGCGACCAAAGCTTATTTGCGTAAATACAGGATGACGTTTTAATAACAAGCCAAATTTTAATATAATGACCTTTGATAAAAATCCGTTGGCCGTCTTGTTCCTTTTTAGTATCTTTCAATAGGTTAAAGAAAAGGTGAAACTTTAACCGGTAAAGCTACAAGTGAGTTAAACCTTAAAGAAAAAGGTTTTGATTACTTAAGATGAAAACGGATTAAAACCATCGATGTTCATAAAGATACCACGTTGTGACAACAAAAATGTAAGCAATAAAATATACGCCATAGATCAAATATACACCATTGGACATTTCAAAATTCGCTGCGAAATAAAATGTTGTGCGACCCACATGTAAAATTCGTAAAAAACAAAATAAGGATCTGAAATTACATTTCATGTGTAAATAATGAAGGGGTGGGTGGACAAAGGTGTTATCTGAGAAAACAAAATAAATCGACTTTTTGCATGGAATTAGATTTTAAATGATCGTAAATCGACTGCGCAAATTTTGATTCGTGTCAAAAATAAAGACCTATTGCAAAGGTATTATCTGATAAATATGCTTACATTTCAAGCTTGCAAATGTGATAAGAGCAACATAAACTCATTTTGAACTTTTTGTTAGTTAACCACTCCACTCACCCCTTCAATTAACAAAATTTTAATTTAAAACTATGGTAATAACTTATTCGATCGTTTCGAAATATGAAACGCTCTGTCTTGTTTATTATACTGGCGAAGTTTGAAACAAACTGGTACCAGAATTTTGTAACTCCTTTATCAGTATTAAATCGAACCCCGCGGGCCTAGGATCGTATGGAGTGGCAAAATAACTAAAAATATCATCTGCGATTTAATTTATAATAATATTTACGGTAATATGTTAGACATATGAGCGTAACATTTTGCAATCGCGGTTTTTACATGTACAGTGGCGGCAATCGGTTGCGTGCGGACAGCCGCACATTCACTGGGTCATCTCTGTGTACTTCTGACGAAACGCCATAATCGTATATCTACTTTGGCTTAGTAATAATGTAGAAATGACGTAATTTCGGTAACAAGTAGTCCGTGAGTAGTGGTCGGCGAGTAAGTAATCATACATACATACATACACTCACGCCTGCTTCCCATTGGGGTAGGCAGAGACTACAGATTTCCACTTAGTGCGATCCTGGCATACCTCTTTCGCCTCATCGACACTCATCACTCTTCTTATACACGCTTTCCGGCTACTCCGGCCATTTTGGACTTTACCCTTTTCCAGTAGGTCGCCAATCTGGTTCCTGTACGTTCGTCTAGGGCGACCCTGACTGACCGACTGAGGAAAGAAATTTACTGTGCGGACTGCGGACGTGAACGCTAGGGTCGGAAGTAAGTAGATTATTGGGCCATTTATCATTGCGGTATTAAATTTTTGGGAGCTCTATGGAGTAACATTTGAACGCCTGTAACACAAAAACCATTGAATTGATTTTTATGACATTTTAATATTTAAGTAGATGAATTTGTTTTCTCAATAAAAGCGGTTTGTTTTTTAACGAGCTTATATTATTTCTGAAAATATTATGAAATTACGTATATGTTTAAATTTTCCGCGAAGACAATAAAAATACCTAATCTATTATATTCTTTCAAGATCTCAAAGCAATAAGGAAAGAAAAATCGAGGGAGTAAGCAGTTCACCTCGGCCTAACTCCTGTTTGTAGTTGCCCCATGCATTATTGTGATTAAATTTTTTAGGGTTCCGTATCTCAAAAGAAAAAAGGAACGTTGTGGGATCACTTCGTTGTCCGTCTATCTGTCAGTGAGAACCTATTTTCTCAGGAAGACTTGGAGGAATCAAGTTAAAATTAATATCAAACGCTTAGGACTACAGTTCCTTGAAACTGTAATGAAGCTTTTAAGTCAACGCCATCAAAAAATACAGCCATTTGTGCCGCTTATGCTGACGCTCTCAATCAAATTAATATCAGTGTCGTGATAGCCGAATAGTAGCGAGCCCGCTTCTTGTTTAGAACGCCGTGGTTCGAATCCCAGAAATACAGGCATGTATAAAAGAGTTTTTTCTTACTTAAGTAATACATAACTTAGCCTAGTGGACGACCGCTTAGCCTAGTGGGTAGCGACCCTGCCTACGAAGCTAGAGGTCCCGGGTTCGAATCCCAGTTCGGGTCAGTATTAATATGATGAATATTGATACTGGTACCGGGTCTTGGTTGTTATATAAATAAAATATATATATATATATATGTATGTATATATTATAAAGAATATTTAAGTATGTATATCAGTTGTCTAGTAACCCATAACACAAGCATAATACTTGCTTACTTTGGGACTAGATGGCGCTGTGTGGGAAGTCCCATGTATTATTATTATTATTATTATTATTATAACTATCATTGACTCTCAGCTTCGGAGAGCACGTTAAGCCGTCGGTTTCTGTTGCTATCAACTGATGGCAATCGTTAAAACCCATGAGCCCGCACTAGAGCAGCGAGGTGGATCAATCTCTAAACATCCTCATCCCGAGAGAATGTTTAAGCACCTACAGTAGGGCATTAATGGACTGATGGTATGGTAATTAAATCAAAACTTATTATTTGTTTCCCGTTCACCTATAATCATGAAAGGCAAAAAACGAAGTATTGCAGTACAAGTAAAGAGAAAAATCCTAATACTGTTAGTTTGTGGCATTGACTTGTAGTTTTTAGAATTTTTATTTTTACTTTTTTTTTGTTGTATGCACATTACATACCTAAATATATTGTGTTATGTTCGGAATCTTCAGTGCACGAGTCCGAATCGCACTTGACCGGTTTTTAAGGTTTCTTTTCTTGACTACGTGAACTTCTATGAATGATTATCAACAATTCATTTACCAACTATACAAGGTGCGATTTTAATGATTTAAAGCGTGGTGCCAAATTAATGCACGTAAAAGTTCAATAGGAGAACACACGGTAACACGTCGAATATCGGTGAAATTGCGTTAATTTTGCTAAAATAAATTTAATTTATTTTGGAATATGAAACATATATTCTTTAAAGATTCAGTTTCAGAAACCGACACTTAATTACATACTTAAAAACTTACATACATAAAAACTAAAAAAAAGAAAAGTAAAACCTGTGTGGTTGTATGTGTATTCTCAGTAATCTTATTAGAATAAACAGTCGACTGATCATTTTAATATATGCTTAAATAATTATTGCCACTTTATTATAATTATTCACTTCACTTCACTTCATCAGCCCATTTTTACCCCACTGCAAGGGCTTAGGCCTCCCCAGGGATGAGGGGGGCTTGGAGCTTAAATCCACCACGCTGCTCCACTGCGGGTTGGGGATTGTAACGACCACCATCTATTGACAGCGTCCGGGACCGACGACTGCTTAACGTGCTCTCCAAAGCACGGAGTCAGTGATAGTTATGTACTTAAGTCGGAAAAACTCATTGGTACACGCCCGGATTCGAACCATGGCCCTATGACCTTATAAATTTGAAACAGGTTCGTTGCGCTTTAGGCTATCATGACACGATTATAATTATTACAGTAACTTAACGATAGCTTTGCTCCCGCGGCGCGGCTCTGACTGTTTATTATACCGGGACCCTTTTTTCCGGAATAAAAAGTTTCCTTTGTCACTCTTCGGCTTATGAACTATATCTGCGCAAAAAATTATATCAGTTCCGGTACAACTGTGTAGTCCACGCGAGCGGAGCCGCGAGCGGAAAGCTAGTTTGAAAATAGAATGTAGCCCATGTTACTCGCTAATAATTTAGCTTTCTTCAAGTAAAAGAATTTTTAAAGCCAGTTAAGTAGTTTTTGAATTCATCTGTAACAAACAAATAAAAAATCAAATCTTTCTTCTTGATAACATTAGCAAAGACAAGCAAACTCATAACATATTGTCGAGACACGGGTCTCGAAGACAGCGTTTTCAACAGACAGACAGACAGACAACATATCGAAACGTATTTCGAAAATTGTTTAATCTAACAAAAATCAGGTTCAAGTCAATGCGACTTGCATCACAATTATAGCTCTATGGTCGTTTGTTGACCGACAGAGTAGCAATTTGACATTCGCGTTGCGAAGACCTAGCTATAAGTATTTAAGAAGTTTCTTGAGAAAGTCATTTTTATTTTGTAACACATTTTATTGCTGACATTTGGTAGTTATTTGAACTTTGATATTACGTGAGATTGAACATTGATTGGTAGCTGTCGCTCGCTAATCCTGCTTCTAAATTTCGAACCTCTTAACTTGAAAATATAAAAATTTAACCAAAAAATCTGGGTTAGGAATTTGAAAAGGTTTTTTAAAACAAATATTTTAAAATTATTAAATCTGATTAAAAAACACAATATTTATTTTCAATTATTTTTTTCTTAAATTTATTAAGTTTATAGATTAATATTAAGTTTACATAAGTAAAGTTGGTACTCAATCAGTACTCATGCAATAAATGCTCTATTAATGTCTCTACTTATTGAAAAGTAATTGTGTAAGATTTTATAATAAATTTCCAAGCAATATCATAGATTTGTCAGTAAATAAATACAAGAACCATGTGAAACAACAACTTATGTCCAAAGCATAAGCGGGGTGAAGAACGGCGCACGGGGCTTGCGCACTGAAACTCGAACTAAAACTTGTTATTTTGCACCAGCTAGCTAGAGTATGAGTGGTTAGACGGTAAACACAGAAGAGGGCTTCTTACTTCTAGTCAATTTGTAATTTTATGTTTATGATGTTAAAAAGTGACAACAGAGTGTTCTACTTGAAAATAAATGATTTTTAAAATATTTTTTATTTGTTTTAAACATTTTTTGGATCTTATTACAGGAAGAAATGCTTATTGCATACATATAATCTTATTACCATGCTACATTATTCGTACTCCAGTAATTATTTCATAAATAACTTGTACCGCTATGGACTCGGTATGGTGTACCGTAAAACTCTTTGCATAACCAGTGAGGCTCTAGTTGCTTTACAAAAAAAACGGCATTTAATTACTTTCTATTAATAATTAATTCAAAAATATTTAATAAGTAAGAATTTTCGTTGGTAAATAATTGTCAATTGCCCCATAAACATGACTATTATAGTTATGATTCAAATAACTTATAAATAAGATAAATTTGGTGATTACATGCAGATTTTAATGTGATAATTACCGATTAATAATAGAATATGTTTACTATTTTAGTATAACGGCTGTACAGATATAGTAAGTAAACATGAATTAATCGATACGTAATGTCGATGCAGTAATTAATACTAGTGACCCAGTTTTAAACTCGATTATAGAATTAGACGAAAATGTTTAACGCCTCTGGCAAGGTTACGTGGCGGCGTGCGACATACGATACCAATAATTTATAAAAATAAATCATTTATTACTCAAAATAAGACATGACACTATATGGATGATGTAATATGTAATTAAAGAAGCAAGTTTAATATGTCCAATTATTAATTTATTTGAATTTTATACTAATTACAATAATTACCTTATTAATGCTGAACATAAAAATGTAAAATTCTGTTGTTTAATATTATATATATTTAACTGAAAATTAGTTGCCAATTTATCAAATTATTTTCTGAAACTGCAGCATTCAATACAGTAGGTATTAATTACCTCTTGATTTCACTGGACGAGCAGGTGGTCCATGCAACGGATCTATTCTGTTCACATTTTTAAACTTTTTTAACTCATCTATATTTTCATTTTTCGTTATACATAAATTGATTTTTTATAAATTTCACTATTCGTATAAGATCGCATACCTAAATATTAATTTACCTATGTATGTATTTCTGTGTCAGTTACAGTGCTGTGAATTATAAACGAAGTACTATAAGCGAAAAAAAAATTGCACGGTGTCTTAGTTTTGTAAAGTAATTTTTAAGTGAATTTTATAAGTACAACTAAAAATTTTAATTTACAGGCCGAATCAAGGAACAAATGCAATCGCAGTAAAATATAGCACAATATTTGCTATACTTTTAGGAAGATAACGAAATAAGTTTGTAGAGTTAACTACAGTAAAGCAAAGGGTTAGACAAATGTCAGATTTGAAATTAGAAGTCGACTGTAGTGTTGACAAGGCAATAAAATGTTTAGGGAAGAAATAAGCGTGTTATTACTGAGTCTCAGAGTGACGTGCGAGTGGATGTAATACATTTAGTTAGTTTATTAACCGAATTCCAAAATAGGTGGAGATTCTCTATGTTTTTTTTGTGTGTTACTCGATATCTTCAGCGATTGTAACCCGATTGGAATGATTCCTTATATCATGTAGTACATACATTTTAGTGTTAAATAGACTTATAGCTATTTACTACTAAAAATTTAATAATAAAGTAAATTATTTTAAAGAAATTGATATTAATAGACGGCACATAGTTCATGAAGTCGGTGCCAACTCAGACACTCAGTACTAACAATTATTATAACAATGATAGATTATTGGTTAAGCTGTCTGTCTTACTTAATGCAACCAACAGATGGCAGTCGTAAAAATCCACCACCTCGCACTGCAGCAGCGTGGTGGATTGAGCTCCAATCCCCTGACCTTGAGGGAAAGCCTAAGCCCCTGCAGAGAAGCAGAATGGGCTGATGGCATAGAATAAAAATTAATGCGATTTTCTTAAAGTAATAATATTATTTTTAACTCTGTAGTTTAAATTTGTATATACATAAACAAAGTTTTGAAGTCGGTTTTTTAACTGTAAAATTTTTGGTAGTGTAAAAAAGTGTGCGGGCATAAAAAATGAACGTAAAAATATTTACGTTTTAGTTAGCAGAATCGTGCTGTTATGTACACTTGTTTCATAGTTAACTTAAGACGTTTACGATCGCCGCGTGTTTGCCATTACAAAACACGACGTAGCGCGCGGTACGCGTTTTTCGCGTTGGATTTTTCCACGATTTCCGATCGCGAATTTCCCGAAAGAATTTCTAGTTTCGATTACGATTACGATTTTTCGTTTTAATAACCACAGACAGTTATTCAGTGATAATGTATTGTTTGCACAAGTGATGTGACGTGATTTATTTTCGTAGGTTAACGTGCTAATAGTGGTGTATATTGCAAAATTTATTAAGTCTTCCCTTATCACTTACTTTCAAGTTTCTAGAAATAATAACTATGTTTAATAGCAAACTACTTTATGATAACCCTTCTGTTATCACGCAAACTGAACAACGGTTCAAAATGTGAATATTAAAAATCATAACATTATTAAAACTGTATTTCTATAGGATATTACTAGAGGTTTGTTCGTTTAAGGACAGATTCTGTTTAGGACAGATTTGCTTTAAGACGGATTTCGTACAGGCAAGCGAAAAGGTTTGGATTTGTTCCGGTAAAAACAGAAACGTTTTCAACCTACGTCCCCTGAATATTCGTTTACGAATAGGAGGTTTACTTGTAAGCTATTATTATTATTATCAAAGTATGTTAACTCCTTTCAATTTCTGCTGACATGGGACCTGCTACACTCATGCTATGCGAAATTTTGTTACATATGCGTTTTCATAGCCGAGTATTTCATTCATAGACAATTAAGTAAATAGTCAAAACAGGAAAATTACCAACTTCTTCCTGTTGGACTAAATTAATTTGAACCCCGTGTGTCATACTGAACAGTAGAACGCATCGAACTTTTGTTCATATTGTTCTACCGTAAAGCAAACCTCCTATTAGTAAATGCGTATTCATGGGACGTTGGTTAAAACGTTTCTGGCCTTAACAGAACAAATCGAAACCTTTTCTTTTGCGTGCACAAAATCTGCCTTAAAGCGAATCTGTCCTAAACAGAAACTGTCTTAAAACGAAGAAACCTTACTAGAAAGTATAGTAATTATAGATAGTTACAGTACAAGATCCCAACGTATTTTATGAATCCCTGATTCTTTTCCCAAATGAAACATTTGTTCATATGCTATAAAATATATTACTGAAACATTATTGAAGAGGGTTGGCACCTTAAAGTCCATCCAGGCTATTTTTATTTAAATTTTTTAAATATTTTTTTTTATAATTAAAACTGTTTTTTCATATACACGTTTACACCAAAAGTTATTGCATGCTCCAAAACATGTAACTTCCCAGGTGAACTCGGACACCAACAAAAGTATTCAATTATTTTATTTTTTTCCTAATAGGAAAAATTTTTAGTTTTTACCAATTCTTCACTTTTTTAAATATTTTTTTTTATCATTTTTATCCATTTTTTTTAAATTTATTCTACTTACTTTTATTTTTATAAGTTAATATTAATTTAACAATTTTTATAAAAAAAATAGGCCGTAATAAAAAATAGCGATATTTCACCTGGGAAAAGAATGAAGGGTTTACAAGATAGATTGGGATCTAAGGCTATCTAAAGACTATCTAGATCTAAAACTAAATACACTTTAAATGTAGCGTAGCATTAGGAAAGCGAAGTATGCATTTAAAAGATGTATCACTTTCTTAATAGAAAAAAATGACAAACAATACTTACTAGTAATTTTACTTGCAGTGTCATCTTACGTTTGTAACTTAAAGCTAAACGAATCATTTCATTTAGCAACTTATGAATCAGTTTCTACTCAAGATATCTGTATGAAAATTCTATAGCAGTTAGCCTCACCTCAATGAACAATGAATGAATTTTGATAGAAAACTATTTTAGATGAAGCTAGATCACAAATCGTAAAATGCGCCAGTCATGCAATAGCTTTTTAGTTATCTAATTGACTAAAACCAGAATTGTGAGGACGTTCTCCCACAAACTAATAAATTCATGTTCGTGACCTATTTTAAACATAAATTACATAACTACGAAATAAAGATATTTGATTGATTAGCTAAATGCCAGTTATAGTTAGTAATATTACAAATCCAGGTTATTTATTTAATTTTCAATTAGGGCAGATACTTCACTCTTAACTTAATATATTTATTAAGTATAATTTATATTTTTTTAGTAAATTTTTTAATGAAAGTTGGAACAATGCTTCAGTTTTTTTCTACAACTCCTGAACCATCCGTATGAGGTACTTTAACATACTTTATTACGACTTCAAAACTTAATTTAATTAATTTATTTCTAGATCGACATATTATAAATATCAAAACAGTAAAAACTTCTAAAGCCGGTTTTTGCTACATAATACCTACATAGTCATTTCAACTAAAAATCAATCTCTCCCTTAAGATTAGGTTATGAAATAAAGGAAGCAATAACGATACGAACGACTGTTTTCATTAGTGTAACATATTTCACATAAACGATGTCATCACTGTTGTGTAACACAGATTTTAAACTACCGCAACAGTACAGATACTTGAGCTCATTTTTTCCAATTCACACTTCTCTTACTGATTATATGACGCCCCGTCCGGTGTCTCGTATCCGTCGTCGTAGAGCAACCAGACCTTTACGGAAATACAAACACTGAAGACCCGATTCTATTTTAATTCCACGCTCAATCCGATCATCCAAAATCTTGTTCTTAGGGTACTGTCACTCCAATATCGTTCGACGTCGATGGATGTTAATTTCGATAGTCAGTTATAAATCAAAAATTAAGGCTTTTTAACCATTAATTTGCTGCCGCAGCACTCATGCGCCTAACGAGGCGGTGCCTTCAAGATACCGCCCGTAAAAGGTAGCCACGCTCCGAAGCATCCTCAATGCGTCCGGTCCGAGCTCATTTCAAAGCCTAATATTAAATATCTGCGGAGGGTAGATTGAGGTTGTCGTTTAGCCGATCGGACTGCACCTTCTATGTTGTCCCAACCCGGCACTATCTGCGCGTTAGGTCGGGTACGCGCGCAGTTGTCTGTACGCAGATGCAGATGCATCAAAATGCAATTGTATGTTTGCTTTTGTTTCATTTCTCTGCACGTGTGTAAACGCACTCCCTCATTAGCCTTTGGTTTTTCATTCAAAGTATATAGATACACTTTGACAGCCGTCGAAATGCAGCTTCAGAGCTGTAGCGTTCGATTGAACTGGACGACTTGCTTTTCCAATCTCTATCACATTCGCCGCCCACGCAAAATATTAGTTACATTTTTCACAGAAAATAAATATATTAAAGAGACTGGCCATAAACGAATCGAACTCACGCCCTGAAGGGTTCATACCGGTAAATTACGTAAATATTATTATAATATAGTTACTTTATGATAACCTATTTTCGATGTTTAACTTTTTAAAAATGAAAAAAATTTAAAATTCAACTTATAATCAGAAAATAATTTTCAGGCTTCTCCCTTGTGATAAAAGACCTTTCTATAGGCCAATTAGTATGAAAATACGTAATGCTGCGTCGTCGACTCAAAAACTTGAATTTTTAATAAAATAAACGCAGAACTCGGTGTTAAATTACTTTCAACGTGATACCTAGGTAAACCCGATCTAGAGAAGAAAGTCTTCACAGACCGACGGACTACAATGTGATCCTATAAGATTTAATTTCGTGTTATAGTTTGTTTGAGGTGTGATATGTGGAATAAGAAATACCCGCTCACTCAATGTAACGAAGCGTAAACTAATCCTATTAAATTCGAGACTTCAGAACTTGTATGTCATATCATCAAAATACAACGCCTTTTAGAGGTTGCCAGAAAATTTTTACCTATTTACTTGTTCTATACTATGTGAAATCGATGAATATTTGAATACGCTAGGTTACTTTTTTCAAATTATTTTATATGGAAGAGTTTTTTAAATACATCATAACAGTGAAAGAATTTTAAAAAATAAACCAATATTAACAAGTTATAATTGTTTAAAATGTCCTATTAGACAGAGAGGGCAATACCGCACGGCGAACCTATGTGTGACGTTAGCCCAATTTAAGTAAATAATAAATAAATTATTTATTTATTTATATTTTGTTGATAAATATAATATATTTAATAGTAGTCTAGTAGCGTATTGTAAATGCTAGCGATTACTTCTCGAATCGCATGTACAAAATTAATTTGCGAAATCTTCACCAGTGAAACCTGTGAAAAACTACACATTTTATAATGGCAATTTGTAATAATTATTTGTGATGAGTAAGAATTTATAAATTAGTAGAAATGTTGCGAAATAGCACCTAATATAACGATACTCTCGGGGACTTTATACACTTTTCAATCACTACTAAACAAAATTATAGTGGAAAATTTAGTAGGTAGGTATAGTTTGTAATCGATTAACACCCAAAGATGGAAATAATGAGATTACTTTCACACGAATCAAACATAATAAAATTCAGTTAATCATCGTATTATGGACCTCAAGGGGATTATGGATCCAAATTGTAAAATTTTCAAACTTCGTGACACCGTTGTAGAAATTAAGAAGCAACGTATCGCCATGTTCGTTAACCACAAAAAAATTAAACGTAACTCCCTAACAATTATGTAATAAACAACAACAATAATATATCTATTTGTAATTCATTTCAATATTATTACTATTTATTTTATTTCTTACATTAAATCCATTTATTTCACATTTAATTCTAAAACCTACTATTCATTACCTCACCAAATGCAACTTGATTCCGTGCATCCATGTTAATTGTTATTTAAAACTATTACAAAAAATTTACTTCCATTCTAAAGTTCTTGAATTAATTTTATTTGTTTAACGTTTACCTATACATTAAAAAATATATAATTTTAAATACATATTGTCCTTGATATCTTAGACACACATTTTCGTGCTGTTAGATCATAGCATAGTTAGTAAACGTTATCTGATAGCAGTTTTTGTTTGCACACAGAGTAAATATAGGTAAAACCTATTAGGTACGACCAATCTTTGTTTGGTTACATGGCACATACGCCAAAATAACCGTAAAGTTTTTCAGTAAAATCGAAATTATGAAAAACAGAAAATTTTTATATTACTATTTTTATTGTTCCTATAACTAGATATGTTTAGTTTTTGAATAGATTTTAATTTAGTGTGCGCTTTAATTATTATTTTATTTTAGTATAATAGTTTATCTATATGTAAACTACATTATTACTGTCAACGGCGTTGGAATCATATACCAAATATGCCGCCAACTCTCTAACTACAAATGGCGAACTATCTATATTTTTACAGATTCGAAAACTTTATAAAAAATTATACTCCAATAACAAAATGCACGAAGAAGTGTTAATAGTTCACATAAATTCAAACGACTGTCATTGACCCGTGGAATCTAGCGAAAGTGAAAGATATATCTAAGGCCGGTTCGAAGCGAAAACACCGTATTTTACGCGGAAAAATCGTCAGTAGATTTTCTCGTATTCCGTTTTTCCTGGTTATATGTATTGAGGAAACAGACGTTACTTTATTTATACGTTTTCGTCATTTTAACATTGAAGGAGAGTAACTCAGGAAAACGCTAATAACTATTGCCAATAAGCTAGTCACAGACCAGATGATATTTTTTAATGAATTATATTCCATATGATTGCATGGATCTGCATGAACTTCACGATTTGATTAATGTAATTTTTATTCTATATATACCTATATAAATATAATAATATATTACCAATAATTATGTATGTCGAAATCCAAAACTGAAAGTAAGTAAAAATTTTATTATTAGACAAACAGGATCATGTATGAGTAAATATAATACAAGGTGAAATTTTGACAACCATACAAATTTTAATATAATGTCTTTGGTAAAAAACCGATGGGTGTCTTATTTCTTTCTAGTATCGTTCAATAGAAAAATATTGACATATGACAACGCAAACCTTTCCCTATAAAACTAATAACTCTAGTCACTATCCACGGCCACCGCACGCTCCGCCCCATTTCGGTTTCAAGGTCTCGGGCGCGTCGTCACAAAGAAGGCAACCAAATGTTATAAAATAACACTGTAGATAAAATATTTTTTTATGAAAATGTGACCTACATTTTTTATTAATGTAATGTGGTCTATTGGTGATACCTAACATCTAGAATTTTGGATGGTGGTTAAATTTTTTCCCTGTATATATCTTGTAATTTGTTTTCGCAAGCCGGAATTGTTAGTCGTTTGCTAAATAGTTTCTAAATATCCAACCAATAAATGTTCCAATCTATGGGTATTATTTTTAACTATGTAACAAAGTTTAAAAAAAAAATTTTATTTTACATGTTTGCTCATAAAAGCTAACATTTTAAAAGTCTAAAATAGTGCAGGTTTATTAAATTTCAAATTATTTTTGATCCTCAAAGGTATTGTAGTGCTAATTCTGCACCACGCCCTTACAAAAAAAATAATTGCAGGTACATATTTTCAATGATTACTCGATTTCCAATTAGAACTTAAATAAGTATTTTTAGAGCATTTTTTACGACAAACAATAATTTTTTATGACGAAATTATAAAAAAATTGCCTCAAAATTGTTTGTATAATAATGACGGTTTTCGTTATGAACGCTTCCGACAATTGACTAAAACAACCATTGTTTAAAATGATCATAATAATCACATATAATTCTTTCTTATACTGCAATATGACAATACATCGTGGGAGGGTTTTTAACTTTCATGTAAATACTTTTCTCACATCACATAACATACATTTACTGTTCAATCCATAGATGTAAAGTAAGATCACAGTTTTATTTACTTGTATTCAATTGTGAAATCTAATTTTGATATGAATTAATATTCTAATTACTCACTTCACGTTTTTAGTTATTTTTTAAATTTTTATTTTTTTATTTAATTTTTAAATATACCTACTACTTTTCCATAAAATTTCAACCTATACGAAAATTATTATATTTCTTATTTGACATATTAAATATTTGATAATTGACTAGATTTTAGATTTATATAAATAAGAAATTCTTTAGTAATTAAAAGTATATATTTTACTAGAAAAATAGCTTCTCCATGTTATATTATATACACTACCTCTACTATAAAACTAGTTCTATAGTACATGACACACTGACGTTAGATAGGTGTGAAAATAAACTTAAGATTAGCCGGCTAAACTTAAGTTTATTTTATAGACTAGATGGCGCTGTGTGGGATGTCCCATCTGTTACGAAAATGTATATTTTTTTAATTCTTTCTTTCGTTTTCATTTGCTTCTTGCCAAGGGGTTGTGGCTACACTTAAGTTTAGCCGGCTAAAGATGAAAGAAATTGACATTACTTCTTCTTTGAAAATAAACTTAAAATTAGCCTGCTAAACTTAAGTTTATTTATTTAATATTAAGTTTATAAAACTTAATTTTACCATCCTTTAGCCGTAACATATATATAGAATTAATATTATTAGGATTTAGGACGAGTTATGATCACGGAGTACAATAATAAATAAGTTAAAATATCGCTCGAAATTAATACAGAATTCATAAAATTATATTAACTAGTGGTCGTCCCGCGGTCGAAGTTCGACCGTACTCACTTGTATACACTCCTACTTCATATATAAACTTCAAATTTTCCAAATCTCACACTCCTCAGTGCGTGTAGTATGCTTAAAAAGGGGTCTAAAGCTTTTCCTTTACGTATTTATATATAAAGATTATCAAATCAAAAATGGTTGGATCCCCTGTTAAAATAATAGATTTTTAAGAAATATACAGATGCAGTTTCGTTTCCTCAAAAATGGAGCTCATGACCCCTTTGAACACTTTTCGCTATTTGTCATAGTTTAGGATTTGGCCATACAGTCCCATCTCAAAAATTCATCCTTTATACAGATTTTAACTTTCTGCACTCCTACTCCACGTAAACTTTAACTATGCCCAATCTCACTCTCCTCCGTGCGCTTAAAGCTTAAAGCTTAAAGCTTAAAAAGGGGTCTAAAGCTTTTCCTTCACGTATTTATATATAGAAGAAGATATAACTATATTCAGAAAGCTTAATGTTCAAATAATAATAACATCGATAATGATAATAATAATAACGTACACATGACAGCAACGTTTAGGCCCCAAACTAAGCATTAGCTTGTGTTTTGGGTACCAAGCGAAGACAACACATACATATAACAACCAAGACCCGGTACCAGTATCGATATTCATCATATAAATACTGACCCGACCTAGGATTCGAACCCGAGACCTCCAGCTTTGTAGGCAGGGTCGCTACCAACTAGGCTAAGTGGTCGTTGTTTTGTGCTATCCAACATCGTCACTAATCTCTTCAGTATAATATATAACTTACAACCTTCCTTTTTCCACTCAGACATTCCAATTTCATAACACAAAATACTTTTAAAATACAAAATATATTAAATATTTATACAAAATTAATTTAATAAATATTATAATGCAGTTCCGATTACATCACGCGCTTCTTCACATCTGCATGTTTTGAATAAAAATAAGCACGAAAATAGTTCAGCAGAAAGTTACAAATGTTTATATTTTACCTACTAATGATTATTAATATTGTGTAATAATTTATTTATGAATTGGCTGTTTAGATTGCAAATTCTAAATTATGCACAAAATTAAGTATTGGACGCAAATCAGATAGCGTCAAACTTTATGGCGGATCTGAATACAACGCTATATATATCCAGAGGTGGCAACGGATTGACTAAACTATCGTTAGGATGGCTAATTTAGTATCAATAACGTGTAGATCACTCATGTGAACAAAATGGAGTCGGTCTGCCGGAATGACCTTGGTACGTTTGGTAGGTACAGCCGTTGGATGACGTGTTATTGTTTAGTAAACTAAACTATCATTAGGATGGCTGATTCTAGGATAATATGATACTATGCACACTAGGTATACACACAGTACAGAAACTGACATGATTCGTTGGTTGCGCAGGTACAGTCATATACCCCTCGCTCCACTGCGTCCTGCCACACCTAAAACTGGTTATTGCGACGCGATTTGTGCCTAATTTCAGATCCGCCATCAAGTTTATTTGTAACTGTACCAATAGTTTAACCTCAGAAGCCTTACTATCTGAAGTATTTTTTCCAGGCGAATTTGAACAATAATTTATTACATGGCTAGCGAGCCGTCCCGGGGCATATACCAATGACTTTTTCTAACTTATGTACATAACTATCACTGACTGTGCCTCGGAGAACACGTAGAGCCGACGGTCCCGGTTGCCATCAATAGATGACAGTCCTTAATATCCACCAACCCACACTAGAGCAGCGCGGTGAATTAAGCTCTAAGCCCCCGTATCCCGAGAGGAGTTTCCCTCAAAATGATACAAAAACTGAGTTACTCACTTGCGACAATTTTAAAAATCACCTAACCAAGCAGTTAAATTGTCTATCAGTGGTTTAGAATCCATTTCGACTCTATACTCTCTATGGTATTGTTAATATGTGGTCATATCCGGTCCTGTCAATCATCATTTTGAAAACGAAAAACAAAAAAAACCATTATTTTTTTTAATTAAAAGAACGAAATTAGATATTTTCGACAAAAAACAAAAACGTTATGTTGGAAAAAAATATTTTAAGCTAGTATTAATATTTGATGACTGATTGGCCGAGTGGTTAGAGACCCTAACTGCGGAGCTAAGGGTCGCGGATTCGATTCCCGTTCGAGACTAATATTTGTGTTCATAAAGATGTCTATTATATATATTAGCTGACAGTTGTCTAGCACCCCATAACACAAGCATGATGTTTACTTACTTTGGGACTTGATGGCTCTGTATGACGTCCCCGGTATTATTATTAATATTACGTTGATCCCCCTTCTTGTGTGAATCAACAATTTACTTATTTAGTTCCCTTTTCTCTGATCGTCTGCTCGTGTGAATATTTAGCATGCGTATATTGAGACATTGATTGCTTTAATAGCATTTGTAGAATCACAACTTGTGATTTCAGCAAATATTCTAACCACTTTCTATCTGACAGTCGAAGACATCTTCTGCATCAGATATCCGTGACCCTAATGGAATCACAGTGATAACTGTGTTGAAATTAATTCACTGCTTAAGATAACTATTAATAATTTGTGCGTCCTGCATGATGTAGAGTTTAGCATAAACTATTCAAATTTTATAATGTTAAAAAACATATATTGCATTGTAGTGCTTCATTGTTTGTATACAGTGACTGGGAGGATAGCGTTTTTATTACGTCTGTGGTTAGCACATAGAATATCGTCATGAAAAGTAGACCAAGGCAACGATGACATCTACGAAAACCGATAGCTGATGCACCATTTAACCCAATTCTGATAATTTTGTATTCAGTGCGTAGTTTGGCCTCGGAACAAAATGTTTGTATGTTAAATACCAATGAGGTCTGACCGAATTCCTTCACATTCTATAACTAGTAATTTTACATTTAGAAGTAGGTAAGTATTTTCACACCCGAAAATTCGTTGTTTAATTGTTTTAAAAACAATCAAACTAATTTATAAAGGTAGTGTCAGAATGCTTCCTAATTGTAAAAACTTTTTAATAAATATTCATAAAACTAATGATTGATTAGTTTTAAATAAAATGAAAAATATATGGAATTTTATGTTAACTTAATTTTTTTTTTTTGATCGTGACATGTAAAACTTGTGTTTGGAACCATTAAAAGACCCAGTTTATCTAATGTATCTAACAATATTCTACTTAGGCCGTAAACTAGGGCTTTTTATTCAATTTTTATTTTACTCAAAACTATAAATAGGTATTTTGATTATTTAAAGTTTACATTAAAATTAGTTTATAAATGAGCAAAACTGTGTGTACCTAGCCTTCAAAGTTCTATTAACCCTTGTTCCGACTGTAAACAATATCTACATCGATCTTACAGATAAAAAGTAAAATTACTTAATGCAACTTATATAGGTTGCAACTTTGATTATATTATGTCTGGATGGAATAAAAAGCCTCGCAATAAAAAGACAACAATAATGACAGGCCAACTTTTACATACTTGTGTGTGTGACTCAACAGACGACGTACTCTCACTACGGCACATCAACCATGTAAAAACCCGTGTGCGTGAATGATAACCGAACTGTTAGGTGATATTTTAGTCTATGATTTTTGATGCTGACTATATATTCAAACATTATTAATCAAAGATAAGACAACAAACTCTTTGACAATATGTTTAAATACTTTGATTTTATAACACTACCAAAAATTATACCTATAGGTGACAGCACTTTCTTTCAATTATTTAATTCGATCGTTGTTGATGTAAATGGCAATTAGCTTGATATTATTATTATATTCATTGACTTATTAAGTGGCATATTATGACTATCAAAGTGATATAATGTGGGAGTATCTGGCCGTGTTGCTGCTGGGCTTTTGGCTGGGTGTGGCGATTTTCTTGTACGTTTCCTGCTACTGGCTTGACGAAATATTAGGTAAGTTTTATATTAACGTTACATTATTTTTACACATATAACATCTCATTTTGTTTTACGATGGCAACATGCTTCATTGTGAAAATAAAATAAAAATAAATCTATAACCGATGCTATAAAGAGAAAAGATTCCATTTTATATAGGTACGTATATTTTTTGTTTGTATTGGATACACTTAAAAACTACTTAACTGAATTTAAAAAAATTTTCACCCGTAAAAAACTACATTATCAGCCAGTAATATGGGTTGTATTTCATTTAAAAAAAATAGAGAACACTACAAAAATTACAATAATGTAAGCTAAGCTATCAAGAATTTGTCTACAAAAGTCATTAATTGGCGTGCACTGTGAAAACTATTGATAATACATAAAATACATAGACTTCTAATATTCCAAAGTACCTCAACAAAAATTGTGTCGTGATAGGCCAAGATTTCGGGTTACCATTTGCTGGAAACTGAACAATTTCACATACATAAATTGGGAGTGAAAGATATAACAAACACATATAAAGACAGTTGAATGAGAGAACGAAAAAAAAACCCTAAATGTTATTCAGAATAAAGCTTAATATTTTACAATAATTAGATTTTGAATCCAATGAGTGGCTTTTGCGTAATGCACGTTACAAACGAACAAACAAACCGCCAAACTGTCAAAAATTTCAAAAACTTTTTTAATATTCATTTTTTTTTTCTAATGTCTCCCAGGATAATCTACGATTTATTTATTTATTCATATACTTACACCGACAGAGTACATGTTCGCAAGTTTATATATTCGATTCGTTTATATACGATTTCATGATATATTAAACTTTTTGTATAAATTGAAGATTTAAAGAGGGGGCGGAGCACGTTTTTTAACATTTTAGGAGCGCATATCTCAACCACTATCAACTTAAATAAAAAAGTCATTTTGAGTCCTCTATGCACACCTCTATGTCATTTTTAAAAACCCATCTAAGAGTTTCTCCACACGTGAATTAGCGCGAAAATATTTGGTTACAGTATGGCGACGTACCTATCCCAAGAAATTTTTTTGGACGTAATTTCGCTGGACTGCCATTGTACAGCGGTTCATAGTTTCCAAAATTCATTTATGGAGTGCCAAATAGTCTCTGAGTGAAATGCCTGTGATAGACGAACAGGACAAAATCATGTAAGAGTTCTGCTTTTAGGGTTCTGTACCCAAAGGATACCCTATTACTCGGCCTCCGCTGTACATCCATCCGTCTGTCATTGAGTTGTTTTGTCTGGATCATAATAAGTAGACATTTGAAATGTTCAGAAAATCTGTATTATTATAGCCATTGTAAGAAAAAATAAAATAATGTTAAAAGGGGTCCGTCCCCATACATGAAACATATTTTTTCGCCGTTTTTTGTAGTGGTGGTGAGATCGTTTGAAACTTTCATGGAGTGTGTAGGTACTACTGAGGTCGCTTTAACAACAAATAATAAAATAAAGTTCAAAATTGAAAAGGGTCCCCATACAATAAACGTGTTCTTTTTATATTGTACGGTGGTACGGAACCCTTGATAGGCGAGTCCGACTCGCACTTAACCATTTTTCCTATTTGGCTACGAAGTTTAAGTCCATGAGATGCGGTTACCCTCGACACGCGCAATGAAAAAGGAAGTAACGCAGTTGACTCACAGCATGTTAACAGATTCGGAACATGAGGATTTGCATGCATTTAAAATATATTTTCATTACTCATACTCGGAAAGTACGCTTGAAGTTACCGGTTCACAGGGATGAAAGTAGTACTTTTCGTCCCTGGGAAACGATTTTCCCTACTGTCAAAAATTTAAAAAAAAAGTATGCAAGCCATGTCCCAACTTTTTATACAGCAACTCTGTTAAATCGCGGCGTAAAATTGTAATGAAACAATATTATCAACAATTTTATAATACGACTTTATACTTTAATTTACTTTTAAATAAATTATCCTTTAATTAACATAGATTTGAGTTAAAAATTGACCATGATCAATGATAAAAAGTACTGGCTGGTACAATGCCACAGTAAAGGAAAAATAAAAAATGCGAATAGCGACAATTCGATCTTCAGTTGCTTTGTCAAATTTTTGATTAGTTACGTATACAGATATTTCTATAAAACGAGTTCATCCGATTCAGATATGGATTTAATGCTTTTTTTCACTTTCCTCATATTTGTAATGAAAAGCAGTATTGAGACCGGACTTCGAGCTTTTTTTCAGCATTTATTATCACTACTAGCTTTTGCACTTGGTTCTACGCTCGTAGACATTATTTCGCCCGTACACAGAGCTTTCAATTAGTTTAAATAGAGGAATAATGCTGGCGGTTTAGTTCGAGAACCAAAGTTATCACACTTGAGCCAAAAGATGAGGAAAAAAGACGAGCGGGACGTGCGTATGGCCCACGCGATTGTTCACCGAGATGTTTGTATTATGTTAGATCCTTGTATATTAGCATTCACAACAATTACATACTACATAATGAAAGGTAGATACCGATAAACATTTGATAAACACTTGCTGGTGATGTAATGATTTGGGGCATGATGTAGTCATAATGGCTTTTTTATTCACTACATTTTTATGTGTTATTTTGATATTTATAAAAAGAAATCCAATAAAAATTAAATTAAATAAAAATAATAAATAAGAGTTAAAAATTTTATGTCTTTTATCAGGTATTTTTTTATTTCAGTAAAAAAATTGACAAAATTTGTCAGCTTTGAGTTGTTGAGTTTAGCAAGCATGCGCCTCCTAGTCTGCTATATTCAAAGTTCGGTGCGTCTGTATGTTTTTCCGTTCTCATTCCCGCAGTTACCTCTTCTTCAACTCGTTCTAATTCCACTACTCTTCTATTTCACAACTGAAACTTTATTCGTTATTTATTTAGGACTTTGATTTGTAGTGAACCTACCCATGGAAACCTCCACTAGGTCATAGAGTAGCATATTACACTCTTCATATTTTTTATGCATAATATGTACACGCAGGTGGAGTCGTGGGCAAAATATTATGATAATTTTAATCAATTAGTTATAAAACAGAACAGCACCTCTGATGTGTATGTAGGAAAAAACTTACAAGTTTCGCTCCTCAATTTGTGAGGTAACCGCAAGGGGCAAAGAGCGCTGTCAAGGTGACTAGCGCGCTCATCTTGACTCTGCAAAGTCGTTAAAATTACCTGTTATTTTTGTAATAAGTATTATTGTAACCATACGCCTTTATTACTTATTTAAACGAATTAATACCAAATAAAATGTCAGTAATTACAAAACTTGATCTTGTGATTTGTGTAAACGATTAATACCTTAATTAAACCCGTAATTTAACAATTTTAAATGACGTTTAGTTTATGTAATTTTGGCCGCTTTTATTTAACCTACTTAATAATATTATAAAGTAATAAAGTCTGTTTTGTTTCGATGTAGGAGATAATTTCCGAAATTAGGCAGTTATTTAAAAAATCCATCAATATTTATAATGAACCTTTAGGATGGACATAGGCTATATATTATCGCATCTGTTTGACTGTCTATCTGTTTGTTTGAGGTTAATCTCTGAACGGCTAAAATTGCCGGATAGAGGAACTTTTTGGAAAGTAATCTAGGTTACTTTAGGTCGTGATTTCAAAATAAAGGATGTTTTTAATATGAGCTTTTTTATCGCGGCATGAACAAGAACAATTTACTATGTCTACAAAAGTATCAGAAGACTTTGTAAACTATAACTATCTAGTATTTTTGTTAGTCTCTAAAGTACTATTTATGTACTTACTATGATTTTTATAGCAACCAGTGAATTGCTTTTAGCCCACAGTTCAAAGGTTACTAGCCAGAGGTAATATTATGAACCGAACGCCGCACCGCCGCCGTGGTAATAAGTTATATGATCTTTATTGAGAAATTGACTTTCTAACACTCCAATCACACACTATATTTTTATACAAAAAAGACTTCACAGGTAATTTAATAGTTATTTATGATACAAGTGTGGAATATATTTCCGCACGTACATCATACAACGTTGTACAATGCAGTATGCAAGGAAATACAACAAAATTGATGTGACTATTTTCGATTAAAATTAAAATGCTCATTGTGTTACCTACGAGTTCAATTTTGTAAATTAAAGATAATTGTTTTGTGTAAGCGTAATTATTCGGAAGATGAATATGGTTAGCTTTTGTTTTTGGGCAAAGTTCAAAGTCGCTTTCTGTAACTAAGTTTAGGCACAGAAAGTCACACTTCCTGTGACAATTTTCATTGTAATATTATTGTATTATTTTAAACAATGAATTTACTTAAATAAACTTACAGGAAAAAAATTAAAAATAAATTACTAAAACATTTTTTTATAAAATATTAGTATTATCACGTAATAAATAATAGTGTATTGTTTAATATTTTTTATTATTAATTTTCTTATAGACGATAACTGTCTGAACTCGTCCTTTAATGAAACTGGTATAATAACACTAAGCTGTTTTTATAGCTTGGGATATCCTTGATGCTAAAAAACATTTACATTTTTTCTTCATTCCAAAGATTTACCATCACGGGAACGCTCAGCAGCGGATCCCAGCGGAGCAAGATCGGGAGCATCTATCGGAGCCAGCGGTGCCCACGCTCAACTCAAACGGCTTGTCGCCAGGGTCGTGGAGGAAGCAGCATCACTACCAGCATTAGCCAGATATGCTGCAGAACCTGCGACACCAGTGGAGAATTCCACGTACGAAGATCTACTGGCTACGGCAATACTGAACAAGGTGAGGGGAACAAGCTCCATTCGATGATGTTAAACTTTTGAAAGCAATGAAAAAATGTTAGATCATATATGCGGTCTGGTTCTCATACCAAGGTCTCTGTACATACTATGTGAGTTTATATTAAAAACAGGCCATTTTTATTAAAAACTCGTTAATCATGGGTTCGGTACCACCACACAATATAGTAGTTTTGGTATGTTTTTACCAAGAAAAACCGGCTAAGGACGACCCTGACTCACGCCTTGTGAGGGTTCCATACAGTTACAAACGTAATATAGACGTATATTATCACCACTCGCTACCAGAATGCCTGATTTTGTTACAGACTTCTTTAATTCCGTTTCCGACAAAACATTATCATTACAAAATATATCATGCAACTTTTAATATGTCGCTCGCTCTCACCACGCTAATCAGAACTTTTGCGTGTACCTATGCACAACTTGTCCGACGCGGGCAAGATGACGACGACAGTTGTCATTCCGACTTTGAGGGTACGACCGTATCGTGTTTAACGCATCTGCCTCCACTCCCTCCTTTTCGGATCGCTCTTGTTACTCAAAACACACACCGCACGTTCTGTTGTAATACTGCTGTCGATTTTTTTATTTATTACAATCATACTTTATGACTTATTTTATGTGAACGAAAAAATCGTTTGTTTCCAACTTTGACAAAGAATATCTGTAGACTAATTGAATCTTAGCATATATCAAAATACAAGTTATATACTTAAAGATTTAACGGTTCGTAACATGTGCCCACAGACTCGCACACGAAGCACTCGCACTCGGTTCCGTATCGTACAGTATTTATTAAAAAACACATTAGAGGAGGTCCCCATACAAGCCTTTTGTTAAACCTTATTTATTTGGATTATTTGTTGTTATAGCGGCCATAGAAATACAGATTTTGTGAAAATTTCAAGTGTCTACCTATTACGGTTCAAACGATACAGCCCTACGACAGCGACAGCAAAACTTCAGTAATAGGGTTCCCATTGGCACCTTTTAGGTACGGAACCCTAAAAATATTTATTAAAGGCTTCCGTTATTACCTCTCGATATACGATACCCATTATAATGGTGCAAAGAAGGTTTGTTCGTAAAACTCGATAGTGCATAACGAATAGCCCTATCAATTTCAAAACTGTTTAAATATAATATGCAGACCTCGGATTTCGTGTGACACCCGGCAAACGCATAGCGATTTCTTTATACGTTTATTTCGCGAACATATTTACATTTGAATTCAACCACCAATATCCACTACTATATACATGTTCTATATACATATAAAAAACTTTCATCAAAAATTAGACGTCGCTTGGTTTGCCGCCGAAATTACTAAAACATAACTAGTGAAGGGAAAGTATTCATATGTCGAGTACGTGTATAATAATAATAAAGTACACATGACAACAACGTCTAGGCCCCAAACTAAGCATGAACTTGTGTTTTGGGTACCAAGCGCAGTCACCACATACATATAACAACCACGACCCGGTACCAGTATCAATATTCAAATACTGACCCGACCTGGGATTCGAACCCGGGACCTCCAGCTTCATAAGTAAGGTCGCTACCCACTAGGCTAAGGGGACGTCAATAATAATAAATAATAATAATACTAATCAAGTCATCGAAATTATTGAAGTCGAATAAGCCGAATGAAGTCGAAGCGTTATTTTTTTAAATGATACTTAAGCTTTAATAATATATCAAAGGTTTTTACCCGACCGCGCGACGCAAAAGAGGGTAACGTATCCATCAGTCTATGTATGTGCGTATGCTTGTTTTTTTATGGCGCTCTAGAGACAAAACGCGTGCGCCGATTTTTATAATTCTTAGAAAATCGATTTATCGATATATTTATATAGAAAATCGATATATTTAGTAATCAAAAGTCGATATTCCGACAACCAGGCGAAATAAAATTTAAGTCGATGATCTATATCGAGCGGGGTATCATTGAACAGGTCTTCAAAAATCATTTTTATGGTTTTTCAAATCATTTTTCTTTATGTATGACCATTTAAGATCTTTAACGGTATAAAGTTGATTGGCAACCGTTCTCAATAATTTTTTTTATTAATTAATACTAACAATGTAAAAAAAACATACAAAAGACAACAGAAGAAAAAAGATGCCTTATTTCGGTGCCTCTTCGATCCAATGTCTTGTTTTCATCCCTTTTTTAAGTTCAGTTTTTACACTGTGGGGTTTTTGATTTTGATTTTTTTTTAATCTGATATGTAAAATCAATCCGGGTCAAAGAATCGATAATTATCTTTCAAATGCACAATCACAATAATTATCTTATCGTAATATTTCAACAACATTACTACGCGCATCCGGAATTATGTGACACATTCACAAAACAGATTGTTTTTAAATTAAACCTTTTCAGTTACTCGTAATTCTAGACTTAAATTATAGAGCGTGCAGATCTTATCGAACTAAACAAAAAATTTAAAAATATTAAATAAAAATTTAAAAAATTTAACTTTAAACGTATTTTTTTCAACATATCAAGCCCCCCTCTTCACCCTGGGGGAGGCCTAAGCCCCCGCAGTGGGGTAAAAATGGGCTGATAATGATGATGATGATGTGTTTTTTTCGGTAACCCTTAGTTCGCGCCGTCCATTCGTCTCAGTAACCATCTGCTCACTTGAAAGTTTTTGTTTAGTGCGGTAAGCTCTACATGCTCTATAAGTTTGGACTACCTTTAGCCGAACACCCAGTATACTCCTGTTAGAGATGAAACGCAATATGTGGGATATTAGCATTCCGTAGTGAAACGGTGAAACGGTACAATTTTGTCCTGTCTCTCTATTTGTCTATCGCAACAATTTTACTCGTAGACTATTGGCACTATACATATAAAATTTTGAAGGTAAAAATATTTTAAATAAATCGCCATACATGCTATCTGTCTATGTATACGTGTTTACAACAAATGTTCATTTTGAAATGACGAGCTTTGAAATAAATAACAAACAGAAAAGGCTGTATGGTCGCTGACCCTTGCCTGGTTTTTTTAAAGCAAAATAATTTTTTTTTTTTTAAAAGGAGTGTTCATACTCATCCATATTTTATAAATACAGCAACGTATCTCTTTCAGTGGTCATTCCATGAATTATTTAAAATAGTGACTCTTGACGTTGTGCAAGACTATGTCTATTTAGGGCAGACTGTCCAGTTAGGCAAACACAACTTCAACAAAGAGGCCGACCGAAGAATTCAGCTGGGCTGGGCTGCTTTCGGGAAGCTCCGTCGTCTGTTCTCGTCGCCACTACCACAATGTCTGAAGACCAAGGTCTTTAACCAATGCGTCCTGCCCACAATGACATACGGTGCCGAAACATGGACTCTCACGGCAGGACTGGTTCACAAATTTAAAGTCGCTCAGCGCGCTATGGAGCGGGCTATGCTCGGCATTTCCTTGATGGACAAAATCAGGAATACTGAAATCCGTCGAAGAACTAAAGTTGTCGACATAGCCGAAGTGATTAGCAAGCTGAAGTGGCAATGGGCCGGTCACATTTACCGTAGAACCGACAACCGATGGGGTAGACGGGTTCTCGAATGGAGGCCACGTATTGGGAAGCGAAGCGTTGGACGCTCTCCGGCAAGGTGGACTGATGACCTGAAGCACCATACCGGGGGTAATTGGATGCGGAAGGCGGAGGATCGTGTGTGGTGGCGAGCCTTGGGAGAGGCCTATATCCTGCAGTGGAGAGACACGGGCTGATGATGATGATGATGATGATATTCCCATGTATTATTTAAGATTACCATCATTGTCTTTTAACTGTGATTATGTAATATTCTGTGCATTTTCTGCACGACACCCCCATTTAACTTGTTGATGGATGGACACCTTGAACACATTTTTCTGGGTCAACTTGTTTATAAAGAATATTCAAGTACATGGTTAGTACTTACGTAATACTACTTTCTTAAGCTAAATAAACCTAAATTCTATTTTAATTTGTTTTCAGACGATTTTAAATAGTCGTTTCGAAAATTAGCATTATTAAGTAGTTACAAACGGCAGAAAGGAATATTTTTCCTTTTTAAACTATTACAATTACTATTAGATGCCAGAATTTTTAAGTTGCTGCGTTTCAAAGTATATCGAAACAATAGAAAACTAGAGCAAAATGACAGACGCATAGAATATAAATACAATTTGTGAAATCACACATGAAATATATTTCCAGAATATCGTTTTTCCAGCGTGATTTTCACAAGTGCGTCGCATTAACTATCTACTGTATACATTATAAAGAATATTTAAATATGTATTTCAGTTGTCTAGTACCCATAATACGAACATAATTCGTGCTTACTTTGGAACTAGATGGCGTTGTATGGAATGTCCAAAGAATTATTGTTATCATTAAATACAGGCCTTCATCATTCCAGTATAAAGACATAATTTTATGACTTTGGTATCTACATATTAATTTAAACAAAACCACGTTGCATATTTTTAGTTATATATCTACATTCGGTAATATCAACGCATATTTCTTATTTAAAAGAAAAGTACCTAAATTTTTTCGACATCCGATCTATTTTTTTAAACACTGCTCTACGCCAAGGCTCTACGTTAGTTGTTGCTGCTTTGATTATAAAAATTACAGGTATAAAAATATACCTATGGCAATTCCATGGATGTTTATAAAGATATCGGGTTGTGACAACAAAAATATAAGAAAAAAAAAATATACGCCGTAGACTAAACATACACCAGTTGATGTTTTGAAATATTTGCTGCAAAGCAGAATTTTGTGACCCACTTGTAAAATTTCAATTGGAAAATAATTACTATTCAATTACATTTCATGTGTAATTTTACGAATTGTTTGTTTAAAGCAATTATAATGATGGTTTATCTAATCATTTTGACATTTCGCTCTCGTTTTCGATCGTTTCAAAGTATATGAAACGTCCATCCTGATTATAATGCTAGCTAATGACGACCCATGTTAACACCGATTCAAATATGAAAGTTTCATTAAATTCGGTTTAATGTTTCTTGGATCACACCATAACCAAAGAAACAGAAAAAAACTTAATAATAATAAATAATTTATTGTCAAAAAACCTAGCATGCTGATGGCCTGCCACGAACGGACATGACCATCGCTGGTATGGTGCTGGTCTTCTCTACATTTGTACCCTCCACTACTTATTTCGTATTCCTTCCGCTCTTCCTTTCTTTCTTAAATTTTCAATTCTCAGCACCCATTCCACTGCTCCTCCCTCTCCACTTTCCTAAAAAAACTTAAAAGAGTACTTTTTTACTTCAGAGATGACTAATTAATTCAATGTAACAAACCGGACAATACAAGTGTCTTTCATGTATATACATCACACCGTTACAGGTTTACAATAGTACAGGTGACTATGGGCATGACAGTAAACCTTAATGAAGTGAATCCTTACGATTACTTCGTGTTCAGCGAGAAACAATGCGACGCTGCTTTAAATTAAGGGTTGCCACCACATGTCGATTTATTTGTAAAAGCATTTCCTTCACTTGTTATAACATTACTGTAAGTAGAAAAGAAAGTTTTTTGAGCACAAATTCAGTAATAATCATGTAAGAATATATTTGAATATCAGATTGTCAAAATGTGACTTGAACAAAAAATGTATTTAATCAAATCATTCAACATTAACAGTCAGTCATTTAATTAAAATTTTTAGAGAGATAATTTATTGGGTCGAGGAAAAAGTTTCTTCGCATTTTATATGAAATGCGAGTTTCAAAGCTTATTTTTCAAAGTTTATTTACATTTCATTACAATAAATGTGTGCTATTTTGTTCGATGACTGTCATTTTGTAGGTAGTGACATGATCCCGTTTGCTGTAAAAATGTTGGGACTTCTGAACAAAAAAACACGACAAGTAGTTTTGGCATTCCTCTCTTGATGTTAACCTGATACTGTCTAAAGAATTCTGAAGAGACCAAAACCGGTAGAAATCTGAAGGTGCAGGGTCAGGGCTATATGGCGGATGCATTAACATCTCTCAGCCAAACTCTCTTAATTTTTTTGAGTGACTAAAGATGTGTGAAGTTTGGCGTTATCGTCATGAAAGACCACACCATTTCTATTGATTAATTCCGGCCGCTTTCTCTCAATTCCTTACTTCAACCTCATCAGGTATTCGCAGTAGAGATCCAAACTGATGGTTCTGCCTTGCGGTAAAAGCTCATAATGAACAATACCCTTCCAATCCCACCATAAACACAGCATCACTTTATTACGAGTTGGCCCGGGTTTTGCCACAGTCTGTGAATCCTGACCGACCTTTGACTACGATCTTTTTTCGCACTTTCGCACAATGGGTCAAAACTGTTTTATGGTCAATTCCCAGATATTTAGCTATGTCGTAACTACTGATATGCCGATCTTGCTCCACTTTTTTCTAAAATGGCGTCCATTTTTGCCGTGACCGAGTGACCACAGCAAGGTGCAACTTTGACATCAAAATTCCCGGATTGAAAATGTTTAAACCAACTTTGTGTGTGTTTGTGCTACTCTTAATGACACCACATTAGGGCCATAGACGTTACAAAAAATTTTCGCAGCTTACGTTGCATTTTTTCATTTTTTATAATACAATTTTAAAATGTATCGATTTTCTTCATTAGATTCACTCTGTTTGACAGAAAGAAAAACAAATGATAACCAGCGAGAAACAATATTTTACAAAACTGTTTCTTATTTTGAAATGTAACGTTTTTAATGGTATCAAAACCAGCCAGAGATACAACTAACCCAGCCAAAGAGGTTTTCTTAAAAATTTAAACAAACTATCTGCGAAAAGACTTTATCCCCGACATAATATATTACAACCTTAGATAGCACAATAACCAGGATGGAGCGTCACTTCGAAACGATCGAAAACGTGACCAAAGTGTCACACTCAGTGATAAGCAGACTATACGTCATTATCATTGTTTTACACATGAAATGTAATTTCAAAATCTTTATTTGCTCTTTTTTTCTAAACGCATTTTACATGCGAGTTACAATATTTCACAGCGAATGTTTCAAAACATAAACTGGTGTATATTTGATCTACGGCGTATATTTTTTGCTCAAATTTTTGTTGTCACAACACTGAGTTTCTATGAACAGAACATCCATGATTACAACTTACAAGCGTTGATATAAAACCTATTTACATTTTCAACGTTAATTCATGTCAGATCAACAATAACGTTTAAAGTTGTTTAAAAGAAATAAACTGAAATCCAATACACGAGTAAAAGTTATGAAACAAGAATTTTATTTATACGAGATGTATCATATCAATATCGATATGCTGATATCGAAAGATAACTGCTTTACAATGATAAAAACTTCAGTTTTAGATCTACGACTACAACGTTTCGGTGATGGTAAGTCATTAGTATTAAGATATAGTAGCTTTTTAATCGCAGACGTATTTATAACATTAGAAAAACATATTTACTTTAATATATATATTTTTAAATACTATATTGTTCAATGAATTATGTACGAGAAACTGTGATAAAATGTGGATTTTAGTCGCGCTGGGTTCGTTTTTGTTCTATGTTGTTTTGTCGGTGAGTGAACGGACGTATTTCACGTTTTTGTGGGCATAATGGATCTGAAATTATGAAAACAAAAATTTACTACAAACAAACAAACAACGTGCAGTACGTGTAATCGTATACTTTGGTGGTTTTAGCGTTAAAAGTGCTGCGAAATATAGAATACTAGTGACCCGCCCCGGCTTCGCACGAGTAGCAGTGCATATATGCCTACATTTTTTTTTCTGTCGTAGTGTCGTATCAGTTTATTGCGTCAAGCATGTGAATTTTATTTAAATATAGCATGTGTTTGTTCTACTTGGAGTATTTTTAACGTATTTTATTTGCGATTGTGCAAATATTTGTATAAGTAAAGAATATATACTTAAAAACAAACTAAAATATTTCTTTGTATACAACATTGATAAGTTAGGCCTATAATAACTAATTAGGTGTAGAATTGCAAGAATTTGTTTTGAAGCGTTGTACAATTTAATTTTGAGAAAATTCCTAAGATATTAATTTAAATTTTATTGTGTAAAAAGAAATTACAATGTGCATGAAATGCTTATGGTAATTAACGTATTTAATATAATAAGGATTAATATCGTATCTATTTTTATTTTATATAATACATTTTTTTAAACATTAAAATAGATGTAGTAGGCTATCCTTAAAAGATAGACATATGCCATCGCCAAATTTTCTTTAGAGCTATAAAAGGAGAATTTCCACAAAAGCTCACAAACATTAATTAATACACACAAAACATTAATGAATTATACATATGAACCTATCCCTTGAATCACTCCGTTCATTTGTGACAACCGTATGAAAATTCGTTCGGTAGTTTTTTATTATAATAATCAATGCAATTTTGTTTTTAAAATTTAAAACTGTATTCTCCATTGCTAATATTCGCTAATATTTTCAGGGTGTTTCACAGGATAATGAACATACATGTTCATGTTTTTTGTTTAAATAAAAAATATTTTTTTCTAATAGCAAGTGTTAGAAAGGGACAAAGGGACTCTCCGGTAGCTATGTCCTACAAACTCATTTTGACTCCTTGCGGCTTACAATTTAATTCAAAATCGTTTATTGCAAAAAATATATATATATGTACAGAGTTCGTACATCTTAATTTTTTTAGTTTTAATGGCAAATATAAATAAAGAAATATGGGGTTTTAAGGAATGGAAGAAAATAGAGAGAGTGCAATTGAAATATATTAAGTGGACTTTGGACTAGATAGATGGACGTCAGACTATATAGTTCACAAAGAAACAGGTAGAAACAGAATGCGAGTGAGGGCGGGAAAGAGAGTTACGAGATTCGAAGACAAAATTAAATATAGAGGAAAAAGGATATTGGAAAAATGTTTGAAAGAAAAGGAAAGAAAAGTGGTCGGAGAAAAATTAAACGATAGAGAGAGGTTCTATAGAGAAAACGGCTATAGTGGATAGGGGGTGAGGAGGAGAAGACAGGAAGGTGATAGAGAGAAGGAAAGTAGAGGGGCAGGGGCAATGGGAATATAATAGGATTTTGGAAACAATATATAATATACGATACAAAGAACTAAAAGTTTCCAAAAGACCAACGTACCTGAGAGAAAGGGGGGAGCGTGGAAGCCAAAAAATTATTGCAAGGTTAAGGTGTGGGAACCTGGAGAAGAAGAATAAATACTGAATGGCAGAGGAAGATAGAAGGTGTAAGATATGCGGGGGAGAGGGAGATTTGGAGCACTTGATGAAACACGCAGGCTGGAAGAAAGCATGGGAAATAAAAGAATTACTGGAGGAAAGTGGGAAGGGAAGAACAGTGGAATGGGTGCGGAAAATCAAAAAGTTAAGAAAGGAAAAAAGGGAAATAAGCATTACGTAGGGGAGGGTAGAAAGCTAAAAAAAAAAAAAATATAAACGTAGATAAACGTATTTGTGTTCGGGATCGGCAGAATAACAGCGATGGGCATGCCTGTTTATGACAGGCCATCAACATGCTGAGCCGATTCCGTTGGCTTACAATTTTAAGTAAACCTTATGCGTAACGCAAAGGTTTCATTTTTATATTATACAGTTTCGGGAGTGCACAATCCTGAACCTACGTAGTAGGTATATTACGTCCATGCCTAACAGTATCAGAATAACGGCTATTGGTTTCGATATCGGTTCTCGAGTAGCATAATTATGCTGCTGATGCTGATGCTGTTGAATGTGATGCTGAAAACATGGAACTTGATGGTATGGTCTTTATTGAAAAAGGAACTTAAGTTAAAATTTTCTTTTGTGGGACTGATACTTTCTATTTACATATTTTCTAGCCAAATTGTATAGACTCTGAAGAAGCAGATATTTTCATGCGTACGAATGCCCCAAGCGAGTATCGAATCCGCGGCGTTTGGTTATCCGGTCTGAGTCTCCGACCAAACAACCAATAGGCCACTAACACATTCTTTCGTTTCATGGTAAAAATTTTCCTTCAACACACCTAAAGAATTTCACTTCTTCTTCTTCTTAGAAAAATTATAAAATTTAAATTGATAACCCTACTGGAAATAGTGCCCGCTAAACACCGCTCCCGGCTTAGTGTAGCCGACATATCGAGAGAGATCGCGAGAAACCGTGCGAAAACGTTTTAAGACTCGCAACAACGCGTGACAGACAGATAGACATGTACAATTTCTTCAATAGCATTGTCAACTATTTTCCCGATAAAAAGGAACAGGTGATGTCACTTTGTGAACATTTGTGCTAGTGTTTGTTCTTTATTCAACTTCGTTTGTTAATTCATAGGAAGTTATTGCCCACACGATGGATCATTAAATTGTCGATATTATTTTTCTTTTCTCTTTATAATTATTGTAGTATTGTGGTAGGTGTGTAGTTATTAAATCAAGACTAACAAAAAGGTATCGATGAACAAGTGATTGCAAAATATCATGTTATGTTATATTCGAAAAATGGACTAATGAAATGTTACGTAATCCGATATTTATGTTCATTAAAAATAATTAAATTTTTTGTCAGATATATACTTGAATTAAATGGTATCCTAAATAACAAAAAAGTTAGTTTTAAAAACTAGTAGTAGTTTTCGATATCTTGTTTTTAAGTTACTTTGAACTATTATCTTGGGACGTGCGACACCGACGACGTCTTCGTCCGCAGTCCAAGGTCGACACTTGTATTTATATAATAAATATCTTAAAACTTGAATCATCATTTACATTAAATAGTTAATTGTAGATAACATGAGATTAAATAACATGACTAAAATCATGTGCTTATATTAATACAGGACATGAATATTAATACAATATTATACAGAACGCATGAAAGAAACACTGCTACTGTATTTTAATCAGTGAATGTGTAGTATATATTACGACCTCAGAAGGGTTAACATGCATACCCTAACAAAATTTTGACTCGTTCCAAAACAAGGTAAAATTGTCACGGTATGCATGTTAGCCCTGCTGTCATCTTTTTATTTTATGTCGATATTCAACGCGAATATCTCAACATAAAGTCCACACGTCATTATGACGTCTTTCATTTAGTTGGTATTACTTACTCTAATCCATGCTCTAACCATGCTTTAATCTGACTGGTTTTGATTGTAAAAGTTCCCTGTCTTATATATTCGAAGTTCTGGCGCTTTCCAGAGAGCTTCATTCAAGTCACTTGTTTCTCACCGTACTTCCTGGACACAACTAGGGATTAAGAAATGACGATAATCTGCACGTAAAATATATTTATATTTTTCTGTTGTTTTGTTGCCAGGTCATCGAGCGCTATCAAGCCGAGAGTGGCTCGGGGGGTCGAAGCAGCGGCATCCACTCAGCAAGCGCCAGCCCCACACCTTCAGAACGTTCATCACCTCGATCGCCGCAAACTCAGCTACTAAGGGATTTACATAGAGATAATACACCGCCGGTACTTAATTTCATGATTGTCTTCTCAAAATTTTTTTGTTCGAACAATATACTTATTAGATTTCTTGACGTACTTTTCTGGCTTAGATATTTCTTTCAAATGTTATTATAGAAGAATATCCTTGGAACTTTCACAAACTTTTTTACGTGTGGAATGTCCCAGGTATAATTATTATTTTTTTGAGGGTATACACCGTGTTCGGCTGAATACAATCAAAAAATGGAGCATGCTGAGCTTAACCAACCAAACAAAAAGTTTCAAGTAAGCAGTTGGCGCAAACTAATGGTTACCAAGAAAACAAGATACTTTTTACATTTAGACACGGAACAAATAGACATGTTTTTGCACACAAATCTTTGTCCCGGACGGAAATCGAACCCGTGACCTTTGGCTCTTCGGCCAATCGGTCAGTCATCATGATGCGATTTTAAAGCTTAAAAAGATGGTGAAATATTACCATTAACCTTGTATATAAATAAATAGACAAGAATTGCTCATATTATAGTATAAGATTAATTTGCGGCACCTGCTTACTTCATTTTTTTGTGTAGTTCGATTGGCTTTGCTCGCTCTATTTTTTGCATTACGTTCAGCTGAACATGGTGTATATTTAACCGATTATGAAAGTGTATTGACTGGCATCGAATAACCGCTGTATAGGCTGCATCTGTCATTAAAAAATACACAATCAGAAAACGGTTGTTGTTTTGAGAAAATTTAAATATATTTTTTTTAAATTTCTTACAAAATACTCTATCATTGGTTTCAGTATGGCCCGTCAATAGAAGTACAGCGTGTACAATGTAGTAATTTAACAGGAAAATATAATGTAAGAAAATCCAATCAATGCTTTGTGTTTTTAGTTACGAGATGATGATGAAGTCTTGGAATGGAACGAGAATGAAGTTATAGAAGAGATTATAGAGTTACCACGGCGAGTGCCCTTCCCGGAGTTTGGAGGAGATATTGTACATACTTCTGGTAAGTAAATCTGTGTTACATTTTTGAATACTTTTCGTCTTAGTATGGAAAATTCCATGTAATACTTAATCATGAAATCTTCCGATGAAGTCTATAGTTATTACTTATTTATAACCAAAGTGGAAACAATAGCGACTAGTTTAAATAAATTGGAAAAATAATTGATCATCATGTCGGTATAGTTTCTTACTGAAAAACGTTTGAATTGATGTATTATTTATAGAGCGATTATATGTTTTCAGAAAATGATGACCGTGATTTCGATGAAGTGTCTGGCAGTGACCTGCAAGCTTCAGACGGAACCTGGGAAGAAAACTGGCTGTTTCAGAAAAAAAAGATCAAATCTGTACAATCAGTACCAGTTCCGATGTTAGTGCCCAATTCAAACATAGAATACAGAGTGCTCATTGGTGACAAAGATATTGACGACACCTCAGATCTATCTGATAACGCGAGTGATGCCGAAGGAGAAGCTGAATATAAAAGTGATATAAAAAGGGTTTTAGATTCTAAACATGTTATTGGCGGTAAAACTAAACTTGATGACTTATTAAATATTGAACCAGACAGTCTCACTGTAATGAATGAAGTTGATACTGCCAAGAAAGAAAATAGTGATAACACTTTAGAAAAGAAAATAGATAATATAGTAAATGACAAAGAAACAGAAATCAACGACCATATACTGGAGACTATAAACAACTCAGTTTTAACTGTTGATATTGACAGTGGCCCATTAGTTAAGCCCGAGTTTATAGTCGACGAAATACATCGCACTGCGTCTCATAATGAAAATACTGATGATTTTTTCGACGGTTTAAATCATAATGGACAAGATGATCAATCGCTAGTAAATAACAAGCACAACAAAGGTCAGAATCAATCGATCTAATTATCTTATAGTATTGGCTAATGCCGTTTAATGTATGGAGACCTCCTTTAATTTTAAACTTTATTTCATTTTTATTATTTGTTGTTGCGGCCATAATGTATACATCTCGTCTCGTCTACATACTCTATGAAAATCTTAAGTGTAAGCAATGATCACCACCAATCACCAAAAACGTCGAAAAAACATGTTATTTCGTGTCATAGCGGCCATAGTAATACACAGTATATGAAATTTTCAAATGTCTGTCTATTATCGTTCAAACGATACAGCTCTGTGACAGATGGACGGACGGACGGACAGCGGAGGCTTAGTAATAGAGTTTCCGTTGATACTCTTAGGGTACGAAACCCTAAAAAGTTAACTTTTGCTTCAGAATGGCCCGAACGTGAAATTTTAATATAATCAGGGGCGTGAATTCATTTGAAATTGGCTGAACCGATTCAATTGATATGTCGTATGTAGAATTGAATACAATAGAACTGTTCTGTACCGTGCCATTTTTTTTTAATTAAATAAAAAATTTGCATTTTTAACGACTAAACCGCAGTATATTTGTTTAGCGTTATCTAAAAAACTATGGTAGGTAAATGAAAGTTTAAAAAGCTGCAAACATCTGTAACATCTACTTTAAGAGTAATATTACTAATATTAACGTTGAATAAAAATGGTACTATGGCGATGTAGGCAGCGTTTTAACATTTTTAAAAGGGTACTTAATCGACACCCGGGAACATGTTAGAATAGCCACCAAATATAGGACGAAATCCTGCCCGGCGCAAAACTAGACACATTTATTAAAATTATGTCTCGAATATTTCTGAAATGGATCTGAGACTCCATGTAGTAAATCGTTCATTAAATTTTTGTCAGTATATATGATATACATCTGTATATTCATCAATGTGGAACTATGTCAAGTGATTTACCATAGAACCTTAGATAATTTAATGAATAGTTTAGGATAGGCTTTTTCAACATACTGCATTTCTTAACGAATCTCTCGTCAATTCGTTGCATTTATTTCGTTTGTATACATTTCAGACACAATCAGCACTTACAATGGACACGAAGAAGAGAGAGGATATGAAGAAACAGTAGATGTACCAGTACAAAGATATGCCGATAGCCTTCGAAGGAAATATTATGATGATGACGAACCAATGTAATTATTTTTTAATATATATTAAAATACCTATTGCTCATTGCATTAAAATAAATTGATATAAAAATTGCAGATATTTAAACAAAGTATATACACTCCTTTTACAGAACACTTACAATTGCAAATCATTTCGATGAGAACAAAGACGACGATTTAATACCAGGTAACCATTAATATTGATTTAATAAATTTTCATAACCTCGTGATATAAAAGGTCTTTAAAATGTTATGTTAATAAATCTGTTTAATTTCAAGGTTCTATAGCATACCGAGAACGTAAAAAATGGCTGAATTATGTAGAAATGCCAAACAACCCATATTCTCCAGAAGCAATCCAAAAGAGGTTAAGTGCGAAAAGTACTTCAAGTATTTTTGACACCCTCACTTCTTCGCGTAATGATATATCTGAAATAAATAATGTAACTAACAATTTGGACAACACAAAAGGGACCCACGATCTGGTTGTTAAACAAGGGCTTGAAGAAGTAAAACTGAAAGAAGAATATAATCATGAAGAAAATGGCTTGAATAATAACATTATTCAGAATAACAATGAAAGAACGAGCGCAAGAATAAAAAGCTCGTCACCAAAAATTCTTAAAGACGTATTAGCAGATGAAGTACCACAGTACAAACGGTATTGTAAAATTTATTAAAAATTGTATTAAGTTTTTTGTTGCATATTATACTTTACTTGTATTTTTAAAATGCTATCATTTTTAGATATGGCAGAGATTATTATATAAAAGAGGCAAGAAAATCAACGGGGGGCCGAAAAAAGAGTTACAGTGACACAAGTTCGATATCGTCACTCAATAAATCGACCAGTTTAGACAATTTTGATAGTGAATTCACTTCACCTGTAAGTGCCAGCAGCTCCTTGAGTGACCTCGAGGCCTCTGCCCTCCACCAGAACATCGTGCGCGCCGTACTTAGCCCTAGGAATGCGAGCCCTAACTTCGCTATAAACCCCATATACGAAAATAATGAAAAACCTTTCAGCGACAGCAGCCCAAGTGGCCCAATCCATAATTCAAACACAAATCATGTAAGACAAAACCCGTACAAACGTGGTGACGGTCATGTGGAAAACGATGATATAGTTAGACTCAAAATACCGAACCGTCCCGAGACCACCGAAGATTCGTTCGAAACGTACACCACTGTTACACGTAGCAATACAATAAGAAGCGACGACTTCTACGTCCGTCCGAAACGGCGGACCAACTACAACTATACCTTCGGCGGAAGCCTCCGGTTAAACAAAAATTTTCATAACGACCTCTGGTGAAGACACCTATCCAAACACCCACCTCAGTACTAAAACAGCTCGAATAATATTAAAGTCATGACTGCTACCACCAAAACCAAAACTTAGCTAGGAAACTCCAATACTATGTGCGACACGTGCATAGCTTAATCGATTTATCTAATTAATCGTAATCTAGATTAAGTTTCTTATAAATTCCACTAAAATAATTATTAATTAACGGGTTTATGGTCTCTTTTGGATTTTCTTAAAACACTTCTTGAAATATCTTCGTTTTTACACACGTTCTGGCTCTGTCGTTTGTTTGCAACTTGGCATGTTTGTTGAGCGAAACACAGTTTAGAAGCTGACTAACAGCACTGCACTTACCAACAATAAAAGACATATTTTTGCTCTAGGGCTGCACTTTATAGTATTTATGTTTCGAAGTAAATTTTTCAGTACTATCAGTACAACAGTAAAACTGCAACAAGTTAGTGGTGAGTGTAATATTATAGAGAACATTTTTTGAATAACCGCTTGACTGAGGGTGACTAACAAGAAGAACGAGGCTTTGTTTTAGTACTAACCACCAGTAAAATCGCTCCCTTAGAACGCTGAAGCTATTGCTATCTTTGTCTGACCCGCTGAAAGAAGCTCGCGTCAATTGAAATAGCAATAGTTTGAATAATTTCGATGCTTATTAACAAAAAGCTGTTTTTGACGAATTTGACACACATTAAAAAAATCTACAGATTCCAAGTTTCGCGCAACTATTGAAGCACATTGAAACTGAACATCAAAAATGAAAATTTAAAACATACTATTTTCAAAGAATTTTATTGAATTTTTCAAAAAATGTCATAGACCCATTTTCAAACTTTTTATAACATAGCACTTACATGTTTTGACACTACTGCCTTTCGTCTATCTTTATAACTTTATGAAATATAGCCGAATCTCACTCTCCGGGGTAACTGATCTGATAATCATTCAATGAAAGGGGCATTTGCCTAACCCATAGTTTTCGACCGATTCCAAAATTTCTTTTCCAAACCGTAGGCAATCTATCTGCTTCGGGACCTTCTTTTATTTTTTCAATATTGGTTTGCATTTTCGAAATAACCAACTTTTTGTCAAAAAAAAAAAACGGAAAATTTCGTCATTTTTTTTACTATTTTCTATTTTCCGAAAAAAGTTACGAACTGATTTTAGGAAATTTGGTATTATACAGTGCCCACAAGCCCTTGCTTTTTTAACACCACAGTCTTTCGTCTAACATCATAAATTTCGAAAATATATCTGAATTACACTTCATTACGAAAACGACCTCACGACCTGATAAACATTTTCAATGTTAAAATGTAATAAACCCACTATAAAACTTATTACTCATACGATGCTTCTTATGGAAAGGAGAAGTAGTCCGTCTAAGTTTTATTGTTCAGTTCTGCTAGTTGGACTAAACTGAGAAAAAAGTTCTTTTAGTCCTACTAATTCCTACAATATCTCATGATATTCAATAAGACTAAACGGACAATACTAGTACAGGATTAAACCGACATAAAGTCCTGCTGTTTACAGAGTACGAATATTCGATATTTTTACAATGAGAAATGAAGGAAAGAGCGACCGACATATATGTGAAAAGAGCAGTTAGCATGCAGTTAGGCTAACTCTTAGCTTAACAAACATAATAATTATGACTTACTTTATTTCTAAGATCCTAAAAACAATGAAGTGAATAATTGGCCATTGACCAGCATCAGTTGCTGGTACAAAATACTTATATTTATTTACGAGTTAGAAATAAGTAAATCCAAATTATAAGTTACATTTAGATTTTCCTTTAATAATAATTCTTAATTGTCAGGGACATGTATGTTAAGTATTCACTTATTTTCTTTTATAATAACTATTAATAGAACTGAATAATAGAACTACATAGACTACTTAATGTTTTTTTGTCCGTTCATTTCTATCAGTAAATAAAAACGGATAAATAAATCCGTTCTGTCCTACTCGTTGAAATGAACGGATTTTTTTCTTCGTTTGGTCTTACTAGTAGAATTTAACGGTAGAACTATACGCACTACTTCGGAAAGTATATGTCCAGTAGACTGTCATTAGGAACGGTCAAATTTATGAGCTCAAAGTCAGCTGAAATTGGCGAAGCTAATAACGACTATATTATATTCAATTATTTAATAAATTCAATGTTTTTGTCAATTTGTCATAAACAGTCAAAAACATGTTGGGAATTTGTATGGAGTTGAATTTTTAATGATCTCATGTATTAGATTCGTCCTTGCTTATTGCTTTCACTATTATATATCTAATACATGAAATTTTCTCTCTTTTATATCATCTGAACATACACAAGCGCTAACACAAATTTGCATAGGAAAACGCACCACTTCCACGTTTTAGTTTATATTTTAGCACAAAAAGATGCACGCACGATGACTACTAAAATATGTTTAAGTTATATCAAGTACTTTTTTAAACATTCCAATTTTTGTTGTATGCAATAAAAGTTTTGCAAGATTATTGCAACGATTATTTCTCATTAAAAGTTTACTCTTTTGATTTTATAGTAAATAAATAAGTGCTTATAGTAATTTTACAACATGTTTTTTAGTAAAAAAACCGGTCACTTTTAATTTCAAACATAAAAAAATTCAGGGATTGCTGATACAACAATTCAATGCTATAGCAATGGGACAAAAATTTACTGATTTTTCAAAAAACAGCAATCAACCAGAATCTGTGACTACTACTTGCCATTTGAACAACAAGAAAAATGATATTTCAATCGAATATGACGATGCGCCCGAACAATCATTATTTTCAGCAAAAGCCGTATACATAGCCGGCGAAACCGATGATACATTCGACGAAATATTACAATCTGTAAATTCAGATATCCACGAAGTGAATCATGGATACGATAAAAATATCGATGACACACATTTGAAGTCACCGACCAATCAAAGTGTGGCCGATTCATTCGTTAGTTCGAGTAGTTTGGAAGACTCCATTAAAATATACAACGTACAAACAGGAGAAATAGTTACGTGTAAACCGAGAGATAACGTATCACAAGATAGATGTGATGTTAAAGCTGATAGCAATGATAACATTAATATGCTCGATAAAAATTATGAAGAAAAAATCGAGGGCCATAACCTTAGTCAGTGCAATGGTGCGAACACGGATGATAATACTGTAGACTTCAAATTAAAGAAGAAAATGAGTATCGAGGAACTCGAGCTGCCTAAAGTCAAGGACTTAGCAAGAATATTCGTCAGCACGGAGCCACCCGAACATCAAATTACAATCAATGTAAATATGTCACATTTTAATATTTATGTAAAAACGTTCATAGTTACTACTTAATTAAAGAATATGTTAACTTATGTGATAAGATATGAACCTATATTCTATAGCATCATACAAACTGTCAAAAGTGTCCTTGTTTGATGATCGCAGAACATATAATATTATTGACGTAAAAGTATTTGCGTAATTTTTTTTTCTCAAATATTAATTTAAGAACTTACACAGACAAATCACAGAACTATAATGACTGTAGTGGTTAGAGACCCTAACTGCGGAGCCAATGGTCGCGGGTTTGATTCCGACCTGGGACAAATATTTGTGTGCATGAACATGTCTATTTGTTCCGTTTCTGAGAGTTTCTGAGTTTCTGGTATATATTATATTTAAAAAAAAGAATATTTAGGTATGTAGGTATATCTGGTACCCATTATATAAGCTTTGCATAGTTTGGGACTAGATGGCGGTGTGTGTAATGTCCCACGTATTATTATAATTAATAAATATAAACCATTTAGAGTTGATCTTCTGTGCACCTTCGACTACTGCGCCAAAGGCCAACCTTAAACGGTTCACCTTTAAAAATACTTGAGTGCATTCATGTATTCCTAGAATCGCCAAAGCTATCGGAATAGATAAAAATATGTTTTAGTGTTATTTATTTTTATCGCTAATTACAGGCTCCGGTGCGTCGACGCAGAGGCAGCCAAGATAACGTTCTCAATGGTGACATAAAATCTGATAAAACCAACAAACAAGCATATATGCACAGCTTAACAGCGAGAAGCATTTCAAAAGAATTCAGAGATGAACTCAGAATGTCTTTAGCCACTCCATTAAAAGTTCCCGGAGGAACCAATGAGCTTCCAGAAGGAATTGAAGAAGTGATCAAGCAAGAATCCAGCAGACCTGGCAGTCCATTACCAGAACCAGGGACTCTCAAAACTAAATTAGCGTTTTTTGAAAGTTTGAAATCTAAGTTTAGCAGTAAATAGTAGATAATTTTTTTTTTATTTTATATTGTATTTGGTGATAGCTGAAATCTAAAATTTTAGCGCTTATTATAAGAGAATAATGAATGGTCAGTTCTACTAAAGATATAATGTTTGATAGGCTTACAGCAAATTGGCTAACACTTCTTTACTGACGTAAATGAGTCTTGTTTGTAGTCAGAACGCTGTAGGTACAACATATTCGAATTTAGACTTATTGTGTAATTATTTTTTTTTTGTTTTTAATGTAGGCAAAGAATACACTATGCCATAAACCCGACAGTAACTTAATAAACGTAAACAATAAGTAGCTAATTCTAAAAATGCTTAAACTATTCTGTAATGTGTAATTGGTCACAATTAAATGTAAATATTTAGTGCCATTGTTGAATTAAAAATCATGTAAGTAAGGTATGCCAAAGTTGTAGATACTTTAAAATACGGTATGTGAAGTAATTTTGCGATTGCGGAAATTTTAGAAAACTCAATTTAGAAAGTGAAACAAGTTTAGTGTGAAACGTATTACCATGTAACACAAGTTCATTCATTAATACCAATATATTTGGTAGTTGGCACCTAAATATTAGATGTAAATTTTTTTGTTACATTTTGTAGTGTTCTATAGTAAATAGTAAAATATTGCATAAGTCGACACTCCACAACTATAATAATGACTATAATGAGTGTCATGTTCAACATATTTCAGGAAAAAAATATTCTAATGTGTCAATATGTTTGAGACACTAAAATAATGAAAATTACGTTAATACAAAATCTACCTTTTCCTGATGTTAAGAGTTTCATACATATTTAACACTAGCTTGTTTTAACGGTTGGGGCCTCAAGGCTCAATCCTACCCAAATGATTGTCATTTGGTGATTGAGGCAATTACTAAAGTGCCAGCTTTAATGTTCAAATCTAAAAATAAGTAGGTATCTAAGCGTCACTTACATACCTGCACGTAAAAATATAATTTTGTCTTACTCGTGCCACAGTAAACTACATAAATGCTCAACTTCGTTAATAATATGTAATTCTATTGTTCACAAATACATAGTACTCGTTTGTATATCCAAATTGAAACTAATCACTCGTGCAGATTTTTACTATTCGAAGTATATCAATGTTTCGAAGTCATTGTATCTTACGCAGAACGTAATCTGCTTAATGTATAACTAGTAATTAAAAAGAACCGAGCACAATACCAAGTTATCTACAATTAGCAAACTTCTTAGTTAATTAAAGTACCTAAATGTAATTAAAAATTATTTAACAAAATTTATTTATAATTTCTTTAAACCTTAAGACGCTGACAACAGCCGCTGACCTTGAGCAAATGACTAGCAACATACCTCACCGACCACCGATGATTTGGATACGAATAAAAAAGACGTAAAATATTCACTTTTAAATGCAACGTTGAACTAACTTTGAAAATACGAAAAAAAAATGAGATTAGGTAAATATAACTGCTTAGCAAAAACAAGAATCGGCTAAGTTTTTAATAATGTACCTACGATATATAAATTATCTTAATTTCAACAAGATACCAGATATGACATTTAATACAGATATGTTTTAAGAGGTGACTTTGTATTTTTTAGCCAGAAAAACTTTGAAAAAGATGTTTTCGAATTAGGAGGTTTTTTTTAAAAAAAAATGCATATTTTTAAGCACCGATATATTATGTGGATTTTGTAATTTTTTATTATTAAAAACAGTTTATTATGCTGTTGTCAGCGCCTTAAGCAACATGCCTAATAAAATTTCAATCTATTGAGAAATTTTGCAAATAAGAAAATAAATGGAACATTATCTTTAAAAGCATCTTTAATAATTTCTTCATACCGCCCAGATGCCGCCTCGTCTCGTTTTTTAAAATATAGAATAAAAAACTAAATGAACCGTCAAACAAAGCAATCATATGCAAAATCAGTTCTAACTATTATAATATACCTATAGTGATTGTGTAAACAATAAATCGGTCGAGAATAAAATAATTTATTAAAATATTGATTCTATTATTTAACCCATGCCCAAAAACCTAATCTGAGAAGCTGCTCTGAAGTGATACCTAAGAATACCTATTAAAAAAAAAATTTTTTTGAGTTTAGTAGTCTTAAAAAAAAATCTTTTGAGAAATATAGTGAAATAACCACCAGCGTCCTTAAAGAATTAACGGAAACACATAGAATCAATTTGGGTAGGCACCGCGATAATTTGTGATTCATAGAGATTCATAGTTTCGGAGGTATGATTATTAGTGCTGCATATTAACTTTTATACATTTTCAATAATAATAGTTAATGATAATTATATAAAATATTTTGGTACAACCCTGGCCCCTTTTCACTAGTCTAGCTAGACCTTAAACCTAGGAATACCCGGACATAGCATCGCGAACTAACTGTCGATGAATGCACCTCTAGTAAATCAGATGCTATGTACACGTCAATTTGAACACACACATATAGTAAATTTACCGATCACTAGTAGGTACGCGTACGCTACGAAGTGTTACTCACACATACTTTTTACGACTATTCATCACATCATATTCATTTTCATGCCTATTTTAAAAATTGTAAGCTATCACGAGACATCTAACAGATGTGAAACATCGAGTTTGTACAAGTAATATGCCTAAAAGACAAGATTACGGCAGGAACTAAATATGGCAAAATGAAAAATGAAATACCACGATTTTTTTACAGAAAATAACTATTTATACAATAAACCTGAGCAATAAACATTTATTTTCATTAAATATAAAAATTAAATGTGCGACAAATCAATTTTTTTTATTTGTGACCGTACAGAGACAAGCTTCCTAAAGCAAGTATTTATACCTATTTTGGTAGGTTTGTCACAAAAAGTTAAGGTAAATTAAACTAAGCATTTGTTTATTAGCTTTATTATTAAGTATGAAAGAATACTCAATTACAAATTACTGTGATAATTTTCTTTTTATAATTTTTGATTTTACTAGTTTATTCACTCTTTTAAGAGTGTGGTAAATTTTGAGTTTAACAGAAAGTTTTTATTACGCTTTTAGGAGTTCCACCTTTGTATGTAATGGAATATTAGAACAAGTTCCAAGGTTTCGTTACGTTTCAAGTCTTTGGCTAACCGGGAAGATTACATCTAATTGCAAACCGAACACGTGCATACGAAAGACAACGTAAACATTTTTTTAAATATTTATTTAATTAAAGACAGACAGCCTAGAAAGCGAGTAATAAAAATGAAATATAATGTGTTAATAATAAGTTTTCATAAAAAATGTTTTTTAAACTCTTTAAACTTTTTAAAGCGTTTTCAAAGCTTCATGTGTCACGAAGTGTGTTATGGGGTGTTTATCATTACAATGGATTACTTTATGAATAACATCACTATTGTGATTTACTACTGTTAGAGCTACTTTAAGGGAACTATAATTATGCTTACCGATGTACAGGTTAGGTAATTGAATTGTCATTTATACATGTTTTCTGAATTAGTACTGCTTCACATTCTACTTATAGTACACCAGTCATATTGGCTAATCGCTGTGTCAGTCGTTCATGCCTGAAATAAATAAATTACCGGGCAAGCACAGTCATAAGACAATGTCTGCCGGTGACCGCGAGCACAACCACAATTTATAACTATTATAGAAACATCGGCTATTCTACCTTTAATATTCTTTCTTTAGTGAACTCTAATAATCTGTATTAACATAAGGATAAAATATATACATTTATAGGAGGTATATATATTTATACCTCCCTACTCCTAGAATGACCAACTACACTGGGTCCGGCGTAAGCACTCATGACTCACGCATTAGCACTGGCATCTATAAGTTCAGTGACCTTATCGTAACATATACGAATAGGAATTAAACAGCGTTGGACTACCCCGCTGTCTTCCACGTTATCAGTATCAACGTACTCAGTGAACCATGGGAATTATATAACTTAAAACAACCTAATCCATCTAAGGTTAAGCGCTTATCCTTACGTTTACTCGAAAGTAAGCATTAAATTCGACACGTAATTTCATATTTATTCGGCACGCGATTTTATAGCTTTAATAAAGCAGCGATGTGAAAATGAGCTATATTTAAAAAACGCGATTGACTAGTCTCCTTCGCGTTCGCGTTGAGTCGTTGCGTTGTGCAACGGTCAACGTGTTTCGTTTGAAGCTGTACCTCTGGTGCCTTCGCGCAGCGCGCAACCGTAACCGTAAAAATAAATTATTAAAATGGATTATTAGTCTTTTTTTTCAACAACAGATAAATATTGTCACCTTACAAAGAAAGTGACAAAGGGACTCTGACCTCGCTTACTCATCTTCTCGTTTCACAAAGCATGCCTAGTGCATAGTCCTGAACCTAATATTACGTCCATAGCGTCCATAGTATCTACACTTAGAGAAATATATCTACATAACAACACATTTCAACGAACGAACATATCAACACATTTCAACCCATCAACCATACCAATATGTCATCACAGATAGGGATGCAAAAAAATTTAATATCGATATTTGTATCGATATAAATATCGAAAGCAGAAGAACATCTATATTCGATATATCGACCGTTTTATGCCGATAATATCGAAATATATCGATATTACAAATTTACAATGCCTCCCGTACATGAAAAATGAATGCAATTTTTTTTTCACATGTGGGTATTTTTCTAAAATACGGATACTTAGCAATTTCGTAAAAACTTTCAGATAACCGGGCTATTTGTATAAATTATGAATAAAAGATGTATTTTACAAAACTATTAAAACACAGTGCACTCATTATATTCATGTATTCCAGAAATATTTAGCAACAATAAGTGGTAAAGACACGTCAGAAACAAGTAAAACACGAATGTACCTATAAAATATTTTTAAATTAAATAATAGGCGGTAGAAAACCCACAAGGCTATCAAAGAAGACTTCTTTTATATGAACGTAAAGATTTAAGATAAACATAGAAGGTTAAATAGTATAAATGGCAAAGATACACTAAAACTGGTAAGAACAAGAAAAGGACAAAAAAAACAAAAAGGACAGCACTTTTTGACTAAGTTTGTATAACACTTGCTGCGTCGATAAAACAACACACCTCCATTGACGGGCATTACTCCTAGCACAATAGAAGACTTGCGCGTCCTTCGCGGGCGGGGGACTTGTTAGAGTGAATGAGACATCTATACATAGACTGTTATCTTTCAAAAGAGGACAAAGACAAGTTTCATTTCTTAAGCATGTAGCTCCCCTAAAAACATGCGCTTAATTAAAATTTGTCGTTTGATCTTACTTAATTATTAGAACAGAGTATTAGGTATGAGAAAATGTTAATTAGATAGAGAGTTTTACGCGTGTTTTTATATTGCCTGACTTTCGAAATAAAATAATGTGGTCGCACCCACCAGATACCATAAAAACGTATGATTTAATGATATATATTATAATTCATAATTCACGTATTTTAAAACAATTACGACCGCTTAGCCTAGTGGGCAGCGACCCTGCCTGCGAAGCTGGAGGTCCCGGGTTCGAATCCCAGGTCGGGTCAGTATATATATGATGAATATTAATACTGGCACCGGGTCTTGGTTGTTGTATGTATGTCGTGTCTTCGCTTGGTACCCAAAATACAAGCTAATGCTTAGTTTGGGACCTAGACGTTGTTGTTGTTGTTGTTGTAATTATCTTTAAATTATTTAAAAAATAGTTATATACCTACACATTTTGCAATAAAGAAATAATAGTGCATATTTTTCCAATAAGATCAGTGCAACCCTGTTTTGTGTAGGTCGTAGAAATACCCATGTCTTTTAGAGTAAAGTTTCGTTTAATAATAAAATTTGCAGTGAAATAGACATTCTATAAAGGTTTCTCGACATCAGATCTCATTTCACGATGCAAGACGTTTTTAATATCGATAAATATATCGATATCAATTTCGAAACCAGGTAAATATCGACGTTCGATATATCATACTTTTTAAATATCGACATAAATATCGATATTTCTATGCGTATAATATCGATGACATCGATATTTCGATTGGATACATCGTTCATCCATAATCACTGATCTTTATTATAATTTCCCTGTGTTTAACGTTATCTTATCATAATCTGTGATCTTATCATTATAGTGACAATAAAATTTAAGGTTGTGAAATCCATAAAATATAAGTGAAATCTTGGTGCAATCGGATCACAATAGTATTGTAGAGTGTAGTAGTACATAAATTAAAAATAATTAAATAGTTTATTTTTTAGCCACGACAAGAGCGGTACGTTTCATTTGGTTTCATAGTAATTTATTTTTATTTTATGTAAGTAAGTAGGTACCTAGGTATTTAACTATGCATTTCAAGTTTTCAACTAATTTCGAAATACTTTTTATATTGAACCAATAGTCCATTACCTACCTTAATAACATAAAATATTAGTATCACTAAGCCCAAAGACTGATCTATATTTAATAATTCAAAAAATTATGTTTTAGAAATGTTACGAGAAGGTGTGATGGATCCTGCAGAGTCTGCTTGCTATATTGCTTCAAATTCTAAACATGTTCACATTTATGAAGAGGGTCTTGAAAGGTTATCTGATGAGGTAAGTACCTATTTAATTATTTCAGTTATTGTGTAAGTACATGTCTATTGAAAACCTTCCAGTTGTACATATTGCATTCACCACATTCTGTTTGTATCTATTTGGCTGATAATAACAGATATACCTAGTAGATATTTAGATAGGAAGTAGGTATGTACAGTAGAATAATTGCAACCCTATTTCAGATGTTGTCTTCAATGAAAGATGGTAAACTAGAGATTCCGCAAATAGAAGGCTCAAGTATCCATCCTTACAAAGATCATCCTCGTGCAGTAGACTGGATTTTCGTTTGTGATGCCCTTAACTTTTGCTTTTGGTCAGATGGCAAAGAGAAGTGGACTGTTAATGGTTATACTGGATACCATGCTTTAGAAGCTGCATTACATAGAGCTATTCAGGTAAGTTATGACAGTAAAAAAATATAAATTTTGGTTTTGCTTGCCTTTGCTAAAACACAATAGGGACTTAGTTGGTTAGTAATAATGTACTTTTCCATGGGGTACTTAGCACAGTGTGGAATTTGGCCTTAGTTGCGGTCACCCCTTTTTATGTATTTTTTGAAAAGATAACACTCAAATGAAACTCCTATTTAAACTCCACTTGCATTATCTGTTATAATTTTAGAGTTATACTTAGGGAAAATTGAGAAAAATCCATAGAAACCATTGAATGACAATATCTCTTTTTTTAGAATAACTAGGGCTTCAGGAAACTTGATCTTATGATCTCCTGAAATCAAGTGTCAGCACGAGCAGACTTTCTGCTTCAGAGACAGGACAATGCTCAAAGAGGGATTCTTTGTATCCCACAGAGAGATCCCTCAGGCCGCGTCTATCTGGACTAAAATCACACCCATGCCTACTGATTTTAGTTCATACTAGGTATTTTATTAGTACCATCCATTTCTAGGAAGCATTCCCCTATTCACTCCATCAATAATTTGATTTGAGAATATTTTCATTACATTAAAAATTATAGCATGGAATTTAAATTGTTGCATTTCAATTAAAATGTTATGTTTTGGTGTATAATAATCATATGAGATGCAAGAGATTTATTGATATTTAATTTGTACACTTGGATTATGAAATTTTTTATCAATATCAATCAAAAGTAATAAATAAAAAATAAAAATAAAATGTGTTTCAAAAACAGAAATTGTGTTATTGTTTCCAATTCACAATTTGCATACAACTTCTTAATTCCCACTATGTGTGTCATACGTTTATTAAGATTTGCTTAAATTATTTTTCATCCGGAGTAAATAGTAGATTGTTACACAAGGGGTGAAAGTGATCTATTTAGGCACGAGATGGTTTGGCGCACAAGCGTAGCGAGGGCGCTAATAGTTCGAGTGCCTAAATAAGTCTTTCACCCGAGGTAAGCACTCTGCTTTTCATTACGAATATGAGGAAAGTAAAAAAAGCGTTAAATCCATATATGAATCTGATGAACTCATTTTATAGAAATATCTATGTTTTTTTTTCTTGTGGCATTCTACCCAGCCAGTATTTTTTATCATTGATGATGGTAAATATTTACGTCAAATTTATATAAATTAAATGTAAATTTAGTTAAAAGATTATTACCTATTTTTTTGAATTCCGTCACAGATACACAACAGATTAATATCCCGCCAATTTATGTCGACTTTTTAAATTTTAAATATGGAACGCATCGCGTAAATTGTTGCAGCTTATTCCGCTCAAGAAGTTTGCGCTAAGTTCACACTGGCTGTTTAGAAACTCAGATGGCCGCAGCATTTTTTTTAATTAGTTTTTTTTTTTACATAAAACTCTTCACAGCTGACAGCAGTTCTATTTTTAAAGTTCATTCCGGCCCTTAGGTGGAAAGTAATTTATATGAGTTTTTCCCACTCTAGGGAAGGAAGCAGCATTTTCTACCCAATAATCAGATCAAAACAACACTACTTTCCGAGTATGAGAAATGAAAACTGTATTTTGCTCCTTCTCCGCATGTCAGTAATGTAACTTTTGCGAGTTGTTTGAATTAAGAATATTTTTTTATATATTCCAGAAAGGCACTGATATTACAAACCCTCACTACTATTCAAAAATTTCAGAACGAGACCTGAAGTATATTATGAGTGGAGATAACGATGTAACAATACCATTATTTGACCAGAGACTTGAAATCTTACATGAAGTAGGTCAGACATTGATTGACAAATACAATGGAACTTTTGAAGAGTGTATCAAACTTGCAAATAAATCAGCTGTGGAATTATTAAAAATAATTGTGAACAATTTCAAGTCCTTTGTGGACGAGGGTGTATACAAAGAAAAGAAAGTTTCTTTTTACAAAAGGGCTCAAATACTTGTGGCTGATTTGTGGAACTTTTTTGGAGGCGTTGAATGGGGAGAGTTTAGTGATATAGATAAACTAACAATGTTTGCTGATTATCGAGTACCACAAGTGCTGGTACATTTCGGAGTTCTGGTGTACAGTGATGACCTTACATCATTAATAACAAAAGGAGGTATGTATTGTATTAAAATAATTGACAATTGTTGTAACATCAGCAGGAGCAGTATCTAGTATGTGGTAAGAGTATATTAAAGATAGGGTACTGCTTAATTTAGGGATTAGAATTTTTGAATATTTATATAAATAGATTTATCAAGATGCTGCATTTGATACTTCTAGACAATCTAAAAGTAGAGTAGTGACAAACTGTCACCATTCGCCAAGGTATGTCTCATTGTACTTTAGACAAGAAAAGATTAATTGTACCTATAACTGCGATTAGTACGCCGACTGACACATCAATTACATGCAGATAGTTAACAGAAATTGACATATTTAGCTTAATATGTTTCAACATATTTGATTATTGGATAGCATAGGTATACATGAAAGATTGTCACCAACATAGTCATTGTAGTACCTGATGCATTCTCAGGTAGTCAAAGACTCGTGAAAAAAAGACGGAAATATGGTGGTAAGCATACATTGCGGTTAATCTATCTTATGAACATGTGAACATGTATAAATAGGTTGCTGATTAAAGTGTCCTAGGAAAGGTTTGAAAGACTATTACCTGGACATCAGTTATTATAGACTTAACCTATTATAAAAGAAATATATAAAACGCCTCATTGCAGGGGCTTAGGCCTCCTCTTGGTATGACGGTGCTTGGAACTTTATTTACCATCCTGATTCGGTGCGGGTTGATGGAGTTTAACGAAGTGGATTCGGCTGCCAGCGCGCATAGCGAACCAGTAGCTTCTATAAGCAGGTTAACTTTGACTCCTGCAGACGTAGAAGGGACCTCCAAAGACAATCAAGGGCATCTTCACTTCTTCACTTCATCAGCTCATTTTCACCCCACTGCAGGGGCTTAGGCCTCCCTCAGGGTGAGGAGGAGGCTTGGAGCTTAAATCCACCACGCTGCTCCACTGCAGGTTGGGGACTGTAACGACCGCCATCTATTGACAGCTTACGGGACCGACTGCTTAACGTGCCCTCCGAAGCACAGAGTCAGTGATAGTTATGTACTTAAGTCAGAAAAACTCATTGGTACACGCCCGGATTCGAACCATAGCCCTATGGGGCCTTATGAATTTGAAACAGGTTCGTTGCGCTTTGGGCTATCACAACTCTGGGCATCTAGGGGAGAGGTTATAGTGTTGCACTAGAACTACTAAACTTACTAGAAGAAATTAACTAAAGACAAGGAAATATCACCTGAATGTGTTAAGCCAGAATGTGGTTCAGTTTGTAGTTGGCAGCCTTTGAAAGACTTCACTTGGACCTTAAGCAACATTGCCTTCAATTATATCTCTAATATTTGAACAAACACTTAGGAAAATAAAAAGAAACAAATGTACCTACATTTATTTATTTAGGAAAAGAAAATTTGATCAAAATGGATTCTAAAAATGGTAATAGTAAAAAGATGGATCAATGGAAACCAAATAACTTTACCAATTAAGCACTGAGTACCCAAGAGAAGTATAGGATCGATGAAATAAACTGGTGGCAGGGACAAATTCAACTGAGCGTACACAGTGAGCTCATACTATCTACCCGCAAGTGTTAATGTGATAATGATTAGCAAAGATGATAAAGTGTTATTTCTTTGTTTAAAATCAAGCTAGACAGCATAAAAGTCAGAGATAGTCATGTTTCCACAAAGAAATGGGCATGACATGGGCAATGAGCTTAATCAGTTTCCTCTTTGTTTTTTGTCACCTTGTTATTCTTACGATGCGGTATTTTAGTATTTCTGATATCTAAATTTAAATATTGAGATTGCAGTATTCAATAATTTATTCTTGATTGGCAGATGGCGTCAAACATGGCACATATTTAGAAATGGAAATCCGCGGCTGCTCTATTCATGCTGTTGAACTTTTGAAAAAGAAAATAGAAGAAAAATCCAAGCTTTTGTCAAATAAAGTAGGAATTCCGAATTCTGTTTTGATAGATTATTATTTGTGGTGTTACAGAAGAAAACACGCTGAAGAACTGGAATCTACACCATTTCATAAAACCTATTGTATTTATTATTAGGCTTATGGATTATTGTTGCAAATAGAAGTTCTTTAAGCAATTAATATAACTATAAAATTGACTATGATATTATTTCATATGTCATTGCACATTTTGCATAAAATAAAATTAATGAAAAATGAGTACTATATAAGTACTGTTATAATTTTACTATTTACATTGGCGTAAAATTATGATCACAAGATTATTATTTTTATACATGTTTGTAAAAACATTTATATTTTTTAAAATATATGTTCAACGTTACCTATCTATGCTGTTTTATTTGTCCTGCAGATCCACTATCACCAAATCTGTCCTAAATATTTTTATTGAAAATTTAAAAAAGAGGCTTATGTAGCTTAATTTATAATCAAATGGTTTTGAACAAGAACTAGGTTCTGACATCGCAATGCGAGTAGTATATATTGTTCTGTGGAGTCCCTGCTGTGGCTTGATGCATTGCAAATGTCAATTCACATCTCAGCGCGATTCTATACTTACTACGAATCATCAAGCAATGTCATATTTCTGTCATGCTCTTCTTCGCATTCGCAAGATTACTTAGTGACAACCAGTTTGTTTACATTCTAGTGTCTCCATGTTGCACGAGCGGTATTACCGTGTTTAGGGATAAAAAATACCACGTAAATTTTATTAAATCAGTTAATTCATTAAAAACTTATTAGGCAGTAATTATTTATTTTTAAGAGAAATTCTACAACTTTATTCTAATTGAAGAATTCCCTCTTTATATAGGTACCTACCTATAGAAGAAAAGTTAAGTCTTCCCCACACAGCACAAGCTAGTCCCAAAGTAACCCAGTATTATGCTTGTGTTATGGGGTACAAGACAACTGGGATACATAAATATTTTTTTTATAATATATACATATACTAGCGACCCGCCCCTGCTTCGCACGGGTAACAGAGCATTTACGCCGTAATGTTTTTTCTGTCGTAGCGTCATATCAGCTTGTTGCGTCGAACATGTGGATTGGATTTAATTACCTACATTTAAATGTGACGAAAGTTCATCCTACATGGAGTATTTTTAAAGTTTTTATTTCCAATTCTATAAATATTTGAAAAAGTAAAGAATATAACCTAACTACGCGTGTCGCGTCCTCCCGTATGGCCGCCCGGCTGGTCGTGCGATATTTATACTTATTTCGCGATAGCTCCTAAGATATTAATTTAAATTGTGCAGTGTAAAGGGCAATCATAATGTGCATAAAATGCTGGACATAAATAACGTATTAAATTTGATAAGGGTTAATACTGTACCCGTATAAATTGCTTCCCAATTACCTCATCATATGACACCATTTTTTAACATAAAAATAGGTATAGGAAGCTATCCATGAAAGATAGACATATGCCATTCCGGACTTTTCTTTAGTCCTATATAAGATACACAATTCCTCCATACATTATTTTGTTATATCTCAAAAGGATTAGGCAGCGTTTTCGATGAAAGATCCCAGCCGGTTTGATTTTTTTCCGACTTGTTCAACAAAAATCATATTTCAACAAATTTGCGCAAAACATTAATAAATTATACACGAAAACCTTCCTCTTGAATCACTACGTCCATTGGTGCCGATAATATGCCCACCCGTTTGGTAGTTTTTGAGTTTATCGCGTTCAGACAGACAGACAGACGCGGCGGGGGACTTTATTTGATAATATGTAGTGATGGATACTTTTAACCCAGACATGGAACGAATATACATGTTCATGCATATAAATATTTGTCCCGTGTGAGAATCAAACCCGTGACCCTTGGCTGCTCAGAGTCTCTAACCACATTTAATAACATACATTTCTTCATTGGATTAGTTTATTTCTTCTAGCGTCTTTAAGTCATTGATACAAATGAAACTTCTTTCGCATTCTGAGTTAGTTCTGGTGGTAAATAACGAAAGAATTTGAAGAGTAAATTCGCTTTGAAATATCGCGCGCGTCTATCTCTTTCACACCTTACGTAGAGAGCTTAACTCAACAAAAACTTTAGTCGGAGTAAGTGGGAGTAAGTATTCACTCTAACAACCAGATATTGTTCTATGACTGAAACAACTGAAATATGTTAAATAAATACCCAGTCATATCAATTCAGTGTCGTCAGAGTAACTGGTTGAAGGTCGATTCTGAATTTACCGTGTTCACAAACACGCTATTTTGTTTAATACCGTTACCGATGTTAAAACAATCAAAATTACGTTGTAAACAAACACGGTACCTAATTACCGCGCATTTGGACACACTCAACATTTTATGTGTTCTTGAACAGGTCCTGTTGGTTTGCTTTAACTGGTTCAAAAGGGAACTAATTATAAAAAAAAACTGGCCGCTCTTATTGATTGATCGACAAACTTAAACTAATTACGTATTACTAATAATAAAATGTCTCTAAATCTACCTTAACCATTTCACTTCTACTGTGGATTCCAACTTCCAACCCTTTACCTGCCTAGGAGGCAGCAGTTGTAAGTATGAAACACGAGGTCATAACAGTGTGCAGTGACAAGATTTTTCTTAGAAACTCTGAGACAAAACAAATAGGCATGTCTGTCGGAAATCAGAACTGTTGCACAACTGGCTCTTGCAAATATGGATCCAACCCCCATAAGACATTCCAGATAATCAGCTAAGGATTTTAAATAACTAGTTTTAGCTGTTTCAATACATTCCACCAAATGCAACACAAAAACCTACAGATTTCACACTACGCGTAACTATCTATCGGCATTGGAAATTGAATTTAAAAATACTAAAACTTGGGAAGAAGGAAGTTTCAATTCTAAACACCTGTTTATTTATCGGTGAACACGGCTCTTAGTATAGTAGAGGTAGAGCAGGCGAGGTAAATGACTCGTCGAAGAGCACGACTCATAGACGCCGCGCGCGAAAAAAAGTTAACATTTTTTCACGTTGACCGCTCGACCGATTTCTAAAATTTTGGACTTATTCGACAGCCAACTAAATTCGCCCGACCGGTTTTTTTTTTTTTTTCATTTTGTCGCTATCGATTTTTGTTTTTGAGATAATCGACTCCGAAGTTTGAGATTTGAGCAAATTTTCGACATTTTTTTGTTTTTCGAAAAAATTTCAAAAACTACCCAACCGATTTTCAAAATTTCGATGTCAATTGATAGCTCTTGTAATTTCGCGTCATTTGAGCCCTCTTTGAACCTCCTACTCCCAAAATTGGCACCATAAGCGCGATGTTGCACTATCCCGTAAAACCGGATCTTAGTCCAAAACGATTAGAATAGCATTTTCCAATGCTAAAATTTTGATGCCTCCAGGTTACTTTCTAAAACTATTCTTAAAGTGATGTCGAGTCAATTGCCTTTTATTATTGTTTGACAATATACCTACTTAATACAATGTATACAAATAATACAATGACCAATTTTATCATTTTCAATTATTTTTGTGTATTTTTGAAATATAATTTTTAAATTTTAGACCATTTAAGTTTTTCTAATGCTAATAAATTATCATCAATGCCAACGGCGAATACATCTCTCATCTTCGCTTTGCTGACGACATAGTCATCATAGCAGACTCGCTGGAGGAGCTCAGTGGAATGGTAAACGGCCTCAATACCGCCTCTCGGCGGGTGGGACTCGGGATGAATTTGGACAAGACGAAAGTCATGTTCAACGAACATATTCTACCGAGACCGGTAACCGTAGAGGATGCGACTCTTGAGGTTGTGCAAGACTCTATCTAGGACAGACTGCCCAGTTATGCAAACACAACTTCAAAAAAGAGGCCGACCAAAGAATTCAGCTGGGCTGGGCTGCTTTTGGGAAGCTCCGTCGTCTGTTCTCGTCGCCACTACCACAATGTCTAAAGACCAAGGTCTTCAACCAATGCGTCCTACCTATAATGACGTACCTACGGTGCCGAAACATGGACTCTCACGGCAGGACTGGTTCACAAATTTAAAGTCGCTCAGCGGGCTATATGGAGGTTAACACGACACAGTTCACACAGTGCTGAAGTACCTGTTGAAAATAGTCGCTTTTATTGACATAGCGCGGTACCTGATTTCGACAGAAAGTTTAAAATGAATACCGTCTATTTCTTTTACGCATCGAGTTTACATTATTATTGTTCAGAGCACGACATTCTCAGATTTACCATAAGGTGAACCAAAATTTATCAACAATTGTTAATCAGTTTATATTGATCAATCGTTCTGTCAAATAATTTGCTATGGTATGCTATGCTATGGTTTCTACTTTCTTCCGATTCCATTCTATTCTATGAGCAAGGTTTCTCTTGATTTCTCTCCATAGGATTACTTTACTAGATATTTTGTGTTTACTAGTTTGGTTCAGTTTGGTTACAGTATTTATTTGCCATTAATTGCCGTTCTCATTGTTCGTTTGCGCGATTTAATTGAATTTGATTAAATGTGAACATTACGTTATTTCTTATTATTTAGATATTTCTTTCCGTTAGTGCCATAGACTTTATTCATTCGTTGCCAAACATATAAAATTATGCCTTTAGACGTACAAGGTGCATTTGTATCTCAAAAAATTAATAAAATACGCTGGATACCGGAAGACTATGTTGAAACGAAATATTTCCTCGCCGGGAGTTGGGACGACGAACAAAACTCTCTGAAAGTTTGGTGTTTTGAAAAACTTAATGAAGATGAAGATGTCGAATATCCTAGAGAGGTATCTGAATTAAAAATACACGGTGACATCACTGAAATTAAGTTTGTCGAAAAGAATAGATTAGTGGTGTCCAGTTCTGACGGTGACGTCAGACTACTCGAAATAAGCTTGTACGACAAAGGAACACCACTTAAAGAGATTTATACATGGAGGAAATTACACACTTTCGGGTACCGAACTTTATTATCCAATAAAAATTTCAGTGCCTATGGTTAACCAGGCCCAGTTAGAATAAAATTTATCTCAAACATATCCCAAAACAATATTCACTGGACTGGGATAACTGTTCTGTTATTGATAACATTTGTATAGTTGATTTCTTACATACATAACACAAGTGTATATATATATATATATATGAGTTCAATTAATATTGGTTGCACATGTATGTATACACACACACCCTCACAAACTCGCACGCACAAACGCATTTTTGTGATATTTTTTTATAATTTTTGAATTCTACTTGCTGATTGGCCATCTTAAAATAAAATGCAAACAAATGCGAGAACAACTATATCTCTTTTTTTTTTTAATGTAAAAATATATATTTGTATAATTTGCACGAAGATCTGTGGTAGCCCAGTGGCTAAGCATAAGCATCCTGCCATTGACATGAAGGTCGCAGGTTTCGGCACCTGCCTTAGGTGTATTGACTAAAGAGTTTTTAACTTAAATATCATAAGCTTTGCCTACACCGTCACTTGTGTGACACTGGAAGTTAACAACCTCCAACTCACATCGGACACATGGTGGGCTTGACCCACACTCTTTAACTCAATGTTGAAAAATTGTATTCCAGCGGTGTGAGCATACCTGATGAAAATGGTTTCCATGATTATTAGCATAAACAATTGTATAATGTTTCATGATTTTTATTTTGTCTTTCAGCTCAGCCAATCGTGAACTATGTGCATGCACCACGCTTGACACTTTAGAAGGTGACATAGTGACAGCGGGAGAAGATGGCCATGTTAACTTTTTGAGCAGCCGTCGTGGGGAAGTAGTGAATAGCATCCCTGAAGCAGATAGCTGTTCTATTCAAAGTATTTGCTATCTTAAACACAGCGAAGTAAGTTTATTGGATTGTTATTATTTTCTATTATTTATAAACATTTATGTTTATTTCAAAGGGTATAAACTTAATTATAAGTACTGCATTTTAATATTTTGTTAATTTACAGTTTTGACATTTGTATATTAAGTGGATATTTTTTAATTGTACATTTTTGCACCTCATCATTTTTTTATTTTAGGTGATATATTCTAAACCCTTCCTTGATGTGATTTAACAACTATTTATTTATCTGTCTATTTATCACAACTGTCGACTTCAAATTATAAATAGTTATAGTGAATATATAGATATCTTGAAATAATAATTGTACAATAAAGCCATAATGTCAGTTTAAGTAAAGAACCATAGAGTTTTTGAACATGATGCTTTTATAATATTTGAATTACTAAACATATCCGAGTTGGTGTGTTTAGGAATCAGGTGTATTTAGGATTTAATATTATATTGCTTACTAATGATGACAGTATATATGGCCACAGCTTTTATGATGACCACAGATTTTAAGAGGTTGTCAAAAGGTCATGTATTTAATTTTTTTTTTAATATCTCTCACGCAAAATAGTATTTCTTCTGCATGTTTTTATTGAAAATTTTTATTGAAATGTCAATTTTTGCTATGCTAGTTTGGCTTCTGTTACTTTTTTTATGCCATATCCACATTTTGGAAAAAAAGCTCTTTTAAAACTGAAGTATCTTCACAGTTTACTGTAGCAGTAAGAACAAAGTTTGACACATATGACAAAACTTTTACTCATTTAAAGCATAAAAAAACAGCAGACACAAATAAAATAGCAACCAAACGAGGAGTGTGTCACTAACCTAGCTGGCAGTTATCAAACCTAAAGTTACGTAACAACAGATAACATCCAAGATCTAGAGCTCTTTTGTTTAATTTTGACCCAGACTACACTTTTCACCAAATCAAAAACCAGTTGTTAATTTGTGAATCCTTCTGGAGTTTGAGCGTGGTGAGATTTCTCATGTTGAGTCAAAATTAGCTGTAGGCTACTCTTCACTTCACAAGATTTAGCTTTTCCAAGTATATTTTTCCATATTTTTATTTTCTAAAGTAAAAATGTGAGAATGTTATATTTCTAATAATGCAAGACAAATAAACTTTTACTAATTACATTTATGTATTTTTTTTCCAGATTATTACAGGAAATATTAGAGGTCATATGAAAATATGGGATGTCAGAACATCTACCGAGAAACCAACAGCATCTTTCCTTCTTAATGAAAACCAACAAGCTGCTACTTGCATAGTGCATCATCCTACACAACCTCATATCATTTTAGCGGGCGGTGAAGATGGATCCCTCGCTGTATGGGATTTGAGGATCAACACATTCCCAGCTTCAACGCTTAGTGCACATTCAGGTGCAATGAATGAAATGCATTTTCATCCTGATAATCCTCAAAAGTTAATAACTTGTTCAGCGTCAGGAGAAATCTGGGACTGGAACATGGAGGCGATGAGTAGGAGTTCCAGAGATAAAGATAATCAGACGGTGACTACGTGGATGCAACTCGAAGACAAGAACAAAGTGATGGTCAATTCATTAATGACAACTTTGCATAAGTCCATAAACACACTGCATATTGATAAATCGAGAATTTTGTGCGGAGCCGACAATGAAGCTATATTCATTTTAAGAAATTACCTATTTTAGTCCTCGACGGTTTGACCACTTTTGTATTGATTCTTGTAGAATTACAATAAATGGACACAGTATTAAATAAACAATTTTATTTTATATTATATAGGTACACCATAATATTTAATTACAAATTTATACTATTTATACACAAGTCAGTCTTTGCTTGCCTAGTCAAGTGACAGTAAAATATTTATTATAATACTTAATATCATAGATTTAAATCATTAGTTAAACCCTGTATGACAAAATCAGTTGTGAAGTATTTCTGGTGTGTACTTGACTCAACCGATTGCCATACAAATGGGTATTATGTGAAATGTTAAATATAGGGCATCAGCTTTTATTAAGATGGAATTTATTCCTAACCTCAATGCGTGAGAAGAGCTAATGATTTAAATCCAGAATTTATATTTATTTAAATATTTAGAAAATAAGCCAAATAATACAACACAAGACCCTTTATTAATCCTTATAAATGGTAACTAGGAAGTTTATTTTTAATGGTCCAAAATTAAAAACGAAAACATAAAATTGATAATTTGCTAATATATTTAATTCTAATTTAACTTATTTGAAAAAGTTTCAGTGATGAAAGAACCGTTACGATTTAAGGTAAATCGTTTAAAATTGGCGTTTCGCGCGATAAGTGTTTCGCACGATAAGTGTTTCGCACGAAAGGCCAACGCTAAACGATTTGTATTCACCTCATTCTCAATTCAAAACATTAAGAAAAATGTTAATATAATAGAGTGATACGGTTATCTTAGTAATTACAATCTTATTTACAGTTCGTGTATTCAATGAAAACGTTTGGTCTATGAAAACGCAATACGATTTAAACAAATATAATATTTGGCATCCAATTCACATATCTGCACCAAACTAAATGCATTTAAAATAGTGGAATAAATGAGTTACAGAACTAATGCATCTAAATTCAAACACACAGCACATTTTGACTTCTATTTTATACAATACTTTATTTATAATCATAGAATAAAATATACAAGCACCATAGTTCTTCCTTTAAACAAGGAAGTTTTGTTATATTTAAGGGGTCGATCGACCAGCAAGCTTTACCGCGGTTTTATGACTCATCGACATAGAATTAAGAATAATATAGTATAACCAGAATAAACGCTATTTAACTAGACTTAAAATCTGACGCTCTCTTTCCTCTTCATGTGACGTACTGTCGCTGAACGCTGACGTTTTGACCCCTCCCACACTTTGTGGGTACCTTCCCCCGCAATCGCGGCCTAAGGCGTTTAATAGACCAGTTACTCACCTTTTTATTTTTAATGAATCATTATCAATCGTCTCTGTCAATTAAATGGCTCGTAACTTTCAATCTGACCTAATTGGGTTAATGTGTAGGGCATAGGTTAAATAGCGCTTGTTCTAGTGTTACTATTGTATATTATTTTTACTCCTACGCCGATGACACATAAATCTGCGGTAAAGCTCGCTGGTCGGTCACCCCCTTTATTGTAATTTTGTTCCTGTATTAATATTACCCTAAATACATTTATATATATACAGGCCATAGCACTATAAAGTACTTTCTGATACGATAAGAATTAGGCTGTATGTCAACATTAGCCATTCACAGCAAACAAACTTGTATCAATCGATATTCTGTTTAAAGTTCTTTATAATGCCCACTTTAAACTATTCAACCGGACTTTGTGAACGTAACAAAAATCCTTAAAATTCATTCTTGTGTTCTGAGCATTCGATTCAAACGTGGTGATTCCTTCGGTGCGCTGGTGGCTTCCTTTGAGACGCTGCAAGGAGTGAAGCGGGCACAGTCCACAGTTGGTCGCACCAGCGCATTAACGCTTCAGTCACGTGACAGCTGTTCGCCGCCGTCGCTAGTTGCGTCTCGATGCTGTCTGATTGCTTAATCAGAAGCCTGTGGAAACAATAGAACTTATATTAAGAAAAAGTATTCTAATTTAAAGAGAATAATAGGCCTGCAGCTGGCTCGAAAGCTTTTAGATTAGGTTGCTTTTTTTGCAACTTTGCTTGCTATTCTACCTTTGCTTTTCTACCAGGTACCTATACCGGGTGTTCGACTAAATGTAGTCCAAACTTATAGAGCATGTAGAGCTTACCGAACTAAACAAATAGTTCAAGTGAGCAGATGGCACTAACTAACATTTACTGAGAAAAACACGTTTAAAATTAAACTATGTTCAGCCGAACATCCCGTATATAATATACCTACTACATGTTTGGCTCAACGTAGTCTAAACTTAGAGAGCATGCAGAGCTTACTGAAGTAAACAAAAAGTTCAAGTGAGCAGATGGCGCAAACTAAGGGTTACCGAGAACATGTTAAAAATTTAATTTTTCTATTTAATTATTTTGTTTTAAAATTATTTAGTTCGGTAAGCTCTATACGCTCTTTAAACACCCTAACCAGTAGATGGTGTTACCAGGTACCTGTCCAGAATCACTCCACAACGAAGATTATTTGGAAATAATATAGTTTCTAAAACTACCAGAAGTGATATGTAATCTGATAAGTACTTAAAATGCTTCCTACTTTGATATGTTCTGCAAATTTTAATGTAGGAGTATTTGCAAAGTGCAGTGAGCTACGAGTAGGTACATAAAGTCACTTCTATGAGGATATTCTCTTCCATCGTATTACAAATATTTTGCACGGCTTCCGTCGCTTTGTGACCCAGACGAAACTCATGAAGTAGAAGTAGTCTGAGTTCTCTTCGAGAAATGTCAATTTTTGTCGATCGTCCGAATCGTATCGAAGTTATTGTTCGAATGTTGAGGTCGCGCAAGCCTGCTCTTCTTATATAGCCGAACTATGGACGTTTCCAGAACCCTCTTACGATTTCGTGAAATTGTAAATTAGATGGCGGGTTTATATTTGAACAACCTGATAGTGTGCTTCCTAGTTGGCTCGGCAGATAAAGATAATCTTGATCAGAACGTGATTCTGAACAAAACACCACATATGCCTGGTAGAAAAGTATGCCAGCTGCAGGACTACAACTTGTGGACCCAGAACTATCAACGGATTAAGTATAAATTGGAAGTGGCGGGGCAAGGGAGTTATTTATTCTTAAAAGGGAGAAAATAGTTGATATTGATATCGTACAAAAAAAAACCGGCGAATTGCGAATCAAACTAGCGCCCTGAGGGTTCCATAGTTAAAAACGTTTTGTTTTGCACCAAATTTATTGTAGCTCGCCACCAGAATACTACGAAAACACATATTTCGTCCCAATAATATTTAAAAAAAATTATTATATTTTAATATACCTAGTAACAAAATAATGATTTAAGGATTTAATCCTTTAATTTTGCTGTAAGATCTTGTTTCTTGTCAAGTTACATGAGTCTAGGTCAACGAGAAGTAGGTACCCCATAGGTTTTGGTTTACTTGCGAGTGTCAAATTAGGCGGCATAAATGGCAGAATTTTTTAATGCGTCGACTTAGAAACTTGATTTTCTTAAAATTTTAAGGGACCGTACACCTAAGTATTTGACATTAATTTCAACTTGATACTTCTACGAATTCCTGAAGAAAAAGGGTCTTGACAGACGGACGACGAAATGATCATACAAGGGTGCCTTTTTTTCCTTTTAAGTTACTAAAAGAAGGAACCCTAAAAATGTAAAAAGAAGCAGAGGGGGGGGGGGATCGAAACTATTTGACAATAAAAGCATGAGGCAAACGAGAGCTATAACAAAAGCGAAAGTGAACCACTTTACTAATAGCAGAGCCAACTAGGAAATGTTATCCGAACCAATTGTTTGGAATCAGGAGTACAATGACCGGTAATGGGGGCGGATTGTGAAGCAGGGAAAGGCGTGAAAGAACGAAGGCGAGAAAAGAGTTGGTCAATAAGCGTCTTCATACCAGATAAATTGAGTATAAAGTTAAAAATAAAAACTAAAAAACGTACCCCGGCGGAAATAGCGTCGGCGCAATAATCATGGCGACGTTATGCTCCGTCATTTTGTTCACGTCCTTTTCGGTTGCGATGTCGCGCGTCAGTCGCAGCACTTGACGCAACGTGCCGCGTTGTTCACGAGGTAGCAGTAACACTAGCAGGTTCAGTGCGCGACCTTGCGTCGTGCCTGTTAACGCTAGAATCAGAAAATACCTGGTCAGAGAATGGTAAATATTTTTTTTAATAACCAGGATGAACCATATATTCCTTCGAATGTCAATGTTGTGTGTGCTTTCATATTATTTGTCTGCGATAGAGACTTACCGTACCATACCATAAGCCCATTAATACCCCACTGCAGGGGCTTAGGCCTCCCCTCGGAATGAAGGAGCTACACTGCTCCAGTGCGGGTTGGTTGATTTTAACCGGGACCGACGGCTTATCGTGCTCTCCGAGACAGTGATAGTTATGTAAATTATACATCGATCGTTGAGAGTTTGCGTTCATGACAGGTCCTAATCGACATAGTAATCGGATGGATGATGTGAATTTGTACCGCAAGACGATTCCCGTTTTCAAATATTATTATCGTTTAAATGCACGAATGACACAAAATTAATTTCAAAATTATACTATTATGTCAACTCAACAAACATGATGTTATAGCTATAAATCTCATGTGTCAGGAAAGCAAACTCTCGACGGCCGATGTATAGTTAGAAACTACTCATTGGTAGTACATGCCCTGGGAATTGAACCACGGCTCGCTACCACTTGGCTATCACGACAATAGAGACTTAATGTTATATTTTTTTTCTCTAATTAAAGTCGTTCATGTTTCAATCATTGAATATACTAGCTTTGAATTAATTCAATGCATTAATTAATTAGTAATGCTGGTTGTTCAATTTGAGAAGCAAAGTTTTCACATTGGAGCTATAGGACGAGGAAAGGGCCCGCACGATTGGTTACCTAAATGATTGTCGTCCCCTGCGTCTTTCTTTGTTAATACCTACCAGGCACATCTAGTTACTGTTCAATAAAAGGCAGATTTCGATAAAAAAATTTAAATAAATCTAGTTGACAAAGCTTGTCGGCTTTAAAGTCATTGATTTTAACAAGCGCACGCCCTTTAGTCTACTATATTCACAGCTCGGTACATTTAATACATGTACGCTAAACAGAGTGATTATCCTAATTATATCAGATGACAATGAAAGTCAGCTGCCTGTTAAGGAGCCAAATAAATAATTACTAACCATATGTATGATAAAAGAGTGTGACCAACTCCACGGTTAAAGGACTCTGTGGTAATTCTCTCAACAAACGTTTAAAAACGGCAGCCACGTCGTGCGGATTGGCTCTATGTAACGCACTTTCTACTGCACCACAATCTTCATACCAGTATCTTTCCATCAGTTGGCATAGAGACTCCGTCTGGAAATCAATATATTTCCCTATTAAATTCTTTTCTATAACAATATTTATAAATTAGTAGATACGGGTTATTAGAATTCTAACCAATCACACATGTCAGCCTAATTAATATTATGAATTCCGAAGTGTGTTTGTCCTTATGTCACATTGTAACGGAGAAACGAAACGACGCATAATTCTTCACGGAAAAAGTAATGTTAAAAACTACTGAAATAGGGATATGACATTCTAAAATTTGCTACTGCGACGATACACGGATCGGTCATAAAGTTTTGCGCAATGTGTACGACTAGGACTACGGAAACGGAAACTATGTTTATGTCTTTTTTCACGATTTTAGCAGCTATTTGAAAATGATCAAAATACAAAATGATCGATTCGAGCGCACGCATCTGTACCTACCTACTGTTAACCAGTTTTGGTAATTTCCCCTTCGAATATGAAAATTCAAAAACTCAAAAACACATCGTTATTTATCTATGATGAGTAATTACAAATGCAATTGTCACCTCCATACAAACTCCCCCCTCCCCAAAACTTGAACCTTGAAACACATTACTTATTTATTAATGATAAGTAACTACAATTCCCATTTTCAAGTTCCTTTCTAAATAATACTTTAAATAACCGACACTCGCGTACTTTCGCTACCCTGTTTAAATATCTGAATCAAAACCCTGAATCACTTCCTTATTTATTTATTCTCACACCATTGCTTCCCCTTTAAGTTGAAAATTCAAAAATATTTTTAGCAGATATTAAGGATATTAAGATTTAGATTATAAAATAAACCTAAGTTCCAAATTTCCGCTTCCTATACACTTATAGTAAGTTTTGGCTGGGCGATGATAGATAATAATAATAATAATGTATGCATCAAACAACAAATATAACAACCAAGACCCGGTACAAGTATTAATATTCATCATATAAATACTGACCCGACCTGTGATTCGAACTCGGGACCTTCAGCTTCGTAGGCATGGTCGCTACCTACTAGGCTAAGCGGTAGATCAGTAAGGACAACCGATTTTATAAGTATATGCTTATATATAGGAAGCACAAAGTGGGGCCATTGTTCACTTGTTTAATGCTTATATGTTATACATTTAGTTCTATTAATTGACTAAAAATAAGTTGGTATCTTACCTTTTGTTTATTACCCGGCACTCTCAACAAGCCCTCGCAGTGAGACCTAACTCTCAGAGTGTCAGCGAGACAGCGCACAGCGCGTGGTGCCTCGCTCCATGTCTCCTCCCATACCAGTGCATCCTTTCGCAATAGAACTTCCAGAGATACACCGAAGACGTTACCCTCTGGGGAAATTGTACAAGTTGAAACTCACTGAAAACTATATATTTTTCTTGCGACCTCAGCCGCAACTTCGACTTGTTTCACGATTTGCATTGGGTATTTGGTACTTTTTAATCAAGTTAAATACATTAGTTTTACCTTCCTGAAAGATATTTCTTACATTCTAATAAATGGGTTTTGAACATCTGATCTATTTTGTGAAATTTTGCTGTAAATTGGTTTTGTTGTTATTCTTATCGTCCAGTGTCCAAAACATAGTAGCGTGATGTTATACCTATATATTAATCCGAGATTGATATCATCTATGTATAGGTACTGTTTGGAAGTTTTATCCAAAACGGTTTGTTACCTACTTCTCGAGTTATAAGGATGTAGATAGGTATAAACAAACCCGAAAAACATAATAATGTATATAGTACCTATTTTTTTGGTTCAGAGGTCAGCTATAACCAATAAAAATTCCTATCGCAACAAAACAGACAATATCTTCCATGTGGGTGCAAACATCACTTCCTTGCAGTTTTAAGTAATAACTATAGTTAGAAAGAAAATACCACTTGTTGAATATTGCTTGGCTCTGGTTAAAAAAGCAAATCTCGTATTTTTCTCACCTTCCTTCCGTTTCTTCTTAGGCGGCTTCCGTTTGTGGAAGGGCTGGTTGTGGCGATCGAAAAGAGCAGTTAGTTCCAGCCAGAGCAATGGCATCAGCCGCTTCAGTTGCGACTCGGTTAAACTTTCTACATCCACGACGCTGCCGTCTTCTGGCCATTCCTGTGAGGCAAAAGTCACATGAACTTATTAAGGCTTTGAAGTAGAAAATTGTTTTCAACTATTTTGTGCCTCACTCTAGAGCTACATAAAATATCTTATACGAGCTATCTCGGAAACGGGTTTAACGATTTGGTTGACATTTTGTATTTAATTAGATATAATCTCAAAACAGGTTTCTGAATAAGTTTTATGGTTACTAACCACCAGGGGACGCCGCAGTTTTTTGCGTTACATAAATACGGGTAGATAAATAAAAAGTTTTGCGGTTATGGGCCACCAAGGGGTGCTGCAATAGATATGGTTCTCAAAAACGACTAGGTCGTTCTTGGTGCGGTTTTTTACGTTACTTACGTATCACTTAAGGGCTGGTGGCCAAATAAGCTTTGTGGTTATGGATCGCCAGAGGGCGCTGCAATAGATATGTTTCTTTAAAACGTCTCATGATTATTTTTTAAAATATAATCACATTTAATCAGTAGCTATGTGATTCGTATCTAAATATGTTTTCCATAAAACACGAAATTACAAAAAACAGCCCGAAACACGTTAGCATATCTCCGGGTAGATAAAATGTGTTCGGGTGAGAGAAAACAAGAGCTGGCGTAAAGCGTGTTATTTGCGGGTATACCTTTTCCTGTGGTATCGTGATTGCCTAGCTCCAGTAAGGCATGGTGCGAAAACATTTGTTGCGCCTTGATTTTTAATAAATAATTAAACATACATTTGTTTTAATTTATTAATTTAAGAATAGGTTCGACCTAGTTTAGGCTCCAGACTCCGACAATTTAGCTGTACTATTATATATGTCTTTTAATTATGAGAAAATAAATAAATAAATAAATTAAAAAAAAAGTAGTCCACTCCGATGTTACTTTTGAACCATTAGCTTTAGTAAGGTAAGTCTAAGCAAGTTCGCACGCGACCATTCTAACAAGAACACTGCAAGAATTTTAGAGTGGCTTGTATTTTTTTAGTGACGGAGCTACAAACCAATAGACGTAAGTTGTCGTTTTACATTATTTTTTACATACCTCTTCATGCAACATCGCCGCGCGGTCCACGTTAAACTTGTGCTCGAAGCTGAGTGGCTGTGGGCTGCTGGCCGCACTCTTAGTGCGTGACACCACCACATGCTTGCTGAAAATTTACCAATAATCGTAAAAATATTGTTTTTAATAACGAGTTTGTATGACGGCAATATGAAAAAAACACAGGAAAAGAAATGTGAAAAGCGGATTTGCAAAGAAATGGAGTAAAGTATAAGATTTGAAAGGCCCAAGGGCCCTTGGGGCTATAATCAAATGGTGTAAATCACCGAAGATTGAACATAGCAGACTAGAAGGCGCACACTCGCTAAACTCAACGACTCAAAACCGACAATTTTTTTATCGGCATCTGCCTTTCATTCAGTAGTATGTTGTGGCGCGTAATACACAAAAACCTAGGCAAAACACAAACATCTAGGTAACCAAACGCATGGATTATACGCCCGTCCCGCCAGTCTCCTTTCCTCATCCTAAAGCTCAAATGTGATAACTTCGGTTCTCGAACTAAACGACTAGAATTGCTCCTCTATTGAACTAATTTGAAGCTCGGTGTATATAAATAAAAAATAAATATTTTAAATTAATTAATATTGACTAGTTATTAATGTGATATAAATAGAAGTGACTCACACGAACGGATCATTATCTTTTAATATTGATCCATTGATTCTCTCCTTGCCGATCCTTGGTCCTTGAACAGTGCCGTATCTTTGGTAACCCAACAGCTCAATACCCTCTGAAAATTTAATGAAATATAATAAGTGATGTCATTTCATTGAGCGATTATATTCTTATACTATAAGTATTTTAGATCATGAAGATTTTAAAAAAGACGTAAAGCGAGCGCAGTCGGACTCGCACACGAAGGGTTCCGTACCACCGTACCTACAATATATAAAACACGTTTCTTGAATTGGGACCTCCTTTAATTTTTAACTTTCAATTTTAAGTGTAAGCAATAATCTCACATCCACCACTCATCAAAAATGTCGAAAAAACTACGTTGTATTGGAACCTCTTTTAATTTTTAACTTTATTTTCTTTTTAAGCGACTTCAAAAAAGAAGGAGGTTACTCAATTCGACCGTATATATGTTTTTTTTTTTTTTTTTTTATGTGTGTTCAGGGATAACTTCGTTGTTCATGAACCGAATTGGATGATATTTTTTTTGTGAAAGGGAGATATCTCCGAAATGGTACCATGATAAGGAAACCAGGATCTGATGATGGCATCCCAAAGAAATCGAGGGCAACCTTCGAAAATCGTATTTTAAAGTATCGTATTTTAAGTATTTTGATAGAATACTACTACTAGTACTATTTTTTATTATTTGTTGTTATAGCAGCCATAGGTAATTACTTCGAAATAATTACTTATCATGGCCCTGTGACAGACGGACGAATTTTTGTGTTTCAACAATATTTTCTTTATTAATTTATCCATTTCATTAAATCATGTTTATAGTTGCCCGCTTAGAAAAAAATCCACTTTTATTGATCTATAACGGTTTACATCTAACGCGTTTACGCACCGTTATGTATTTACATAAAGCCCATAATATGACAATAAAATGAAATGGTCTGATTATTTTAGGTCGCTAACATTTGGGTTTATGCGTCATAATGTATAGGAAATATCCATGCGAAACACACTGGTATTCAAAAAGATGCGTATTTCATATTACGAACTCAGGTATCACGTAGGATAATTAGATAATTCTATCTTGATTTTTATAATTATAATAATACATACCGGTGTTGCTAGCAATATCAGCCCAATGCAGGTCGTTGGGTTTGAATAGCTCGTGGACCGCTCTGGGAGGCGAGTCTGACTCGAGGCGTCGCCGGCCCGACGACGGCGCCGAAGGAGTCCTGGCTAACGGCGCGTGCGCACATGCTGGGGGGAAGCTGTCACTGGTAACAGAAAAGAATAAGATAAATGGTTGGTAATATACTTCTCGGGCGATTAATCTGTGGGCCTGTATGGAATATGCCGTCTTCCATTGGCCATGCGCTAGCACGACGCCCGGCGAGTCGCACAGACAAATCACGAAGAAGTCAGGCTCTACCGCGTCCACGCAGATCCGCAGATATTTCGATCGAGTGCTTTATTGAATTAAGAGGCTCTGTAAGTTAACTGTCGTCGATAATGCCTTCGAACCCGATTGGACGCTGCGAGCGTGTACATAAGTTAATAAGGAAATTTTCGAAATTTTATTACAAACTTTGCAAACAAAAATAAAATATAAACGTTGTATTTGGGAGATAATACCTCATATTTTTTATAGATTTTTATGTTATTTTCATTAAATTGTAACGCGTAAACGACGATTTCGCGCACGACTTTTTTGCGTTTCTTCAACATAGAACACATTTTTTTTTAAGTACTAATTAAATAAATTTAAAGAAATTTTTTATACACTTACAAATATACTATATGCCCCGCACGTATGATTTTCCTGTGATGGTATTCGCTACCAGTTCGCTAAAAAAAAAACCCTGAATAATCTGTTGTTTCGTGCTTACTCAAAAACGTATGTTTGAATTTATTTTTTGCTTATTTATATTATGTTGTTATCTAAATGAAATTTTGTAGATTTACTAGATAAATAAGTGATGTATGACTATGCATTAAAAAAATATCGAATATCTTAACGGTTATTGAGAAATGTGACCTGAAGAAATAGTGTTATTCGGATTTCAGGTCCCGAAATCAATAGGGAGCCTTAAAACTATTTATCCTTTTTATAAATAGCACAAAATTATTATACGGGCTGTTCAGCTGGACGTAGTCCAAACTTATAGACCTTGCAGAGCTTACCGAACTAATAAAAAATTCAAAAAGATAAGTGATAAAAAATGAAACTTTGAACATGTTTTTCTCAGTAACCGTTGATATGCGCCTTCTACACGCTCTACACGCTCTTTAAGTTTGGACTACGTTCAGCCAAACACTATATTTATGTAGGTAGTAAAATAATATTTCGTACATAAAATCTGGTGGCGTTTCTGTGGCTGGCCATTCTGCAGGCGGGCTTCCAGAACCGCTCGGCAGAGAGTCCAAGGAGTCTGGCGTCGCACTCCGTGATCGAGGTTCACTGCCACTTGAGGTCTGAAAAAAAAAATACAATTATTTTGAGGATTTTAACGATTTTAGCGAGTAGGTAAGTAGGTTCACCTACGATCAGAAATAGACAAAGTGAATCTCGTAAATTTGTTATAGACATAGATATAAATCACTACGTATAGATCGATTGTCACCATAGCTAACTATAGGCCTTAGCGAACCATGAACAATTATAGTGATGCTGCACCGTATCCGTGTAATCCATGTATCCGTGCATCCATGTAATAATAGAGGCAGACTGAAATTTCCTTTATTTCAAGATTTTAATACACATGCTATGTAACTATACCAAATATGTAATATTAATTCTGCTTTTGTATCAATAAACGTATGTGAGTTAACTGGCTGTGGCATACGGACAGACAGACAGTGGACGAAAGTGGAGAAACTATATATGGGTTCCTTCCCGGACCACGAAACTGTAAAAAAAAGACATCTAATATTTTATGCATTTTTTCAGATTTTTCAACTTTTTTTACAATGTTTTTTGTGTTTGCAAAAATATACATTTGGACACCTCAACCACTGACACAATTCCAATACTGAAGGAAATAACCATGTGACAGTTTTTTTTAAAACAACCCCTCATCAGCTTCGATCGAAAATAATTTTAAATCAAAAAGATAACAATTTGGCCCACCAGCCATAGACAAGAGCTGTATATTGGTTGTACAACTATATCATGGCCGTCGAGAGAATGCGTTCCTGACAAGTCGTAATCGGATGGTCGATATGAATTTGTACCGTGGGACCCGTTTTCAAATATTATTATCGTTTACATGCACGAATGACACAAAATTAAATTAAAAATTATATTATTATGTCAACTCGTAACAAACACGACGTTACAGCTATAAATTCCATGTGTCAGAAGCGCATTCTTTCGACAGCCATGATATACATGTGGGTATAGCGCCAATAAATCAAGAAGACCAAATTGTGCAGCCTTCGTCCTTACATCTACAAGTCAAATAATTAATCTATTGTTTAGTTCTAAAGTTTAATTATATGTATTTACTTTTATAATTATCTACGTTATTTAATTTCACCATTTTTAATAGTAATCATGTATAAATAATATTTAATAAATGTAGAAATGATTATAGGGCTAGCACACGATAATAAAATGATTTCTTCATTCATTCGTTTATTATACCTATTATAACTGGTACAGTCGCTGTAGAAAAGGGTTTATTTTACTTGATGACTAACTCTAAGCTGTTTATACGGTTTGTTCCTTTAAGGACAGATTCCGTTTAGGACAGATTCCCTTTAAGACAGATTTTGTACAGGCAAGAGAAAAGGTTTCGATTTGTCCCGTTAAGGACAGAAATGTTTTTAACCAACGTCCTCTAAATACGCGTTTACGAATGAGAGACTTATTTATGAGCTATTATTATTAAATTGTGGAAACTCCTTTCAATTTCTGCTGACGTGGTACTATGCTCATGCTATGCAGAATTTTGTTACCTATGCGTATTAATAGAGCGTTGGTTGGTAGTTGCTGAATATTTCATTGATAGATAGTAAGTACCTAATCAAAACAGGAAAATGACCCCCTTCTTTCTGTTGTCCTAAATTAATTTGAATCCAGTGTGTCATACTGAACGATTTGGATTTTTGTTCATATTGTTCTACCGTAAAGCAAACTTCCTATTCGTAAGCACGTTTTCATGGGACGTTGGTTAAAAACGTTTTCGTCCTTAACGGGAGAAATCGAAACCTTTTCTCTTGCCTGTACAAAATCTGTCTTAAAGGGAATCTGTCCTAAACGGAATCTGTCCTTAAAGGAACAAACCGTTTATACTACTTTTTGTGTGCTTGTTGGGAAAGTACTTTTAAATCGTCCGAAAGCAATAGAATTGTGAAAAATTGTGAAAAAAACGTACCTATCTTTTTTGTAACTTGTATTTTTTGTAAATTATATTTTATGTAAAATATACTTGCATAAAATCAGGCTGTTTGTCTGTCCGTTCAGGGTAATCTCCAAAACGGATGAACTGATTTTAATGAAACTTCGCAGACATGAAAAGAAGATTGTCAAATATACATAAAATTATACTGTTTGTCTGTCTCTTCGGACTACAAAACGCCTGAACCGATTTTAATAAAACTTTTAATGAAAAGAAAGTTGTCAAAAGTGAGGTAGTTACTTTTTGTCTATCTGTCTGTTCGAGCTAATCTCCAAAACGGCTGAACCGATTATAATGAAACTTTCCATATATGAATAAAAAGGTACAAGCTATTTTTCGTCTGTCTGTTTGTCTGGGTTATAACCTTCGTAACAGCTGAACCATTTAATTTTTTTCGTTCTGAAAATATTTAAAATTCCTATATAAACTTTCGAAATTATAAAAACCACGCGAATGAAATCAAGGACCGAAGCATCACCGTATCCTGCTGTACCTAATAGAAAACGCAGTTTGATTCCTAAATGTCTATGTTATACTTAGTTGCATTACAAATAATTGTTGATCACACCTGTACACACGTTCCGTATAGAAAATAAGGCGAATCGATGTGTGCTCACATAAATCTGTCTGTATTTGTACATACACATCACGTTTCCTCGCTTTCGAATGATCACGGAGCACGGTTGAGATTCTATTGCCTTATAGGCTGGGCCTCGTGTTTCCGGTGCTAGCAGGATGTAGGTACATATGGTCGTAACTTGATATGACATATGTCAATACTATTAATTATTTTTTGGGTAAGAATGTTTAATAATAATATTTCGACTACATTGACTAGATAAGCCTATTGACAACCAAGTAAACACGTAAACAAAATTCAGATTTTTTTTATTTAAATTTCTTATTTAGTACTACATAATAAAAATACATGGGACAGCCCTCACATTGCAATCTAGTCTCGAAGTAAGCAAGTATTATGCTTGTATAATGGGTTATTAGACAACTGAAATACATACTTAAATAGAAATATAGAAAATATTAATATAGGTATATATGTATATATATATTCATAATATACTATACATATATAGATATTTTACACCCAGATACTGAACAAATAGACATGTCCATGCACACAAACATTTGTCCCGGGCGGGATTCGAACCCGCGCTAGGGTCTCTAACCAATCGGTCAGCCAGTTATCATGCTACATGTCAAACTCTTACATGATATTCAATATACAAACTACCGTCTTAGATAGCATAATCAAGATAGTGCGTCTCATATATCGAAACGAGCGAAAACGTGAGTAGGTTAAATGTTAGTCAGGAATTAGACGAACTATATAATTATGTCATTTCATTGCTTTAAACAAACATTTTGTTAAGTTACACACAGAGTCATTATTTTCTGTTGCAGTACGAATTTTTCTTATGTGGGTCATACAAAATTTGAACAGTGACTATTTCAAAACAACTGATGTAGGTATCTATTTGATCTACGAGATATATTTTTTGGTCACATTTTTGTTGTCGCAACGCGATATCTCTATAAACATCCAAACTACCGCGTAACGAAAACTAACCGTCAAATCAATAAAATTAAGAGTCCCTTCAATAAATGTGACTATTGCATTTTGATACGTTTGTATATAGCCTAAAAGTGTTTAAATTTTATAATTATTGAACTGTAATAAACCTATATAACAGAAAAACTAAAGGCAAATCTTTTTGAGCGGGACAAATATTTGTGCAAGAATATGTCTATTTGTTCCCTGTCAGGTGTACAATGTCTATATTATGTATTATAAGAAATATCTATAGTACCCATAATACAGACTCCGCCTAGTTTGGGACTAGATGTGACATATCCACAGGTATTATTGCCGTTATATTTAAAAACCACATTAAGTTTAGACCGTCTTTAATAATGTGGAAAAAATTTCTATTTTCAAGTGAATATTCTTGTTTTATAATTTTTTCAATCGATTCGATTTTCGATTTCCAAGTTTCTTATATCTAGTAGTATTACAGGAAAATTAGAAAACATTATAAACGCGCGGAAGTGCACCGGACCTAGATTCGAACCCCAGCGGGTGGCGCATGCGCGTCAGTCAGGCGTAGAGACGTGTGTCTATATCAGTTTCAAGCTATATTGTGAAGTATCAAAAATAAAAATTTAGATAATAATAATAATATTACCTGGGACATCCCACACAGCACGATCTAGTCTCAAAGTAGGCAAGTATTATGCTTGTATTACGGGGTACTAGATAACCGGTATACATACAAAAATATTTTTTTAACAAAATATACATATTGTATATAGATACCTTTTACACCCAGACATGGAACAAATAAATATGTTCATGCATACAAATATTTGTCCCAGGTGGGAATCGAACCCGCGACTCTCGGTTCCTCAGTTAGTGTCCCTAACCACGCAACCAATCGTTCAGTCATTAAGATGACATTCATTAATCCTATTACTTTGTTTAAAGAAACAGGCTGTAAGCATTGAAATGTGGTGCTGGATGAAAATGGAGAGAATAAGTTGGATAGAAAGAGTTACGAACCAGGATGTTTAGAAAAGAGTGGAAGAAGAGCGGAGAATATTAAACACTATACAGACCAGAAGAGGAAAGATGATAGATAGGCCACCTGATACGACTCGACGCCTTCGTAACAAACATTATCGAAGGAAAGATTGAAGGAAAAGACAGAGGGGACGACCGAGACAAAGTTATTTTGACCAAATTACGGGTCGGTGTCGAATCGTATCAGAGGATCGAGCAGCTGGCAGAGAACATAGAATGAAAGAGGCTCCACCGACAGCAGCGCTGCTCTTAAAAAACAAGAAGAAGTTTGTTTGTCCTTTCTTCGGGTCGCAACGGAGCACCGAGAGCACGTTTTTTTCACGAAAACGTGAAAACTTAGTAATATGGACAATAACTATGTAATTGAAAACGAACACATCCGCAGAGAAAACCCAACAAGTAAACAGGTCGACTGTTGTCAAACTGCGCGTATATTTTTTTTATTTAAACGAAAAGAGAAAGAGATAAATGACTAATATCGATTTAAGATGATAAGGTCGGATTCTAGGCCAAGTCGGCAAAGCGAAGTCACTCCAAGAAAAATAAGTCCGAGTCTAATATATAAAACCGCTCTGACCGGTATGGACAGTGTACGCACCTGTGTAAAAAGGATAAACATAGAGTAAAAAAAATTGGCAGCAACTATAATACAGAGAGACAAAATGGACTTGAAACAAAAATTTTAACACAGTTTTTATTTTTTTTTTATTATTTTTTTTTAATATATATAGACCAATATATACCATCCTCTTAAAATAAAAAAAAATATGTCAGTAGATTTTTATTATTAGGTAATAAAATATCCCTGTGACCACCCTGTGGCGGTATATGGACAGATGTTTACTATTAACATTATCTTAGACTAAATAAAGTAATAATATTTATGAGGATTATGAGGATTACAATTTCATTTGACGTAGTGACCTTATACCTCAATATTTTTTTATTTATTTTTGGCTTTGATTGGGCAATATGGAAAGCAGCGCAATAAGTGCAACCGCCCAGATGACGTCACAGGGACAATTTCAACGTCAAATTAATTTTCATAAATATCTGACAAATTCGTAAATAGAAAAAATTGGTTATTTTAGAACCTAATTCCTTTAAATTTTAATGACCGACGGCGCAACTTTAAAATTTTGTTCCAAGCCCATTGCGATAAGAAAATAGGTAGAAAATTAAATAAATGCTTACACGAGTCAGAAATTATAAAAATTACATTAATTCAACTGAGTATAACAAATCAATTCATATGGTATTTAACAAAACAGCTGTGCGTTTCATACCTACCTTTTAGTTTGTTTACTATACTGCTTTCATTCGTAATAACATACGTCGGCAGCAAGTGGCAATATGTAACTATTTTCAGTATTTTTGAAGTGAAAACTTTTTTAGTCGCATTGGGTACTTTTTGGTATGGGTCGGTCTTATGAGTTCGCGTCACGGCATGCTTTGCGTCACGACATGCTCATAATAGCGCCATTTAGTGTTTAAATAATAAAGTACAGACAACATTAAGCAACATCAGCATTACATGCTTAATGACATGTGAAAATTGAAAATGAATTTCGAGTCGATTTCGAGAGCAAATATTTGTGTCCATGAACATGTCTATTTGTTCTGTGTTTGGGTGTAAAAGTATTTATAATATTATAAAGAATATTTAAGTGTATATACCAGTTGTCTAGTATAAACTATGTTATTTATGTAGTACGTAATTCAAATATCAATGCAAAGTAGCTAACGATAAATTAATTGTGGATGTAAACGAAATTTATTTGACAGAATTTTTATGATTCCGTACCCAAAAGGTACCAACGGGTTCCATCTACTAGAGCCATCTAGCGTCAACCAGTAAAACCACTCAAAGAACAAAGTCAACACGAAACCCCTTACTCAATACTAGATGGCGTTAGAAGAATTACTATAAAAGTATAGTCTCGAAAACAGAGTACATGCATGAGTTTTTCCAGAATCATCCAAACCGGTCGATCGCGTTCGCGCGAGTCGGGTACGTTATGGAATGGTCTCGAGGCTCGTCTCGGCCCATATAAATAGCCGCAGGGAGGCGAGCCAAGCAGTTCAGTTTTGGGCTACCTTCGAGGCGACTTCGAAGTGAAAACTAGTGATCAAGAGTGATACAAGTGAAACCTACGACTTGGCTACGACCTAGGACATCGTTAGTGCTTAGTGTTTGGACCTAGTGCTTTGTGTTGGACCTAGTGCTAGTGAATAAAGTCTTCAAAAGAGCAGGTCTTTCTCTCTAAATCCTTCGAACCCTCACACGTAACAGTATGGTATGGTAGATCAACAATCCTATCCTAATACCCTAAAACCCTAAGGCTTCGCGGTGCGTCCGTTGTCCGCCTGTCATACGGCTGTATCGTCTGAAAGTAATAGGTAGACGTCTGACATTTTTTACAGAGTTTACATTATTGCTACAACAAAAAATAAGGAAAAAAATAAAGTAAGAATAGGCATGATGACAGTAATTGAAAATCACTGAAATTATATATTTATTTAATGAAACTTGAGTCATGGAATGCGAAACACGCATTTATTTTTCTATTAATAGCGAGATTAATAATTATTTTGATAAAATAAAACTACGAAATACGAAAGTCCGCCATGATATGTCGAACACCAATCAGAGCGAATGACGTCACTTTTGAGTAAACAAATAAACGAACTCGAAGGAACGCTGTGTTTTTTTCATATATTCAATTTTGTTTATTCCGTCCGTATTATTTAAACCAAACGAAAATGAAATAACGCGAGTCAAGGATCAACAAGGATTTATAATAATAATAATATTTTTTATTGTACTATAGTTTGGTACAATGGGCGGTCTTATCACTAAAAGCAATCTCTTCCAGACAACTTATTACCAACAAGGATTTACTAAGGCTAACAGTGATAATTTGCCTAAAATTGATGTGTTAATGCTGGGAGAATTTTTAGCATCAGATAAAGATTTTTGTTCAGCAGAATTTAGAAACGTCAAAACCTTTATGTACATTATTATTTAACAAACATACCGAATAATTTAAATTTTAAATAAAATACCTATTAAGACAACAGTAGTGGTGCAAGGTTAAACCTAACCTCGAAAAAGATTGTTTTTATTTTAATTTTAGGCCTCAAACAAGATATATACTATTTTAGAATCTTCAAAGTAAATGAAATACGTCGAAATGATCTTCATAAAAATGAAGGTGAGTACTAAGCAACATTGCTGTTGGATCTCGCCTTGCCAGTTTAAGCCACTTATCTCGTATCGTTTTTTTTTTTGCGGAATGAACATCATCATCATCATCATCATCATCATCAGCCCATTTTTACCCCACTGCAGGGGCTTAGGCCTCCCCCAGGGTGAGGAGGGGGGCTTGGAGCTTAAGTCCACCACGCTGCTCCACTGCGGGTTGGGAACTGTAACGACCGCCATCTATTGACAGCGTCCGGGACCGACTGCTTAACGTGCCCTCCGAAGCACGGTGTCAGTGATATTGTGTACTTAAGTCAGAAAAACTCATTGGTACACGCCCGGATTCGAACCATGGCCCTATGGGGCCATATAAATTTGAGACAGGTTCGTTGCGCTCTGGGCTATCACGACACTCATCATCATCATCATCATCAGCACATTTTTTACCCCACTGCAGGGGCTTAGGCCTCCCCCAGGGTGAGGAGGGGGGCTTGGAGCTTAAGTCCACCACGCTGCTCCACTGCGGGTTGGGAACTGTAACGACCGCCATCTATTGACAGCGTCCGGGACCGACTGCTTAACGTGCCCTCCGAAGCACGGTGTCAGTGATATTGTGTACTTAAGTCAGAAAAACTCATTGGTACACGCCCGGATTCGAACCATGACCCTATGGGGCCTTATAAATTTGAGACATGTTCGTTGCGCTCTGGGCTATCACGACACTTATGAACACGAATAACTTATCAGATGATTTTATTGATATGTTATCACACTGAGGGACCGCACACCACCTGTACACTTTAGAATTCATATTTAATAAACTAAATTGTTCATTGAGGGTATAAGGAACGTCAGAGTTTACAAATACGTTTTGTTTGGTTTTGTTTACTTGAAGTTTACTCAAACGTGACGTCATTTCCGACGCCATGACGTTGACAAGCGTTTTGGCGCGAATTTTAAATCTGAAAACTAAAATGTAATTTTTTCCTTCTAAATCTTAATTATAAGCAGAAATATGTTATTCATTGTAAGTAATATACGTTTCCGAACACTTTGGAACAGTTTTTCAAAATCTGTCATCATGCCTATTACAGGGGTCCTCATACAAAAAACATGTTTTTTTAAAGTATATAATACTATGGCTGCTATAGCAACAAATTAAATAAAATTAGAAATTAAAGGGAGTCAAGGGGGTCCCTATACAAGAAACGTGTTTTTTATATATTGTACGGTGGCACGGAACCTTTTGTGTGCGAGTCCGACTCGCACTGTTCTTATTACCTACACCTACATTATACGTATCGATAATATAACGGATGTCATAGTGAAATCGCATGGGCCTATTTACTTGAGATCGAAAAGATCTCGCCCGTCTCGACGCAGGAAGCAGCTTTTTATCTGCTTGAGTGATACGTTTACTTTTTTTTTTTGTTCTTGATTGAGATGAAGACGATGGTCATTTCCAACGATATTGATGTATAGATGCGCGACGTTACGTCTAGAAATTATCATCATCCGATTGAGTGATTTCCCTTAACCATTATAATCACATAATACGAATGACATTGCGACATGTTTTCATATTAATTTATATAAACAAATAAAGGTGATTCAGTTGCATGGTTGTTCAGTGTTGACACAAGATATCAGATACGTTAATCATTACTTACCAGGGTTTATACGTCTTTGTATTTTCCTTAAAGATCAAATATTTGATTTCCTCTTGCCTTACACGACTTTTACGATTCTTAGCTATAAAGTATGAGGATTCTATGTTGCATTCAGTTAGATTCTCAATAATAGGGCTGTTTTATTAGTATGATACCAGCATTGGCCGTTCCGCGAACGAGCGCACGTGCAGTTACGCATTACCAATTCCTATGAAAATCATATGGGACGTTGAACTTATGCAAAAGTATTTACTTTGAATGAATAATAGGGGTGAATGATTTGGAGTTTTGCAATAATGGCTAACAAAAAAACATTATTTGTTCTATAGGATAATTGTTCATACCTACTTGAAACTTATTAGGTATATTGTTTCAATCTCACGCTTTTTAGTCTAAGTAGTTATAACTGTTCGGTTATAATACACGCAAACAGGGACGGTTTGTACATGAATAGTATGGCGTAGCGAGAGTATGTGGTTTTTTGAGTAACACACATAAGTATGTAAAAGTTGGCCTGTTATCTCTGTTGTAATTGTAATGCAATGGTCCATCCAGACGTTCTATAATCAAAGGTATTTATTTCCATACAAAAAATCATATCGTTGCTACGTGTACGACGTGGATAAATGATTAACAAATAGACTTTTGCATTTAATAATAATAGTGACACCTGAGACATCCCACACAGCGCCATCAAGACCCAAATTAAGCAAAGCTTGTATAATGTGTACCTACTAGACAATTGATTTATAATTTTAAATATTTATTATACATATACTGATATTATACCTTTAGACACGGAACAAATAGACATTTGTGTGCATGAAACACAGAAATATTTGTCCCGGGCGGGAATCGAATCCGCGACCTTTGTTTCTGCAGTTAGGGCCTCTAACCACTCGACCAATCAGGCGACCTATATAAATATATATTGCCTGACCAATCAGTCAGGCAATATATATTTATATTAGTTACGAATTTTTAGAAGTTTAGAATTGAACACTATAAGACACATCTTTGACGCGTGCGATTATTTTCATCACGCAAACGCAAGACTTAAAAGTAGGTAACAGTTTTAAATTCACTTTCCTTATTATTGTAATAGCCGTTATGAAAAATCCCACGGTTTGATATAAAAAACGGCATTTAAATAAATACACATCATTGTTCATTCTGGTTTACCTACAGTGTTTACACTCTCATTCATAATACTTAGTAATGATTATTTTGACAGAATTATCATACGAGAGAAATTGTAAGATTTCGCACGATCGTTTAAACTTGTAAAAAAAGGCTTTTGTGAAACAATTAGAAAGTATTTAAAGTCGAAACTTTTACGACATACCGTGTGAGTAATCGGTGACTTGCATGGACGAAATGAACGAGTATCCGAGTACATTATCTAGTAAGCAATTATGCCTTTTAAATTCTTCGGCGTGTCGGTCGACATTTCTTTAAAGTGAATCCAACGAAATGTCAACAAAACAAATTCTTCACTTTTATCGATATTCTTTATACACGTATCAATATAATAAATGTTAATACATTACCATTAAAATGTACTTTGTACCAGAAAAATAGAATCTTGAGCGTGCATAGATGCCTGTTTTTTCGTATGTCCATTGACCAGACCTATGCCTTTTATTTTTTAAAATTCTTATAGAGCGCGTGATGTCACAGACCGGAATTATAATTTTAGAATTATAACAATTTTTAAAATAATATATACATATACGTAAATAACGACATAAAAATAAACATTTCCAAATTCGTTTCTTATCTATATCTTCGAATTATCTATTCTTTCGAAAAAGAATATAACGGACTTTACTTAAAAATTTTGGGAATGGTGAAATCTTTTTTGGGAGTTGTCTATAAGAATTAGAATTACTACCTAGATCGTTGAAATTGTGACACGATTTTGTGCCGAAACTAGACACAAACAACCGTAATAAAGCGTGCTTGGGTGTAAAATATCTATATATGTATTTATTATGTAAAATATTTAAGTATGTATATCAGTTGTCTAGTACCCGAGTAGTTTTCATAATACAAGCATAATACTTGCTTACTTTGAGAGTAGATGGCGCTGCATTGGATGTCACAGGTATAATTAGTATTATAATTATTATTAATAACTCATAGAAAAGATCTCAACTCTGTATTATGTGAGATAATAAATAACAAGCTATGATGCCAAGCTAGTAATTTCAAAAAAGTAAATCAAAACTAGGAAGGCGTTCGTGAGACTTAGTTCAAAAATATTATCAAGAAAATTTGTTTTTTTTGTTTTACCCTTGCGGTGGGAAGGCGCATAAAACCTAATAGTTGCCGCGCGCCCCAGCGCGCGGGGTATGTGGAAGTTACGCCCACTAAAAAACCGCCTGAAGCAGAATAAGGACGTATGTCGTTAGCCCGAAAGCTCCGACGACTTCATCGAAGCGACCAGGAAGCACACTAAGGTGTCATCGGCGCGAAAATTTGGTGTAAAGCGGCCCTTATATAAGTTTAACCCTGCTTGGATGTTGCCAGAGTATGGACGATGTTCAACCAGATACAGCTCATTGACTAATAACCACATTATATTATTAAGTATAAGTTTTTTTCATCTTTGAGATTTTATTTTGTATAATGTTATTGTTTAATTGTATAATTTCATTTTAATGTTTTCAATAGTTGTTGTTTTTTTTTTATTCTATCATCTATAGACTATTGACGATGACCCGATTTTTATATTTCCGTGGAATGTGGTTTTCTTCGATATTGTAATTTTTAGTTATGATTTGATTTTGTGTTATTTTTGGTTTATAACACGTTTATAATCTGAAATATTGCTTTAAAATATTTTTTTCTGCTTTGTGCAAATTACTGTTGCTGTGTGAATGGCTGTGTGCCACTTTTTTACATAGACAAAATTTTTCATGTAATTACGTATTGATGAAACAAAGTGTTTGTAATGGATTAAATGAATTGAAATTAATTTGACCCATTCTTTATTTGAAAAATAAATAAATATATATTTTATTATGCGTGTCACACCAAAGAAACAATTTGATTGAAAACGTAAAACATACAAACTTCTAAATACACACAACAGCTACAAATAAAATCTAAACGCGTTTAGGCAGTTTATTTCTTCAATTAATTTAGTTACTGCATTGTGGAAAATAAATCAAAATTCGACAAATAATTACTAAGAAACAGCAATTTTTAGTGCAACATTTGGAAAACATTAATTTAATAAGACATATAAATTAAATATATTCGTTGGCTATTTATAAAGATATTTGCATTTTTTACTGCATCAAATCTTCGCGACATTTTTTTTTTTTTTGCATAAATAATCGTACTGTTCTTCTACGTGTAATTCTATTTTATATTCACCACATCGATTTCTTCCATGACAAATCTTCGGCAATGTGCAACCATGGTCGTAGACACTTTGATCCAAAGATTATCCATACACAAATGAAAAAAGTATCTAAGTCATTCAGATATTTCAATAAAAAACTTCACTCTAACGAAATACAAGTTATCAAAACGCATACTGCAACGACACTGCACTGAGTTCAAACGTTCAACTTAACCGGACGAAGCGAATTAGCGAAAACAAACTATCCTTTTACATGAAATTTACAACATCCGTATTGTGTCAAACGAAATTGTTACTCTCTTTAGTGTTTTAACATTCTCGTTTCCATCAACTGAGCCATTCCTTTTCATTTCATCGTTTCCTCGATTTTTGAATATTCTTACTTTGCCGTTATCTACCCTTATCGTGATTTCGTGGCGTATAAATTTAATTTTGGTGTTTTTCACAGCAATGTCACTGGTTTTACATGTGGTCAAGCCCAACGACAACTGAAGCTCCATGTGTCCAAAACCCAAAACCAGTTAATGGCCGGTCGTTATCTAATGCGTTCCACGGCCAGTTATCTCTTGCCCTTAATAACTACACTACGTACGGCTTAATAAATTGTGAGAATTCCAATGGTCGTAATGACATTCTTGTGTATTTTTTCGTGATATGTGAAGGGTAACAAATAATCCTAGAATGAAAAAATAAACATAACTTACCTACATACCTACATTGAAATGTAGGTATGAGTGACAATATGAAAGGTCGATATAAACTGGGATTTCTGTGAATATGAACCCTTTCTCCAAATATCAGCCTATTTAATCAATCAATTAACAATCTAAAACAAACATTTTCGACAAGAACTATATAGCTCTTGTCGAAAATATTCCACTTATTAGGCTATATTTGAGAGTACAGCAAATCTGTAGATCTTGAATTTTGAATTATTTTATAAAACTACAAATTTATTTAAAAAATTTAAAATATAAACCATAGACAAGAAAGTAGACCGTAAATAAAACTAAAATAAGGTATTTTTTTTTTAAATTATAGTGATATGTTGTTTTGAAAATTTAGGAGCTGAAGGCACACTTTTTAAGAGTAAATTACTTTTTTGTGGAGGAAAACTATTTTTCAAAATTTTATATTTCATAAAATAAAACAATAAGATGAAATTATTATAGGTATAACCTTCGTTTGAGATTTTTTTTTAACGTTACAAAGTTAAGATATTTATTATGACAAAAGAAAATGGGTTTTATTAAGGTTCTTTTGGTGTTTTTTTTTTCTATCGGGTGAAATTAATACTATCTCGTTTTTAAAATAGCCAATGGATAAACACAGGTCCATATTTACTTACAATATTTTTTTTGGAGCTATTGAGTAAAAATTTGAAGTAGATTGAAATTAAATAAAAACGGGACGACCTGCGTTGTACAGTGTCTTAATTATAACCGAACAGCTAGGTGATATTTTGTCTAGGTTTTTGATGCCAAAACTCTGTCTAGAAATTTATATAATCAAAAGATTTATGAGAAGCTTTTGTTGTTGTCATAACTATAGAACTCTACCTTATGCGTGACCCGATACGTGTTTACGTTAAATTCTATAAAACTTAATCTGAACGATTTTTAAAATAAAATATACTGATAAAAAGTTTCGCCTACCTACTGGTTATATATTTTTCAAAGAAAATGCACTCGCAATCACAAAGTTTCTCATGGAAATGGATACATGAAAAGCGGTAACACATGGTAATTTGTAATAACGAGAATCATGGAACGTAAAATGACGGCGGTTACCCGCAATATTAACCCAGTGAACGCTTGTCCACCCGTTACAATTGTAGGAAATCTACGTGATGTTATTATTTTTTTTTAACATGCTCTACAATTTTCTATTACAAGTATTTTTCTGTTTTGGCCTTAAATTTAGGTATATCACTTTAAATACTTATAATTTATTTTTATTATTTTTTTACATTTAAGAAAATAAAAACTAAAATCAAACAAACGAACTCGATATCTCGATAAAAAGTTAAAAAAAGTTGTTATTTATTTATTTATAAAAGTGTTAATTTTTTAAACTGACTGTTAAACAAATAGCGACCGTCCGCAGCTCCGTTCGCATGGACTAAATGTTTATATATAACATAAGTAAAATTAAAAAAAAAATGATATTGAGAAATAAACAATATAATGTAAATTTTCATTCTGAAAGTCTATTCTTAATATTAGTGAAAGGACTTTTAAGATCGAATGAGTAGTTTCGAAGATTACCTACAAACATATAAACTTTACCTCTTTATAATAGAAGGCCCCCAAACGGTAGGTACTTGTTATATTAAATATATTTTTATCGACATATTTGTTGAAACGAAGCGTGTTTATTTTATTTAGATTATAGCTCAATCTGGGGCTACCATTATTTACTGAACAAAATAAAATATTTGTGATATAAAATGGAACTCATTCAAGGTATAGTTGACCGCAAACGTCTGTTTCGTAAACAAAGTACTTACATTCCCATCGAGTTCTTCGTGACATAAAAAATATTTTTTATCAATTATCGATTACACTGTAGGTTAGTTTATTTAAGTGACGCAACAACTTGTTATGGAACGACTCACCCAAGCGATATTTTAAAATACGCTACACTTTACTCGTTTATTTGACACAGTACCTGTATCAAACAAGTAGGAACGGTTTATCTTTTAAAAATATTTTTAAAGGGGAAACGATAGTTTAACTTTGTCTCTCACAGTAGACAGATGAATGTATTCGTGTTAAATTCCTAGATACGTTGCTGAAAAGTCGAGAAATTTTCGCACTGCGCTTGAGTGATTTGAAGGATTGGTCTCCTCTTTAAAAGCTTGCAGAAAATGTGTTGTAGTATCAACGTTTCAAGCGCGGATATAGGATTTTATTTGGGGCGAGGGGGGCTATTTTCATGTGACTTTACCGACATCGCCGATCCTGTTGATTCAGTTGCTTTGGACCTTAACTGGGATAGTTTTTTTGTTCCTAATTACACATCTATAGATTTATGCCGTCGGTTTAGACACTAGACGATAAAATCATTAGGTATTAACATTATGACTGAATAGAGTATAGACTATGTACCTCGATATCCCTAAACACGTCTCGTATATCAGGATGTTTGTTTCTATGCGCGCGCGCACGCCGACGCCGCACCGTCCGGTTGAGCGCCCTCACGCGACGTCGAACAGCGGCTGCTTGCTCCCTGGGCAACACCTTCACTGCTTCTCCCAATTGCGCTTCGGTGACTTCACGACCGAGCGCGAAAGGAGCGGCCAGTGCGCCTAGACCCGCTGACTGCAGCCATTCGGTCTCCAATTCGCCTTCTGCAAAAGATAAAAAGAAATAAATAAATATATAAAAGAAATAAGAAAGAAAAAGAAATTCACCTGCAAGGAACAATCAAGAGTAAGCGGTCATACATGTTAGGGTATGAATTCACTTGTCTCGACCATAGACAATTAAACTATATAGGTTAACATGAGCGTGTATGTAAGAATACTGTTCAGTCATCCTTGCCAGCCCAATCCAAGATCGGATTTAAAAAAAAAAATATTTGTGCCGGTGATTATGCCTGCGCTCAGTGGTTCAACTGCGCAGGCGAAACCGAACGCGTGTGGTCACAAAGTGCTCAGAGTTCGCGGTTATTTTCAAAAGGGGTAGGTTATGATAACAACTGAGATAGTAGACAGGCTAGCCGTATGTGTGTACTGTAAAATTTGGTTATGCCTAAAAAGTTGCTTGTAATAATTGTCATGCGTACTCTTAAATGACCAGTGGATCCGCTGATATCATGAAAGAAATAATTTCTATTTTCACGGTCAACATTAAATGTTGTTTTTATAATCATGAAGAGTTAGTTACGTTATTTCTATTGTGTTTTTATTTCTCTAATTCTTATATACTATTATAATCGAATCTCCCTTATTTCATTAACATGAAATTGTGGGAAGAAAGCAATTTTTTATTATACTTAAGTCGATAAATCAACAAATCAAGGGTTTTCGTGTTTTATTGCATGCATTTAGTTATCACTCTAAACAAAGGAAATGACGTGATAGCCTGGTTTCTATTACCTTTTAAGCTATTGCATAGCTTCTATCGCGGGCCTTGAGCGGGGAGACCGAATGCAGAAATTCCGTAACGAAAAAAACCTCACGCTTCCCACTCCGACGGGCACGCCGCACGGAGAAAAATTTTGATAGCGCGATGTACGTTTTTTAAAACAGCGCCATCTATTATAATCTGTTGCACCTATTATTAATGAAGAAAGTCACGAAAAAGTAGTGAAAGAAAATGAGTGAGTAATTTATATACATACATTTTATTATTATCACAAATGCAGTATTAATTTTGAATTGAAAATATAATACTGCTATAAAGATAACCTAAATTTTTGATATTAAAATGAGCGATATTAAAAGTAGCCCTCTTTTATACACACAAACACACACACGCGTATAGTTTAAATCCTCAATTTAGATTCTCAATGTATATATATATATATAAATAAATTCATTCTTCATTATGTATACAGGGTGAGGTTTTATTGACCAGCCAAATTTTAATATAATGATCTTTGGTAAAAAATTGATAGCCGTCTTGTTTCCTTTTAGTATCGTCCTATAGAAAAATATTGAGATATGACTACAGAAACCTTTCCCGAAAAAACCAATAACTCGAGTCACCATTGGCGCCCGCTGTCCCATTTTTTTTTATTCTACTTGATGTGTTTGTGTTCCTTTACAATTTGCCAAGGCATTAAGTGCCATAGTGTATTTGTGAAGGTTTTAGTTGATAGTACAAACAATCATTATTCACGTACATCAAATAGTCCGTTAGCGATACGCGGAACTACCTTATGGACTACTTCGTTCCGTTTCCGTTGCGAAATATAAATGGCTTGGCCTTGGCGAAACCAATACCTATACTAAGCCATTTTTAGTTGAGTTTAGTACGAAACACTGAGGTTTCAATATTATATTATAAAAGAAAAACTTTTTTAACAGAAACAGAAATATAAAACTTCTTATAACCTGACTGTACAAAAAATAATTATTTGAATAAGAATTACAGAGATTATTGCAGGCGTCGACAATAAAAAACAATACTTACAATACATTTATAAACAAAAAATTAAAATATATTTTCACTTATAGACCACCACCAAACATATTTTGGTAATTGGATTGTCGCCGTCTGCAATACTTTTATATATATATATAGTGTATTTCAGTTTCTATAGATTACAGAACTTGTTTTCTGTTTTCAGTTAATTATTTTAGCACAGCCAAGTTTTTTTTTTTAATGTTACTATTTATTTCTAGACTAAAAAACTAACGATCTCGAGTGTTTTACTCGGCTTAAGATTACAGAAGCCTGATTCTTCCAAAGATATGTGAGTTGTGAATCGGTCTCGGGGTTTGATAGTCTAAAAAAAAGAGGTGAAATTGGGATGGAGTAAATCAAACATCCAATATACACAGCCAAATACACTGAAATCAAATTAGTCACTATACTTTACCACAGAGGATGCTATCTAACTAGTTATTATCCTTTACAACAGATAGCGCTACCACTAGAGCTGTCCTGAATAAACCTTAATTATTCAATTTTTAACAAAAATTATAAGCTCTCAAACTCGTAACTTAAGTTATTTCGGGGAAATATGTATTGCTTGAAATAAAAACATTCGAATGCAATTGTTCACATATAAAGATGGCGCCACATGTACCTATAAGTTTTAATATATGATGTCTCAAACGCGCTACTTTCTTGTAAATATATTCTATTAACAAATTTAAAAAAAAAAGATCTTTTGAATGATATATGTTTAAATTTGAGGCAACTTATTATAGTAACGTAATAATAACTTGGATCAATTGCATACGGTGCAATGGAATTGTCATTTAAAGTCGTTCGAGGCGCTATGGAACGAGCTTTGTTTTGGATCTCGCTGATGGATGAAATCAGAAACGAAGAAATCCACCGGAGAACGAATGTTGTCGACGTAGCCTGGAAAATTATCAAGTTGAAGACGCAGTGGACAGACCACGTTTGTTGACGAATTGACTACCAATAGGGTCGAGGAATTCTTGAATGCCTCGGAATCATGACTCGAAAAATAGAGTATAGAACAAAAGTACGTGGACAGAAAGACCTGTAGAATCTACTGGAAATGGCTGGATGCGGATTGGCAGGGAACCATGTCTGACAGGAAGCCTTGGCAGATGGCTATATCCAACAGTATAGAGTGAGAAGCTGCTGATGATATGGCCTCTAGTTAGTGGTGCCTTACAAGCGCAGTAAATTGTTGTCATAAAAGCGTAACTTTCTGTTCTCTATGTTACGCGTTGTCCTTATAAACCTTATTTATGTGTCTCTTTATATGTTGGCGACCTCTAATTACGTTATTTGTATGTGGGAGGTAAGTACGAATAAATATAAAATAAAACATGTATACATTTTCTTGTTTGGTACTGTTTCACACGTATAATAAATAGTACATAGAATTTAAATTTTACATTTAGATTTGGTACTTATGGATTTCATCAATAACTCATGTATCAAGAAAACCGTATTTTTATCTAAGAAAAACAAAAAGAATTGTAAAATTTAAAATTAATCTGGCGGCAATTAAGCGCATAAAAAACGGGAACGTCATAAATAATGTAATAATTAAATAATGGGATAGAAAGATTTTATAGCTGATTTATTTCGCAGAATAACTTCACGGTAAATGAAATCGATATAAAAAACATATTCTTCCTACTAAGAACAATTATTACATTGTTTTTGTTATCTCCTTTCAATGTTGAAATAATATAGCAACGATAAAGCCTGTATGTACAATCGTTCGTATAAAATAATTTTAATTTTTATGGTTCCGTACCCAAAGGGTGCTAACTATTACTAAGATTCCGCTGTCCGTTTATCCGTCCATCACAGGGCTATATCGTATGAACCGTAAAAAGTAGAAACTTTAAATTTTCACAGAATGTGTATTATTATGACCGCTACAACATAAACAATTTTAAAAAAGTTAAAAATTAAAGGGGTTCGCCACACAAAAAAAGTTTTTTTTCGAATGTTTTGGTCTTTGGTAGTTGTGAGATCATTGTTTACACTTGAAATTTTAATGGATTACATACTACTGTGGCTGTTATAACAACAAATAACAAAAATAAAATAAAGTTAAAAAGAAAAGAGGATTCCCATATTACAAACGTGTTTTTTAATTAATATTATACGATGGTACGGAACCTTAGGTGTGCGAATCTGACTCGCACTTGGCCGGTTTTTTAAGAATCTATATTTTTAATAAAAAGAACATTTCGATCATGCAAAGATGTATTGTTTATAAAATTCAGAACTATAATGAGTTTCGTTTGCCGAACAGTGAGTTTCCGACATGCTTTCTTGAAAAAACAAATGTGCTTTCGATACTCATAAGATTTTTTTGAATATGTTATTAATTCTCGATCATCGTTCGTCAGGCGAAAGATATTTACATGTTACAAAACAAAGAGCTACGCAAAAAAGTTCTGTCAGACTGTGAATCATTTTCTGTCTCTAAATAAGGCTGCATAAGCACCGCACCGTTGTTTCGGTCGAGTGGGCGAACTTTTTGTAGAAAGGCGTTTTGATTGCTAATCATCAGTAAAAAAAACTATGAGCAAAAAATAAATCTAGTGTAGGTCATAAGTCTCCTGGCGTTTAAAATAACGTTAGACTGATAGGTGAACATTAGTTAAAATTACTAGTTATTAATGTTTGCGACATACTTTATTTTTAGGTTATATTAGTAAGGAGGAAAAGAGGTTCCATTGTAAAAAAAAAAATTAGTACGATGTAGGGTTCCATTTGTTCAGAACTGAACGACACATTAAAAGGTATGTGTACTGGACAATTCCCGTATAAACTGCATTAACGATCGCAACCCATTAAATCGTAACCGATTGCCGCAAAGAAAATATATGGTATTCATATCAACAAAAACAATTTAATTTTAACAGTTTAATTTTTTAAGTATTTTGATATATCAAAAGACAAAAAAAACTTAAATATGTGAGGTTATTTTTCGACTTTTCATTATTTTTGACATGTGACAATTTAATTAGTTTCATGTTGAACATGATGTTAAAAATGAAACGATCTATCAAAATATTTTTAAAAAAATTAAACGTTTAAACCTAATTTTTGTTGGTATGAATAACATATCATTTATTTACGTCAAACGGCTAAAGTTTAATGGGATGCAGCCGTTAACGCCGGAAAGACACGGTTTCTGTGGGATAAATTATAAGTGTCTAAGGCGTGGACAGGGTAAATTTGAAAATACATGGTTCTTTTGAGATAGCTAATGGATTTTGATGTTTGGTATAGTATACTGATTTCTTAAATAGTTTTAAGTTTCAAAATTTTATAGAAACTCTTACAGTGTCCTGGAGCGTCGCGTTACTTTAGCTGTCCCAATACAATTGTGTAGTCCACGCGGAGAAGCAGCGCGCGGAAAGCTAGTCTTTTTTAATATTGTAAACTCCGTGACCTGGACGTAGTCTGGACGAAGCTATAGTTTATAATAAAACTAAAAAGAGGATGCGGTTAATTTAATCGCGTCAAGTCTCGCTAAATATAGCGGTCTGTCTGTCTGACTCACTAACTGTGCTCACTGTGCGGCCGGTTCAAAATAAATAAACAAAAAATTAATCTTACAGCTCTCTTGGTTTTATATTAAAACACTTATAAATTGGCACATCCTTTCTCTCATCTTTTCGCATTTGGCATTTTCACAGATTGTCTATTCTGTGGCTGCTATAACAACAAACAATAAAAATAAAATGACTGACCGATTGGCCAAGTGGTTAAAGACCGTAACTGCACAACCAAAGCTCGCGGGTTCGAATCCCGCCTGAGACAATTATTGATGTGTATGAACATGTCTATTTGTTTCCGTGTTGGGTGTAAAATATGTTTATATGTATATATCATAACATATATTTAAGTATTTATACCTTTTGCCTAGTACCCATAATACAAGCTCTACTTAGTTTGGGACTGGTACGGAACTTTTGGTGTGCTAATCTGACTCGCACTTCACGTCGTTTTCTATCCATGGAAGCCGTGGTCTGTCGCTACAGGATATTGTTAGTTTTTGTCTCGCGTCTATTTTAACATTCTGAACTTCACGTCGTTCTAAACTAAACTTATCTATAACTCGTGTGATAAACGAAATGCGTATCTAAAAGTGTTTATAGCATTTTTGTACGTTTAAAGATATTTCCATTCCGATAGTGCATTCGGTAATAAACAAGAAGTTATAATGCACTAGCTGAATGCATCCGAAATCAATCTACAATATAAAAATTAAGATAACATGTGAAAATTGCAATCTACTTGGGGTTCTATTCTAAGCGACGAGAACTTTTAGGTCTTAAAATTAAATAGAGTAGTTTCAAAGTGAAAAAAGTCAAACAAATAATTTTAATGATTGCAATTTTGTCTACCTGAAATTATTCACTTTTTTCATACACATGATTTGTTATTTTTGAGTAATTAAAAAGTCTATGATTGTATATAATATATAAAATGTATAACTGGTCGTTCGAGTGGTTAGAGACCATAACTGCATAACCAAAGGTTGCGGGTTCGATTCCCGTCCGGGACAAATATCAAATATTTGTGTGCATTATTTATTTTGTGTCTGGATGTAAAATATATATATATATGTATATATTATAGAAAATATTTAAGTGTGTGCAAACACAACCAAAATACTTGCTTACTTTGGGACTAGGACTAGATGGCGTTGTGTGGGATGTCCCATATATTATTATTATTATTATTATGTAAGATTATAGTAAGGTATCACTTATTTTTCTCAATCAACAATTACCTATGACGTACTTGGCGTGGAAAAGACATATTGCGCCCATAACACACATTGGCACAGTCGTTCACATTTCTGTCGTTTAACTTTGTGTTTAAGTTTGTCACTTTCACGAATCCGTAACGTCACATCTCACGTAACAGATCACTTTGTCACTCGTCACTTCTTTTGCGTGTTTTCACGTAGCGTGTGGGCGAGGCAAACGCGTGCACCGAACTAATTCAGTTTCAGAACTAACGAAAGCTCGGAACGCAGTAATATATTACTGAAACCGTATCGACGCTGTCTGCCACTGTCTTAAACTGTAAACTAGGAGTGCAATTTTGGGTTTTTAATTTAATATACTCATTTGTTTAAAAAACGGACCAAGTGCGAGTTGGACTCGAACACAAAGGGTTCCGTACTACCGTACAATAAAGAAAAAACACGTCTCTTGTATAAGGAACCCAATCAATTTTTAACTTTTTTTTATTTTTATTATTTGTTGTTGTAACAGCCATAGCAGTACATACTTCATGAAAATTTCAAGTGTCTAACTATTACGGTTCAGACGATACAGCCGTGAGGGACAACGTAAGGACCGACAGCGGAGGCTTAGTAATAGGTTTCCCGCTGGTATCCTTTCTTGTCGTGATAGCCCAGAGCGCAACGAACCTGTCTCAAATTTATAAGGCCCCATAGGGCCATGGTTCGAATCCGGGCGTGTACCAATGAGTTTTTCTGACTTAAGTACACAATATCACTGACACTGTGCTTCGGAGGGCACGTTAAGCAGTCGGTCCCGGACGCTGTCAATAGATGGCGGTCGTTACAGCTCCCGACCCGCAGTGGAGTAGCGTGGTGGACTTAAGCTCCAAGCTCCCCTCCTCACCCTGGGGGAGGCCTAAGCCTCTGCAGTGGGGTAAAAATGGGCTGATGATGATGATGATGATGATGATGGTATCCTATGGGTACGGAACCCTAAAAACTACATGATTTCCACATTTGTGCATACTCGGAAAACATTGGAAACGTACTCTATTTGAATTCGTATTTACGTTTCATTTATCGCACATTTAATTGACATTGTCATTTTTACACACGTTCTTAACGTTTCAACGGGTCATATGTAGATACCTATTTAGCTACTTTACGTAAGGTACTTCCGTCGTTTATTTTCAGATTGTAATCCCGATTGAAAGATTTATTTTATTGTAACTATATGATGATTATTTATAGAGGATCCGCGATTGATTCGAGGGGATCGAGACCCTAACTGCATAACCAGGTAACTGGTTCGATTCCCGCCCGACACTAATATTTGTGTGCATGAACATGTCTATTTGTTCCGTGTCTGGGTGTAAAATATTTATATATGTAAAGAGTAAATTAACTTGACAGCAGCGTTTGGTTTCAATAGAGTCATAAATTTTCCTTCACAGTATCAAAGTGAAATTACGCAATTTTGCGGGATCGAAGACCGGCGAGCGGGAAATTTCACGGGGATGAAAACCGGCGCGCGGAAATTTCACGGAGATTAAAGCCGGCGCGCGCGGACTTCGAGCACACGAGCTAGCTAGAGTATGAGTGGTTAGACGTTAAACGCAGAAGAGGGCTTCTAGTCAATTTGTACTTTTATCATAATAAAGGATATTTACCTGCGTTTGTATATCAGTTGTCTAGAGACTCAAACAAATATCTCACCTTTATCCAAATTCATTTTGTATATTTGGTTTCCATATCGAATTGAAATTACCATTTTACACTCGAAGCAAAACTGAACTTAAAATCGGTTAACACTCATCACTTCCATACAACGAATGAAATCAAGCATTATTATATGTATTGTCAAACAAACACATAAATAATTATGATTAACACAAATTAAAAACACCCTAACGACATTTTAAAAATACATAGAGGTCTTCCGCGAATTATAACAAACACAACAACACGAACATTACTAAATTATGTAAATTTTACACATTAATTTGTAAACAAACAAAGTGTGATTACGTATGTAAAACACTGTTGTGAACTATTTTATTGCAAAATGGCTTAAAGTAAAAAATATTGATATTTTTTGATGTGTTTACATTTCAAAATAATCGCAAGTCACGCGACCTTAGCAATTTATATCGAAAATAGAAATTTCTTTGTCAAAATAATGATTTGAAATAAATTAACGGTCAAGTGCGAGTCGGACTCGCACACGAAGGGTTCCATATCACCGTACACAATAAAAAACACGTTTCTAGTATGAGGACCTCCTTTAATTTTTTTACTTTATTTTATTTCTATTATTTGTTGTCATAGCAGCCATAATAGTGCACACTCTATGAAAACTTCAAGTGTAAAGAATGACGTCACAACCCCCAATCATCAAAACAGTCGATTAGAACACGTGTTTTGTATAATAATAATAATACCTCGGACATCCCACACAACGCCATCTAGTTTCAAACCAAGCAAAGCTTGTACTATGGATACCAGATAACTGATAACTGTTATAAATACTGAAATTATCTTTATAAGATTTACATATCGACGCTGTAAAGTGAAGACCTAGTATGTAATTTTTTTTTTAATTTTAATTTTTCTTCGCTTTGTTACAAAGAATAACTCGTAAAGCATGTTTGTAACGAATCCGTTTTTCATTTTTTTTAATTTTAGGCCATCCAGCAGTGTCCATGAAAAGCACGTATATAAATGAACTTTGCGCAGTTTGTAAGATGATCTCGTTTAAGTGATGAAATTTTGTTGTTTGGACACTTTGGACATTGGACTTTACAGCGTCGATATATAGACTTTTTTACACCCCGACACGGAATAAATAGACATTTTCATGTATGATGACTCTTTTTAATTTTTTACTTTATTTATTTTTATTATTTGTTGTTATAGCGGCCATAAAATAATACAAATTTTGAGAAAATGTCGAGTGCCTACCTATTACGGTTTAGTATTAGGGTTCCCGTCGATATCCTTTGGGCACGGAACCCTAAAAATGTAAACATATACTCACCACTTTCGATATCCATGTCAAAAATCAGCATTCTCGTTCTTGTTTTTCTTCGTATATTCACAACCGCAACGCACAACAGTTTGTAAACAACTGATTTGAGCCCCAAATCACAGATTAGCCCAAATGATAACATATCATCTATACTATAGTACTAAATCTAGTATAGACGCAAAGAACAGGTGTAAACTGTTTTAAAACAATACCTATTTGTTAAGATTTTTTTAGAAGATTTAGACTATTACTATTATATATTTATAGATTTTTCCTATTTAGTAGTTTAAAGACTCAAATAAAATCGATAGGTATTATTATAGTTTTAAAAAACCGAATAGTGATTTCGTATTTTAGCTAAAGCTTTTTTTATAATTCCGTCTTCTACCAAAATGAATCAAAAATAAAAATGTTAATTCTTAGAAATAATTTAATAATAACACATCAACTGTACTTATTTATATAAAGGATATATAAAAACTATAAACTATGAAGAATATTGTAAACATTCTATAAATATCTCCGCTATCGGAAAGTTTGGCAGCCTCGTGACTTTTTTTATCAATATTAGCTGTCTCATTTCTACAGTTTCGATTGACGTATTAGTATTATTTTTAGTGATATTACGTTTTAGTGGTGTCCTCGTGAACCATTTTGGTCAACAATTATCGTTTATAGATATGTTTCTGTGAACTAGATTTGTCTTTAATAGACAGCAGATATTTATATTCAGTGCATGAACATGTCTATTTGTTCCGTGTCTGTGTGTAAAGTATCTATATATGTATACATTATAAAGAATATTTAAGTATGTCTATCAGTTGTCTAGTACCCTTTAATACAAGCGTAATACTTGCTTCTTTTGGGACTAGATGGCACTGTGTGGGATGTCCTAGATGTAATTATTATTGGTGTAAATTATAATAATAAGTAGACATATAATATTGCCTTAGTTTATAACCATCAACTTTTTTAAGCAGTTGCATGAAATTGTATTTTTTTCTGTGTAAATTCTCGATATCGATTATAGACACTTCTCCATCACTAGTTTTATTAAAAAATAAGAATAAAAAGAAGGGATAAAATTTAAATTTGATAGGATTTTCTTGGAAAACGGTAGAATGTAAAAAAAACCTAATATATAAAGTGAACTTGACAGCTGACATTCAGTGGAATGTTAATAACGAAACTAAAATCAAATGGGAAAAAGAATTGTCAGTGACAAGGTGAAGTGCAGAGTTCATAAGAACGTCAAAAAATAAATAAAATTTTGCTGTATGAAAAACGTGCGAACTCAAGACATATTCAGTTGCGTGCGTTCACTGTGTATCCTACAAATATATGTTCGAAAGTTCCATTTAATTTTCGATTACATTTAACGGCCACTTATGGTAGTTAGCGGCTTTGTATAGTATAACACTGCAGTTAACGCATTACCCTCCTTTCGTTGTGGCAAAAGTATAAACAGAGGTCAACGCAACTGTACACGTACGACACTTGCGTTCTAATTGAATTTGCAAGTAATTTCATTTTAACAGTCAATACGATTTGATGTCGAGATGCAAATACAGAAAGCTGCAGAACAAATGGCATATCACATATTCACGTCACAAAAAGTTAAAAAAAAAACTGGCTAAGTGCGAGTCGGACTCGCACACGAAGGATTCCGTACCACCGTACAATATTTAAAAAAAAACATGATTCTCGTATGGGGATCCCTTTTTTAGTTTTTAACTTTATTTTATTTTAATGACCATGACTACTATGGCTACTATGGCCGCTATAACGACAAATAAAGAAATTAAAATAAAATAAAAATTACAATGAACTTTTCTTTTTTCGAAGTGTTTGGGATAATTGCTTAGGTACTCTTAAAATTTCATGGAGTGTATATGTACTATATATACTATGGCCGCAATAAAAACAAGTTATAAAAATAAAATAAAGTTAAAAATTAAAGGGGGTCTCCATACATGAAACGTGTTTTGGTATATTGTACGATAGCCGAACCCTTGGTGTGCGAGTCCGACTCGCACTTGGCCGGTTTTATTTGTAGCTTGAAGCTTTGTTCGTCGTTCATTTTTTATCTTTATTAGTTCCGCATTTTCGGCCAGAATAAATAGAAACGTATGTAACTTACTCTCCGTTCTCTCAATTGTCTCCGTACAAAAAATCACATCGTTTAGTCACTTACGACACGAAGAAAGGCCAAATAAACACAATTTTACAATTGTAATATTAGTTAGGATAACATTTTATCTTTTTTATTCACACACACAAACAATGTAAGAAGTGAATTTATTTTTGTGCACGTTTGTATTATTTTTTAAGGAATAATATGTTTTACAAGATGGATAACTAACAATAAAATGTTATTCTAGTTTGTGAACGTGTGTATTTTAAAATAATTATTTAATAGTAGATAATGGTACGAACGTTATCTGCGCCTGCGCAAGAATGTAATTTATCATCAGTACGCTTAGCGTATACAAAACGTGCTGCATACCGACGCATGCGTTCATCTTCCTACATTTGAATAATTATTAACTTTATACATTTACTAACCTATTTATAGTATTATCGGTATATTTGCATGTAAAAATTTTTATATAATAATAACGTATACAACACAACAACGTCTAGGCTCCAAACTAAGCATTAGCTTGTGTTTAGGGTACCAAGCGAAGACACCACATACATATAACAACTAAGACCCGGTACCAGTATCAATATTCATCATATAAATACTGACCCGACCAAGAATTCGAACCCGGGACCTACAGTTTCGTAGGCAGGGTCGCTACCCACTAGGCTAAGTGGTTGTCGTATATATCATAACCTTCGGTTACATTGCAAATTTAAATGCAATAGTTTAAAATGCAGTTGAGCTAATTTGATGTAGGAAAGTTTTTGAAGTTTGAGAAGCAGTTAGAACTGAATTAAACTTGAATATTATTGCATCGTTTATAAGGTATAAAATAATAATACCACGAGCTAATATAGTGTTTTGATATTGTTATTTTTAATCAGCTAATTAATCGATTTTTTATATTGTGAATATTTTCTATGTAAACAACTTCGTTCAATTATGTACTTGTACCTAGCTCAGTTTAATTTGTGTGCCAGTTCTAGTAATAATTATTATAATTAATTTAATTTAAAATAGAAATTACATTAACCATCTTTTTTGTTATTAAAGTAATTTTAAGTACAGTATATAATATGTGAAATATAATATGGCCACTATACAATATATAAATACAAATGCCCACAGATTCACTGTACATTCACAACTTAGAGTAAAAGTGGAAAGATGAGATGCCGAGTGTTGAGAAAAGTGTAATAAATGCAACGACATACAAACACGCCAACTATCTGTTACGTACACTCATCAACTATTAACCAAATAATTTTTTAGCTTAATGTTTAGAAAGTAAAAAAAACAGACAATAAATGTTAAACATAATGAACATACGAGATGAATATGTATACACTGAAGTAGAATAAAAAGATGAAGTTTAAACATTGAGTACATTAATTTGACAGTAGCGTTTTGTTTTAATAGAGTCATAAAGGTCACTATCGAAGTGACATTACGCAATATTGAGGGGTCAAAGACCGGCGCGCGGGGACTTCGAGCACACGAGCTAGCTAGAGTATGAGTGTTTAGTCGTTAAACGCAGAAGAAGGTTTCTAGTCAATTTATACTTTTATGAGTTTAAAGAATACAAACAAAACGTACCTAAATATATTAATATTTTTTTAAGTGTAAAAAGCGAAATTAAAAGCGCGGAGTTTTTTTTTTCAAAATTGTTTCATTTTTCAGATGTTCAACATGAAACTAATTATATTTTTACAGCATGTTGTGAAATTAAAAAAAAATCGAAAAATAACTTCGCGCATTTAAATTTTTATTTTCTTATGATGTATGTACCAAAAATTTTAAAAAAATTAAATAATGTTTGTATCCAGTTTTTACCGATCTGAATAACAAATATTTTTTGCGGCAATCAGTTAAGGTTTGATGAGGTGGAGAAGCTGGTAAGTGAGGTGAGGAGTGGTGAGGTTAATGAGGAGGAACCATTAACGCCGTCTCTATGGAAATTTGCCAGTACACATTTTTCTTTATGCTCTTCTCATTTCTCAACATAACTAGCTGACTGTACTCTCGTGAAGACGTAATAGCACATTCTATCGAACAGTTAATGACAAAGATGTGTGAATTGACAGCGCAATAACTCTCATCAAGTAACGAAAGTGAAATACTTGTAATGCTATAATGACAAAATAAAAAAGACAAATTAAAATAGGCGAAATTATCTGATACCTTGCAACACTAGCTGTTAATACATCCATACTGACTGAGGGACAACTTGCTATTTAATAGGTTTTACTTTCCTTGTAACTACAAGAATAACTTGTTAAGTTTTTCATTCGATCATTTACACTGAATCAGAAAAAACACTACCTCCTTTGAATGTACGCATATTACTGTTGATTACTAATAACAATAATAATACCTGGGATACTTCACGTAGCGCCATCTAATCCCAAAGTAGCAAGTTTTATGCTTATATTATGGGATACTAGACAACTGTAATAAAAATACCTACTTAAATATCCTTTCTTTATAATATATAGCTCGTACATATATTTTCAACAACCAGACACAGAACAAATGGACATGTTCATGTGTATAAATATTTGTCCGGAATTCAAACCCGCGACCCTCGGCTCCACAGTTAGGGTCTTTAACTACTCGACCAATCAGTCAGAAATAGACACCCACATAATAAGTATATTATTCTTATGGCATCTGTAAAGGAGTAGTGATGCTCCGTCGGTCGTTCCGTTCCCGGTGTCCTACCACTTTTTATTTGCCATGTAAAAAATACAGATTTTTATTTTGTAATTTGGTTTACGAAATTTTTATTTAACCTATTCACTACTCATTAACCATATTTGGTCAGATTGAACTCACGAGCCATTTAATTAACAGAGACAATTGATTGATAATGATTGATGACAAGTCAAAAGGTTAAACGTGTGCATAATAAGTACCATGTTTTAAGATATAAACTTTCTTTAATGCAAAAATAAAACATTTTTTTTTACTCCGATGCTCCTGTAAATAACTGCTTGATGATTCATACCTTGTTTGTTGAAACCATAAAAGTACGAATTGACGAGAAATCCTCTTTTGCGTTTACCGTCTAACCACTCATACTCTGACTAGCTCGTGTAAGATAGCGAGTTTTAGTCCGAGTTTCAGTGCGCAAGGTCCCTGCCTGCCGGTCTTCAACCCCGCAAATTGTTTAATATCACTTCTATACTGTAAAGTGACATTTATGACTCTATTAAAACCAAACACTGCTGTCAAATTAATTTACTCTATAGTTGAAACACAATTTAACTATTCTATAATATGTAGCTTATTAGGTTCATAAAAGATGAGACGCGATAACCGATTATCGGAACCGATTGACTGAGTGGTTAGAGACTCTAACAGCAGAACCAAAGGTTGAATATTTGATTCCTGCCGAGACAAATATTTGTGTGCATAAACACATATATTCATTCGTGTCTGGGTGTAAACTATCTACATATGTATTTACTATAAAAAAAAATCTCAATATGTTTATCAGTCGTCTAGTACCCGTAATACAAGCAAAATATTTGCTTACTGTTATGTCCTAGGTAGGTATTATTATTATTAAATAAGATTGACATTAAAGAAACACATGTGTATGTCTATGGTTTGTATAAACGGCTAGGCAATCCTCAAGACCATATGCGGATGAATTTGCATAATATCGTTCTTGAAGAGTTACACGCGGAAATGACAACAGAATTGAAAACCTTCAAACAATACAGTAATTATTTACTTTATCAGTAATGCAACATCCTTACGTTACTGACATATGACTTACAAAGTAAATAATTACTGTATTGTTAAAAGGTTTTCAATAGAGTAATTATCGATAGTCAAAACAAATACCAGTATTGTAAAATTAAGTACTACATACAGTTCTAAACGATCCAACAAAATTACTTACAGATCTCTCAGAAAAGTAATGTGACTGGACGTGCCTGCAATTTGCAAGACAATTTGAACCAAATGCATTTAGTAATAAAGTTGTTTTTACAGTATTTTTGTGAGCCCCGGGGTCATGCGAGCACCCGGCGGGCCCCCTTCGGTAGTGGACTGTATGGATTGAAACAACTGGCTTCAGTATTTCACTGCACCGGCTTCACTTCACCGCGCCGCGCCACTGTCTGCTCTTCTGTCTTGCTGGTCCGCTGGTCTCCGTCGACTAAATGCTACGGCGCCTTGTCACCGTATTTATGCTCTCGTCGGCACCGTAGCATAGCGGACCGATCGCAGCGTAAAATGAGCACTGTGTGAGGAGAGTGCCCATCTCTCCTCTCTTTCTTTGCAGACGCCAGTGGCGCGGGGGGAAATGAAAAACCGTTACAAAACCGTTTATTTTAAAATCCTTATGTACAATTTATCTCTTATATACATTGACAACGGACAACTTATAAATCTTATATACACTCGCATAGTCAAAACTCGCACTTCACTGATTTTACAGTTCAATGTTTCGGTCCGTCGTTGACATTCTCCCCCCGGTCGTTCGTGCCTAGCTCGACGACATCATGCACCGGGAGACGGACCAACCTCCTGGCCGGTCGTCGCAGCAGTCCGCCGGTCGTGCGAACGTCAGCTACCCGCACGTGGCCGTCCTTGCCGGGTAGTACTCGTTCGATGACGCCCCGCGGCCAGACGTTGCGGGGGAGGGTCGGGTCAACGATGAAAACCAGGTCACCCACGCGAAGTTCTGGCTGGTAGTCGCTCGGCAGGCGGCGCGGCAGCAGCGTCGGCAGGTACTCCCGCAGCCACCTCTGCCAGAAGTGGTCGGCGAGGCGCTGCGCCGCGCGCCACGGTCGTCGCGTCGTTAGGTCGCCGTCGTCAAAGGCGCCCGGCGTGGGCGCGCCGGACGCACTGCCCAGCAAAAAGTGATTTGGCGTGAGCGCCTCGGGATCTCGCGGATCCACCGAGACGTGGGTGAGCGGGCGCGAGTTGATGGTCATCTCCGCCTCGGCGAGTAGCGTGCTCAGCACTTCGTCGGTCGGCGCGCGCTCGGACAGAGTGGCCCGGAGCGCGCGGCGCACGGAGCCTACGAGGCGCTCCCAGGCGCCGCCCATGAACGGCGCCGCAGGAGGAATAAAGCGCCAGTCGGCGCCTCTGGTCAAGGCGTAGGTGCGGACAGCCTCGTCGTCGACTTCTTCCCACGCACGCTTCAGCTCGTTGTTGGCACCGTGAAAGTTTGTGCCGTTATCGGAAAAGATGACTGCCGGCGCGCCCCTGCGTGCAATCAGTCGGCGCAGGGCGCAGATCGCTGAGTCGGTGGTGAGGCTGGCTGCTACCTCAAGATGTACGGCCCGCGTCACGAGGCAGGTGTAGAGAACTCCATAGCGCTTCTCACGGCGGCGGCCGACAGCGACGGTGATGGGCCCGAAATAATCGATGCCGCAGTATGTGAATGCGCGGTGGTGGTGTCCAAGGCGGGCCTCCGGCAGGTCGCCCATGGGTGGCGCTAGTGCTGTGGCGGCGCGCAGGCGGCATGCCTGGCAGGCGCGGGCCACGGCTCGTACGGTCGGTCGCAGGCGCACGACCCAGTAGGTTTCCCTCAGCAAATTTACCACGGTCTCTGGGCTAGCGTGGTGGGCCATCACGTGGTAATGCAACACGATGAGTCGCGTGACGTGGTGTTGACCGCACAAAATAATCGGGTGCGATGTGCGGCGGTCGATTCCCGACGCGGCGGCGGCGCGGCCGCGCAGGCGCAGTACGTCACTGTCGTCCAAATACGGGGATAGATGTTGCAGACGGCTGTTGCGGGGCAGGGGGCGCTCGGCTCTCAAACAGTCAATTTCTGTGGCGAAGGCGTCAGACTGTATTCGCTTCATCCACAAGAGCTCGGCCCGGTCTAAATGTCGCCGCTGCATTCCTCCATCGTGTTGTCTTCGACATTTTTCGACGAATAAAAGCACGTAGGCTGTCGATCTTACGAGTCTTGTCCATCGGGAAAAACGTGCTGCGTCAGGTAAACACGTCGCACGCGCGGCGGTCGCGATAGTCGTCGCGGTCGTCTCGTCGTCGCGGCGGGGGGTGCGCAGTTCGCTGTCGGACGCGTCGGTTGCGGCGGCGCGCGGGGACGTCGGCCATTCCTCTTCAGGTAGTGACAAAAAGGCGGGCCCGCGGAACCAGCGGTGTTCAGCGGTCAATACAGGCGGCGCTCGCGTCGCATCGTCAGCTACGTTGTCGGCAGTGGGCACCCATCTCCAGTCGGACACGTTCGTCAGCTCGTCGAGTTCGCCGAGACGGTGCGCGACGAATGGCTTGTAGGTTCTCGGGTCGCCGTGCAGCCACGCCAAGACGGTGCGTGAGTCGGTCCAATACGTGCACCGCGTCGGCCGCATCGTGTGTTCGTTGCGCACGGTGGCAGCGAGCCGGCCGCCGAGCAGGGCAGCTTGCAGCTCGAGGCGGGGGATGGACACAGGCTTGAGCGGGGCGACTCGTGCTTTACTGCCGACCAGCGATACCTCGATGGCACCACTCGGCATGACGAACCTGAAATAACAAACTGCCGCGTAAGCGTCTTCACTTGCGTCACAGAAGGTATGCAGTTCGATGTTGGCTGTGCCCGCGTCAGGGCAATAGCAGCGGGGCACGCGGCACGCCCACGAGTCGCGCAGGCGCCGCAACCACTCTCTCCACTGCTCGGCGTGTTCACCGTCGATTTCGTCGTCCCAGGTGACCCCAGATCTCCACACCTTCTGTAGTAGCACCTTCGCTTGGATGATAATAGGTGCGAGCAGGCCCAACGGATCGAAGACAGACATAGCGATGCTCAGCATTCGTCGTTTCGTGAGTCGCACAGCGCCATCTTCCGTCACGCGTTCGGAATTAACGTTAAAACCGAGGCTGTCGTCGGTGGTGTCCCAGCGCAGGCCTAGCGTTTTCTCAAGTTGAACTTGGAGCCCGAGATCACGTTCCTTTTTCAGTTGCTCTGGAGCGACGTGTCGTAGTACCTCGGTGCTGTTCGATGCCCAGCCGGTCAACTCGAAACCACCTTGTTTGTTGATGTATGCGACGTCACGGGCGAGTCGTGCCGCGTCGGCCTCGTCGTCGAAACTTTGTAGAAAATCGTCCATATAAAACGATTTTTTAATCGAGCTCACCGCGTCAGGAAACTGTTGCTCAAAATCTTCAGCGTTACGATTTTTGACGAAAATCGCGGTCGTCGGCGACGAGGCGGCGCCAAATATTAGTGATGACATTTCATATTCTGTGGGCGGTGCATGTCGGTCCCACCCGCGCCACAGGAAGCGTTGCGCCGGTCGGTCGCTCGGCGCCACTTTGATTCGCAGAAACATCTCTCGCACGTCGGCTGCTACGGCGACTCGTCCTTGTCGAAACCGAAAAAGGACACCAAGTAGCGACTGCAGTAGGTCGGGCCCGGTCATTAATACGTCGTTGAGTGAGCGGCCGTCGACACGCGCCGCTGCGTCGAACACGATCCGTATTTTCCCGGGTTTATTCGGGTTCACTACGGCGAAATGCGGCAACACCCAGTGCATTTTGTCGGTCGTCGGTTCGGCGGGCGATGCGTAGCCAGCGTCGATCAATCGTCGCATTTGAGTGGCGTAGGCCTCCCCGAACGTCTTGTCCGCGTCCATTTTTCGCTCCAGCGTGCGCAGTCGTTTCATAGCGCTGCCGGTGCTCGGTGGCATCGCCTCGACCCCCTCGCGCCAGAGTAGGCCAGCTTGCCATCTGTTGTTGTCGTCGGTGCGGACGCAGGTCGACTCCAAAATTCGCAGTGCTCGCTCGTCGTCGGGGTTGCGCCGCTCTTTGATGGATACGCCGAGTGCTTCGAGACGGTAATGTTCTTTCACCAGCTCTTCGAGTGACGAGTCGGTGTCTGACGAGTGTCCAACGAAGTGCACGGCGCTGCGGCTCCCCCCGGTGCCGCCATGCAGTACCCAGCCGAGTACAGTATGTGAGGCAGCGGGCTCGTCACGATGGCCACGACGTACCTCGTCCGGTAGCAGCAGGTGCCAGTTGTCTTGGCCCACCAAAATTTCTGGAACCGCGTCGGTGTAGCGCTCAATCGGCAGGTCGGCCAGATGTGAAAAGCGGCTGATATCTGCGACAGTTTGAGACGTCAGCTGCAGTTCGTTCATAGTACGAGCGTCACGTAGTTCGTGGCGGGGTCCAGATGGGCCTGACAATGTGAAGGTGACGCGCCGCGACTCCTTGACCTTGACTGATGATGTGATTCCGCTGACGGTGAACTGCTCGCGGGCTCCTGACAAGCCGACCTGGTCAGCGAGCTCAGTTTTTATCAGCGAAACCGTGCTCCCGTCGTCCAACAGCGCGAACGTCCGCGCGCTTCCAGCCGGTCCATGGACGGTGACAGGAACAATCTTCAATAATGCGCGGTCGCCACGTGCGCCCGCGCTCGCCACTACCTCTCGAGGCGTTTCGTTCGCGCCGGTCTCGGGTTCGCGCGATGATGAAGACGGCGGTAGGTGTAGCAGCGTATGATGACGTCGGCCGCAGGAAGTCACGGAGCAGTTTTTCTTCGAACGACAGACACCTAAGCGATGACCTCGCCTCAGACATCGGAAACATACCCCTGCACTGCGGACGAACTCCCATTTTGCATCATTGTTCATTTGCTTGAATCTGTTACACGCTTGCAGCTCATGATCAGCGGATTTGCACTGCGGACAGGTAGCAGTGTCGGTGGCGGTCGCGGTGGCAGCCATATGTACCGCTCGCGCCGGCGCTGTCCTCTTAACCGTTGCGCTGCGTTCCCTCGACGTCGGTGCGGGGGCGCGTGTAGTCGGTGCCGGGCGATCTTGACGGTCGACACGCCAGGCTAAAGCATAGTTGTCAGCTTGCACATTTAAAAAGTCGCTTAGTTTCACTAGCTCGGGCGTCCGGTCGTCGCGCCGCCGAGCTGCATATTTCGTCCAGTCGTGCATTAACGGAACGATCTTACTTTTCACGGCCTTCACGATGTCGGTGCTTCTCAGTAGGTCCTCAGCGTCAAGGGCACGCAGCGCTGCAACGGTGTTCTTGATTTTACAGGCGAACACGTTGATTTGGCGGGGCACGTCGGTGAGCCGCGGCATGTCACGTAGCGACTGCAGCTCGTCGTCGGCGATATGCTCCGCACGTCCGAAGCGCTTTTCTAGTGCGGTCATAACTTCACTGGGATCACTTTTACCGATTAGCTGATACGAGACAGCTGTTCTGGCTTCACCGGTCAGGCATCGACGGAGACGAGACAGGTTCTCTGCCGGTGTGAATCGATGTTGTTGTTCGTCGTATGCGGCCTTGAAATACAGAAACTCGTTCGTGCCCCCACTATATTCCGGCAGCTTCGCAGCGTTGCGGTCAGGTCGTGTCGCCAGGGCGGTGATAGCTCGTGCCAGTTGAGCCATCTCCGTTCCGTCGCTGGAACCCGGATGGTGGTCGCTGGGTAGGTGGTCAGCGTGCGGCGGCAGTGCCGGTAGCGGCGGCAGCGTCGGTGGCTCACCGGCCGGCTTGCGCGGCTCCGTAGCGCTAACCCACTTCTCGGTACGGCGGGCGGCATCGTCAATAACGTCGGCTTGATCCACGTCAGAATCGTCACCATCTTCATCGATGTCGTCCAGCTGTGCTTGAAGTCGTTTCTGTATTATGTCCTTTTCTAACTCGGCCATTCGCAGTAGACGTTCACGTTCTATCTCGGCACATTTCTCCGCAGCAGCCAGCTCCGCTTCACGTTTACGTCGGGCCACAGTCGACTTGGTGGTAGTGGTCGAGCGTGTGGACCGTGCGCGCGTCGGGATGGGCGTGGCCTCCGCGCTAGTAGATGGCGGTGCGTCGTGGAGGGGCGGTGGTACCTGAGTGGCGGCTGTATCTTCCGACGGTGAGGCTGGAGGGCCGAGAACAACTCGTGGTGGCGGCGCCGACATGATGCCAGAGTCTTGAGGTGTTTCGTCAGGTCTCGATTTGCCAGAACGTGTGCCGACCATCTTGAAAACGAACGTATGTTGCTTCGAACGATATGTCGAATCGAAGTGAAACTAAGAATTTCGTCGAATCGAAACTTAGAATGCGCTATTTATAGCGACTTGAAGTGTGCACTTAACGGTCTGTGCACGTACGCGGCGTTAGCGGTCTGCTAACAAAACACGTGCGCGATGCCACGTCGGCGTGGGCCGGGCGCGAGCAGTGGGGCGAGATCGTACGGACGATCACGATCGCCGCAGAACACGCGACACGAACTAACACGGCGGCGCGGCTGCGCACGCTCAACACACGGGCGGCGCTCAACGGTCCCGACACGCGGTCGCACGCAAAGTCACGGGACTTGCGGCGCGCGGGCCCAGGCACACCGGTGAGGGCCTTAAAACGAACGCCGCTGCCTCGCGACGGGCAGGGGCAGCGGTCGCGATGTTGCACCACGCGGCGGCGTGCGGTGCAACGAAACGATACCACGCCACGCTACGGTGATGGCGTGATATTCACACGTACTGGGCCGCGCGTCGGTTTGGCGGCCCAGGAGCCGACGAAGCAGACAGCGGACGATGGTACAGACAGGGCGGGCGGGCGTCTAAAAACGTCTTCTTTGCTTGAACGATGAAATATCTTGATTTGAAGCAGACCAAAATCTTGATCCGGCTCGAAGGACCAAAAATGTGAGCCCCGGGGTCATGCGAGCACCCGGCGGGCCCCCTTCGGTAGTGGACTGTATGGATTGAAACAACTGGCTTCAGTATTTCACTGCACCGGCTTCACTTCACCGCGCCGCGCCACTGTCTGCTCTTCTGTCTTGCTGGTCCGCTGGTCTCCGTCGACTAAATGCTACGGCGCCTTGTCACCGTATTTATGCTCTCGTCGGCACCGTAGCATAGCGGACCGATCGCAGCGTAAAATGAGCACTGTGTGAGGAGAGTGCCCATCTCTCCTCTCTTTCTTTGCAGACGCCAGTGGCGCGGGGGGAAATGAAAAACCGTTACAAAACCGTTTATTTTAAAATCCTTATGTACAATTTATCTCTTATATACATTGACAACGGACAACTTATAAATCTTATATACACTCGCATAGTCAAAACTCGCACTTCACTGATTTTACAGTTCAATGTTTCGGTCCGTCGTTGACAATTTTCGTTATAATTTATGACTCTTATTAAAATTATTTCATTGGATAATTTCCTATTACTTTTCTGATACATCTGTACACATATACTCACATATTTTGTTTTGCCATTTCTTATGTTAAAGTTTTACTTCCTTATAATTAAATCTTTAATTTGACTGATAACAGCTTGAATAAAGCAAATGGTCTCCTATATTTATTTTATATACCTACATAATAGATTTAATTAGATTTACTGTGAAATTATAGAATGGGATCCTATCGCTTGTAGTTTTAGGTGGTATGCTACCGACAGGAAAACCTTTTTATGGGATAATACTACCATCATACGACGGTCGACAGGCGAATTTTTCGTGTTCCAAGCGGTAAGATCTCAGGCATAGTAAAAATGTAGCTTGATATTTATCTTATAAAAACTACACAATCGCTCGTAAAATTGAGTATTTATCTGTTACATAAATCGATTTATAGAAATATTCTCACGATATATAAGTAGTTGCTTCATTAACATCTCATTAGTAACAACTAATTAAATATAAAATGGGGAAAGTTAAAGTCGGTACATAATCTAAAAATCGATTCACTTTTACTGGAATATAATTTGTTAATAATATACATAACTTTCGCTCGTTTAAGCAATATTTACGTAAGTTAATTGTTTCACCGTTACCTACTAATTTAATTATCACAATCTAATTAAAATACACCATTAAGAAAGTTTAACTGTTTATTTAACGTTGAAATCACGAGAAATTTAATCTTATTACTCGTTTTCATATAATCGATTATGATAACGAATTTCTCAATGTTTGTATAATTTAAGTGGTTTATATAATATTTCAGCTTGAAGTTGAAAACCTAACTCCGATGACATAATTCAATTTATGAGTGACTAGATTTTGCGTTCTTTCTTAAAACTATAAGCAAGTTCTTATTGCTACAATATCATTTAAGACGCTGACAGCCAACGACCTTGAGCAATTTAGCGACGAGCCTCACCGACCATTGACAATTTGGGTACGAGTAAGAAAGACGCGAATATTGACCTCTAGAACCGTCGTTGAATTATTAAAAATACGAAAATCGATAAAGTAGATACTAGCTACTCAATTTAAAATATAAATCAGGGAAGTTTGATGCAAATGTATATTTTCTTAATTTCAACAACATACTTATAATATTTAACAAAGATATATTTATTTCAAGTATATGGGGTAACTTTGTACGTATTTTTATCAACAGTCTTAGTAAAACATGTTTTGGATTCGGCGAGGTTTTTAAAAATATGATCGATAATAACATTTTTTTCGTGTCTGGACATTACATGGCCATTTTTTTTTTCCTAAAAAGTACTTAATTTAGTAGTAACAAGAAACGATCGAACAAAATTGAGATCTGCACTGCTACCATGAGGTTCAGGTAGTTTATTCGCTAGCAACGACATAAAAGACTTGTGTGAAGTATTTATACATTCATCATAACGGTAACTAGAAGAAGTAATAAGTCACAATGCTCACGCCGTCGTCGCTAGCGAGTGTCGACACTTAAAATCATTTGAAACTCATGGTAGCAGTGCTTCTTGCTTCGACGACACTTTAACGAATTACATAAAAATTTCTAAATTTTTCTCTATCATGTATTATTTATTACATATTCATATAGTATAGTCGGTAGTACATATCCTATAATAAAAGTAGTGAAAAAGATACAATCATTAACGAGCAATTCAATTTAATTAAAAATTAAGTTTAATTGTAACTCAAATAAGATATATTTACAGGCACAACACAAAGCATAAATTTTAAAGTTGTGATAAAATAAAAGCTTCACCTTAGAGCTTCACAATAAATTGTTAGGACATATTGGGACATCATTACTACTTTCTAGCAAGTCAATTATATTCCCCACGTCAACTCTGCCTTGCGCAATAAATACTAGATGCGAAGTGCCATGGCAGCGACAGCCGACCGTGAAGAATACGTGGGAACTAAAATAAAATAAAATAGATAATAAAATCGACACCGTTTATAATTCCTGGGGGACCTTCCTTTGCGCACAAGAACCCCTTTATTCCGTTTCTGTGTTGTCTTTTAAATGTAAGGAGCCGTCCATATAATTCGCCACAATAAATTGAGATAATTACAGCATTTCGGGTGCCCCCTTGGCGTCGTAGACTTTGCCAACTAAAATCAGGTAACGCTAGATCAATCCCCCAATGTTGGGTGTGCGTGTGTGATGAAAATAAATAACTCATTAACGATCATTAAAATCAATAAAATAAAACTATTATACTTGACATTCGCTAAAAAACAACATTTATTAGTTTTAGCGAAAATTGCAGAATATAAGACATTTAACTGACCGATTGGCCGAGTGGTTAGATGCCCAACTACAGAACCGAAGGTCGTGGTTCGATTCCCGCTCGGGACAAATATTTGTATGCATGAACATATCTTTTTGAAATAAAAATATCTATATAAGTATATGCTAAAAAATATTTAAGTATGTATATCACTCGTCTAGTGCCCATAATACAAGCTTCGCTTAGTTTGGGGCTAGATGGCGCTGTATGGGATGTCCCAGGTATTGTTATTATTATTATTATTATTATCAATATGTAGGATATGGACGGTCCCTAACTGTTACTTAATTATTAGTTATTATTAATTACGATGAATAGAAAAATAGCTTTGAGATAACACTGTGAAGAAAATTTATTTAATTTCTGTTAATCATCCATTTTTAAATATTTATGAGCTAAAACTATATTTTTGAATTTTAAAACGATTGCTATCATAATATCACTGCAACCGAGAATACTACAAAACAGAAGTTTTATATTGATATCCCACGCAAAGCAAATATGAACGGCTAGTAACACACACAACACACTGCCACAATTAAGTGTAGGAGGCCTATTCTTGTCACGTATTTATAAGTAAACAAACAAGTTAACACCTAAAAAATTTAATTAGTTGCGAAAAGTACTACTATTTTAATTTTTTTATATGTGTCAAATTACTATGAACCTACTATTAAAATACTTTAAGCATCGAATAAGCCCGTAATATTTAAATTGTTGTAGTATTATTGTCAAAACACAAGAATAGGTCCAGAGAAAGTACTGCCACTCGACTCCAACGACCTCACTCTTTCCTCTCCATAACTCATAACTTATTCATCATATATTAAATATGGCATTATCTTAGATAAGAGAATCACTAAGATAGAGCGTTTCATACTTTGAAACGATCAAAAACCCGAGCGAAATGACAGACTCAGAGATTAGGCAGACTTAGCATTGTTTGTTTTAAACTTTTAGTATGGGGCATGAAGTCTAAGCTGTGGCGTATATTTTTTGCTCACGTTTTTAGAGTCACTACTCGCGGTATCTCAATGTACGGTTCGTGCATTAACTTAAATTAACATTCGAAAGAGATTGAAAGGAAGCGAAACTTTATTGTAACGCACGCCAAAGTTTACAGTGTTTTAGAAAAATCTTTATTTACAATTAAAGTTACCGTTTTCAATACTTTGTTATATAAAAGGCATGGGAGTCAAGAACACCATTAAAAAAATACTAAGGCCGCATCATAAGGAACGACAAATACCGCGTAGTCCAATTTAGTGCCGAAGGATAAGATTCAGGGTAAAACACTCCTGGTAAAGGGAAGATATCTTGGCTGAAGGACTTGAGAGAATGATGTGGTCAAAACGCTAAATTACATACCAGGTCGTTTTTTCGTGACATATCGTTTCAGTTAAAATTAAATGGATTTCTTGGCCTTATAGGAGGTCAAAACAGTAAAAGTTTATAACACCTGAGGGTTTCTTTTCCTGTCAAGGAAGAACATCTAAACAAAAAAAATATTTCACAATTTTAAACGTTTTTTAATGGCTTCCAATTATATCTATGTAAATATATTTCTTCTGTTTCCGTTCCTCCGTTTTCTCTAAAGGTAATTAATAATGATAATAATACATGCGACATCCCATAGCAGCACCATCTAGTCTCAAAGTAAGGAAGAGTTATGCTTGTGTTATGGGTTACTAGACAACTGATGTACATACTTAAACATTCTTTATAAACTATCACCACATATAACATAAAGTCCCCCACCTCTTCTGTCTGTCAGTCTGTCTGTCTGAACGCGATAAACTCAAAAGCTACCGAAAGGATTGGCATATTATTGACACCAATGGGCAGAGTGATTCAAGAGGAAGGTTCACATGTATAATTTATTAATATTTTACGGTAATATGTCGATTATTGTTGAAGAAGTCGGAAAAAAATCAAGCCGTCTGGAAGCTTTCATCGAAAACCCTGCCTAATTCTTTGGAGATATAATAAAATAATGTATGGAGGAATTGTGTCTTTTTTATAGGACTAAAGAAAAGTCCGGGATGGCATAAGTCTATCTTTTATGGATAGCTTCCTATACCTATCTTTATGTTTTAAAAATGATGTTATTTGGTGAGGTAATGCGAAATCAATTTTTACGGGTACAGTATTAATCCTTATCAAATTAAATACGTAATTTACCTTCATCATTTTATGCAGATTATAATTGCCCTTTATACCATACAATTTAAATTGATATTTTAGGAGCTATCGCGAAATAAAAATATCGCGCGACATGCAGCGGGTGCCATGCGGCCATACCGGCCCATACCGGCGTTTTGTGAAATTGGGCAGAAGTTATCAATGTGGTATACAAATATTGTAATATTGTATTTTGTTTTTATGTATTTATTCTTTACTTTTTCAATTATTTGTAGGATTGGAAATAAAATAGTTTAAAATTACTCTAAGTAGGATTAACTTACGTTACATTTAAATCTTATTAAATCCAGTCCACATTTTCGACGCAACAAGCTGATACGACACTCCAACAGAAAAAAAAACATTACGGCATTATGCTATGCTACCCGAGCGAAGCCGGGTGGGTGGCTAGTACATATATAAATAATTTACACTCAGACACGGAATAAATAGACATGTTTGTGCACGCAAATATTTGTCCCGGGCGGGAATCTAACTCGCGATCTTAGGTTCCGCACTTGGGGTCACTATACAACCACTCGGCCAATCGGTCAGTCAAGTTTGTATGAATGGGCGGCTGAGGACCCTATTCTAAATTCTAAGTTTCACATTAAGCATTGGCAGATATCTTGAACTTTGTAGTTAATTTTTGACCCACAGTTTGGTCGGTTGGGTAACTAATTAACATACAATCGATCTTCTTGTCATTTCATAAAGAATCGATTCTTAACAATCACAATGTTTATACATGCACAACTACTAAAGACTTAATTGTTATCGAGCATACACATCGTTTTGCAGGAGTTCCTGTTTATAGCTTCGCTTGAATAACATCCGTTTTGTTTTTACAGCAAATATAAAGTCATATTGTGTATTCAATTTGTTTTCTACTATACTAACTACATGGAAATGCTAAGTTTATAACTCGATGATTTTAAAATGCTCATGTATTTGTACCTATATTTGTACATATTTATTTGTACTATAGTTTAGAACAAAAGAAAATTTCGCTAGCTTAATATTTTCAATATTAAGTTATTCGTACACTAATAAATCTAAATAAAAAGTAGAACGGTCATTTAACTAATGTCGAATAGGATGTTGATGGAAAATTGCAAATAAAAATTGACCTGTGAATCATAGAATGTAATCAAACATCTGAAAGTGCAACTATGAACCTTCAAAGTAATTTAATCAATTATTATATTCATTATTAATAAATAAATATTTTTTTACTTATTTAAGAATTAAATTTTTAAACACGATTTACTTTTTCTTTACATACAAATATTTTTTGGCGCCGACGAAAAATTCGTTTGTTTGGCGCTGAAACAAAGTACCTAAGTAGGTACTTTATATTTAGGAGCTTAGTATACCTAAGAAGGTTAATTCTTCGCTTTTCAATTTCGTTTCTTGTTTTGCCAGTTTAATTCGTTATTTGTTAACTTTAACGTATATCCTATCCAATAAAAAAAGAAAAATCCAAATCGAACTACCCGTATGAAGTTCCCTTTTTTCTACACTTAAAAGAGGATTTTTTTTTTAAATTGGAGCAACTTGTAGTTGTACTCATTCTAATAAAAAAAAGAAATATCTGATTCGGATACTGTACAGACTTGGATGTGAACACATCGTGCCTCGTGGTGAGTTAATTAACGTTTCATATGTTCCGGTGAAGCGAAAACATAATAGAATTGTTTTTCAAGTTTTAATCAGCGTTTAGAACTGGGGCATACACTGATGGTAGATAATTTAAACGAGGAGACTATTACACAGAAGGATAAAAACCTTAGCTCCATTTTTAGGGTTCCGTACCCAATGTGTACCAATGGGCACGCTATTACTAAGCCTCGGCTGTCAATCCATCCGTCCGTCCGTTTGTTACAGGGCTGTCGTCTGAACCGTAATAGGTACACACGTAAAATTTTCGGTGTGTGTATTACTATGGCCGCTAATAACAACAAATATAGAAGTAACGAAATGCGGCAGCTTCTCTATCTCTATGACAAGTAATAAAAATAAGATAAAGTTAAAATTAAAGGGGGTCCCCGTACAAGAAACATAATTTTATTTTTGACATTTTTGGTGTTTGGTGGTATTGGGACCATTGCTTACACTTGAAATTTTCATGGAGCGTGTACTAAAAAGACCGATATAATAACAAAAATAATAAAAATTAAATAAAAATTATAAAGGGTCCCTTTACAAGAAGCTGTTCTTTTATATTGCACGGTGATACGGAACCCTTCTTCTTCATTTTTATTTCCTTAGTTATTTAGAAGGCGTTCGACCCTCTCTGGCTAATTCGAAAAGTAATATAATACATGAGTGCACTGATAGCTAGAGACAATTTTATTACTTACTTATTTTGTTACAGTGAACCTTTGACTTTTAGTATCGAACGTGAAGAGAATAAGCTCTGCAAAGGAATGCAAATAACACGCAATCTGTCATTTTCTATGGATTTACTTTTATAAGTTAATCTATTACTCGTTAAACAATACAGTTTAGTAAGCTGTGATAGTTTTCCTTTTAACTACTTAAATATACTCCTGTCATAAATTTTTTCCACATATCCAAAAACAACGGTTTAGTTGGTACAGGGGGGACACATGACTCTAACAAAAATTAGGACTTTAGGAGTGCATATCTCAACAACTGTTGACTTAGATAAAAAAAATTGTTTGAAACCTTGATATCATTTTTTAAGACCTATCGTTTGGTACCTCTCGCGTTAATATACAATAATTTTTTTTTTCGTACTTCAATTACATGTATGGCGACCTATCACAAAAAAATTTTTTTTTTATTTTCACTACGTCGTTGTGTAGCGGTTCATAGATTACACCTACCTTCCAAACTTCATCTATATATTTCCAATGGTTTCCGAGAAAAACTCTAGACAGACAGACGGACCGACCGACATGGCGAAACTATAAGGGTTCCTTTTTTGCCATTTGGCTACGGAACTCTAAAAACTCACGTTGGCACATCCAGAAGGAGGTTAACGAAAAGTCAGGTTATAACTATAGTTTATTCCTACTCTTATGGTACAATCTTCGATAGTTTTACCACCACCCACACCTGCCATTTAACTTTTACACGAGTTATGGACCATATAAGGACACAATTTGACAAGCAAACAGATTTTATTCAAGTTTTATAAATAAAATTGAATTTTAATATTCAGTACCCCATGAATGCCAACAAGATTTTTTTGCATATTTTCAAAATCTTAAACATTTTATTAATTATATATCCGTTTTTTTTTACAATAAGTAATTTTAATGACAAATTATTTGTGTTTGAGTCCTTGAAGCAGTGAATGTAATTTTTTTTTTTTTTCTAATCTTTCATTAAATTTGAAGACTTATTACCTATTATATCTATAACATAATCAATAAAGTGGCGTATCTATGATATAGCAGGCAATTAATAATACAATGCCATTCAAGGTTATGTTATGCTAGACAATGGATGTACATAGAGATACCGAGATGGGACCACAAAAATGTGAGCATAAAATATACGCCACACTAAACATACACCACTTGATGTTTAAACATATTCACTGTGATGCACAATTTATTAAATAAAAATTCAAAATTTCGTGTGTAAATTAATAAAACTTTTAAAATAAATAAAAATAATGACGTACGGACGGTCTATCTAATGTCTGATTCTGTCATTTCGCTTATGTTTTTGATATTTGCGAACTATGACACGCTCCATCTTGATTATTCTATCTAAATCTAGACATAGAGTGCACGTTTGGTAGTTAAGCCTTTTGTTTGATTGTTTGTCTTAGAGGACGATGCGAAATACTGTGACATATTTGTATGTCACACGACATACAAATATGTCAGACGACCGCTTAGCCTAGTGGGCAGCGACCCTGCCTGCGAAGCTGGAGGTCCCGGGTTCAAATCCCAGGTCGGGTCAGTATTTATATGATGAATATTAATACTGGCACCGGGTCTTGGTTGTTATATGTATGTGGTGTCTTCGCTTGGTACCCAAAATACAATCTAATGCTTAGTTTGGGACCTAGACGTTGTTGTGATTGTGTGTGTTATTATTATTATTTGTATGTAAATACACTAGAAATATTTAATATGGGGACCATGTGACACTCATATGACATGTGTATTAAGCCTTAGAATACTTAAAATCGCATGTCACAGTATTACAAAACTCGATAGAAACAACACAACAACGATACCAATAAAAAAATAACTAATACGTTTGTTTGTCTGTTATAGTTTCTATCTAATATAATATAATTTCATCGTATCAAATATCAACTGAACTCCTGAAGGAAAACTGAAATTCCAAATTCTTTAACCCTTTCGGTGTCAACTACGTATTATAGGTATTTTTATTCTGTACTTGTTTATCGTACAGCGTAGGTATGCAATTTCATTATTCTATGCCCACTACTAGTTTTTTCTTAATAACAAATTATTATCACGTGACTATAAGTTGCTTCAAATTGAAACATTTGTCATTAAAAAGATTGTCTTTTTTTAAATTCTTGGTAAATATATTTTCAAGAAAGCGGCCTTTTTGAGATATTTTATATTAAAACTAAACATGTGGCGCCATCTTTATATGTTACTCAGTTGCATTCAAATGTTTTTATTCAATGTGTTGTAACGTTCAAGCAAAGCGTATTTTTCCGAAATAATACATGTTACGTGTTTAACAGCTTATATTTTCTGATAAAAATGAAATACACAGTTTATTCAAGACAACTCTAGTGATAGTCCAACCTGTTGCAAATGGTAATTACTAGTTCAAGTAAATCAAATATCTTTATTTCGAAGTTATGTAACATAATCTTGAAATACACCATATATGGTAGAGCATAGCAACTAATTCGATTTAAGGTTACTTCGCTGCCTACAATGGATGGTTTACCTGTTTATCTACTTCATCGGAATTTCACTGCTTTTTTTTCTTAGTTTATCAAACTCCGTGACAAACAAAACCACAAAATTGAAATTAAAGATATTTTCTCGTAATCTGATATTGATTTTCTTAAGAGGCAGTCTTTTTATACAGTTAGTGGTATACTACATGAATCATGATAATGTAATTATAAATTATTAAATGCCACGAAAATCAATCATACGTATATCAGTAAGCTATACGAGGAGACTAAATGCAGTCAGTTTCACTATTTCACAATTAGAAAAAATAATGAAAATATCTAGAACATCCCACACAGCGCCGCTAGTTCCAAATTAAGCAAATATGTTTGGTAACAACGAATATACATACTTAAATATTATTTTATGACACATATATAGATATTTTTTTACACTCAGACACTAAGCAAGTAGATATGTTCATGCACACAAATATTTGTCCCAGGCGGGAATCGAACCCGATACCCTTGGCTTCGCAGTTAGGGTCTCTAACCACTCGACCGATCGGTCAATCAAAAACAATAAAAAACAATTTGCAAATAAATCCACTGTAACACTTTTTATAATGCGTCATAACATTTGAAATATACAATGTAAGCCATCTTAATAATTTCGACGCAAAAATATGACGCGTTTTGCTTTATTGATTACCTACTTCATATTAATTCTCAGAAAGCAACGAAGAAAAACAATAGGATATTGGTCATAAATAACATATAGGTACAAACGCAATACGACACGCAAAATATTCGGCGGTATATTTGCGGAGGCAAGTTGGCCGGTTTAGGATGAGAATATTAATGAAGGACAGAGTGACAAGGCTGTGCCTTTGTATTCAATGTCGAAAAAACTGGGCGACAGTAAATGTAACACATTCGAGTGAATTAATTATCGATCCGTTTTATAATTTAGTGTATATATACGATCGGGTGGTAACTTATCTAGCGATTTAATCGATTCGATAAAGTAATCGATGTTACGCTTGCTCTTTACAATTCATTAGAAGAACATAAATACTTTATGAGGTAATACACGTAAATAGCACAAAGGTATCAAAACTATAAACTTGAACCCAACTACTATAGATTTATATTATATTTCTACGGACACATCATCGATACAATGTACGATATCTATTTGTTCCGTGTTTGTGTGTAAAATATCTAAATGAATGTATTATAAAGAATATTTAAGTATGTACATTAGTTGTCTGGTACCCATAATACACGCATAATACTTGCTTCTATGGGATTAGATGACGCTATATGGGATGTCCCAGTAGATCGGTTGTCATCATAGCTAAGTAAGAGCAAAATTTTATGCAAACCAAAACAAAGATAGCCTATGAAAAAGACTTAGAACTATGGAGGAATTATGTGCCGATTCGTCACAAAAATAAGAGGATAAGAGAACCGTTTGTAACTATGGTGATGCCGTGTCCATATAATAATATATCAATGGATCCAACCGCTTTGCCTATTCAATGGTGAAAATGAATCTGATATGTTTTGTTTGGTGGTTCTTATACATCGTGTACGGCTAAACGCAGTCCAAACTTATAGAGCGTGTAGAGCTCACCGCACTAAGCAAGTTTCAAGGGAGCGAATGGCGCAAACTAACGCTTACCGAGAAAAACATGTTAAAAGTTTCATTTTTGTAATCACGTACTGCCTTTTTTTAACTTTTTGATTAGTGCGGCAAGTTCTTCACGCTCTATAAATTTGGAATACGTTCATCCGAACACTCTTTTATACTTTTACATTATCTTACAATACAATTTATCATTTTTTATACCACTTTAATAAGACATAACAGACGCGACAGACAGACAGAGTTAGCCATAATTTTTTACCATTTGGCCAAACTACGTTGCTAATTTACTTCTTATATTACCCATTTTGCCATTTTGACATCTCTATATGGGTAATCCTGAGTAATAGTGAGTAATAGAGATCCTTCAGATTTTTCAATTCCATTTTTCCGTTGTAGCTACCGCGTACCGACGCGGCAGTTGTATCAATAAAAGTGCGATTTTATTCGATCCATCGATGGTTTTACATACACACCTAGTCATAACCGCTAATTTGCCTTTCACCGCTCGCAATGCTAGCAACGGTGACGAATTTTTATTATTTTTAAGACTTTCTACTTAATGGCGGTCGTGTGTTCGCGTGCAAGTGCTCGTATGACCGTCAAAATTCTTTTACTGTACGTTTTGGTGTGGTAACATGTTGTGCAACCAGCAGCATTTCGTAAATTATTTGATTGGTTCGAGAATAGGTTCCAAATGAAGGTGACCGTTGCGCCGAATCGATCGATTTTAATTTCGGATCCAAAGATATTTTATAGTTAATAGCGTTTGTCATTAGATCAATTTTAGGTTCATACATATAAAATACGAGGACGTACCATCGCGAATTCACTACCGATGCACCTCAATGGTATGCAAGTGAGCATACCATATATAGCAAGTCTACCGATAAGTACGCTACACAGTTCCATTCAGACATACTTACGCGGCAGCCATTACAGTGCTTCATAGGTTTTTCAGTAGCAGTGAGTCTAGAGTTTTTATAGGTTTTTTTTTGTAGGTTTATATAGTAAATATGAGAAATTATACGTAACAACTATAGACGTAAGCTTCCACTATCATTGCCACAAGTCAGTACTAATTATTGGCAAAATAGTTTTGTCTATAGGGCAAGCAAACAATACACTTATAATTTTAAGATCTACAACAGTAGTGTTTTTACGATGACAAGGCTAATGAGTCACATTTTTTAAATATTAATAATCAGTGATACGACTTATTTGGCAGGTACATTTTTGTATTGAATTGTTTGGGTTTGGATTATATGAGAGTTGATTTAAGTTTTCTTGTTTCTTAGATTGCTTTTTTTATATTCTGATTATTATAGGTGTAAATATGTTATTAGCTGTGTGTGTATTTTTTTTTACTAATGTTATTATGCTATTTTTGTAAACCGATGGTTTACCGAATAAATATTAAAAAATAATAATAACATCAGGGACATCGGACATCCCACACAGCGCCATGTAGTCCCAAACTAAGCAAAGCTTGTGTTATGGGTACTAGACAACTGATATACATACTTATATATTCTTCATAATATGATATATACATATATAGATATTTCATATAGATAATCATTTTGTCAGAGAGATTTAACGAAATTTCGTGAACAAGGAGGCATTAAAATAGATAAAATCATTGTAAATACGTTAATCGTTCGTTATCATACCGATTCGTTTGTCGTTAAAACATCGCATAGCGTAAAAAAATCAATTTCGCTGTTACTACTAAAGAGATTACGATAGTAATAATAATAGTAATACCTGACATCCCACACAGCGCTATCTAGTTCCAAAGTAAGCAAGTATTATGCGTGTATTATGGGGTACTAGATAACTGATATACATGCTTAAATATTCTTTTTATAATATATACTATCAGTATATAGATATTTTTACATCCAGACGGAACAAATAGACATGTTCACGCACACAAATATTCGTCCCGGGCGGGAATCGAATCCACGAACCTTGGCTCTACAGTTAGGGTCTCTAACCAATCGGCCAATCCGCCATTCATTACATCACAGTAACAAAAACGTAATGTTTTTCGTCCATAATTTTCTTAGACCCGTGAAATTGTTTGGGGCGCTGGATGCACTGTTTTTTAATAGTAAATTTAACGGGCAGATTAACAATGGTTCAACGGCGTTTTTGGGGTCAACAAGGTCGCTTTTTGTCGCGTTCGTCTAATAATGACTGTTGGGGCAGCGCAGATGCCAAGTTAAGGCCAAACACTTTCACCTGTTGAGGTTTTCATTATTGAACCATTCATGAAACGGTGTAGGCGTTCTATCATAAAATATACGAAACGGAACTGCAGGGATTTCTGCTATATCTGCCTATCACGTAAAGACATATATTTATTTTTGCCTGCTCCATATCTAACTTTATTTCTAGAGACAATATTAGAACAAAAATACCTAACTGAGTTGTGACTTTCCCGCCAAATTTCTACTGATTCAATTTCTCGTAATTTGTTATACTATGATTTTTTTTAATGGTTTTTTAAGACTGTTTCAGACATCGACCATAAATTGGCAGATTTCAAAATGAGTCATTTATTGCTAATTTCATTTAATATGCGCAAATGCTAGAAAAGGCACTATTTAATAATATAATTTAACATATTGTTAAATATATATAAAAAACCGGCGAAGTGCGAGTTGAACTCGGAAACGAAGGGTTTTGTGCTTGTGTACAACATAAAAAACCGTTTCTTGTATGAGGACCCCTCTTGATTTTTAATTAATTAATTTTTATTATGGCGGACATAGAAGTAGGTACATACTTCATAAAAATTAAATGTAAGCAATGATCTCACAATTACCAATCACCAAAAACCTTAAAAAAAACTTCTTTTGTGTGAGTCCACCTTTTAATTAATATTTTTTTGTTATAGCGACCATATAATAAGACACAGTCCGTGAAAATTTCAAACTACGGTTAATACGATACAGCCCTGTGACAGACAAATGGACGGACGGACAGTAGAACCTTAGTAGTAGGGTTCCCGTCAGTCCCCTTTGGGCACGGAACCCGAAAAAAACTATTTACATATATTTATATTTTTGTAGAACTTAAACTACTTCTTTCTAAAAGCTTCTGAACTTCTGAAAGCTCACTTCTATCAAACCTTGCATAAAATTCTTGTATTTAATCAACGACTATTCGAAAGCATTTTACTGTTACCTCTTATAGGCCTCGGCTGGTCACCTGTCGTAATTAGAAGAACAATTTTAAAAGAGTTTAAATGCCGTTCACCTTGGAACTAACATAAATGTCGCTTGATACCCTATTCTGAGGATTACTGCGTCAATGTTATTGCTCGAATTTGCATAATTTTCCGGAAAATACCATTCAGTCATAAAACTAACAAACTCAAACATTTTTTATATATATAAACGTATTTAAACACAAAAAAACCCGAACAAACAAATCATGAGATATTAGCGGCCGTTTGGCGTTTATAAATTTATTTATATTACTGGTAGTGGTTTTTAAATTTTAAATTTTTATTTTAAAGTGATACTTTTTTGAAACCACCAATAATAATTAGGGGAAAGTAAGTCAATTCAAATTGCATCAAACGACATAATATTATGCTCGTATGGTTGACAGTATTTGTAACACATATCGATTTTAGCTTTTAACTTAACTTTAACTATACCAAATTTCACAACGCTCCGTGCGTGTAGTATGCTTAAAAACAAATACAACATTTTTTCTTAACGTGTTAATATATAGATTAGCACACATCCAGAATACAAGATATCTTCTCTGTGAAATTTTACCAAGGTTGGTTCAGAGGTTTACCTGTAAGAAGGTGACAAACATGCAGACATATTTCCGCAGTAGAAAGTAGCATATGTTTTCCTTTAGGGTTCAAGCTACCTGTTACCAAATTTCATCAAAATTTGTTTTAACAGCTTAGCCGTAAAAAGGAAACAAACAGGAATACAAAGGTACTTCCGCATTTATAATATTAGTAAGAATAATAATAACTTATAGGAGATTCCACATAGCGCCATCTAGTCCCAAAGTAAGCAATTATTATGCTTGTTCTATGGGTACTAGACTACTGATATACATAGTTAAATATCCTCTATAATACATTTATAAATATTTTACACCCAGATAGAGAATACAGACATCTTCATGTACACAAATACTTATTCCGAGCGGGAATTGAACCCACAACCTTTGGTTCTACGGTTAGGGTCTCTAACCACTCGGCCCGTCGGTCATCAATGTGAGGATAATTAAGGATTATTCATCAGGATAATATTTATCTTTGAAAACCTATAAAATATCTAGATGAAACAAATGGTAGATTCTGAGTATAAATACATTTTATGTTCCCCGAACGCTTTTTCAAAATATTTTTTTTCGTTTTGAAGCCTATTTATTTTTCCGCCTCACCAAATTCGTTCTAACAAAATTCCTCTTGAGATTTAATATATGGAATTCTAAATTCATTTTTTTTTTAAATTTTTTCGTTCTGCTGGAAAGAGACTGAGATAAAATTTTAATAGATTATAATTTCTATATTCTTCAACCGCATAAAATTCTATTTATAAATTTTATCTTATAAAGTCTATTTTTGTATTTGTTTTCCTACGTAAAATAAACGAAATATACCTAATTCTTTCTTTTACAAAACGTAGGCAGCAGCGTTATCTCGACAAAAAAATTATTTGAAATGCGACTGCCCTGGCAGTTGACAGTTTGTACGGCTATAAAACACGGCAGATTGTTGAAATTCGTAGTAAAACTTGCTATTTTCTTTGACTACATATTTCTGTAGTACTGTACCATATCTTAGGTCCTAGCCTAGCTGCCCATACGTCGTGAAATATCTACATTGGTATTAAAGGAACAGGTTAAAATTTTCTTATGCAAGCCACTACAAAAATGTGGTTGTAACGGTTCAAACAGGAAAGTACAGATGAAAGTACGCGCATAAACTTTGCGGCGACCTTCGATCGACCTGCTTGACACTGCTTAGCGAGATTAAATTAAATGGATATTGAATACCGTCAAAATTTGAATGTAAAGAACTAGACATCCAAACACATCCAAAAATGAAATAAGTTTACATTCAAATAACCACACATAAATTTATATAAAAAACAGACATACAGACAGACGTTATGAATTCAAAAACACGATAAATAAAATAATTATCGACAGAAAAAAATTGCAGAACCAACTCCATAAAAATTCAATTTCCTGTTTTTGCTAATTGGTGTGTTGAATAACGTATTTATTTTTAATTTAGAAAAATCACACTCTGAAAACGGTTTTCTAAATAAAGTATTAAAATTGTAAGTATAAGCAATAAGCAAAAGCTTTGGCCATTACGCATGTGTGTGGGGAAGCGAGGGCAAAATTGCATATTTTCTAGGTCCATAGAACTGGAAATAAATTAAGCGACACGTCATTTTACCGAGAATGGTCCATGCCAAATTGAATTTATTTACAAAATCTCCATAAAATACACAAGTAACGAGGCACTTTCTTAAACAGCTAGCGCCAAACTTTTTGTCCGCTCTAAAGTTGAAGTGGGTGCGCTTTCGCTTGCAACACTCTGATACCCACTATGCATTTTCCCTATTGCAGTGCTACTCGCTTCGACTTCAAGCAAACACGAAATTTGGCACAAGCTGTACACGTCAAAAAAATACTACTGACAAAACTTCGCTGTAACCCGTGACTACAAGATTTAAAAGTTTACTTTAAAAGTTTAAAACTCCCATAATAGAACACTCTCTAATAGAATACCTTCTGTGCCTGTCTGCCTGTTATTATTATTATTATAATAGTTTTAAACATACTAATATTTTAATTTATTGAAATTTAATTAGATGAGTATTAACTACTATTCCAATCGATAAATAAATTACTTAGGTCACTATATAAGTTTTGAGATATATGAAATTAAAAAATTAAACGCATCTACATCCTAAGTTTTCAAACAGCAAAACTATTGAAACATTCATCAAATACTTAAATAAAATATAATATACATTATAAGAATAATAATAATAACACACACAATGACAACCACGCCTAGGTCCCAAACTATATATAGAATATATTGATCACTTTTCGTGTGTCTCAATATTTATATAATGACCCACGTCCAACGTTAATAAGGTCGTTAAAATTAGTTAACGGACCCGTTAGTGTGCGGAATGTCTTTTATAACGGAGCTCATCTTGCGTCTACATAACAACTCCCCACTCCCTAACGCGTGAATGGTTCAGCCACAGAATGAATTAATCTACATTAAGTAAAGATTACAGACTATTCATATTCGTTATAGCTAGAGACTTGTGACGCCTTGTTTTAACCGACGAAAAAAGGAGATACGACTTCGTTTTATTAGTAAAGGTATGCCTCTAAGTTGGTTGCATTTTTTGAAAATCCTCTCATTCCTAATAGAAAAACAGGAGGACTTTTTACAGTGTAGGCAGATTTGGATAATTTAATTTTTTTTTTGTTTCCCCTCACTTTTTCGATTCCCAGGCGCCATGTTGAAATAAGATATAGGTACTTACCTTGTCACTCCGACAATAAAGACAAATCTAACGACCCCTCATATGTTCGTATCCACTAAGCAGTTTAAGCTACAGGGCGTGCCAAAGAAATATCTAAGATACATTACCCTCCCCAGTTGGGTAAAAACCACTATTTATATAACAGTACAAGACAGGAGTCCGACTTCCAATTGACCGGGTTTTAAATTTTTTTTTCTTTACGGGTGACACGGCAGAAGTATGGTCTTATTTGTTAACCGTTGAGTCAGTAAGTTCGTATTTTCTTCCATTCATGATTAATAATAATATAGATAAGAATACTTGAAACATCCCACACAGCGCCATCTAGTCCCTAATTAACTAAATATCATGCTTATATTATGGGTTAATAGATAACTGATATACATACTCAAATATTCTTTATAATATATACATATTTATAGTATAGATACTTTTACACCCAGATACGGAACAAATAGACATGGTCCCGGGCGGGATTCGAACCCGCGAATTTTGGTTCTACAGTTGGAATCACTAAGCACTCGGCCAATCGGTCAGCCAATCATGTCAACCTTGATTCAAGCAAATATTCAATTTTTACATATTCTGATAATATTAGGCAATCTTAACACGTGTGAACTGATAATAGCACGAATTGACTAGAAGCCCTCTTCTGCGTTTACCGTCTAACCCACAGAGTCTAACCACTCATACTTTAGCTAGCTAGTGCAAGATGGCGAGTTTCAGTTCGAGTTTCAGTCCGCAAAGTCTCCGCGTGCCGATCTTCACCCCCGCGGAATTTTCGCGCGCCGATATACACCCTCGCGAAATTGCATTTGACAGTTTCCTCACTACGAAGTGACATTTCTGACTATTAAAACCAAACGCTGTTCTATTTTGATTACATTCATTTGTGAAATTGAAATTTTTCAATAAATTATTATCTAATTTTATTCTTTAACATAAAAACAAAACGTAACTCGCAGAAGAACTCATAAAAAAATTAACACTAACATAAAAAATTTCAAACTTACCCGTTTACAATTATTTACGACATTTCTCCAGGGAAAGGTTGCCGTAAACCGTTCGAGTATGTTCGTTTTCGAGATAAGTTAACTCGGATCGAGTTAATCGCAAAGGAATGCGGCCGGGGAGAAGCGGGAGGGGGAAAAGACGTGTCGATATAATCGATACAACTAGGAATCGATTCTCGTACCACTGATTTAGTAGTCATTTGAAAAGCTAGTACTCATTATAGAGCAATTTCGCGAGTAAAGCAATTAATGTATCGGTGCCAAGTGACTCGTTGATGGTGGGTTTCGTTTAAATAATGATGTCCACACTCAGTGAATGGCCTAGAATATGGGCAGACTAGAAACATAACGGTTATGTACTTAAATAGTGATTAAAGGAGAAAGACTTATAGAAGATAATTATTTCGCGGTATATTCACTGCCTTTAAATTCAATAATTGACAATCTTGGATAATACCCATTCAATATTGTCACATATTTTATAGGACTTATAGGCCGTGATCGTTGGGTGGTGGCGAGCTCGCTTTTTGTTTAGAAGGTCGTGGTTCAAATCCCAGGGCATGTACTAATGGCTTTTTTCTGATTAAAGAACATACTATCATTGACTATCACTGACTCCGTGCCTCAGAGAGTGCGTTAAGCCGTCAATCCCGGTTTCCATGAAGAGATGACAGTCGTTAAAATCCACCTCAAAAAAATAGTAGCCGTTGAATTTCTAATTTTTATGCAGGTAAGATATACACAAAACAATTTGACCGACCGATTGGCCGAGTGGTTAGAAATCCTAACTGCGTAGCCATAAGGGACGCGAGCTCGATTCCCGTCCGGGATAAATATTTGTGTGCATGAACATGTCTATTTGTTCCATGTCGGTGTGAAATAGCTTCTTCACTTCTTCACTTCATCAGCCCATTTTTACCCCACTGCAGGGGCTTAGGCCTCCCCCAGGATGAGGAGGGGGGACTTGGGGGGAGAGAGTGAAATATTTATGTGTGTGTATATTATAAAGAATATTTAACTTTATAATACAACATTTGCTTAGTTTGGGACTAGATGGCGCTGTGTGGGATGTCCAAGGTATTATTATTACTTGTAAACTAATATTTGTATAAATTAAGCTAATGGATTTTTACAATCGGAATGAAAATCGCAATATATGTCTTGTGTACGGTACCTGACAACGGCCGCTCCAACATTTCAACCTTGAGGTGGACAAATTCATGTTTACCCAAAAACTCGTTTCTGTTTGCTGATTGCGTCTGCGCGCGGTGTTTGCACACCGTTTGCGCATTTCCACTACTATTTGAACCTTTTTAAAACTCGAAGACATTATCATACAGATCCTCATTATAATATTATGATCCTTGTTAATAAACATCCTCATTATATTATAGACTTGATGAACATATGATAGCTTATAATATTCCCAAATTTCTATTATGTATTCGAAGGACAATCTCAGGAAATCCGTAAATGGAGGCGAAATGTACTTAAACCATAGAACAAATAAATTTGACAGCAGCGTTTGGTTTTAATAGTCATAAATATCACTTCACAGTATCGAAAATGTTAAACACAATTTCGCCGGTGCGAAGACCGGAGCGCGGGGACCTCGGGGACTGAAACTCACCGTCTTGCACCAGCTAGCTAGAGTATGAGTCGTTAGACAGGAAACGCAGAAGAGGGCATCTAGTCAATTCGTACTTTTATGACTTAAGCCCAATCATAAACCCAGTTAAATGAAAATAACCAAAAGAATGAACAAAGCCCAATCAGAAAAAAACATTTAGGTCTATACATTTGTCGTCATTTGTTTTACTATCCATACAAAGAATTGGTTTTATCCCATTCGTCACCACAGGCAACGTATGGGAATTTTTTTCTCATTTGTCGCCAGTGAGAACGAAGCCAGTGGTGACGACTCAGAATAAGTGATTTTATAGGCTGTTTAGTTTGATGGTGTAATAAAGAAAGGCAATGTGTCACAGTGTTACCTATAAAAGATTTTAAAAGCCGTTTACAAGAAAATTCTCGGTAAACAAGTGAATAATGGAATTCCTATGAAATTAGAAATGTTTTTCTTGGGTATAATTCGATTTTCGCCATGGAAGATCCTTAATTGGGCGAAAATATAGCTGGAAATCGCTTAAGGTCATGCAGGTCTCATCAAAGTGCACGTTCTTGAATTGGTTTGGAGCAAAATTTTAAATTTGCTCTGACAGTTATTAAAATTGAAAGAAATAAGGTTCCAGAACAACTACTATTTTTACAAAGCCAGATATTTATAGAAATTCATGTGATATTGAACTTGTCCCTGTGACGTTATCTGGACAGTTCAGTCTATTCCGCTGCTTTCCACAGTAAAAAACAAAAACAAAAAAGCAACATTCGTCACTATGTATGTCAAATGAAATTTTAAACCAATTTGTTGTATTTTTATTTTTATTTTGATTGGGTGTTATAACAGCTTCTTGATTTATTTTAATAATATTACAGTCTGCTGCATTATTTTGTTATTTCTATGAAAATACTCATTATGCATTCTCGAACTAAATTATTTTTATGACCTCGACACATACCAATCAAGCAGTGGTCTAAATTCGAAAAACAAAAAAAAAATAGTATCTCTCGACCCAAACACCTACATAATATTGAACGACATTGAAATTATCGATAGTGAGGTAATATTACATACTTTTAATCGATATGACACAAATATTTCTACACACAAGCATGAATGCTCTTGATGCATTTATTAAAATGAACACAAGAAAAAACCTTAGATAGCAGAACCACTGAGATGGAGCGTCTCGTACTTCGAAACGACTGAAAACCCGAGCAAAATGGCATATTCAGAAACTAGATAGACCATGTCATTATCATTGTTGGTTTTAAACATTTGGTTAAATCACATATATAGGTAAATTTTAATTTCTGAATATTTGTTTGATTTCCCAGTACGAATTTTACATGTGCATCACATCCAATTTTATTTCACAGCGAATATGTTAATACATCAACTGGCGTGTATTTAGTTGGTGGCGTATATTTCTTTGCTCATGTTTTTGTATTCACAACGTCATATCTCCATGTATATCCATGGAAAAAACTAAATCGTCATAACGTCCTTTCATAACCTGTTAACCTACTTTCATTTATTAACATGTTAATAAACGAACAAATACGATTTGTTTTTTTTTTTACGAAATCGAATTGTTTTGCAGCTCGCAACGTTTTTTACGACACACGTTTCAAGTAAGTTGGGCAAGTGCTAAGATCAGCATTACGTGCAGTTTGTATGTACGAGAGCAATTAGTGTTGTACAAAGATCTGATGAAATATCGATTTCGGTAACTGAATTACTTGCAATGAGGTTTAATTGTCGATATTCGATTAAAGATGTACTGAAGACACAGAAGCGCATAAAAAGTTGAATCGATAAATAGAGTAACTGCGTCGATAGACTCAGTGGTGGATTCACCAGTAGGCTGAGTAGGCTGGAGCCTAGGGCGGCAGACTTTAGGGACGGCTTTTAGGTCCAATCTTTTTTTAAGTCTTACAGAAATTAAAACATTCATATTTATATAAATACCTAACTGTCATTAATTCTACACAAACAATTCTACATGTAATAATTAAAATCAGTGCGGTATTTTCCTCTCTAATCTAATAGGACATTTTAAACATTCATAACTTTGTTAATATTGATTTTCTTAAAATTCTCTCATTGTTATGATACATTTAGAAAACTCTTGCATATAAAATAATTTAACAAAAATTGTCAACTAGTCTATTGTAGGGTCGGCAACATTTGAATAGCCTACTGCATAGATCTAATATTACTAACGTATAGAAACGACACCGCGAACCAAAACTTTGCGCCAAACGTTGTTGCCGACCGGCAACAACTCATTCAGTCGCTCGCCTATGCTCATCACGACCGCGTACCAAAAACGTGATTAAACAACAATTCAAAAATGCCGTCGTGGGTGTTGAAAACGTGTAAACATCAATCAACTGCGAAGAAAAAATATCGTGGCCTAAATTATCACCGATAATTAATCAAAACATAACTAAAACCATTCAAAACTAATTTTTGTACCAATATTATTTTCTACCGTTGCCGCCATACTGCCGTCGTCATACTTGTTTTAACTACAAGTAATGTCACGACAAGTATAATACCTACGAAAGACTTGTATAATACTTGCAATTCTGTGTATTTTAGTGGAAGTAAACCAAGCATGAAATGTATAAGACATGTATATAATACAGTGTATTGTACTTGGCAGAAAAATCGATGTGGTAGAAAAAAGGTGATAGTGCCGCGCGCACAGCTTTTGTTCGTGCTGGCTCTTCTATCCACCACTGTCGATATTCAATTCAATTCAATTCAATTTTATTGTATTGTATCAACAATATAGAAACTCATGATAACATTTCAATCAGAAATTCTTATTCAAATCTTTGTAAACGCTTAGTTTGAGCGTACATTCAGACGATATTTGCCGAAGGATTATTAGACGAGTTGTTATAATGAATTTGTTTATAATTTAAAAAAAAAATATAGACGAAAGCAAGTTTTTTTTACATATATACAAAATCTTAGCTGAAAAACCATCTGATGTCGACTACAAGTCAGTACAACATAGAGTGAACACCAATATTTAATCCATAGGAATTCGGTTTCTATGTTCGCTCATAGTCTTATGCCCTTAATTTTATAACTAACGAGGCTTCTACGGGGCACATAACTAATACGGCTATACCCTAGATAGCATACCCATATTTCCATTTAAGGTCCCACGCTTACCTTCATAATTATTGTCTTCATCGTCGTTCTGTGCGGCGATATGCTTGCAGAGGTCCTCATATTCTGCCCAGTAGGCCGCTAGTGCAGCAGGGTCTGGAGCTCTTGACATCCCAACGCCGCCGACTCGCGATATGCGGACTTCCGGTGACTCCTGCAAAAAAAGAAAAAAGGTTTAATATTTTTGATACAGCTGATTGGGTTTAGAGTTTCGTTATGTTATTTAGTAATGTTCATAGAAAAAGTACATGACTGTATACGGTTAAAAGAAAAATCCATTTATTTTCAAGTAGGACACTTTGCTGTCAATTTTAAACGTCGTACACGTCGTTCGTACGCGACCACTCTAAAAGCGGTCCCACACATGTGGACAAACATTTAACCTTAAAATCTGTAAATGAAATTGTACTTCCTACACATTGTTCCTACACTACTTGGCAATGCCACTTTGAAGAGCGCAAGAAAACCGACACGCTATCACGGATAACAAAATGTTTGCCTCATAAGGCATCACCGAATACGAATGGCCTCTTTCACTTGCGTGAATGGTCAATGCTTGGCATGTTTGCCACATGTTTGGGACCGGAGTAAGAGAACACTGCAACAAACTTAAAGTGGATTTTTTTTAAAGTGACGGCGATACAAACCACTGTCTTATAAACTAAGTGTATTAAGAGCATTCAATCCGAAACATTTTTTTCGATTTATATGTTCTTTTACACCTTTGAGACACAAGTTGTCGTTTTACGTAAATTTATTCTTGTATTTATTTATTAACATGTCTATTATATTGCTTGGAAGTTTATTACTAAGGTTTATTTTAAGACCTTAATAATTATCGTTGCGGAAAAGAAAGAGATAGCATTCCATCAAAATGGCGAGCGCGAGACTATCGTCTAAAGTTCATAGTTTCTAACATACATTTCTAACATTAAACATACACCGCAGTGACACTACCTCGGTGTATTATCAGACATTACTTTTGTATGGTGTGTTGGAAAATATACTGGAATACGCAACTCTGCGTACCAGCCAGGTACATATACTTTCAATAAACGCCATGTCGTCGTAACACGTTTCATGTCTGGTAGGACTAATCCACGACTAATCTATATGTATTTATGGTATTACGTAAATTAGAGCCATGAAAATTGGCGCGAATACGATTTTCACACAAATGTCGTATTTAAGCCATTCTCGTATTATCTTGGAATGTGATGGAAATTATAAAATCGATTTCTAAACCGATATTAGTGATGTAAAATAGCATCACCAATGAATTAATGTATTTTTTTTAAATTGCATGGTCACTGATTGATAATAAGTTGCAACCCTTGCGGCAATCTGAATTTGCATTGATAGATACTAATAAACTTTTAATAATCAATAGTGGATATTTGAAGTACCTATATACAAAAATAAATACGATAACTGAATTTCGCATATTTTTGTGTTTAATAATAATAATACCTGGGACATCGTATACCTGAGACATCGCCATCTAATCCAAAGTTAAGAACTTGTATTATGGGTACTAGACAACTGATATAGTTACTTAAACATGTCTTTTTAATAATATATGCATATACAGGTATTTTACAAACGAACAGACACCTTCATGCAGACAAATTTTAACATTTGTCCTGGGCGGGAATCGAACCCGCGGCCTTTCGTTCTGCAGTTAGGTTATTTAACCACTCGGTCAATCAGTTAGTGGTAATAAAATTACATTTTATTCAAAACTGACACAAGTACGGGACGACGACATTCAAAAAAGATATTTACGATGAAACGAACGAAATGTACGAAAAGCTTGCGAAATGTGTTCATTATATTGAAGACAATGGCGTTCTCATTGCGTTAGATTTATGATGGCAATGGTAGCAGAACTCGATACAAACACGATTATCTCTATAATCGAGTCGTGAACATAGTAATCGACTGTTTATGTAAGCAACAATAACTAGTAATTGAATACAGCACTAGTTTCTTTAACCTCAATATTATTTCATTCGCATATATTTCAAAATGTTTTCTATGATTGCTGAATCAGTATTTTTAATGCAATACATATATATAACGATTTCGAATAATTTAGAATATTAAAACCATAAATTTTAATTAAATAGAGCGATATCCATTACGAAATTTTAAATTTTAGTCAGTAATTTTTTTAATAGTGTTTATATCCATTGAGAAATACTGTAGCCATTGTTAACAATTCAATCTATACAGATTGTTTATAAAACAATGATTGACGCCATTTTTATTATTTAATATCACGATATCTAATTAAGATTTTTCTCAGTTTGATTTCTGTCAAATAATACCCAACGACATAAAGCTTCATGTAACTTTGAGTAAATATTATATATTCAGGTATCATCAGGCTTTCAAACCTGCAGCTCATAGACCGAAGATCATAGAGTGGTTAAAAACTTTAACTGCAGAATCAATGGTCGCGGGTTTGATTCCCGTCTGGGACAAATATTTGCGTGCATGAATATGTCTATTTGTTCAGTGTCTGGGTGTACAATTTAATATCTATATTTTTATCTTTAATAATATAACTAAGTGTGTATATGTCGTGATAGCCAAGTGATAGCTAACCCACTTCTTGTTTAGAAGGCCGTGGTTCAAATTCCAGGGCATGTACCACAATGAGTTTTTTCTAACTTATGTACATACCTATCACCGAATGTGCTTCAAAGAGCACGTTAAACCGTCGGTTCGGATTGCCATCAAAGTCGTTAAAATCCACCAACCTGCACTTAATCCACCACACTGGAGCAGCGTGGTCGATTACCCCCAAGCCCTAGGGAGCCTAAGCCGCTACAGTGGGGCATTAATGGGCTGATGGTATGGTATGGTGTGATAAATATGTATATCGGTTGTCTACCCATACCCATACTAAAGGTTTTGCCTATATAGTTTGGGACTAAATGACTGTGTGTTGTCCCAGTTAATATTAATATTAAACCCAGTGTCCTGTATGAAAGGCGTGTTCACTGGGCGTGGTGCTTAAGCACTCGGGGACCACAGCACTTACCACCGAACTTTGTATGTTGCAGATTAGAAGGCGCACGCTTGCTAGAATCGACAAGTCAAAGTCGACACATGTCAACTTTGATGCGCCCGATGGCGGCGGTGAGGCCGACTGCGGCCTGCTAGTAGAACGCAAATGTGCAAGTATGCATCTATTTCGAAATAAAGAGTATTTAGTTAGCAGAGAACATCTGCTTTTGAAGTACCACCCTCATTGTTTTCATAATATAGGAAGTATATAAAGAATGATTCATTCTCATATGTTACTATGGTAACAGGAAATGTGTTTAACAAAGCTAAATTAATCGTATTGTTGTCTGTATTTATTTAAGCTACGTATAGTGAACATAACTCACGTTCGAGTCACATGAGGTCACAGCGTAGAAATATATCTAAAATTAGATTTATGTCACATCTGTGTGTAAAGAATTCTAATGTGATTTAACAGTTAGTATGTTAAGATTATCGAATCTGTTTAACCAAATTACTTTATTGCAAAAATATTATTTATTCATTCGAACTTTGCGTAAGTCGCGGACATATTCGATATGGTTTTAACTCAATAGCTCATTGAGTATGAATATTTTTCATTCATACTATAATGATGTGGAAACAAGTGGCAAGTTTTATATATTTACTTATTTAGTTTTTTTTTTTTAATATAGTAAGTAATGCTTTTATATAGCATATCAGACATGCTATTATTCTTAGTTTTTGTTTTTCATTTTCTTGCCATTATTTTTAGCCGACTGCGTAGGTAGTTTTTCCAACGGTAGTTTTTGGAGTATATGTATGTCCATGTCGTTACATTTGTCTTAATGAGCTCGGACCAAATTTTTTTAACACATAATTCATTTATATTTTTAAATATAGGCTAATTTATACCTTCTCTTAAAATTAAAAAAAAGTTTTTAATTTCCTTAATTATTTTTTTTCCAATAATCGATTAATGAAAAATCCCTGTGCCGTCAACTGGACAGATGCTTACTAATTGCATTATCTTAGATTAAATAAAACCCTAATATTTTTATTGATTCATAATAATTAAATTTTTATTCGACATAGTAACCTTACCTCAATATTTTTTTATTTTAGCTTTGATTTTTTACTTTGGAAAGCAGTGCAATAAGCTCGACCGTCCAGATGACGTCACAAGGACAATTTCAAAGTCAGGTGAAGACCGGCTCGTGATTTTAATGTGATATCCAACAAAAATATTATACGGTGCATTCTACATCGCCGAAAGAAAATTCTAGAGATAATAGAGTTTTTTTTTCAGTTAATTATTATTTATTAATTTTTTATGCAGTCGCGTTTTTAATTTTTTTATATTACTTTTACTATTACTTTCATTATTTTTAATAACACTGAGATAAAGAGGATTACATTACATCTTTCCCGCAGCCACTATTTTATCAAATACTATACTTATATGAGGACGAAGAAGCAAGTAACCAAGCGATTTCTAACATAATAAAATAACTTCGTTCATGCTTGAATGAAATATCCGGTCATCGAAAACGTCGAGCCCTTGAAAAATAATTTGTACACGATCACAGTTCGGTTACCGGCCGAGAGCCGTCCGACTAGTTTTTGATTAACAAAAAATAATGTTGAGCTGCGTTGAGTGAACGGACGGCTAACTTGTTTGATGCGGGCGGACTTTTGTGGGTGAATCACTTACTTGCCTATGAACTCACTAGACTAGCGGCCGCCCGTGTTTCGCTTGCGTGTGCTACGTGTTCTGCGGAGCCAAGGGTCGCGGCTTCAATTCCCGCCCGGAACAAATATTTGCGTGCATGAACATGTCTATCTGTTCCGTGTCTGGGTGTACAAGTGTCTATATATGTATGTAGGTATTTTAAAAAAAGAAATATTTAAGTATTTATATTACTCATCTAGTAACCCATAACACAAGCATAATACTTGCTTACTTTGGGACTAGATGGCGCTGTGTGTGATGTGAGGATGTGATAGGAAATTTTGTAGTAACATCCTAGTTGATTTATCATCCGGCAGCAACAATACAAATCATAATTTACGAGATGAGAATATTAGTTATAAAAAATTAATTTTGTGTAAAATTGCGTTATTACAAGAAATATAATTAACTACATAGATAAGCTTCCAGTTTTTTATTCAAATGCTAATGATAGAGAATTATTCCAAATCGGAATTTAAAACAAACGAACGAAAACCACACGGAAATAAATATTGTACGACAACACTTCCAGAACGTTTAGTAACAGGAAAAGTTCTGTTTTATACTATAATTTTGTAACTTTGACATGAAAATAATTTTAAAACAACGATTTAATTTGTAATGAATCCAAAAAAAAATTTGTAAACATGATTTTTTTATAAGTATTCCATATGAGTTACCAGAATATTGTTAGATTTACTATAAAATTCAGTTAAGAATACTTCTAAACTCGTAATTGGAACAATAATTTCGCTACAGTAATTTTATTGTATGCATGACTATCTGTTTGACGATCACAAATAAAACTAGAGATTCTAGTCCCAGTTACTATATTTTTTTCCGTGCAAGAACGTCACAGGATAAAAGAAAACAGATGTAAAATATAGAAGGCGCACGCTTGCTAAACTCAGCGACTCGAAGCCGAAATTTATCGGTATCTACCTTTCATTCAATAGTATGTAACTAGTAACGACGGGTAATACATAAAGACCTAGAAATAACACAATATCTAGGTAAGCAAACGCGTGGGTCATACGCGCGTCCCGCTCGTCCCATTTCCTCATACTATGGCTCAAACGTGATAACTATGCTTCTCGAACTAAACGGTCAGCATTACTCCTCTATTGAACTAATTTAAAGCTCGGTGATCGTAAGGATGTTACGTTTATTCACGTTCGCGGAGCTGCAGTTACAAGATAACATTAATATTTACTTTCCGGATAATATGCAATTGACCATTCCCAAGTTATTGAACTAAAGTCCGTTATTTTATGTTTCGAATGAATAGGCCATGTTAAGAAACTGATTTGATTATTATTTTTTTGGTTTCGATCGGGATTTTTGTAGTTAGATCCGTTTTGAAAATTCTTATAACGTGACGTGACAGAGTGGAAATTTAAAGTCAGCCATTGCCGATCTAAAACAAAAAAAAATCAAATAAGTTTCTAAAAATTGCTTATTCCTTCGAAAAATAAAATAACAGACTTTTGTTGAAAAATTTGGGAATGGTTAATTACATAACAAGGGCAATTTATCGAAAGCCACATGATCCAATTTACGTCATCAGCAACGTTACCAGCTAAGTGGTCGCTATCAAACCATTAACTATGAAAATGGATAGTAAATGACCGAAAGCATTTTATCTCCGTTAATACACCACCGCCTATAACTGATACACCAAATAGGAATAAAAAATACGAGTAGGTAATATGGTAGAGAGAGAAAGGTCAAAGACGTTTTTCTTTGACATCGAAAGATACTTTATAGCTTATAACATACCATCAGCCCATTAATCCCCCGCTGCAGGGGCTTAGGCCTCCCCTCTGGATGAGAGGGCTTGGAGCTTAATTCACCACGCAGCTCCAATGCGTGTTGGTGGAGTTTAATTTTTAACCGGGACCGACAGTTTATCGTGCTCTCCGAGGCGGATCACCGATGTTATGTGTATAGCTTAGACTAGTTTCAAAATTAATAGACACATCCTACTACACACAGATCTTAATATCAAATTGTATTTGATAACGTTGTGAAAACAAATAAACTACTTAAGAAGGGGATACACGCGTGAACGTCTATACAAACTCTTAAATGATTATAACGTTAGTACGCATCTTAATCTTTATGTTTTGAATTATAGTGTCATTTGAATTACAACTAGGTTTCATAGAGCAAAAACTTTTATAAACATCTTAGTTATAGAAATTTCGAATATTTCTATAAATATTACGAAAGTTAACCTAACTAAACAAAAAGCTTCAAAAAAAGGATAGTTAAAAAAAAAATTAAACTTTACACTGGTTTTTCTCAGTAATCACTAGTTTGCGCCATCTGCTCACTTGAATCTTTTGGTTTAGTTTGGTAAGCTCTACATGCTTTATAAGTTAGGACCACGTTCAGCCGAACACGGTGTATAATGTATAAGCACCGACAACTACTACAACTACAAAAAACCACTCACATAGCAAAATCAGATTGATTTGGTAGACAGAGGGTCTGCGACTAGATGCCCATGTGTGAGACGTCCCAGATTTTATTAGATAATATTATTTTTATTAATGATACAAATGTTATTTTAATTTCCTAGGTTTTTTACTTTACTTTTTATTATACGTCGATGCCACTTCGATATTTTTTAGGATTTTCATTTCAAGATCTTTCGATCAAACTAACGGCAATAAACTCAATCCAATACATTGACAGAGATTCTATAATAATGAAATATCTTAAGGCTGACAGGTGTTGACAAGAATATATAATGACCACCAGACGCAAGGTCGTGTTTATCGTATTGTATTTGCTAATGGCGCGGCACGAAACGGCGTGGCGGCGTCACAAGATAATGCTCAAGACACGCCTACGAGCGTATAACTGGAGTCACTAGTGTCACTTCTTTTCGAATTATAAAAGAAAACTTGTTTTTAACAATGTATGCGCATACAATTAGAAAATTATCGATGTTCCGGTTTAGATGCTGTTTTCCAATACAGCGATTGATTTTTAAGTGAACTTAGTGAGATTTTTTCGAATATATATTTGATATTTGCTAATGGCGGCGGCGCGGTGTGAAACGGCGCGCGGCGTCACGAGCAAACAATCAAATGCATAATTATAGAAGGTATATTTACTAATGTTATAATAAGAAAATTTATTTTTAATTCTAATTTATAGATTTCTTCTCATAATGTATATTATCTACTTAGGCCATACAATATTTCAAAGCCACATGAATTTAAAATTATAAAACTAAAAAAATACAATTTTCCTATAAAATTTGAATATTTTTGATTCCAGGGTACTCTAAGACCCTTTAAGGGGTAGGGTCGTAAAAGGGTTGTTGGTTATTGGCATAGGGTTTTGTTCTTAAAATAAATTAATGTAATGGCTGTATGCTATCTGAATTTTTTTTTTTTTTAATAGTATAATACTTCATAAAAACTACAGGCATATATGTCAAAATAAACTGGGTTTATATTGTACGATAATTTCATATTTTACTAATTCATATCAATTTATGGAACTCTAGGTCTATTAGTAGCTAGTATTAAGAAAATTTTTTGTGTAACACTGTTTGTTTTCCAGTATAAATATATAAATAAATATTTCCGCGACCACGTATGACAAGAATGCAAGCATAGACGCAAATACATCATTGATGTCATCGTTGATTGTGAATTTTTTAATGATTCACTAACCGTACAGTTAGGAATAAAAGCTAATAAATATATAAATGAAAATAAATATTCATTTATTTGTAGCATTGTTTTACAATTAGTATACTGCAGCTGGAACCTCCTATCGACTGTTAAAATTAGACTTGTATCAGGAGCCTCCGCTTCTCATAGCAAGAACTTACATTATGTGAAAATAAACAATCGAAATAAATATTGAAAGTACACAAAATATTGTAAGAAATAAACCAAAATCAAATAACTCCAACTTAAAAAAAACATTAAAATTTTGGACCAATATTAAAATTGAAATTTAATACATGTAAACATATATTGTTTGAAACTTAATGATTTGTATTTTTTACTATCCGTATTGATTACCGTTAATTAAATTAGATAAGTACCTACTTAACATGAAAACGAAGCGAAAAATAAGAAAATTGAGATAATTATTGTAGACACTTTTCACTGCATATGTTATGTAAAATACAACTGTCGTTGTCTCAGAATAACGTCGTTGTATTTTTTATGGTTGTTCTTACTAGAACCTACCTTTTGAGCCGATAATAAAAACAGTAACGTAACTTCACCAACAAAGTACTTGCGAATGTACTAAGAAAAGAATTACTTTGCAATTATGTATTATTTTGAATTATGAGACTAAAGCCAAAGCCTTGCACACACAAACACATTTATAATTTCACAGCGATAAAGTGTAACCAAATCGATTTAACGATAAGTTTATGATACAATTAACTTATTAAGATGGTAAAATTAACATAAAGTATAGTTTTTTTACTTCTGGTCAAACAAATTTTGTTTGGGAATCAGAGGTATATCGGTTAACCTTTTTACAATAGAGTTTATTTGAATTATAATGAATTATCGGATACACGATAAATATTTATTGTGAAACTATTCGACTTAAATAATAATGAAGCATATTTTATTGTGTGAAAAGACTCCATCAGAAATTACATTTCAAGAGTTGTAACAAGCGAAGGCTTTTTGCATACACACGATTACAAATGAGAAAACAAAATCGACGTGTTAAGTTTCTGAGAATAAACGTCCAGTCACGAGGCGAGAGGGTCGAATACCTCACGAGGTTGCGGCTAAAGGAACTCTTATGACGTCACCATCAGTTATATGAATTCAAACATAACTGCATATATGGTAATAACGTCGGGGTAACAATGTGTGACGTCAGGCCATTTAAAACAATGTGAAATATCGTTTTGCAAGAAAAAGACAGAGATAACATTTTAAAAGTTTATAATTTCCATAATCTTCAATCGAATATAATTTTGTTTATAAATTTTGTTACCGTTTAAAGTCAATTTTTATATTTCTTTGATGAATATATTTAACAGTGGTCAAGTACCGTATTATAAATGAGGAAATGTTATTGTTTGTCCTTTCTTCATGTTGTAACGAAGCAACGAAACGATGTGATTTTATATCCGACTGCGCAACGCAAAGGAGGGTAATGTATTCATCAGTCTATATGTGTCGGAGAGCGGTCAAGATGGTCACTTTGATTAGACATTTAACTTGAACAATTATTCGAAGTTTTGAATCTATCACATTAATATGAACTCTAGGCCCTACTACACTTTAAGTTCTCTCTCTGCCCTCTGGCCTTGGGTCTCGTATATTTATCCACTTGCTATCTACATACGTACGCCTGTGACCGATTCCGCTCGAATACAATACCTTACAGGATTTTTCTGTTTTTTCCTTTGAGACGAAACGCGTGGGCCGCTTTTAATAATTCTTTACGACAGTCAATTTGCCATAATTGATTGACGATTGACGACCGCTTAACCTAGTGGGTAGCAACCCTGCCTGCGAAGCTAGAGGTCCCGGGTTCGAATCCTAGGCTGGGTCAGTATTTATATGATGAATATCGATACTGGTACCGGGTCTTGGTTGTTATATGTATGTGTTGTCTTCGCTTGGTACCCAAAACACAAGCTAATGCTTAGTTTGGGGCCCAGACGTTGTTGTGATGTGTACGTTATTATTATTATAATCTTGTGAGTGTCAATAAAGATATGACAGTAATCAAAAGTCGATATGGCGACAACCAGATGCTATATTGTGACAAAGAAAAAATTGAAGCCAATGAACTATGTCAAGTGGAGTATCATTGAAAAGATCTTCAACAATCATCTTAAAGTTTCTCAAATATTTTTTTAAAATACCATTTAGGGTCTAGATATACTAATTTAAAATTGGTTGGCGACCGTTCTCAGGAAAATAGTTAAAGAGACGGTGAATACAACTCGCGCCAAACTTTTTTTACACTCTGAAGTCAGAGCAAAAAAAAAATGGAGTCAATTTCAAAGGGAACAAAACGTTTGGCACGACGTAACATATATTGTTGATTTCTATAGGATACAAAACAAATCAAGATTTGACCTGAATAACAAAGCTTCGAATAAATTAGAATAAATAACTCCCTTAACCACTTTCAAACGTAAGCTCTAAAACGCTTAGTAAGGTAAATATATGACGTACGTAAAACAGAATTAATATTAGTTTTTTTTCCATTCCACCAGCCCATTATGGCTCACTGCAAAAGCTTAGGCCTCCGCCCAGGGTGAGGGGGGGCTTGGAGCTTAATCCACCACGCTGCTACAGTACGGGTTGGCGTTTTATTATTAGAATTAATTAATGAATGACTGAATAGAAGAATACATGGACAAAGCATGGATTGGCCGTTTGACAAACATTCCCTGTGATGAAAATACCTTCGCATTCCACAAAAGGAAAAAGTCGCAAATACTTGCCGAAATTCATATTGCAGTCAAAAGGCAGTTGCATAATTCTTTAAATAGACACATACGAATAGTCGCGAGTTGTGTAACATATTATAGAATGCTTTTCGTATAACTTTATAAATACTTTCTCTCGAATTATAACATCGCTAATTAGTTCTATTCAGAGAAGATTATGACGATCGAGAATTTACACTTGCATATATTGCATTGCATATATTCGGTGCATATTTAGCAAAAGCCTTCTAGGCCCTTCCTTTTAGCATATTTTGCCGTTTTTTCACCTCTCGTATTGTCTGCAGAGGGAAATGTGAATGTCAATTTTTGATATATAGAGAAATCGTACTCCATATCTTTTCAAGTAAGGAAATCGATATCTATGACCGAAATACGAAACGTTATTTTCTTACTTATAATTATATCGCGTAATTTATATTATCATATTTTTTTCTCATCATTCGCCAAATTTTTCTAAGCTCCAATTTAGAAAAAAAAAACTTTACCCTCCGTAGTCGTGTAAAAATGTAGGGTGTGTCTTTATGCAGCAATTTTCAGAAGCAGATAAGTAAAAAGTGTTAACTATTACATTGTAGGGAAAGATAAATTATTTTTTCAAACAGTATAATTATCGCTCGTACATTAAAAAAACCTTCCAAGTGCGAGTCCGATTCGCACACGAAGAGTTCCGTACCACCGTACGTTATTAAAAAAAAAAACACGTTTCTTGGATGGAGACCCGAATTAATTTCTAACACTATTTTATTTATATTATTTGTTGTTATATCTAGCGGCCAAAGTAGTACATATTTCATGAAAATTTCAAGTGTAGGCAATGATCTCACAACTATCAATCACGAAAAACGTCGAGAAAAACATATTTCTTGTATGGGGGCCCCCTTCAATTTTGGACTTAATTTTTTCTTTACTACTCGTTATAGGGGCGATAGTAATACACACTCTGTGAAATTGTAAGGGTCTATATACCTATAACGGTTCAGATGATACAGCCCTGAGACGGACGGACGGACGGACAAAAGTTAAAGGGAGTCCCCATATAAGAAACGTATTTTTTACATTTAACGACGACGGTAGGGAATCCTTCGTGCGCAAGTCCGACTTGCACGGTATTTTACATTGAAAATGTCTTTAAAAAAATGTTTAAAAGGGAACATAAAGAAAACTTCACGTTGTGTGATGAAAAATAGAATAAACTCAAGAAGTACTTACTACGAGAACGAAAAAACATAAATATAGGTACATACGTTACATATGTCCAAATGGGCGGAGCCTTATTTGTGTAATCATTAGCCGCTAGTCGATCAACATAAATGATTCCATAACTTTAATACATCCTAATGACAGTTCGGTTACAACATCTCGTCACGTGCGGTCGGTCGGTATCGCACGTCGCTCGGCGCCAATCTGTTCAAAATTGAACACATTTCGCTCGAGGCATAGATTACGTTCAATTTATTGTTATTTGATGATGAAAAACGACTTGCAACATTTAAGTACTTTCTCGTTCTTTATGACTTGGCAACATTAATGAAAATTAATATTTTCACAATTTAATACCTCTATTGTATTAAGTTAGATGAAACATGAGCGAAATGGCCGAACCGATCGTATTTTGCTCATATTTTTGCTGTACATCCATATATAGCAATTAATAAAAAATAATTATGGGTTTATTTTATGTATTTTATACATAGAGTCAACTAATTTGACAGCAGCGTTTGGTTTTAATAGAGTCACGAATGTAACTTCACAGCATGACAAATGACATTACGCAATTTTGCGGGGTTAAAGACCGGCGTGCGGGCATTTCGCGGGTGTGGATACCGGCGCGCGGGGATCTTGTGCACTGAAACTCGGACTGAAACTCGCCATCTTACACTAGCTAGTTAAAGTATCAGTGGCTAGACTGTAAACGCAGAAGAGGGCTTCTAGTCAATTCGTACTATTATGATTTTATATCAAAGAATTTAGGTTTATCCCCACAAATATAATTGTAATGTGACCCTGGCCACGCTTTTTATGTCGTTTACTCAATATTCTTTTATAATTAAAATTAAACTAGATATCTATTACAACCTGTTCAAAATTTGACCTTAGAATATTTTCTTACTAGATAATTCAATACCGAATTGATATCAAGTATTCGTGAGAAAATCGCCACGTAACTAGAGCCTTAAGGCTACATTCGATGAATCGATAAACATTCGGTATAATGAAGCCGAATTTTTGTTTTGACGAAACAACGATTGCAATCGCGACACGCAACTTTAAACCCGGGCATTCACTAACCGCATGGTTAATTCAACATATATACATACATATAACAAATAACAAAATATCTATTTTTCCATTAATAGCGGTTCATAGATTACATTACGTTTCAAATTTCATCTATGTAGTGTCAATAGTCTCTGAGTAAAATGGCTGTGACAGAACAAACAGATAGACAGGACGAAATTATAAGGGTATGTTTTTGACATTTGACTACGGAACCATAAAAAGCAGTATAGCTGCCTGACACAGTTATAGTCAATAGTCAATAGTGAAATATCTTTATTTCGTAGTTAGCAACATAATCTTGAAATACGTCACAAGAATGAGTTTATTACTTTGTGGAAAAACGTCACCACAAGCGCATTCAAAATGTGCTGGTTCCTCTCAGAAGAATACGCAAGAAAGTGAGGGACGCTCTTTTTAACAAAATTATAAACAATTTTATTAACAATAAGTGCTTAAAGAATAGTATTATTGAATCAAACCGATAGACGAGCAGCTTACACCCGTGGATTTTCATCATCTAAGTAGTCCGATACTTCATAATAGGAACGGTTTGTGTGTAGGTCTACATGGGTGGAACCGCACCGGCAAAAGCAAATATCAAAAATATATGACACAATATCAGAACCGTTCGATGTGCCAACAGAAAATATCGTAGTTACGTTTTGCGGTACAACAGGCGACGTCATTTCAAAAACTTTGAGGTCGTAAGAAAAGTATCAATTCACTGTTACATTTATTTATTTCATTTGGAACACCATCAGTTGTCATATCAATAACACAAATAAATACATTACTTGAGGCGTGCACAGAAATTATTTTATTTAAAAAAAGAAAAACTCCTAAGAAAATGGCTCAAATAACACGAAGGTTGTATGTCGAAAACGTGTTAAATCATTTCACATATTACACCTCTTGAATGCCAGGCTTAATATCGCAGCTTAGTCCACTTGCCATAGAACAATTGGGTGTCGCAACCTAACCGGTCAACAAATGCCCGACCACAATCACATCTTGATTGAAAATTATTGGTCGTAATCGATACCAGTATTGATACTTCATTTGATAGATCTGTCATTTTGTGTTTGAGTAGAATTGACATTATTGTGTAACATTTCGAACAAAGAATTTGCACATAAGAAGGGACTGCACGCATGAACGCCCATACAAACGCTCTTAAAGGATTACGACGTTAATTTTCATTTCAATCTTGGTTTGTCTTGAATTATAGTTTCATTTGAGTTAAAACTAGATTTATATAGAACCAAAATTTCGAGATTTCTATAAATATCCTAATTATAGAAATTCCGAAGTTTTGGCTCTATATAAACTTAATTCTTAAAGTGTCGTGATAGCCCAGGGCGCAGCGAACCTGTTTCAAATCTATAAGGCTATGTGGCCATGGTTCGAATCCGGGCGTGTACCAATGAGTTTCTTCTAACTTAAGTACATCAACTATCACTGACACCGTGCCTCGGAGATCACGTTAAGCAGTCGGTCCCGGTTGCTGTCAATAGATGGCGGTCGTTAAAATCCGCCAACCCGCATTGGAGCAGCGTTGTGGATTTAAGCTCCAAGCCCCCTCATTTTGAGGGGAGGCCTAAGCCCCTGCAGCGGGGTATAAAAAAGGCTGATGGAAACTTAATTCTAACCATCGATATTTATTCTCCATGTTCATTTTGAGAATAATAAATAGCATTGGCTAATTAGTTGTTTTATTATGGAAATGAAAACAATACTAAGATTATTCTAAGAAACGGAAAAAAGGGGTATTATTCACAGCATTTTTCTCATTTTTGGTAGGATTTGATGTTGCATTTAGAGTTTAGGTTATGATAACTGTCTTAAGTATGCATACTAGAAGGACAGCGTATCTGCCTACGTATCTACTCTAACCTACTCTAATGCTTTGTCAGTCCTCGAAATTTATATCGAAAAGTCGATTAACTTAGCGAACTTCCATTCCCGCGTAAATATATCTCGAATCTATAATGTATTGTAAAAAATACAGGCTTCGTAACTACAGTTTAATATATTTTCGTATATTGGGTCTGCACCACTCCTCTTCATCTCCAATTTGCCCGCTAAGGAATTGTGATGGCAATGAGGTTTCAGCACGAAAGTCTCAAGTTGGTATTGGAACAGCACCAGCACAATTGCAATTACTTTGTACCGACATGTTTTCTGGACGTATTTTTGGAACCGAAAATATTTGAATGGAACAATACTATATCCGGCTGATTAATAAGGTTTGAATCGATGGCTTTGAATTGAAATTACATAATGTATACCTACCATGCACGTTTTTAGCAGTAATCCTATGTTAAAATGGAGATTTAGAATAAACATTTCAGAATCACTGTAAATCGGGATAAGTTTCGTATCAAATAGGTTATTTGAATTTTGTGTTTATTATATCTGTTTAAAATGTATTTTCATCCATTCACATTCTCTGTTGGTTTCCAATACAAACATTATTTTACTAGCATGAAAAAATACAATTTTTCTCACTAGATTAATACTATATCCGAATTGCATTATAAGCGAATATATTAAAACGATTAAATGCGGTTGAAACATTTTGCGATTTTCTCCAAAGATGACGTCTCAAAAGAACATCAATAAACGTCCAACAAAACGTTTGTGACAAGACAAATATTAGAAATGTATGGCCCAATAAGTAGGTGATACTCCACATGATTCTAGATGTGATAAGATTGGATTGATTGATGAGTGGAACAAACAGTTTCTATAGTAATATAGAGATTTACAGTATATGCAGTAACTAGCAACCGCACGCGGCTTCGTTCGCATGGATTGCACTTGTTTATTAGCACTCATTAATTTAATTTAACTATTAATTAAATTATTAATTTAATAATTTTAGAAACAAATTATACTTTCTTTTTAAAATTTCCAACCAAAAGGTTAAATACCAATTTTAAGATTACCCTCGTAAGAGTTGAATTTCAGTAATTGCTAAAACAAGTCTTCTCAATATCCAAACTAAAAGGCTAAAAATGGTTAAAAACCACTTTCCATGATTTTTACGTCGAAAATGCGTAGATCCCCGTACAAATTTTCATACCCTATTTTATCCACTTTCATATCAGTCTATTATACCCCACTGCAGGGGCTTAGACCTCTCCTCGGTATGAAGGTGTTTGGAGCTTAATCGACCACGCTGCTCCAGTGTGGGTTGGTGTATTTTCCCGACTACCATCTGATGATGGCAACCGGGCCCGCCAGCTTAACGTGCTTTCCGAGGCACAGAGTCAGTAACAGTTATGTACTTAAGTCAGAAAAACTTATTGGTACATGCCGGTTTCTGGAATTCAAACCATGACCTTCTAAACAGGAAGCGAGCTCGCCATCACTCGGCTATCACGAGATTTTATCCATGAACCTTGAAAGATATGTTTCTGAACTTCTAACTATAAAGCCAAATAATTAATTTCATGGTTTTAACTTTAAGAATAACAAAATGAACAGGATTTGACAGAAACTTTCATTCCCTGTTTTACTACCTTATAGGCTTAATTCTCAAAAACTTGGAACACGGCATATTTTACTTTGTGACCCAAAGGTCAAATACCAATTTCCACACATTTGTCTTCAAAATTAATCGGAATCCCATACAAATATTCATCCCCAATTTTGTTCTCATTTTGTAAAGTTGCCTTGGTTCGCAACGGTTCCAAAAATACCTGATAAAATAATGAAAATAATAATAATACTAAGCGCAGACACCACATACATATAACAACCAAAACCCGATACCAGTATCAATATTCATCATATAAATACTGACCCGACCTGGGATTCGAACCCGGAACCCCCCAGCTTCGTAGGCAGGGTCGCTACCCACTAAGCTAAGCGGTCGTCCGAATAAATATTTAACTATTTGTACATACAATTACATTTTTAACTTTTTCGTTTAAGGGGATAGTATTTCTTTCCGCGGCTTCAAATTGGCATCGCTTTCTGGGTTTCAATTCCTTTTACCCGACCTGTTTCTGAGTGACAGAGACGACAAGAATAACTTCCCAAAAATGTCTACAAAATACCCGCCGAAACAGCTTGCGAGAAGTGACCGTTTCCTCCCCTGAAATGTGGATAAATTGGAACCAAAATTCGCAAGGTAATTAAGGATGTCTATCAAAAAACAAAAACATACCGCCCTGTGACAGTATTTCTCCTATCACATACATTTTTTTCTGTGAATATTGATCAGAAATATAGCGAAGATTAGACACGGCCGAACATTCTTTTTGTATGAAAAGTCTACCCCCTTAAGTTTGTACATATAAGTAATGTTTGTGGCCGGTTTTTAATGTTTTTTTTTTGTAAAATTTATATGTGTATTGTAACTTTATTGTGTGAACTAAGTTAATGTGATAGAAACCTAATAAAAATCAGCATGAATTTATCTGTACAATACAATATACTCGTATTACTGTACACTATCTTCTCCGGATTAGAGAAATTACAAAGAAAGCCTTTGAAATATTGTGTATATACATACATTTTAGTATAATTTACTTGATTACTCATAGCAAGTACAGATACCCCGATCAATGTGCACTTAATTATGTCGCTTTTACCAAACAAAATCTCACAATTACAAAGCGATTTATTGGAATGAGTCAGGACGTATATCAATTTCATTTATATTGGTTTATATACATATATACGTATAAAAGTCATGAACCTAGAAATACCCGGACTTTGCGAACTAACTACTGATGCACCTCTTTGACTGACCGTTTGGCCGAGTGGTCAGAGACCCAAACGGCGGAGCCAAGGGTTGCGTGTTCGATTCCCGTCCAGGATAAATACTTGTGTTCATGGACATGTCTATTTGTTCCGTGTCTGGGTGTAAAAAGTATATATATGTATGTATATATTATAAAAAAGAAAAAGAATATTCAAGTATGTATATCAATTGTCTAGTATCCCATTCCATTCCACCAGCTCATTATGCCCCACTGCAGGGGCTTAGGCCTTCTTTCAGGGTGAGGGAGATTTGGAGCTTAACCCACCACGCTGCTCCAGTGCGAGTTGGTAGATATCCCGTTGGTGAGTACCCATAATACAAGCATAATACTTGTTTAATTTGGGACTAGATGGCGCAGTGTGGAATGTTCTAGATATTATTATTAATATTACCTCTAGTAAGTCAGATCGCTATGTACACATGCGTCAACTTTAATACACTCATACCATAGTGAGTCTACCCACCGCCAGCACCTACGCTGCGAGGTTCCACTGACGCTTACTTACGCGGCCGCCATTGTAATGCTTCATTGGTTGTTCAATGATAGGGAGTTTTGAGTTTTTATTACGTTTGCGATAAAAGTATATAAATAAATCATTGGTTTTACCCACCACGTAGCTTAAAGTTAATTAAACAAAAAAAACATATACAGCTTCTCATACAGCTCCTATGAACTTTACGACCCGTCAAAGTTCAAGGTGTCATTAACAACTCAGTGGAAAATCAAGCAATTGGACACGCACTAGCAAACAGTCTTATGATCTTCACATTAGAGGCTACGGTTGTTACAAGTACACTTCGTCATACATTATTTCATATTGTAGGACTAAAATATAAAATACTACTAGTTATCACTCCGCTGATAAGGATTCATGCACAGTTTTCAAAATATACTATCCCAATTGTATCATGTCAATTAAACATGACCAACCGATAAACATTTCACTTCTATCGTGTAAAAAATTCACATAAAACTAGAGTGAAATTCGTGAATCAATACAATTTAGTACCTATCGTAGTACAATGTACTATTTAATTTAAAGTTTTAGCATTTAAAAATTTTATGCACTTAGATGGCGCGATATTTTTCCTAAAGTTATTTTTTGCCTCACAATCTTCGTCCTTTAATGTACCTACCTATATAACGTATTGCCCTTCTATTTATACTGCCACACACATCTCAAAAATCGAACACAAATATATGGATTTGTACGTTGGTCAAAAAAGTTGTCTGTGAGTTTCTGAGATAGACCAGAGAAACCAAAGAAACGAATCGGAGAAAAAATTTCTGAGTCACTTTAAACTTAGGATTACATTAATTTAAGGAAATGCCAGGTCATGGTCCCACAAATGAGGAGGGTTGAGTCACTAGAACAACTGCTTCTTAATTTTCATGTGAAAGTATTCTATGCACGAAGCCTACCACAATGAAAAACCACCAGCAGCGACAAATCATATACACAATAGTTAGATATATCACATAAAATGTTCGATGTCAATCTCGTGAGTACAAAATTTAGAAGTTATTACCCTATAAATATTACATATAAACATAATTGAAGTATCTGTGATTTTAAAATTCTTTCCTTCATATGAGCTTATTTATCACGAGATTACAATAATAATAATTGGGACATTCCACACAGTGCCATCTAGTCTCAATATATGCAAGTATTATGCTTGTATTATGGGATACTAGACAACGTGATATACATGAGATATACATATTTAAATGTCATTTATAATTACATACATGTATATAGATACTTTTACACTCAGCCACGGAAAAAATACGATATATATAAACATGTAGTCCATACGGGCGGAGCCGAGGGCGGTCGGTAGTATTTATTATAATAGAAACACTCATACCATAAATTACACGTGAAATTTTATTTCAGAGTATTTATTTGAGTTTCCTTTACGAGTTACATAGGTACGTGTGGGTCAGACTAAATTCATCACAGTGAATTTGTAAAAACATCCAGTGGTGTATATTTAGTCTGTGGTGTATAGATCCTAGCTTACATTTTTGTGGTCACGATGCGGTATCTCTATATAAATCTATGTTCTTCGTATACTAAGCGAAAATGTCAAAATCCTTAGATTTCGTCAAATATACCACTCATAAACAAATAAAAAATAAATGCCCTAGGGTGTCGTACACTTTAGACATTCATAACTGCAATTTTTGTAATAATAACAATTATAGTTATAATGGGAAAAATAAACATTATTAGAACGTAATATTAACAAAATCATAAATATGTACTAATATAAGACTTCAACGCGCGCTACACAAAACAGCGTCCAAGGACCAAAATGCAGGTAGGTAGTAGGTAAACGTCGCCGATAAATCATACGTTTACTTGTAGTACTTGTTCATATATACGCATAGTATATTTATGACATTTCTGGTTAAGGAAAACACGTTAGTATCAGCTTTATCGTTTTACGTATACAATTAAAGAAGTATTATTACGCATACTTCATACCAAATGAATTTAAACATTAATAATATATTTATATTATGTATAAAACAATTATCTTACAGTATTTTTAATGTTTAAAAATTATGAATTTCGAAATCTATCAAACAGATTACGTTAATTAATTTTAGTCACAATTTTATAATATCGAAATAAAGTTATTGTTTGAAATCATCCCATCGGGGTAGGCAAAGATAGTTTTCCATACAGCCAAATCCTATTTTCAGATATAGAAGTTAACTTACCACTTTCAGCATTCGTGTCCCTTGTAAGCACCTCTACGATACAATTTTTTTTTTAAAACAGCAAACGTGAAGCGGAAGCACCAGTCGCACTTAACCCACACACAACTAATTGTCGAGAGCGGCAACCATCAGCTCAAGAGACGAAAGTTTGTTTTGTTCTTATTGTATCGTTCACGCGTCGAACTATTGGCTTCGGTTTAGAGAAACACTTGTCACCGCACTATAATCGTAACGGAAAACCGGAATCTAATTGAAAAAAAAAACGGTTTGGAGTCTACATTCGAATTCGATAAAATAGCGGTATTTCTATTTTAACGTATAAAACGATTGTATAATAAAGCCGTACTAACACGCATCTAACACGCGCACCATTATCGGCGGGCAACGCGGCACTGATCGTGTGACGCTCGTTCGTTCGTAGCCGTTCGGTTTTTGGTTTTATCACACTCTTTAACTTTACTTGCGTCTGCGCTGCTCTGATACTCGTTTTATATCTCGTTTGCCCGCAGAGCCTTTTGGAGGCTTTGCGGCTGTGACTCCAATCCCCGCGACGACCTCACGCGCATGACAATGTTTTGGAACTTCGACTTTTTAGTAATAGTTTGATTCCCACGTACACCTGTTCAAATTACAACTGCGGCAAACTTTTCATTCTTAAAATTGTGACCGTAATATTCATAGCAAACTATGGCAAAAAATAAATAATATACCTGGTACACAGCGTCATCTAGTCCCAAAGTAAGCAAGTATTATGCTTGTATTATGGGGTACTAGACAACTGATATACCAACACACTTATTCTTTATTATATATATACATATATAGATACTTTTACACTCAAACACGGAACAAATAGACATGTTCATGCACACAAATATTTCTTCCGGACGGGAATCGAACCCGAGACCCCTTAGCTCCGCATTATCAGATTATTATCATGTTCCTTTAGATACTTTGTCTGAGAACAAAAATATTTTCGTCTTAATAACCCAATACAATTGTTTCAAGTTATATTATTTATTGAATACATAATAGCATATTTATAAGGCTACAACTTCTGATCCAGGTTCGTAATTTATTCACATTCATGAGTTGATTACATTTGAAACCTACAAGCACACATATTCTACGTTTACCCCTAATCTAGGCACATATCCTGTTTGATTTTATGACTTTCTTACATTTCAAACCACAACATCTATGTACATCTAATCTAAACATACCCCTAATCCACCAAAAGAGGTACACCTATTCTAAGTTTATACAGAATCTAAACTTATGTTTAGTTCTTGTCCACAACTTAGTTATATTTCGAAACACTACAGGCACATGTAATTTAAATCTGCCTCTAATCTAAAACTACAGGCACACCTTTTCTATTGCCACCTCAAATCAACGACTACAAGCACCTATTCGGATTTTCTACCTAATCTAGATATATATCCCGTTTTTATTCATGACTTCCTTACGTTTTAAACCACTACAGGCACGCCTGTTCTAAGACAACCCCGAATCTAAATTTATATCCTATTCGGGTCCATGACTTCCTTACATTTTAAACCACTACAAGCGCATGTACTCTAAATCTGCCTCTAATCAATCACGACAAGCCCACGCATTCTAAATCCATCTATAATCTACGACTGCAAGAACCTATTACAAGTCTACTCTTAATCTAGACTAATATCCTATTTCTGTCTATGACTTCTTTATATTTCAAACCACTACCGACACACCCGTTCTAAATCTTTCTCTAGTCTACCACCATAGACACGCGTATTATAATCGTATCCATGACTTCCTTACATTTGAAACCAAACACCTATTTCAAATCTACCTTTAATCTACGAATACAGGTACGCTTATTCTAAGTTTACCCTCTAACCTCTATTCTAGATTTCTCATCTGTTCCTGTTTATATCTTTATATGTACGTTTATGAATTTCGACACTTGAGGCAATTAAATGATAAAACTTTTACAAATAAATAATTATGTTGTATGTTTAAATCTACGTGAGCTGTTAAACAACTTTATCTTTTTTCGTAATTAGCAATTGTAATTCTAATTTAAATATTTTCAACTGAAATAATAAGACTCTTTATTGACATTGATATTACATAGATATTTAAACGGAAAATTCCTTAAAATTTTAATAAATCATTTAGTTGACAATCGAGGACAAAGTAAAGAAACTGGCTTTTCAACTTACTGTGGAATATAATCTACTTTTATTAATTTGTTTACCCTCCTTCTTATATACTGTCATAACATTTGAGAACATGGATAATGTAATAATAATAATAACAACGACAATAACGTTAATCATTATTTTTTTAATTCTATAAATATTGGATGTGGTATACTTGTAATAAAATGTGCATAATAATGAACTTAATAATTTTCTTAACAATTTCAACTTAAAAACCAAGTTCGATTGCAACTTTAGACGTGTAAAAATACAATAACACTTTCTCCCTGACCTATTACAATATTACCACTACCACTTAAGAGAATTACATTTTTTGAATTGTTTTTATAATTTATGAAAAAATTCGAATTTACTTTTTACTCACATTTTTATGTAAACGACATGTTATCTCTGTGCACATCCATGTTTATGACGTAAGTAATTCGAAATTAAGTTGCTAAGAAACATACCTCCATACCTATTTTAATAAATATTTTATTAAAAACAAGTTTTAAGCGAAGATCATAAACAATATGGTGTATACATTGATTTAGGTGTAAGTGTATGCACAGAGGTATATGTAAACTTTGAAGCATACATTACATTACGCATTGTAATCATTTTCTTTAATAATTTTTTTTATTTTTAAATTTTGTGTATTAAAAGATGTTAAATCCTGCTGGACCCACTGGGGGAAACAAGCCGTGGGACCAATAGTCCGTAACGATTTTTAGGAGAGCCGACGATTATTTTTCACTATGGTATCATCTCATCTTTTTAAATATTAAAATTTAATTTTAATGGTTTCTCGTTTATTATTTAAGAACTAAAAACAAAAAATTAACTCTTATTCCGAGAATATTCCTATGAGTTAATTTTTAAGTTATTTAACTTATGAAGAGAACAGAAAATATCTATACCTACCACTGGAGTTTTTAACTCTAAAAGATTAATTTAAAAAACTACCAAATATGGATTCGGTAGTGAAACAAAGTTAAACGTCAGTGGTGCAGAGAGCTATGACAGAGCGACGGACAGACAAATATTCTTATCAACCGACAGAACTTCCGTTTTTTATATAATATCTGACACTAAAAACGAATTAGCTATCTGTTATGGAACAAAACGTTTTAATTGTGTTATGACATTGAACTGTTTGGTAACAATGGTTGGTGACCATCGCTTTATCTTTGCTACGGTATTTTGATAACAAAGACTGTATTTCTTGATCAAGGAACGTTTATTAAGGTCACTTGTGTATTGATTTAAACGAAAATTCATTGATATTATAATAGGTATGATATTTTTACGAAAATTTCAACATAATGAACCTGTTTTTATACATACGGAATGCAAATTAATTATGCTCGAAAATATATTACCTTATGCTATCGAATGGGTACCGGTTATTGGTGTATTAGGTATATACTTACTGTGTTTTATATTTTTAGAGTAACGTTTTTAAAATACTTGATATTTCCTTTATCGATACATTTATGTTTACGTTTTTATCGTAAGACGAATGTTGTCAGTCATTTCAGGAGCATACACAATATATTCATTGTTCACCTGACAAAGGATACTAGAATACAAGGTAAAATTAAAAAAAAAAAAAAACAGCGAGTGCGAGTACAAATCGCGCCCGAAAGGCTCTCTCTGAAGACGTAAGTATTACGTTACAACAGTCGTTGGTCACAACGTACAGGAAATGAACTGCGAGCGTTGATATAAGCTGAAGTGACGTGCGTTGAGCGTTTTTGAGTAGACTTGTAGAAAACAAGTTTGAGTAGAGTGTGCAGTATTTTTTATGAGCACGTACATTATGCATTACAAATTGGCCACGATCTTGTCGCTGTCAGCGCAAACACAGCGCGGCGCAACAAGCAGCAAAAACAAATATAGACGAACTGTACTGCATTACGCATGCAGGCTACTGCGCTTGGTGGGGCGCCATGCTTCACTCAAAAGGAACCCTAAGTTTTGAATCAGCCTGAATATGTCCACTGCTGAACATAGGCCTCTCTTGATGCTGTCTTCCACCACCTGCATCCTAGTGCATTGCCGTCACATTTGTCAGATGGTCGGTTCACCTTGCTGGGAACGGTCAACACTCTGTTTGCCGATACGTGGCCTCAATTTTGGTTTGCATGATTTCCAGTTTGTAATCAAGCTCACAGACACAGACCTTTTGACTCCCTGAATATTTTTTTCGGGTCCGTAGGTACATGTTTGATGAGAGCTTTGGCTAAGCATCCCGCCTTTAACAGGAATACAAATTACTTAATAATATCGTAATACGAAACGCCACACCATCACCGATCTCATAAGTATGTGACATGTCATAATCGTTTTGATGCATTTCGGGGATTCCCATTCACACGAGAGATTAAGTTTTTCTAAGTGAATCATTTCTAGATAAAACATGAAAAACAAGCGAGAAATTTTCCACACCTGTCAAACGCACGACAGTTATAAGATAAGGAACTAAATATCTCGGTACAGTAGCATGTGACATATCGTTCGAGATAAAATGGATACGTTTAATGTATGAATTCGAAATCTGAATATTAAAATATGGCGTCATAACAACGATGATGACAGCTGAAACCAAATTAAATTATCCTTATGCTTTTTTTGTGAACACATTGTTTGGAAAGGGACTATCTAATTATTTCAATCTATGATGAAATCGATTCTTACATTAACTGGTTGTGTTACTGTGATTGTCCTATTGTCTTACACTTCTTTGTATAGTCAAACGAATCGTCAACAAACAACTTATAGGTCAAGTCGGGGTATTGAAAAAGAGAACAATGTTCCGCTGTCTGTCTGTCCATTAATAATTCCTTCTAATTCCGACAATTGTCTAACACTCGTAGATGTTGGGCCTTGACACGATAATACCCATTAACACTTTTGAACTTATGACCGCCACATTTTAGGCAATTCAGACGACAGAGACTGTTTTACATATTAGTTTGGTTTTAATTTTTAACATTTAATCATAACTAGAATTCTAATCTTAATCTATATTATAAAAAATATTTAAGTATTTATATAACTTGTCTGGTATCCATAGTACGAGCTTTGCTTAGTTTGGAACTAGATGGCTCTGTGTGGAATGTTCAAAGTATTATTATTACAGCATGGCATAGAGTAATATGACGTCATAAGAGAAATTTTAAATTGTAACAGTTTTTTGGTTTTAATGAAATTTAACATAACTAAATTAGTGCAATCTTATTAACTAACTGCAGTATTAACTATATCTAAGTATTTTATTTAAGACAATTTTTTACCGACTGCAGAGGGTAATTAATATTTTTCAAATGTATGTATGTATATGTTTGTATCGTATATATTTCTTTGGCAAGTCCTGTAGCCTAAGATTCGTATCAATTGTGGGAATGATATGGGGTATATCATATTTCAATATGGCGTCTGCGAATCAAAAACCATTTTTTTTTTGTTATTACAACAATATGGGTGTCAAATGAATGCTAGTAAATAGCCCATTCTAAACTAATAACCAAAATAAGTTTGATGGCGGTCTTTATGTGAAAATAAAGATTTTTTACAAAAAATATGTTTTGTAGTTTTTGTTTGTCCCCGTCTGCAATGCCTTTCAACATTCAAAGTCATATTTATATGATAGTATATTTTAATATCTGCTTATATAGGTATCGGACAAAAAACATTGCATCTACCTTCTACATTGTTCAAACCATATTCTATAAAATATAGCTTGTTTTTTTTTTCAGTAAATACCTTTTTGTTTTTTGTTGCTTGTATTATAACTAAACGCATTATAACTGAAATATTATTTAGTTGGTTTGTTTATATCGCTCCCTTTATAATGTCCGTGTATCTTAAAGCTAAGCCCAAATTTAAATTTAATAAATTTATTATCAATCCGAAAAATTCATTTGCATCACACTACGCGAATAAATTGATAACGTGGAGTGTATAGCGCATAGAGTAAATAAAGACAACAGCGTTTGGTTTTAATAGAGTCAGAAATGTCACTTCACAGTATCGAAAATGTCAAACGCACTTTAACGGGGACGAAAGCCGGCGAGGGCAGCGCGCGGGGACCTCTCGGACTAAACTTGTACTGAAACTCGCCATCTCGCAACTGCTTTACACCAGCTAGCTAGAGTATGAGTGGTTAGACGGTAAGCGCAGAAGAGGGCTTCCAATCAATTCGTACTTTTATGGTAGAGTGTAACTTTTATACTTAACATTGTCAAAATTAATATGTCAATTCTTTATTCTGGAGTTAAATTTACATAAATATTGAGTATTCCAGTATATTTCTTATACGCTATAACATACATAACATATCCTTTAACCATAATTTTGTAGGACACGCATGCGCGAAAACGACACACGCATGTGCAAGGAATTCTAACCGATACAATGTATTGCCCACGTAATATTAACATCGAGATTTCGCTTTTCCCCAAGACAGGCTATAAATAGGCTTGTTTTAGTGCACAATTAGTGCATCTAGAGTATCTTCGCAACGCTTTCTAAGCTACTATGATTTACGACGCGAGCCCGCGTTCCGAATAAACATTTTCTTTTTCTGACGTGACTGGTAGGCGCATCTCACGAAAATAACTTTGAGCGTGTCTATTGAAAAAAAAAACACGGAAAACAAGAAATCATTTACACAGTTCATTAAATATGATATATGAATTGTATATAAGTAAATTGATTACTTGAAAATTTCTAGACAGTTTTTTTTTTTTCAGTTAATAATTTTTCTCGTAGTCAAGTTTTTTTTTAATTTTTGCATATTACTGTTTTTTCTATATTTGCGAACACTAAAACTCAAAGAAATTCATCATAACCAAATCAAATGATAAAATAGACGAAATTTGTAAATCTGGCATGGCGATATTATAAATCATAAAATTGAAAATAATAATACCTGGGACATTCCACACAGCGCCATCTAGTCTCAGTGTAAGCAAGTATTATGGTTGCATCATATTATGGAGTTCTAGACAACTGGTAAACATAATTAATATATTTTTTATTACCTACCTAATATATGTATATATTGGGTAATTCAAAAAAGAATATGTAGATACTTTTTACACCCAGACAACGGAACAACTAAACAAGTTCACGCACACAAATATTTGTCTCAAGCGGGAATCAAACGCATGACCCTTGATTCCGCAGTTGGATCTCCAACCACTCGGCCAATCGTTCACTCGAACAATATTCGTATTTAATTTCTATGAAATCTGAAAGTACTTAATTGACAATAAAAAGAGGAAATTCCTAAATAAAACATCATCTTGATAACAATATGTATTGCACAATAACGGCTATATCTGTTCATCTAAAAATTCAGTTACATCCATATGATGTAACGCCGTGGTCAACGAGCGTCACGAGTCAGCGAAAGATGCAAATCAGAAGGAAGTTTAGATTATTTAACAAAGTTACGTCTTCGCGTGTACTAATTAGCGAAAACCGGAATCGAGTTTTCTCGGACCACACATTTCTTATCTCACTGGGTCAAAGACAACTGTGTGGTATCATTTTTATTACCAGAACTGAAGGTATCACATTTAATTGTACACATGTATATCACTACATGTTTGTATATATCGTAATTAAACTGAATCACTTTTCAACAAGATGAGGTGGAGATCCTCATTTTAGCACTTTATTTTTAATAATTTATTAATTTCAAAAATAAAATAATAATTATTAAGTTATTTTTAAATTACAAACAAACACTTTTATTCTATTTTTATAATTTCTAGATATTCCTTAGATAAATAGTAGCGTAATTACTTTCCGAAAAGTTCTTTATTAACCCGAACAAATTGGTTATATGCTATTAATCAAAATGAGCAAAAGAAGTCTTTATTTTGAAATCACAATTATCATACATTTCTTTAATTTTATGTTATATATGCTAATTAGCTGTGGACTTGCCTACACTGCGCCCTTTATAGAGCCATTGTCTCCCCATCCTTTGACCCTACTAATAGTCATTCTCGAAGGCACTTTGCATATATTGTATGATTTGACTATTTTGCAGGTCGTACAACTCATCCGGTTTGGGATAGCATACCCGCAGATGCTTTAAGTGTGGTGCCCCTAGTGCGTTGCATTCACAAGAAGTGTAGCATTGTCTCCTCCGTAACACCACATGCCCTGCACAGTGATGTCCCTGTCTCATGTGTTGCCAGAGTTTATTGGTGGTGAAGTGACCAGACAGTACTCCTGCGACTAATCTTAGTCGATTCCTGTCTAGTTCTAGAAGTTGCGTAGCTTTAGTAGGTTTGTGTTACTCTACGAACATTTTGGCGCGTACTTGCTTTATTTTTGTCTGGATGATAATTGTGTGACTTGAAAGCTCAATATATGGTTCTGGACTATATACCCAGTTAAAAGATCCTTCCCTTGCTAATTCATCAGCCCTCTCGTTCCTTTCGATTGCTTTGTGTCCTGGCTTCCTTCGGATGAAAGGCCTAGCTATGACACAGATTAGTGTAATCGATGCATTTGAAAATGAGTGACGATATTTTATTTATTATTGCAAAACTCGAATTCGTAACATTCACAAATCGAACATGAAAAGTATAGGTCAGTACAATTATTCATTTAAAAAAATAATTTATTAAAAAGTTCTAACCACCAATAACGTACTATGTGGACCTTGAAAGCAACACCGTACGTAATAATGTTAGCTCACGAAACCAACGTTAATTGTTATGTTAACAGACCAATTAAATAGTCAGTTATTGTTATGTTAAATGTTATGGCTTCGATTCGTATGAACGCCTTAACCGCAGATCACGATGAAAGTGAAATTGCTTTAATTTTTCTATGTTGCGTTCTAATAACTTTAAGTATTTGAGGTGGACGCCAAGACAGAATTTTATATTATGCAATTTAACAATAAATGACAACAAAAAAGAGCTAACTTTTATAAGCTTGTGTGGGTGACTAAACAGACCACATACTCACGCTACGCCATATTAACCATGTACTAACCGATGCTGTGCGCGTGAATTATAACCGAACAGTTAGGTGATATTTTTGTCTACGTTTTTTTTTGGCCGCAGATCTTCATCTAGAGATGTACATAATCAAAACTTATGCGGTGTAGTTCTTGAATATTATGTTTGTTTAATTTTCATTAATAATGTTTGAATTACTTAAGATGTTTTCATTATATAAAATAGGAATATTTGTTAAGTAAATAGTAATTTCACACATTACGATTGTGTTACAATTTTATTTACAAAATAAAAAAGGAGTTTGTAATACTCACACATTCTGTCTTCAATTGTCGCCAGCCGTTCAATAGCACTTCCGGTTTATTGTCGTCCTATAAAAAAACGTACATAATTGAAAATAAATTTTTAAAACAACGCCTAATAAATATAATAATAATTATATATAAATAATAATAAATCTAGTAAATGTGTAGTGGGTGATGTAAGCGATGACTTCAATTAGCATTCATATAGTAGAGCCGCAGTTGCTTAAGGTAGGTACCAACGGGAACCCTATTACTAATTAAAAAACTAAAAATACCTAAAGGTAATTTGTTTCGCTGAAGTTATCTTTTAAATCATGTACATTAAATGAAGCTGTTGTTCCTCCGCGGAATTGAAAATGAAATTAAAATAAAATAAAAAAATATTAAAACATAACTTTTACATTAATTAACCACCAATATATATAAAAACTACACTAGGATACAACGATTTTATCATGTGTTATCTAAAACGGAACGTTCGACCCAATTTGTTGTAACGTAATGCAGTATAAAAGGGCATACGTCACTTTAGAATTAATTATCACTTTAAAAGTGTACATTGTATGTAGGTTGCATAATCCAACCAATTTGTACAAACATGACAATTTAATTTGTGCTTCCCTTAGAAATAAATAATAATAATAATACATAATATTAATCATAATACAGGACATCAGATATTTTATGATATATCAAAGTAACTTCTGTACCTTGATATGAAAGTTGATTACTACAGTATCAAGACCACGGCGATGAGTCGATTAATCAGATGATTTCCACTATTAAAAACTGAATGATGTACCTATGTATTTACTACATGGCATGGGAAACCCCAGATCCCAGTTGACATTCAAGATTTACCCCTCATCAGGTTTAAAATTACACCAAAAGCAATTATAAAGTATTGAACTATACTTAGATGTAAAAATCCATGGTGTAGACCGCTGGCCTATCCGTTTGGTTTAATAATTTTAATATTGAAATACTTATTTTTAAAAGTTTCTTAATAACAATTGTTTATATTTTTTTTTTTTTAAGAACGTCCCTCAGATTGTTGCGTATTCTTCTGAGAAGAACCAGTACTTCTTTAAATGCGTCTATGTGAGGTCATTTTCCCCCAAAGTAAGAAGTTCATTTTTGTGACGTATTTCAAGATTATGTTACATAACTAGGAAATAAAGTTATTTGAGGCTTCAGCGAGGCGTCCTGGCCTGGTGCGGTCTTGTTTAATTATCCTACTTCAAAAAGAGCCGCACGGTAAGTGAATAAGACTTAAGTGTTGTCCCTCTGCATCTATTTACTAGAATAATATAACAATATTTTAATTTTGAAAATGTTTATCAGATCGTTTTCATGGGGGGACTGTTTTTCGATTATATTGCCAAAATTTATAATGGTAGATGAAAGGCAACGGTGTCAAAATATGAAAGGGCTTGTGGGGCATCGTATGATACCAAATTTTGTATAATCGGTCCGTAACTTTTTCTAAAAATCGAAAATGGTGGAAAAAAGACGAAATTTCCCGATTTTTCAGAAATTCAATATCGAAAAAATAAAAAAGAAACTTAAGAGACAGATAGATTGTCTACCGTTTGAAAAAAAATTGTGGGCTGGGCAGGTGCCCTTTTCATTGAATGATTATCAGATCAGTTACTTCGGAGAGTGAGATTCGGCTATATTTCAGAAAGTTATAAAGGTCAACGAAAGGCAGTAGTGTCAAAAGATGCAGAGCTCACGGGGCATTCCATGGTACCAAGTTGCATAAAATTGAAAAAATTGGTCTATAACAATTTCGAAAAATTTAATAAAATTGTTTGACAAAAATGTGTTAAGTATAAGTTTTTATTTTTGATGTTCATTTCCAATGTCCTCCGATAGTTACGAGACGCGCGAAATCTGTAAATTTTTTTTAAATTTCATATCTAGGTATCATGGGTGTGAGAGTCACGCTGACTGTGCGAAATCTTTTATCCGCACATTCCTCTGTGATATATTATGTTTATCAACTCGAAAAAGGCGTAGTCATAGTCAAAATAAGATGAAGGTAATTTCGAGTGTTTTTATCATAAACGCCATCTTATTTGTATAGATTTATATAGATCACGTTTCACGTCGTTCCTTTGGACGTCGAGACGATGGGTACCTAACGATTTGGGCGTAGCGCTGCGTTTGTTGACAGGGGATCCTTTGAGCAAGGAATACCTTGTTCAAAGGATTAATGTTACATTACAGTGCGGCCACGCGGCAAAAGCACCCTGGACCCTCGTCTCTTTAAAATTTTCTCGTTTTTCATTATTTAGATAGTATTTTTAATTTGTATGTATTTTTAGTTTTTTTAATTAGTTTTTAATTTAGAGTAACTTTTATTATATTATCTTTTTAAGTGTGTATTCTAGATACTTGTGTATCAATGAATAAAATATATACCTATATGTTTGCAAAATATCCTGATAAAAAGGACGCGTCGTCGATCGTCGCGGTCGCTGGTCGCGGGTCGCGCTGTGCATGCTTAACGCGAGAAAGTACCGTGAAAGTTTGCTTACCTATATCAACAATCAGCCGATGGCTCGAGTAGGTTTAACGACATATGCATAACTTTTCATTAATTAAATAGGTATTTTAATTTGCCGAACAGCCCTATTTTTCATAGCAATCGTGACGTCTAACTATATCTATGCTAAAATTATAAAGGGTAAAGATTTGAATTTTTGTTTATTTGTTAGGGATAAACTCAAAAACTACTTAACTGATTTTAAAAATTATTTCAACTATAGAAAGTTACATTATTAGCGACTAACACGGGCTATACCAACCTAGCTTTCCGTCGCTATAATTTTTTGTATTTCTTTAAGCTGAAGAGTGACATAGGCTACTTTTTACCCCGGAAAAGGGGGTCCCGGTCCCGGTACAACGGTGTAGTACACGCGAGAGGAAAGCAATAACAAGTAACTTTCAATAAGTGTGTAGTGTACCTAATTAAATGTGGATTTTTGGCACAACATCATTATAACAATTTTACGCTTTTAAAATAATGTCACGATATTACTCATTCCACATTTTTAACTCAGACATTAGGGAGCTGCCAAATAAGTCACGATGCATTTCCGTCTGACTACTTTGATATCTTTAAATAGATAGCGAAACAAATGCGTAGGTTGTCTGACGAATAATAAGTAGGCATTGACTTTGTTATAAAACTATCCCTGTTGATATGCGCAATTGAAAACTAAAGATTCTAAAATTAAATATAGCCAACTAAAAATACATCGATATGTTCCTCAATAAAATATTTTTTGAAAAGTTTGGTAAATCCAAAAACGTTTCGGTAATTAGGCCTGGTAATTTTGAGCATGGATGTTCGTAGAGATACCGCGTTATGATAATAAAAGGTGAGAAAAATATATACTTTGTACAGTTCCAATCAAACTTTATGACGCATGTGAACATAGGTACAAGTCGCGTCGTAGTAAACAGTTTTAGGTGTAACGGGACGCAGTGGAGCGAGGGGCATATGACTGAACTGCGCAAGCACGCATAAAGCGTTGTATTCCGATCCGCCATAAAGTTTGATTGGAACTATACTGCAAATGTACACCAGTTAATGTTTTAAAATATTTGCTGTGAAGGAGAATTTTATGTGACCCACATGTAAAATTCGTACTTTAAAAGGAAACAAAAATTCTGAAATTACATTTCATAAGCAATGACAATGACGTAGGGTCTGTCTAATCACTGAGTCTGACATTTCGCTCACGATTTTGCTCGTTTCGTTATATGTGACGCTCATCCTGATTATTGTGCTAAATTTTTGAGATATAAAATCAAATCATTGTACGTATTTTCACAAAACTCCGAATGACCTTCATTTGACTCCTTACTACATGGCTGTATACATTTTGTTATTCGCAAAAATATGCAATTTTTTATACAATGTTTCCAGCCCAAAAAGTTTGCCACTAAACCTTGTACTTTCAACTAGAATTAAGGAATTACACTTAAAGTATGTGTCCAAAGCCATACGTAGGTATACACCATTATGTTAGTGTATATAATATTTTAAATATATACAATCGACTAATTTTGGCAATTCAAAACAAGATATTTTTTATTCTGTCACTTGAACATATTATTTCAAGAAATAATTTAATTAAAGAAACGAAAATAGATGAACCAGTTGACAGGTTGGAATCACTCTACCTAGTTTCTACCTATGTACGCATGTAAGAAATTATGCAAATTATACTTCTTTGGTGTGAATAAAAAAAGAAGAATTTAAACAATTTCAATTAAGTCAGACGATTAATGAATGCCATTAAATACCACGAATAAAAGTTTGAATAAATAACACTTCAATTACACTAAATAATACTTTTTTTAAATTATTTTGTACATAAACTAAATATGTGTTTACTACTACTATATGTCTGTTATGTTCACAACACGTGCTAATCACATATCACACAATCACACATCACTGAACGACTAATTACACGTAAACTAGAATTACACGCATGTGCGGTTGGCCTCCTATCTATCATTCCTAAAAAAGTAATTTTTAATAATGTAACACTTTCAATTCATTTGCTAATAATACGGTCTTTATGACATCGAAACTTGTACCGTAATGTTGTATTTTACAGTACTAGGCCTTTTTATTTTCCCCAATCACAAACGAGTATTCTCTTTGTGCCGCATGCGTAAACCGCGAAAAGCAACCCGCAACCAACCCGTCGTTAGCCATTCGCCATTATTACATTTGAAGTATTATGTCAATTATTTTAATCGGAAAAGTATTGAAAAACGTCGTATGATGCTCGTACTCAGTAAGCTGGCTATTGTAAACACCTTGACTACAATATCCAGCTTACCGTACTTGCATCAAAATGTACTATAGTGTAACAATTTGAAAATAAACAAACAACAATAAATAGTTCAATATTTTTTTGATACAATAAGATATTTAAATTGAAATTGAATAAAACATAAACTTATTAATTTAGAATACCAGAGAGCACATACAATTTGAAAACAACAACCAACCAAAATGCTATTGACCAAAAATATCAAATCCTACTAAATTCAGGAGTTAAAGGCGACCGATAAGGTTCCTGGACCGTCCCTACTATAAATTTCACAACAAAATTGTCGCTCTTTTTTTTTATAAAAATAACGTGTACATCACAATATCGCCTAAGCCCCACACTAAGCATTAGCTTGTGTTTTGGGTACCAAGCGAAGACACCACATACATATTACAACCAAGTCCCGGAACCAGTATCAATATTCATCATATAAATACTGACCCGACCTGGGATTAGAATCCGGGACCTCCAGCTTCGTAGAGAGGGTCGCTACCCACTAAGGCTAAGCGGTCGTCGCTAAGCGGTGGTTCTTGACTACCGTAAGTGCACATGGGAACCCAAAAATATAAATTACTACAGAAAACTATGACACTTGCTCACCGGAAACACTCTAAAATATCCAAAATCCACCAACCGGGCAACCATCTGGCGGATGTAAACGGATTCAAAAGATCTTAGATTTAGAAAGGGTATTATAGAGCTGAAACGTTTTGCACTTATAGTCCAAAACTTAAAATTGTGGAATGCAATAAATGATTGAATTAAATGTTGTTTTTTTTATGTAGTGAGATTCTAATCTTCTAGCGCGCTATTATAATTTAACTTAATACATCTATTTCATGTCAGTGGTATTTATATATTTAAAGGTATACACCTCGGAGGAATAAAGCCATGATGGGTATAAACCGTGTATACAGTCTGAAATATCAAAAATTAATTACGATGACTGACAAAAGTATCAAAAGCGTTTTTTAATTCGTTTGTGTTTAGAAATACGTGATAAATTATCAGTGAGCCTTGGTTAGTGGAATGATAAATCCCGTATCAATCAATCGTATTCGTGCCTACACCTGTAGTACCAACATTTACAATAACAAACACCGGCCATCGGTAAGGAATTTTTTTAATCGTATGTTCACGCTGATTCACCCATCACGATATAGTAATTTAACATCCGTCACGAGAAAAGACACTGCTCTGGGCACTATGCCATTGACCGCAATTCGCGTTTTAACATAATCACCGAATCTGTACTTAGACTGGACCATCTGCTTCGAATCAAATTGTCTTTTAATTTTTGTGAATTAGTATAACGATTCATTTATATTATGACCAGTTAACAACATAGTCTGGTGGTATGCGAAACTCGGTGTGGCATAGAAATACTAGGTAGGGGAAAAAGTTTCTTCGTTTTGCATATAAATTCAGGACCAACAATTTTAAAGTCAAATTATTTCATAACGAAAAGCTGACGTTTTCATCGATAACTCGTTGCTATCTTGTGTGTCAAGATTCTGTTATAAAAATTTCAGAATTTTTGGCCCATAAATACATGTCGTTTTGACAGCTTCTCTTGGTGTGACTCTTTTTTTTATTTAAAATAACTTAAAGGAACCATAGACTCTAGGTCCATGTCATCAATGGAGCTTTTATCACTAAGATTTTGAGCTAATTATTATTAATATTATTGGCACATCCACCCCTTAAGCAGCTTGGTACTCTTCAACTAGTGTGTTTTTCCTAAAAACTACTTAACTCTATATTTTTTTTGGTTTTTTAAGTGTGAATCTTACACTTCTTAAAGTGTTCTTAAGTGACAGAAATAGGTGGAAAGTTGACGGGCAATCACACTTCTTAGAGTGGACAGTTTTCCCTAGCAGTAAAAAAATACCTTTCCAATCCTATATACAACATCACATTCTTTCGTAATATGCCGTGTTTCGCCAATATTTGTGGCATTTGACCGTAATATAGATCGATCCCGATTATTTTTTCTTATTTCTTGTCGTAACGACTATCACGTCGGCTACTTTTCGTCAAGCATAATAGATCGTCTAAAATGTTTCAGATTCGATACGTTTTAACCTTAGAGTTGTCTTAAGTTTTAACAGGGAATCGCAAATGGAAATACGGTTCACGAGGTTTTATAATTAATATTACGTAGCATACAAATATGGAACTTTTCATGTTCCCAGTGTTTTGCAAGTAACAAAATATACATTTGTTATCATTGCCCAGTTCTTCAACAATGTCTTAACTACTGATGTGTCGATTTAGCTCCACTTTTCCAAAGATGGCATTGATTTTATCGGTAACAAAACGCGCTTTTCACCTGAAAATTTACAGGCTGAAAGCGCTCTAACAAACCATGTACTACTTTTGATGTAACAGTACCTATAACCGAATAACGTCTATAAACGGCAACAATTTTATTGCGACTTGTATCGTATTTTTGGTTTTTTGTTGTAATGTTTTAAAATATAACTAATTTCTCGATACTTTTAGTTATTTTCACAAATTAAATAACAATGTCAAAATTTCGAACTAATTTCGTATATAATTTTAATATTTTTAAGGACTTCGAATGGTATTAAAATCAGCCATGTGAAAAAGCTAAACTGAAGAAAAATCACGACTTCGAACCATGGATGTTCATAGATGCCGCGTGGTGACAAGAAAAATATGAGCAATAATATATACGCCGTAGACCAAATATGCACCAGTTGATGTTTTTAAATATTCGCCGTGAAGTAAAATTTTATGGAAGCCACATGTAAAATTCGTAGTGGAAAAGAAAAAAATATATGCTGAAATTAACTACATTCATGTGTAATTTAACAAAATGTTAGTTTAAAACAATGATAATGACGTGATACGTGATCACGTGGTCTGTTTTATCACTGCTCCATCTTGATAATTATGCTATCTAAGCTTCAGACGTACTAAATACAAAAAAACTTTCACCGTGACATGAAATGAAATGATCCTGGAGAAATTATATAAATACAGCGGAAGTAATGAAATTAAAATCGACTGTAGGAGTTGTTTAATGGACTGAATATAACATTAATTTTCATTTTCTAAGCCACGTTTCGTTCTCCCAAATTAAATGAGTGCCTTTCAACTGCGTGACGCAACGTACGTAATATCACCGTAACGATAACAATCGAATGATGTAATCGTATAACGGACCGTGCACCAGAATTGTAATAATTTATTAAGATAAATTTTAACATTTTTTTTGCGGTTTTTAATAAGGAATATGGAAAGTTAAAATTTTCTATGATGTGTAAATTATATTAATACGCTCTTATAAAAATGTCAAAAAAAAATATTTTGATTGTTGAATACATTGTGGTGTAATTTCCATAGGTCAACCCTCATAATGGACAAGGATAAAAAAAAAAATATTTTAATTTTCGAATTTTTTTCCCAAATTATGAACAAATCTTACACCTTCCTCTTGGAATAAAAAATATTTAAGTCTGACATTTCCTTAATTATATTTTTCTAAAGTTGATTAAGTAATAATATCTCTCTGTGACGTCATCTAGACAGAAGTTTATTGTTCGCAACATCTTATACCAAAAAAAATCACGTTATTTTAATAGATGTATAAGGATTACAAATTGATTTGACATAGTGAAGAACCTAAATATTTTATATTTACTTTTAGCTTTCTTTTTTTACTGTGGAAAGCAGAGAAATGCAACTGAACAAAGTCCAATGAGGTCACAAGGACTATTTCAACGACAAATGAGTTCATGAATATTTGGCAAATTCGTAAATAGAAAAAAAAATTAGTTGGAAAGGTTGTTTTAAAACCTTTCAATTTTAATATTTCTGAAAGATTTTTATATTAAAATTTATTGACAACCGTTTACCCTAGTGGGTAGCGACCCTGCCTACGACGCTGGAGGTCTCGGGTTCGAATCCCAGGTCGGGTCAGTATTTATATGATGAATATTGATACTGGTACCGGGTCTTGGTTGTTATATGTATATTATGTGGTGTCCTCGCTTGGTACCCAAAACACAAGCTAGTACTTAGTCTGGGGCCTAGACGTTGTTGTGATGTATACGTTATTATTATTATTCATAATAATAAGCCCATTCTTCATGTCCGTCTGTTTGTCTGTACGTCACAGCTTTTTTATTCAGACAAGACAAGAAATGGGATTGGTAATCCCTCGAGTGGAATATCGTTGAATAGCTATTTTTAAAAACCAATGAAGTATTTATAATGGTTTTTCAAAATTATATTCTCTCTTACGAAATATTCGGATTCGGCTTTATTATGGCCCTGTTACTTGAGTTGCATATCTCCCCTTACAACTTTTCAGCCAGTGTTCGGAAAAATCTTAAAAACTTATTGTCACTATTAACCTACCTAGGGTTTTCTCTTTACCAATTTCTCAGATATTTATGAAAATTTACCAGACTTTGAAATTGTCCTTGTGATCTCATCTATCATCGATTGACCTTATGATGCGCTACTTTTCTACAGTAAAAAACCAAAACTAAAACTTAGCTAAAACAATTAAAAATATTGAAACAAGCTCACTACGTCAAATGAAATTGTAATCCTCATGAAACAGTAAAAATATTATGACTTTATTTAGTTTCAGATACAATTAGTAAGCATTTATTCAGTTGACATCACAGGGATATATTATTACTTAATCAATTTTCGGAAAAAAAAATTACTAAGAAAAATCCTTATTTTTTTTTTTATAAGGGGAAGGTATCATCATCATCATCATCATCATCAGCCCATTTTTACCCCACTGCAGGGTCTTAGGCCTCCCCCAGGGTGAGGAGGGGCGCTTAATAATAAAATACTTATAAATTTTTGTTTATGATAAGTTTTTGTTGTTGGCATGACTACGGAACCCTTCTTTATACGTGACTCGACATGCACTAGGCCGGATTTTTATTCTTTACGTATTTTGCAGTAAAATAATATGTCAAATCCATAGACTTATTATAAGGCGACAAAAAAAAATCCACAGATCTTGCAGTCCCCGCAACCATCGGTTTCATTGAAAATGAACCTACCCAAACCCGATTTTCACAGATTATTTTATTTTATTGCCACGAAAACGTGGCACTATTCTTTTCAACTCTTTAAACTCAGAAATAAATCAACGAAAAAATTCTCTGCTACCCGTGCGAAGCCGGGGCGGGTCGCTTGTTATATTAAATAGTAACATATTTGAAACAATTAGGATTTAAACTGCAGCCTCTGATTTCCTTAAACGTTCTGAACTCGATAATTAAGCATTCGAACGAATACAGGCCGAAAGGCGATGACCGTAATGTTAACAAGTTCCCGAACGTCCATAAAATCTAACATGTGATGTCAAATTTCTTGTTCGATTTCCAACCGATTTCCAAAATTTTGGTCTCAAACTGTAGCTACCGACGCCTTCTAACCTTTGGTATAACACTTTGAAGCGATCCGACGAATACCCTCTGAAATATAGTAACTTATATCCACAAACACAAGCGATCGACCAAAAAATCTCATCTTTCGGAAATAATTTCTCTTACAATTACGAACCGATTTCCAAAAACTTGGTCTCAAATCGTAGCTACGTTAATGGCCGAGATACTATTTTTTTTTTATTTTCGATATCGGTTCCCGTTCTTGAAATATTTGGGATTTAGTAAAAAAAAATTCCGAAAAAATCCAGATTTTTTTACATTTTCCAATTTTTTTCAAAAACTACTTAACCGATTTTCAAAATTTTGATGTCATACAATGCACAACTAAATTTTTAATCTTTTAAAATCTTAAAATCTTGGCTAGACTCCATACCCTCAGAGTTATGGCCAAAAATGCGTCTCCCGTGAAATGGATATGATAGTCATTTTCAATGACAAAAACTAAGACACTTCAACATATTTCTATTAGAATAACTAAGGAGTTGTTTTAAAAACAAAAAATACTGTTTTTTCAAGCGGCTAATAAATACCTACTAGCATTGATTCGATTGGCTTTGTTTGTCACATTGTATAGTATAAAAAAAACAATGATCTCATTGGTTCTTTCTACGTGGGACACAATAGTATTTCTAACTTTTATTTACGTAAACAAAAGTATGTACTCTAGTCTGTCTTACAGATGACGATCCAAATTGTTGTTAAGGCGGGTCCACATCTTGGCTAAAATTCTATTATTTGACCCAATTCCGGTGTGTGGGACACTTTCGGAACTTTTAATAGGTACATTTAGCGGTTGCATAAGCTTAGACACTGTTTCCGTCGTGGCGTCGCGACGTCGGCGTGTCGGATAGATTATTTATCGGATGTAACATGTTAACTTAACATGTGTAAGCTTTGAAGCGTACATTACAGATTGTCTATATATCATTATTTTTTAATTATATATGTCATGAAAAAGGTTTTTGTTGAAATTCGTCAGTGGGATCATAAGGACAAAAATTTACTCGTTAAAACTAGGACCGTTGGTTTCACCACTTTAGTGGAACCACGAGGATTTGAAAATCCTGCTGGTCCCACTGGCGGAACTAAGCGGTGAGACCAACAGTCGTAACCAAAAAAACTACAAACGGGTTTTTTGTTTTCCTTTGCTAGAAATATGAAATGTTGTCAATTGAACCCAATATCTAATATGTAAGGGGCTACTTTGCTTAACTTTGGTTTATCGTCTAACTAAAGCCAAACACGTGGCCTGTCTTTATGAAAATGTGCTCATGTGCATCATAATGTTATTATTCGGCTTGGTTGCGCAAAATTCGGAAGTGTGTACCATTTCCGTGTTGAATTTGCGTTCGAAATTGCGTTCCTTATCACGTATTGAATATAAACGATCCGTTTCGTTGACGTTACGTGTTTTATTGTTTTAAATTCGGCGCTTAACGCAACGTGCATGAAAACTAATTAAGTTAGTTGACATAGATATATATGTAGATACCGCGTAGTGGTCTCATAAATGTCAACAGAATATACGCCACAGACTAAATATACACCACCTTATGTTTAGAAATGTGCACTGTGAGTAGAAATTTGTGTGATTCACATGTAATAATGCGTACTGGTAAAACAAAACTTTTGGAATTACGTTTCATTTGTAATTTAACAACATGTTTAAAATAAACTATGTATATTAAATGAGATATATGGGCTATCAAATCTCTCAATCTATCACTGACTGTGCCTCGGAAAGCACGCTAAGCAGTCGGTCCTTGTCGTCGTTAAAGTCCTCCAACCCGCACTGAAGCAGCATGGTGGATTACGCTCCAAGCCCCCTCACCCCAAAGGGACGCCTAAGCCCCTGCGAAGGCGCTTAGGCCTGAGGAATGTATGATGGCTGACATGACATTAAATGATGAAAAAGGTTGATGGAATGGCTGGAACTATCCCTTTTCACAGGTGGCATAGAATTCAAGACAATTTAAATTAAATCGTTTTCGTGAAAGTAGGCAGTGAGTATAATTATGAATTATGCCGATATCATGTAGATTAACACTGACCATCGTATAAATTGTTCTCTTTGTTCTCTTTACTTAAAATTCATTTAACGTTGTGCCTACTAACCGAAGGCCTCGCCGAAAGCTAATTGATATTTCCGTAGTCGTCCTACAATAAAAAAAACTACTGAATTTGAATTTCACGTGTTGAGTTTTTGTACTCGGAAACATAATATCTAGCTTACATAGGTATTTAAACTACCTGGTAAATTCCACACAGCGCCATCTAGTCCCAAAGTAAGCAAATATTATGCTTGTGTTATGGGTTACTAGATGATTGATATAAATACTTAAATCTTCTGTAATATACGTACATATAATAATAATAATAATAAGTAAGTAAAGTATTTATTAACAACAACAACAACATAACAATTTATAAATATGTTTTACAAGAGTGAAAAGAAAAAATGGAGGACCTCTGTGTCTGAACTAGGAGAACCTGTGCTTCAGACAACAGAGCTCTCCGTGACAATTGTTTCAAATTAACTTTTAAACTTAACTTAAATTTTAACTTAAATTAACATTTACACTTATACTAGACACAAAACAAGAACTATAATAAAATGAGTGAGAAATCAAATAAATATATCCGTATTTAATTAATTCACAAATTTCCCAATAGGTATAGCAAGGTATATATATAGATAGTTTTACACCCAGACACGGAAAAAACAGATATGTTCAATGTTCGTGCACACAAATATTTCGGTCACCATAAAAGTAATTAATGACAACTTGTCATTAATTCAAAATTTTTAATTCAACATAAATATCAAATGAACGAACTCGAAGAAAAATAACTTGCACGAAACTCGTCCCGGTATATTCTATTGCATTCATAATTTTTTTCAATATGTAAAGCTCACGTGAGTGTCGTGATAGCCCGAATGCAGCGCACCTGTTTCAAATCTGTAAGGCAGGCAGCCTTTCATCTTGAAGGTAGGCCTAAGCCCCTGCAGTGGGGTATAAAAAGGGCTGATGTAATGGAATGGAAAGCTCAACCAAAACTTTAAAAATTTTGTCCATACGATGTTATCATCGTAGAGTACCTAAATAAGTTAGAAACGGACCGAGCCATCAAAATATAAAGATTCATTAATTTATACTATAGATATTATGTTTTTTTATTAGTTGGTTTTTAATAGGCTTCAAACTAATAATTTTTAGTCGTAATAAAACATAAATTTCTTCTCATTCATTCTAAATATATCCATTATACAACATTCCTATTCAAATGACGACCTTCGAAATGTTGTGCAAAAACGACACAAAAAATTAAAGAAAATTTTAACATACCTACTTGGCTAATTGTATATGTGAATATGGATTGATACACGAATGTTATGTTTATTTGGATGTTATAAACATATTCATCTCGTTTTAACCATGCAAAGCATCTTAGATAGCGGTATATATTATAAACGACGAAAACCTGAGCGAAATGATAGTTAAGTTAGAAATAATAAGTTAGAAAAAAAAACTAATTAGTACACGACGGCATTTTTGAATTGTTGTTTAATCACGTTTTTAGCATGTGGTCGCGATGAGCATAGGCGAGTGACTGAACGAGTTGTTGCCGGTCGGCTACAACGCTTGGCGCAAACATTTGATTCGCGGTGTCGTTTCTAAGCTAGTATACTCGTATACTTCAGTGGGTGTAGTGGGACCCTCGACTTCTGCTTTTGTGCTTGTATAGTTTTGTCCCATTAGACACGAATGTGACTGGTTTGTTTTTTGGCATAAATATTTGGAAATTATTTTTCCGTTTTACGCTAACATCACTCAATGAAGCATGTTTTTAGTATAAAAATTGCGTAAATACATCTGTCAAATAATATAGACACTAATAGGCAGTGTGCAATACGCACATCCGATCGCATTTGAGGGCACGTATGATAACAACCCACGAATTCGACCTCGAGGTATAGGTTGTATAGGTTAAATATGTAAACTTTTACAAATGCGCGGTTATATAACAGCATGTTTGTCTGTCTGTACGTATACTACTAAGGAAGTTATTACGCATGCAACAACTGCTTGGTGTCACATCATGATGTGACACCAAGCCCTGTCCTGTCACACTTTCTTGATGCTGTAGCATGGCAATTTCGAATCCGCAGCATTATTTTCTTCCAAGAAATTAAATAATATGTGTGTTTAGATATGTAAAGTCTATTAAAATAAGTTATGAATAATTTATCTTAAAAATATCGGCGCCAAATAAACTAAAAGGTCGAATATTTTTCCATGATTTTAAAGATTACAACAGAATTTCGAATATAAATCTTAACCAAAGGTGATTTTTCCTCCTACAGTTGACATCAAAATTTTGTGCTTTTGCATATCAGCAATCGCCGGCGTGTACTACGAGTACATGTTCATAACTTTCTTTTCCGCTTTTCGTTTAGTTATTATTTCAAAACTGATGTGAGAATCTCGCGATAAATAAGCTCATGTGAAGAAAAATCCGTTATTTTTAAATCAAAAACAGACACTTCTATTTAATTTGTAAGTATTGAAGGAGAGTATGTTTGAAAACTGGCCAAATGCGTGTCAGACTCGCACACGAAGGGTTCCGTACCATCGTAAAATATAAAAAAAAACACGTTTCTTGTATGAGGACTTCTGTATTATTTAACTTTATTTTATTTTCATTATTTGTTGTTATAGCGGCCATATTAATACGCAGCCTGTGAAAATATCAAGTGTCTACCTATTACGGTTCAGATGATTAACCTTAGTAACAGGGTTCCCGTCGGTACCCTTCGACTACCGAACCCTAACAATTTTCCACGTGATTGAAACAAACAATACATAATGTATATTTCCTTTAATAACATATTATGGATATCGTATCCTTAATGTATCCATTAACATTCCTCAAAGTACTTCGCACTATATACCTACTTAATATTCTTATTTGTAGTGCCAATAATTTATAATGCACAGGGTGTAAACAAATTAATCACAAACGTACACTTGGCATCTCAGTCATGGATAAATGACGTCCACATATCGGTTTTCCACGTCATATTGTTTACACAAATTATTTTTCTAGGTTCTGATCTTAGATAATATATTACTCAGGATGGAGCGGCTTATACTTCGAAATGATCGAAAACGTGAGCTAACGTTTAGACAGACCATGGTTAGACCACTCGTCATTATCATTGTTATAAACAAACATTTCGTGAAATCACACATAAAATGTTATTTCAGAATTTTTATTTTCTTTTAAAGTATGAATTTTACATTTAGATCACGCAAATTCAAAACTTTAACTGGTGTATATTAGGTTTTCGTGGTATACTTTTTGCTGTCACAGCACGAACTATGAACATGAACATCCATGGTTTTGGTCTAAATTGTCTGCGCGCGCGCAAAGTTTGTATATAGACCGTCGGCCGATGTATTTATTATTATTAGTCGACCGGCGTATATATTAGGATAACATAATACGTACAGTAAAGTCTTTCTATCATCAAATAAAATTTATAAATAAAGCAAAAAAAGACAAAAACAAATTTTCTATGGTTAAGGCTCAGAATACAAAATAAATCGGGTAACAAAAATATTTAATAACTTGATAATATATACATAATTAGTTTAATTAACCAAATATTGCATTGTTCTGAATAATTCTAGCGTCAGCTTACGGCTTCATTTACTAGCAGACGCACGAATTTTTGCCGCTACTCGCTCGCGGGCGCGGCCACTACTACTCATCGCTGCCTATCCTAGTGTGTAGTGCTGTAGACGTTCCTGACAGGTTTTAAAAAAGAATGGCCAGAATCATCAGTTCTTTATTTGTTTTAATTATTACAAAACTACAAACAAAATCGAATGATGATTTTTAAAGGGGTTTTTGTAATGAACAATATCAATCTTTCAAAAAAAATACGCTGTTTAATAGTGTTAGGCCTACGAATGAGTGAATGTGAAGAAATTAAGCATGTTTTACACAGCTAAAGTTTTACCCATAATGCTTCGCTTTGTGAGGCGTACAATATTCAGCATATTTTATATTATTATGTATATAGGTAGATTATTATGTGCATAATAATATTATTACCTGGGACATCCCATACCGCTCCATCTAGTCCTAAAGCAAGCAAGTATTATGCTTGTATTGTAGGGTACTAGACAACTGATATACATACCTACTTAAATATTCTTCTTAAATATTGTTTATATTATATACATATAAACACATACTTTTACATTCAGACATGGAACAAATAGACATGTTCATGCACACAAATATTTGTCCCTGGGGGGAATCGAACCCACGACCCTTTGCTCACCAGTTAGGGTCTCTAACCACTCGGCCAGTCAATCGGCATAGATTGCTTTAAATAAAGCTTTCCTAATAAGTATTTGACAATACATAAATTTATATTATAAAGACTGGTTTAGGGCAACCTTTTCGTTTTGAATAAAAATTGTCACATGGACCAACCACCGTGAATTTATATATTTATATAATGTATTGATATAATGGCTTTAGTATGGTAAACGCTATACATAAACAGCGAGATGACTTCACCGCCTCCGCACTTCGTTAATAGCTTGTTTACAAGTCTGAATTGTTAACTCTATCGTATTTCTATTGCTTTGTTCGCGTACGTGACGCGAGGTACAAACATACCTATATGATATAACCGCATATAACACACTTTCTAAATTTTATCAATAGAATAACTATTGTGCTATGTAGTTTATTATTTTCTTTTCATATCAAAAACATAGGACGCTTCCTTATAAGGCGTGTTCGGTTAAGGCAAAACAAGTTATGCTTTCTGATTTGTACAAAACTCTGGAATCGATTGAATAGATTTCTAACACGATTACCTTTTTACAGGGAAGGCACCTTATTATCTTTGTATTAAATTCATTCATCTTTAATTTATTAGTTTATTTGAATTAAGAAGCAGGGAGTCAGTAAAAGGAATGAGAAAAAGTACCATAAAGATATCTGGAAAATATCCAAAAGTAAAACGATAATAAAAATTATAGTAGCATATACGAACATTTTCTTACTACGGGCATAAGTCAAGAATAAAACATCTTTTCTACGCGGCGTATAACTAAAAAGAAGAAAAAAAAATTGGTTGGCGATTTTATGAGGATGTTTCTTAAATCACGACATCTACAACTTTACAAATAAAAGTATGAGGAGAATAAAGAAGAGCGGAATAATACAAAAAATGCCATCAGAAATTAAATTTAAAAGTTTCAGAAATCTACTAGAGTGTTGGACCCTGTGGAACCGTGAATCTGAGGACGCCGACACGAGATAGCGATCGCGGTCAGTTTTAATACATCCCTTATGTACCATGCTATACATCAAGTATGATATGTATTCTCTACATGTTAGCTTTACGTTGCTGGAATACAGGTCAGGTCAATCTACGCCTCTCCTATACCCAGACTGCAGTCTACACTTATATTCTATCCTATCTACTGTGGCTCACTGTATCCCAAACCTATGAATTGTTGCAGCAAAACTGCTGGCTGGGTATTAAATCACCGGAATGGATTAGGGAGCAGGGAGTTATCCAAGAGTTATCTAATGTCTAGCATGTTACGTTCAACTCAGGAACGTTTATTAAGCCCTAGTTTAGTATATCTGTTTTCTAAACCCATGTGTTACATTGTAAGAAAACATTTTTTCTATCTAAACTAGGTCTAAATGAAGTGGACGGTTCCAGTTCAATTCGCAATCGTTTATTTAGACCCAGTTTAGTTGATCTTTTGTCTGTTTCTATCGACACTTAATGTCAAAATGAATGATAAAGACAAAACAAATTTTAATTAAACTGGGTTTAAATGAACCTTTTTGAATTGAACAGTTATAAATTGGAAAATCTCCACGTTTATATTTTTGTAATGCATCTAAAAGTTCCAGAAGGTGCTTAATGTGATATGTTTGTTCGAATAAAATTAGCACTTATGCAGGTCATGCATGGTCATGAAAGTGAGGACAGTGCAATATATTTTAATTCAATCATATTTTGTTTAATGAAGACTAATCGAAATGACCTCAGAGTATGTGACGAGACAATACTGAAAGAAACAAGTATTTATTTATCGTCAGTGACATGGTGACGCTATATATCACAACAAACAACGTCTCTCAAACAATAACGAAGTATGAGCATGTCATTTGAATCGCTCCATGACATCAAGGGAGGCCAATTTACTTGGCATTCATATAAAATGTCATAGGAACAAAAAAAGAATTAGCCTGTCGTATTGTCGCGAGATGTCGCAAGCGGCGGATACGTGCAAGTGGGTCGAGGAGCGCGAACAATGATATTGGGCAAACCGCCGCGCCGTACTCGTGGCGGGTAACGGACCAGCAAATTATCGTATTTGTACTGGAGAATCTAATGACTAGATTCTAATGGACTAAAACTCAAGGGTTGCTGCTAATAGCTTGAGCACAAGATGCATGAATAAAAGTAGTTAAAAATTTAATTTAGCTTGGTATTCAGATCGAAATTTCAGTGAAGATTGAGAACTACTCTAACACTGATATATTCACTGAGGCATAACGGCCCTATAACAACAAATAATATTAAATTTAAAAATTAAAGGGGGTCCCCATACAAAAAACGTGATTTTTTCGACATTTTTGGTGATTGGTGGTTGTGTGATCATAGCTTATACTTAAAATTTCTATGACGTATATACTACAAAGAACGTTATAACAATAAATAATAAAAACAAAATAAATTTTAAATTTTAAAGTAGCCCACAGACAAGTTAAGTGTCTTTTCATATTGTACGGCGGTACGGGACCCTTGGTGTACGAGTCCAACTCGCGATTGGCCGGTTTCCATTTATAAGAAATAAATATTTCAAACCATGCAAACGCGTGATAAACATCGAAGGTATTTCCTGGGAAAATTTACTTATCTCTTCCTTGAAAATTCCGCAAGCAAAATATTTTTCAGTAAATACTAACTAAATCTAAAAAGTTTGTAGTTTCAATGACTTGAAAGTTGTCCTTGTGACTGAAAAACCTTGTGATAGGCAAAAAAATTTCAAATCCTCTTTTTTTCAGTTTCTCTAGCACAAAGCCTTTTTAGGAAAGGATGATGCCACAGAATTAGCTCTTTTGTGATGGTATTTTAGACTAAACTGTAAATTCCTCACATACAAAAGCTATTACTATATGAAAATAATGGCTAATTCCACACTTGGTTTGTAAAGAAAAATGTAGTTTATTTTCAGGTTCTACAAACAAAAATAATATTTTCCGATATCCATCCATGGACGTAGAGATACCGCGTTGTGAGGAAAAAATATTCCTCGCAGACCAAATATACGTCACTTGATGTTTAGAAATATTCACTGTGAAGTAGAATTTTGTGTAACTTACATGTAGAATTTTTACTAGAAAAAAAAGAAAGATTCTGAAATTACATTACATGCGTAATTTAACAATATGTTTGGTTAAAACAATGGTAATGACATATGGCCTGTATATGAGTCCGACAGTTCACGTTTTCAATCGATTCGAAGTACATGAGACGCTCGAGCGTTCCATCTTAACTATTATCACATATATATTCTACATACTGTGCTATTATGCTAACTCTGAGATGCTATATAAGTGTCCATCATCGTACCTAACAAAACATTTACATTTTGGATAGTGTTCCTGATTTACGCAATCAATTTCCGTTCATGAAAAAATATTGGTAAATATTTTTTTTTAAACAACATAATCACAACATTATAAAGTCTTTATTTATAAATATAATTAAAAGTATAAATTTTCATACAAGTGCAAAAGCCAACCTACCTACGTCAAAACGATCCGATTTCAAAAATCCTTCAATATTTGAAATAGATCTATAGGATGGCTAATATTATGGTGTCTATCTGGTTGTTTGTCCGAGCTAATCTCCGAAACGGCTGCACCGATTTTGATGGTACTTCATAGGCAGGTAGGGGACTTTTCACAGAGTAATCTACGTTACTTTTTATCTGTACATATAAATAAAATATAAGTGTCTGTCTGTCACCTCTATTTTATTTACACGTGTCTGTGAAAAATTCAGAATAAAAAAAATCTCCTAATATTAGCTTATTTATCGCAGGATTCTCAGTTCATTTGTGAAGTGGCAAGCTAAAAGCGAAGAAAAATGTAGTAAATATAAGAGAGGACCTTAGAAAAGGAAACTCCCATTTTGTTTAAAAGCGTCCGTCATTGCGATGTGTACAAACCTGTAGACCACGCGGGCGAAGCCGCTGGCGGTCACTAGTACTTTATAACTTTCACTGAACAATAACCGAGGATTGTGCTACATGAAAACGGATGTCAAACGAGATAAAATATACAACAAAGTAGGCGTTTCGACATTAAAATCGATTTCTATCTGCAGGATGAGACCGCTCGACCGCAAGCAGTTTCTTAGAAAATATAATCATCGAATGATGTAGGTAGTAACATATTATGATTAGGCGTAACGGACCGCCTAGCCTCTCAGTGAGATGGCGTCTCACAAGCATGACATCACCGCTTGATCGAATCTAGCTCACGTACCATGCATGACCTTTATCTACAGGGGATTTTAAATATTTGTATTGTCGTATGTTTTTACATGTGACGAATTAAATTATACTTTAATAATTTGTGTCTTTAGATCTGTCTGTCGGTTATGGAGTATAAAATTATATACAATAGATTTATATAAGAAATTAACTTTTCTGCGTTAATCGGTCTAAATTATACTGTAGCTATTGGCTTAGACATTAGAACACGCTAGTTGACTATCATTTTTTATTATTTTATATGAAAGAGTTTTTTTTAATGTATCATAACAGTGAAATAATTTTTTTAAAATAAATCATTATTAACAAAGTAATAATAAATGTCTAAAATGTCCTGTTAAACAGAGAGAGCAATACCGTAGGGCGTACCTATGTGTGACGTCAGGCCGTTTGAGATACCTAACGCAAAATTTTGTTTTGCAAGAAAGAGACAGAAATAAAATTTAAAAGCTTATAATTTCCATATTATTCAACCGAATATGATTTTGTATATAAATTTGGTTATCTTATAAAGTCTATTTTTATATTTTCTTGATAAATATTATATATTTAATAGTAGTCAAGTGCCGTATTATTAAGATGCCGTGTTTCATACTTCGAAACTATCGAAAACCAGAACAATATGACAGACTGATTAGTATGTAGTATGATTAGTATATATATGACAATAGTCGGACTATATGTCATTATCATGGTTTTTTTAAACATTTTTTAGACTTTAAATTGAACTTAAAATGTTGTATGGAAACGTACTTTTGCGATTTATGGGGAACTTTTGTTAGATCACATTTTTGTGGTCACGCTGCGGTATCTCATAAACCATGGAAGCTAAGCAAAGTACACAAATGTGACTTCGCTGGCGAAAATGGGAACTTAATCAAAATCGGTTTAGTGGTATTGAGTTACATATAATAAGTGTTCAAACAAAAACAAACAAACACACTAACCTAACAGAAGAAATAGATAATGAATTTCAAATTTGAAATTCGCTATAACGAACTAACGCTATAACGAACAAAATGTTCTTCCATAGAGTAAATAAATTTGGCAACAGCGTTTGGTTTTAATAGAGTCTGAAATGTCACTTCACAGTAACGAAACTGTCAAACGCAATTTAACGGGGGTAAACGCTGGCGCGCGTGTACTGAAACTCGCCATCTCGCCAAGAGGTTACACCAGCTTGCTAAAGTATGAGTGGTTAGACGGTAAATGCAGAAGAGGGCTTCTAGTCAATTCGTAATTTAATAGGTTCTTCTAATGAACAATTTAAGTCTACCAAAAAATATTGGACTGTTTTATAGTGATTTTCGAAAATTATCGTAGCTACCTCTGTTTCATACAACATTATTCACAGAGTCCGTATTTTTAACTGAATTTTCAACCAATAGATATAATATTGGACCAAAAAATGCATTAAAAATAATCCTCGATAAATTGTTTGTAAAATGGTACCTAGCTACAAGTTAAATTATATTTTTGTGTATAAAAAGTATCTAAGAATGATCGAATATGAGGAAATTAGATTTTAGAGCACTACCCATGATGCTTCGCATTGTAAGGCGTGCAAAATGCTAATATGACGTCATTTCAGTATCATGTGATTTTATAAATATGGAATCATACTGTACAATATGATATATAGATGTTCAGGTTCATCGTCCGCACAAATGATGAAGTCTCTGTTAGAACTTTAGTAGGTACATAATTGTAATATTGGGGTTTGAATTCTTCGTAAATATTCGTGTTCAAATTACTCAAAAGATATATCAAGACATAATAGTGACGTAATATTATACAGCCATTAATTTTTAGGGTACCCAAAGGGTAACAACGGAAATCCTATCACTAAAACTCCGCTGTCTATCCATCTGTCCGTCCATCCGCCTGCCACAAGGCTCTATCGTCTGAACTGTAATATCTACACACTTGAAATTTTTACGGTGGGTACTATTATGGCCACTATAACAACAAATAATAAAAATAAAATAAAGTTCAACATTAAAGGGAGTCCCCTTACAAGACACGTGTTTTTTTTATTGTGCGGTGGTACGGAACCCTTCGTGTGCGAGTCTAACTCGCACTTTGCCGGTTTTTAGTTATCAGCCCCTGATAAAAAAGGACGGATGCTATAAGTATGAAGCTTGTATGTCCGTCTGTGGCGTCGTAGCTTCCAAATGGATGAATCGATTTTTGTACCGAAATCGGTACAGTACAAAAACTGTACTGGCTCCGTACAGTTTATCAACTGCCAATATTACTGTTTAAAGCAAAATAAAACATTTCGCAGCAGCGTTCATTACAGTAGAGTTAACGATTAGGCCGTTTTTTTCAACCTGGTGTACCTACACATACCGGTGTGTAAGCGACACAGAGGTACTTGACATATTATGACTTAGAAATTCAATGGAAAAAATTGAAACATTTTAATATTGTTTGCATCTCTATGAGGAACCCTAAAACACTAGATTTTAAGGGTTTCGTAGCCAAATGGCAAAAAAGAAACCCTTATAATTTTGCCATGTCCGTCCGTCCGTCTGTCTGTCTGTGGTTTTTCTCGAAAACTATTGGCAATATATAGATGAAATTTAGAAGGTAGGTGTAATCTATGAACCGCTACACAACGACGTAGTGAAATTAAGAAAAAAATTTTTGAGATAGCGCGCCATACATGTAACTGAAGTACGAAAAAAATAAATTCATCGTATATTAACGCGAGAGGTACCAAACTATAGATCTTAAAAAATTATATCAAGGTTTCAAACAATTTTTTTTATTTGAGTCAACAGTAGTTGAGATATGCACTCCTAAAGTCCTAATTTTTGTTAGAGTCATGTGTCCGTCCTCCCACTCTACCAACTAAACCATTGTATGTGGAAAAAATTTATTACAGGAGTACTTATATATAACGTAGTTACAGCAAAAACTATCATAGCTAACTAGACAGTATTATTTACCGAGTAATAGATTAACTTATAAAATGTACTTATAAAAGTAAAAATATTGTAAAAATTCCATAGAAAATGACAGATAGCGTTTAGCCAATAAGCGAAAACTAGATGCATTTTATCTTTGTGATGTTATTGTAAAATATGATTTAAAAAAACATTTTATGATGAAAACTACAATATATATACTACTATATATATTATATTATATATACTATAAGTTTACGCTTTCCTTTGCAGAGCTTATTTTCTTGACAATCGATAAAAAGTCAAAGGTTCACTGTAATAAAATAATTAATAAAAATTGTCCAGCTATCTATCAGTGCACTCATGTTATTACTTTTCGGATTAGCCAGAGAGGAACGAGCGCCTTCTAAATAACTAACGAAATAAAAATGAAATATATTTATGCAATAACTCTTAAATTACATAATAATAACGATTGATGATTAAGTTCGATTAACGTCACGCTCGTTTTTTTATATTATATGGTTGTACGGAACCCTTCGTGTGCGAGTCTGATTCGCACTTGACCGGTTTTTTATTATGATTAGATGATGAGCTTAGAAGCAAAATAATCAAGATGGAGCGTCTCATACATCGAAGCGAACGCAAACGTGAACAAAATGTCACATAAAATGGAATTTCCGAATTTTCATTTTCTTTTATAATACGAACTTTACACGTGGGTCACAAAATTCTACTTAACAGCAAAAATTTCAAAACATCAACTAGTGTATATTTTTGCTATAATTTTTGTTGTCCCACGCGGTATCTCTATGGATATTCATGACATCTGTTTGTGAAGCCCCAAAATACTAATTTTTTAGGTTATGATTTATGATATGCGATGAGATGAATAACACGCATGATAGTACTATTTACGGTTAACTTAGACATAGTTCCTGAAAAATATACGAAGTCAACACGGTTTTTTATCACCAGGAAACAGTAAAGATAACAAGCTCTTGAGGTTTAATGATGTCTTAGTATTTTTTTATTTTTGTTTTAAACAAGGTTAAATAAAATTTTGCGTAACAACTATTTCATTACTACTTAAATATAATGAAAAGGTAATTAAATTTTAATTACATTAAAATATTAAAGAATTAAATTATATGTAAAATTAAGTTTCTTGTAGTAATTTATCACTGAATATTTTAACGAACTTTCAACCCTGTAAAGAGTTCCCGAATTTTCCATTACCTATATATTTTTACTGGATATATTAAAGAAGCCGAGAGAGTCATTTCAATTTATTCAATCAAATATAATATCATAATAGTACATTATGATTCAACTTTTTCAATACATTTGTGATTAAAATAATTAAAGTAATACTTCAAATGTAATAATGGCGGAAACTAAGGGCGAGAGCGGGTTGCTTTTCACGGTTTACGCATGCGTCGCAAACAGAATACTCCTTTGTGATTGGTGTAAAGTAAAAAGGCCTAGTACTGTAAAATACAACATTACGGTACAAGTTTCGATGTCATAAAGACCGTATTAATAGCAAATGTATTGAAAAACATATTTTGCGAAAATAATTACCTTTTCGTAATCTTCGTCGCACTGCAGCATTTCACACTGAATTTCTAAACAAAAAATAATTATTTACATTTCAACGGTTCCACGTACCGTTGTTTGTTTAGTACTGGAGTCAAAAGTCCAACTATCTAGAAGTGCCAGTAAGATAAATTATCTGATAAAATCTTATTATTTTCGTTCCATGTGATAATATTACCTATCTTTTGATATTCGTGTCATTGGTTAAAATGTGTTAGTGTTTCTATTTAGTCTAAAGCTAACAAATACTTGCATCTATAACCTGAAAGAAAATAGGCAAAAGTTCATTTTTTTATGCCATTAAACAAACAATGTCGCGATAGCCAAGTGGTAGCGAGCCCGCTTCTTATTAAGAAGGCCGTGGCTTAAATCCCAAGGCATATCCAAAGAGTTTTTTCTAACTTATTTACATAACTATCACTGACTGTGCCTCGGAGAGCACGTTAAACCGTCGATCCCGGTTGCAATCAGTAGATGACAGTCGTTAAAATCCACCAACCCGCACTGGAGCAGCGTGACGGATTAAGCTCCAAGCCCCTCACCTCGAGGGGAGGCCTAATCCCCTGCAGCGGGGCATTAATGGGTTGATGGTAAACAAACAAAATGTTTCTTGTTGATACATCATCTTTTGGTTAGTTCTAGTATAATAAAATAATGATCGAAAACGTAAACAAAATGTCAGACAGTGATTAGGCAGATGCTGCATTTTTATTGTTTTATACTAACATTTTGGTAAATAACACATATTATCTTACAAACGAGTCAAACGACGTAAAAAAATAAAGCGTTGAAGATGCGCGGACAAGAAGTGGACTGTTGACCGAAGTTGATTGAAGAAGACTGAATGCTGCAATATTATTATTGTTATTTAAATTACTTTAATTTATTTAATAAAACTTAGGGCGTATACGTACCTACCAGAGTTCATAAACAAAAATTTAGTATATTTCGTTTGAAATAAACATAAACATTTCCGACGGTCATCGTAGCAAAATAGTACATTTTGTGTATAGTTAGGTCCTAACACGAAAAACAATTTTATTTTTCAAAAAGTAAAATTGGTGAATGATTTTTGATCTACAGAGATTCCAGAGATACATTAGGAAAGAAATATATTAATTCATAAGAAAAAAAAAATTAGTAAGATAACTTTTTAACAATTACTTTAAAATCTGTATTAAAAAAATTGTAGTATCTGTCTGTCTGTTCCGGCTAATCTCCGAAACGATTTCAATGAAACTTTGCAGACGTGCAGAGGGCATCATCGGGGGTGACATAGGCTACTTTTTGTCTGTCTGTCTGTCCGTCTTTCTGTCTGTTTGAACTGATCTCCGAAACGGGTGAACCGAATTCAGTGAAACTTCACAAATATGATAAAAAGATAATCAGGAGTGAAATTCAATATTTTTTATGTGTCTGTCCGTCTATTCGCGTTAATCTCCGAAACGGCTGAACCGATATCAATGAAACTTCACAGATATGATAAAAAGATTTTCAGGAGTGACATACAATACGTTTTGTTTATCGGTCTGTCTGTCCGACTGTCTGTTTGTTCGAACTGATCTCCGAAAAAGATGAACTCATTTCAATGAAACTTCACAGATGTGATTAGGAGATTGTCAGGAGTGACACCCAATACTTTTTGTTTGTCTGTCTGGCCGTCTCTCTGTCTGTTGGAGCTAAACTCTAAAACGTTTAAACCCATTTTAATGAAACTTCGCAGACGTAACAAGACGGGTGAGAGGAGTGACATACGCTACTTTTTGTTTGTCTGTCTGTCTGTCTATATGTATGTTCGAGCTAAACTTATAAATATTTTAATGAAACTATGCAGACGTTAAAAATAGGTTGTCAGGAGTGATATAGGTAACTTTTTGTCCGTGTGGTGGTCTGTCTCTCTTTTTGTTCCGGCTAATCTCCAAAACGACTGAACCATTTCAATGAATCTTCGCAGGCAGAAAAAAGAGTTTAACAGGAGTTACATAAAGTTGATTTTTGTCAATGCATTTGTCTGTGTGTTTGTTAGGGCTAATCGTTGAAACAGCTGATCCGATTTTACAGAAATTTTGCAAACATAAAGAGGGCGTTTTCAGAAGAGAAAAGTAATTTTAATTATATACATATGACAAATCGTAGCGTCTGTTAATCTGTCTGTCTGTTCCGGTTAATCTTCAAAACGGCTGGCTGATTTTGGGACCGAATTGTGGGATAGCTATTCTTCATGCTAAAATGGCTAAATGGATTTTCATGAAATTAGATATAGAGATTTCTTTGGTAGTTAAGTTTCAGAATGTTCTAGAAAGTGTTACAATGATTTGAAGCGTCGCGTTCCTTTAACTGTCACGGTACAACTGTGTAGTCCACGCGAGTGAAGCCGCGGGCGGAAAGCTAGTTAATATTAGAAATAATCATACCCTGGACATTCCACACAGCGCCATCTAGTCCTAAACTAAGTAGAGGTTGTATTATGGATGCCTACTAGAAAACTGATATACATTCTCAAATTTTCTTTGTAATATATACATATTAAATTATAATTAAATAAATAAAACAATATGCTTTTAAGCACACAGAAATTTAAATTGTCATATACGGCGTGTTTGCCTGAACATAGTCCATGCTTATACAGCGTGTAGAACTGTAGAGATTACCGAACTAAAAAAAAATGTAATAATAAAAAAATAAACTCTAAATTTATTTTTCTCGGTAATCGTTAGTTTACGAAACCTACTCACTTTATAACTTTTTGTTTAATTTGGTAAGCTGTACAAGCTCTATAAGTTTGGACTACGTTCTGCCGAACACGGTGTATATAGAAGGTACCTAGTTGTAGTGGAAGGATCACTCTACCCAGACAATTTGTTCCGATGACGAGATATCATACTAACGTAATCGTCACACAATCTTTTAACAAGACATAATTTATAGTCGTAATAGAAACACAATTTCCGGGTATAGAATAATCCGTTTGTCGCTATTGCAGTGAAGCGGCGAGCATTTTAATTATCGGCCCCGTTGCGTTGGACCGCGTGTAACGGAACGCGTATCGGGTCGGTCGACTTGCTTGTTTAAAACAACCCACCCAAACTAAACAATTATTGCAATTCAACCTTTAAAATTTTATTTGAATTAGTTGCAACTTACTAAAATGTAGTCGGTAATGTTCCGTGAGCTAATTAGTGATGTCACGCATTTTGAGTTTTTTCTTGTGTATAAGCTAAAACTAAAGCTATCGTTTATACCTAATTACCTAAATCGTCAATAGAATAACAATTTAATGACTTTTATTCAAGCGCAGTATATATAATGTTTCACAAATAGAGTACTAAACATTTTTGGTAAAAGCTCCCCAGCTCCACTAAATGTTTCCGTATTCTGTGCAATTTTTGCCCAAAGATATAATAAAAGCTCTATGCTTCCTGTCACTGAACAACAAATTAAACACTGCAATGGCGGCCACGTATGTTTGACTGTAATTTGGCAGCGTATTGGCGATCGGTAGGCTTACTATGGCATGAGTGTGTTTAACTTGACGCATGCGTAATAGCCAGCTATGACTTACAAGGGCTACATCGGTAGTTAGTTTACGATGTTACGTTCCGGTATTTCTAAGGTAGGTACATCTTTTTACCTGTCAGTTTTATAATCGCATATTTTTAAACTGTTTACCCTTATTATGATAGTTATAACTTTGCAATACTCGTCTCACCGGTACGGGAACGGATGACACGTTTCTCGGTTTCTCTTTATATTACTGAAAACAATATCAAAGTCCATTGCATTGTTTAGAAGTAAGAAGATAACGAACAGAGGCAAACAGCGAATTTATTTTGTTGCTCTATAGTTTTAATATTTCGATAACTGCTAAGATATTAATTTAGAAAGAAAGAAAGAAGAAAGAAAAGAATATTTATTTGGCACACTTACAATAACACCAGTAATAATGTTTTAAAATATAACAGGTAAAATTAGAAATATAAAAATAAAATTTAAGTTGTATTGTGTAAAGGACAATTATAATATGCATGAAATGCTTAAGATAACTAACGTATTTAATTTGATAACGATTAATATCATGTTTAAAAACATTTTGGCCAATAGTGCATTAAGTTAAAACAAACTTGATTGCCATAGAAAAGGTTATAATAAATCAACCTTAAAAGATACACATATGCTGTCGCTGACTTTTGGTTAGAACATTTAAAGGGGAACAATTCCGTAATACATGATTTTTGCTTAACATCAACCGTTTACGTAGCGCTCGCAACAGAAGCTCTCAAAAGGAAAATTTTTGATCGTTTTTGCAACATTTTTCATTGATGCTCCTATTGATCGAAGCATCATGTAATAATAACCTATAGCCTTCCTCGATAAATGGGCTATTCAACACAAAAGAAATTTTTCTATTCGAACCAGTAGTTCCTGAGATTAGCACGTTCAAACAAACAAAAAATATAGCCTATAAGTTTTCTCAATAAATGGACAATCCAATACAAAACAATTTCTCAATTCGAACTAATAGTTCCTGAGATTTGCGCGTTCAAACAAACAAACTCTTCAGCTTTATAATATAAAATAGAAAAATTAGATTCCAATTTCCAGGTACCTACCAATTAGTTAATATTATCAATTTGTCTTTTCCTCTTTAAAGAAAGCCAGAACATTTTATTTTAATTGCTTTGTTATTGTTAACTATTCGATTTTAGTCATTTGTCTGTTTAATAATTACATGTTCATTAAAAATGTCGGACGTTCTTGTGATGTATTATTATAAAAAAAATAATAATCTAACGCCCGCCGCACATGCCAGCACTCGCACTCGTTTACGATACTGCACCCATGGACACTGATATTGGTCGACACGTGTCTACACTTGAGTTCAGTACTACTGGCACGTACTGGCTCGTGACGACCAATGCGAGTGGCAGCATGTGCGACGGGCATACCTATAATAGAACTTCAAATAACCAAACATCAAAAACGTCGAAAAAAAACACGTTTCTTGTATGGAGAATTGGAGACCGTCTTTATATTTAATTTTATTTTATTTTTATTATTTGTTGTTCCAGCCACTTTTGTTATACAAAGTATGTGAAAATTTCAAGTGTCTACTTATTACGGTTCAGACGATACAGTCCTGTGACAGATGGACGAACGGACAGCGAAGGCTTAGTAATAGGGTTCCCGTCTGTACCCTTTGGGTATGGAACCCTAAAAACTTTGACAACACAAATAGCACACACAATTTTAATTAGTACCTGGATATCTAATATGTTCGTGTATGGGTGTTACAATTCGCTACAACAGGGCGAATCCATGGCTAATCCATTCTAATCTAATCCAAGCCAATCTATGATTCAAATTTATGCATCTAGGAGTTGGCTAAGTGTTCATGATTATACATAACACGTAGTCTAAATAAAACTAATCTTACTGTTAAATATTCGGTATTTGTTGGTTAGTTAATTATTTAATCAGGACGCATGTTTAATTCAAACTAAATAGATTTAATTGCTTAGAAGACATCTGTTGCTAAATCACATCTAATAAATCATGCTACGGCTGCAAACAAGTGTATTACACGAATACATATACACCACCGCGTATAGATCGGTTGTCACCATAGCCAGGTATGAGTCAAATTGCATTCAAATAAATACAAAGAAAGGCTATGAAAAAGACGAGTGCGTATCGGACTCGCACACGAAGGGTTCCGTGCCACCGTACAAAATTAAAAAAATGTTTCTTGCATTGGAACCCCCTTTAATTTTTAAATTTATTTCATCATCATCATCATCAGCCCATTCTTACCCCACTGCAGGGGCTTAGGCCTCCCCCAGGGTGAGGAGGGGGGCTTGGGCAAGTCCACCACGCTGCTCCACTGCGGGTTGGGAACTGTAACGACCGCCATCTATTGACAGCGTCCGGGACCGACTGCTTAACGTGCCCTCCGAAGCACGGTGTCAGTGATATTGTGTACTTAAGTCAGAAAAACTCATTGGTACACGCCCGGATTCGAACCATGGCCCTATGGGGCCATATAAATTTGAGACAGGTTCGTTGCGCTCTGGGCTATCACGACATACACGAATAGACACGAAATTTATTTAATTTTTATTATTTGTTGTTACAGCAATGACAGTAATACATAACTTCATGAAAATTTCAAGTGTAACGGCGGCACTACACATAGGCCAACGCGTTCGCCAACGCGCTGGCGGTGCGCTTGCCAACGCGCTTGTGAGTAATCCACACATTGGAAGGTCATTCAGTATGGTTTGGTTCGGGCCAATGTGCGGACGGATTCAAAACGGATATTGAGTCGCTAACAGCTGCAGCTGTATATTTATTCACAGCTTATAATTACTTTGTAAATGTGTACAAGAAAAGGATGATAAAAATTTTCAGTTCCACAGGCAGTTTTCACTCTAATACAGCTCAATAAATTTAAATGTCGACGACCGCTTAGCCTAGTGGGTAGCGACCCTGCCTACGAAGCTGGAGGTCCCGGGTTCGAATCCCGGTCGGGTCAGTATTTATATGATGAATATTGATACTGATACCGGGTCTTGGTTGTTATATGTATGTGGTGTCTTTGTAAAAAAAAAATATTTATATATGTAAACATATATTATAAAGAATATTGAAGTATGTATATCAGCTGTCTAGTAACCTATAACACAAGCATAATACTTGCTTACTTTGGGACTAGATGGCGCTGTGTGGGAAGTCCTATGTATTATTATTATTATTATAAATGTTTTCTCGTTATTCATGTTCGCTATTTCGTCAAGTTAGGTGTTAATTCGCCGCAAGAAGAAAACGTGCACTTTTGATCGCTGCTCCGGGCAAACTGATCGCGCGGCCAATGTGTGGATGGTGCGCCAAGCTTGCGACAAGTGCCCTTTGATGTTTCCGACGCCGCGCGGCAAGCTCGCAAGCGCGCCAGCCAACGTTCAAATACCTACCGCCAATGCGCCAACGCCTGTTCTACACATTGGGCCATTGGCTTGGCCAGCGCGCTTGCCAACGCGTTGGCCTATGTGTAGAGCCGCCAAGCAATGATCTCGCAACTCAATCACCAAAAACGTCGAAAAAATACGTTTTTTTGTATGAGGACCCCTTTAATTCTTAACTTTATTTTATTTTTATTATTTGTTGTTGTAGCAGATACATAATATATGACGTCACCATTTTTTTTTAAATATTGTATGTAGCAAAGTAAAAGAAAAAATAAAATAAAAAACTTTGCGTAATATTTCTCATTGAGTATGTATACGTTAACGTTATGTGGTTAGGAAACAGCACAGTATGGTAAGATAAATGTATTAATATATATAATATAATAATACCTGGGACATTACACAAAACGCCATCTAGTCCCAAAGTAAGCAAGTATTATGCTTGTACTATGGGGTAGTAGACAACTGATATACATACTTCATTTTTTTTAATAATATACAATACAGTATGGATATCATTATTTGTTTGTCCCAAATTCAGCAGGTTGTACAGATTGTTTTCTTGACCTTTAGACAACAGGTGCAAGAAAAAATGTCATAAATGAAAAACATGAAAAAAGTAATTAATTCCCAGTCTCGTCAACCCTGTACAGCGCACGCGTAACGTAACGCAAACCATGGAAACGTAAACACACGGCGGCTACCTACGTCATACCACATGTGATACCTACTACTTATGACGCGTCCGCGCGCGCGCACACAAAATAATGTTCATTAAACTTACCAAAAATCCTCGGTTTTGTAAATCACACCAGGAACGATGAATGATTCATTCATAATGGTGTACCACGAAGTCACAATAATCCGAAGAACACGCTATTAACATAGGTTTAATTCACAGTTATCAACATCGTCGTTCGTATTTACTTTTTGGATACCTATTTACTATTCTGTTATTTGTTTGATGTGGTCAACATTTACAATTAAAAAAAGTATTTAAAGGAATAAATGTTTAAGTTTTCATGACATAATAATACAAATAAATTTTTTATTATGCCGCGTGAAGTAACGAATGGCTCTTGAATTTTCTACCACCGTGATGTACGTGATGTCCATTGCACGCCCGTCACTATTTTAGGACAATATGGCTATGCAATTAGACAGTATTACAAATCGAGCATTCCACTCGCCTAGACGAATGGCATGTTAAGTAACCATGCTGATCTGCAGTGGTGTATTCCGTTTGATAGACTTCCTTTAATTATCTCCCCGTGAAGCACGTGGCACAATTATAAACGATAAACTGCATTAAGAAAGAACACGATAAACTGCAAACAGCTGATATTAAAAACACTCGAGGTCACCGACTCGAGGCACAAGTTTTACTCGATCACGGTCAAAATGCGATTAATAATTAATCACCGCACGTGCCGCATCGCCCCGCGTATAGCCGTATACTCTTCACACTACCCCGTCACATGACCCCGGCCCCGCCCGGCTGCTGTCGGCAAATTTCAAACAATTTCAAGGCTGTTTCCGGCTTTCGGCGTGTGTGCCGGGTCATAGTGTAAATTAGGGTTGCGTGTTTATTTGTAAACCAAGTAGTATTAAAAATTGATTTTTTCGAAAACGGCTACAAATAAAAATATAGTACCTTCGGCGAAATTGTTAGTGAATACCAGCAGATTTTAAATATATCGGGACTCTGGACGGTTGGAATCCAAACTGTATATACTTTTACAGCCAAACATGGAACAAAAAGACATGTACATGCACACAAATATTTGTCCCGGGCGGGATCGAACCGGTGACCCTTGGCTCCGCAGTTAGGGTCTCTAACCACTCAGCCAACCGGACAGTCTATATATACGTAAAGTCAAAATGTTAATTAACATACATCTAATGACATCTAATATGTATTTGTATTATCTTAACTAGTGACAGTCACCATGAGCTCAGTAGTTCGCAATAGGAGCGTAGATTCATCGCCACTCTTCAAAAATGAACATCGCAGATTTCACGATAAACGACGCTTACCTATACGTTTTCGATTATACAGATCTCTTAGGAGGCGATCCAGTAAATTCTTAAAACTATAAATCGATTAAATAATTACTCGTATTAGTTACGAAATAAATTACTTTGAATTGATTTTTCATTTAAATTAAGAACAGATCGTACCAACCGCGCCAGTTAATAAAGTCAAAACCGCGACTGGTGTATGTTTGGTTTATGTGGTATATTTTTTTGCTCACATTTTTGTTATCAATGCGGATCCATCCCCATCCCATCCATGCATGGATAGATGTTGGACTGTACGTGCAATATAGAAAAAAATGTGTGAGCGCCATGACATTTTGCGACGCATTTTGTCTCTGATATCTTTTGTCTCTCTGTGTTTAAATAAAACAAATAGTAATAGAAAACTACAGAAGTTATCGTCGACAACAACGCCGTTCCTTGATGATAAAGACAGTAACATTAAATTTCGTTAAGTCTTATGCTAATTATGAACTGTAATGTCGTCCTCAATTTTAGTATTTGAGTGAGATTAACTTAATTATCTACCAACAAAATCTTATTTTTTTGCGCTCAATTACAATGAAATATTTGTTTTAACATTACAAATACCTGAGAACATACATAACATTAAAACAAACATTTTACTATAATTGAGCACAAAAAAATAAGAGAAATTGCTTTAAATACATTATTGATATTGAACTTTACATGAGATTAAAAAAATTAATATAAACGTAAATTAACATAAGAACTTATGAATGTCGTTCTTTAAAGTTCAGTGTTGTAACAAATTGTAAATTAAACTAGTGAAGTGAATAAGGTGAATTCCATACTTCTTTAAATAACAGTAATTTAAAGGAAATGTCAGAACTCTTTGACATATACATATATTAATTTTACTCTCAAGAAAGTTGAAGGTTTATAATTTGTGTAGATATATACCGTCGGGTGGCTGGTAGCGTCTAACCTTGCGTCCTAGAGCTAAGAACTAAAATGATGTTTGGATAGGTAATCAACAATATTATCATACTATTATATTTATATGAAAATTTATCTACGTTATTATCCAACATCAGTTTTAGATAACTAACAGCATGAACCTAGGAATAGTAAGTCAGCTGGCTATGTACTTAGGTGTCAGCTTGAACACACTCATTCCATTACATAATTAAATTTAAAAATATTTAAGAAGTATTTTTATATGTATTATAACAACAAATCAATGATTTTCTGATTTATTTCTTTACATGTGTTAAAGACCTTGCTTCTTGCCTTTCATGATTTTAGATCAACGTTAAGTAGGTACTCTATAGGTTTTGAATTTTGATGTACTTGATAAATAAAAACTAAAGACTTTATATTGTGTATTTAATTAAGAACCAATATAAAATAAAAACACTTACAATGAAGTAAATCTCTGAGTTTGCCATTTTGCTTATATTTACGTTCGTTTTGAAGTATGAAACGCTCCATCTTAATGATTATGCTATCTAAGGCTATAAATAGATATAAAGTGCTGACCTGTACTGATAAATTAATCACGAAATAAAACAGGTAGGTATTTGAAACCAATAGTATGTATCATTTAGTAATCATAAATTGACAAATAATGAATGATAAATAATGAGTGAGTAAAAAATTAGATTTATTGAAGATCTTGAACCAATAAAATACGTGCTACGGTTGTTAAATTTACAGCACCACCCAACACTACCATTACATATGAGTAAAAGAAAGTTCATAAAGACGTCTATAGGTATATTAAATTTATAGTAACTAGTAAAATTTATAGTAAATCTATAGTAACAATAATAATAATATTGTTTTGTTTCCTCTCTAAAATACTACCTACGTTACATTAATATTCAACCGAATAAATTATAGTATTCAACATTAAAAGTATAGTGTAATAAATAATTAGGCATGCGAGAATGGTATTTTGTGTGGGCATAGTATTGTTGTACCAGATTATGTATATTATAGCAAAAAAATATATAAACCACTTTTGTAAAAATAACTAGGTAGTCGCTGAATGTTTGTTTTGTTTAGGTATACCTTTAAATCAAATCTCAGTATACCTAATCAACAAAGGAGGTATGAAAGGGTATAAAATAGATAAATAGGTAAAGAAAAAATGTGTCCATTAAGGAATGTCATTGTTGTTGATTATCAAATTACACTTCAGTTTCAGTTTTAGCCATATACAAACGTCGCAGTAATATAATGTCTTTAAAGCGATAGAAGCGGTGCGCCAAGAATTACAGCGGGCCTGCGCAAGCGGGCATGTGTTATCTCTATGAGTACGGATTATAAAACTTAAGGCTATTCTGTGGTTCTGAGACAGCCTTTAATTACATCTACTTACTATGAGATCATATAGGCACAACAAAACTTATCCACAGTTGTAATTATTTATCGGTACAGCACACCCAATGGATACATTGCATTATGCGATGAAGTTAACAAACTCTACATGTAATATTGCCTTATCCATTAAAAACGTTTATGTTACGGCATCGGTGTGAAGAAACGGTAAGTGTAACGAGTGGCCCTGCTTCTTCCGTATCTGTTTTAAATGCGGTGCGCACACCCGTGCCACTTCCCTAACACGTCTATGGGTAACACCGTGTATGGTGGCCTAGCTTTCAGAGCCTTCATAAAGTGGCATACTAATCTACATAATATATCCTTGGATAAACAAAATTATCATAATGACGTGTCTCATATACTTCGAAACGATCGAGAACGAAACAGTGACATATCATTACGTCATGATCATCCTTTTTCTTTTGCTCCATGTGTTCCTCCACGCTCCAAGAGCAACATGTCGCATAAATATACCTCCTTGCGTGGTAATTTTCGCACATATCAGACTGTATCTTGACATACTTTGACGGTTGGTATGCAGGGGTTATTACGTCCATGAAGAGGAAAGAGAATATGTAAATTGTCAAAGTATCCTTGGCGTATGCGGAGTAAATATAATTGGTCACATTTTTGTAGTTTCGTACTTTTGTAGACGCGGTGTCTTATTCTTTCTGAATCTAAGGATAGTAGGCACCTCATGTCGCGATGCTTCATCCAAGACGAATCGTCTAGACATGAAAGTAAATCAATCGATGAAATATTTCTAGCCGGCCGGCTATTTTCACTTTAACGTATTGTTTAACCGTTCATCATTCATCGCGAATGAACGAGAAGTAAACATATAAAGCATACTGTGTAAACTTGAAAGTGAACAATCAGCTTGTGCCCAGCGCAGTTCAAGCAAGGAGGGTCATGTGTTGTTTAGACGACATCGTTAAAAAATCGGTGTTTCGTGATCCCAAGTATAATTTAAAAGGGACGCTTGACAGATTTTTTTGGTCTCGTCCTACTTCTTAGAGCATCTCAATATTTTTACAACGACGCACAAGTATTTTGTATAACTTTTTCCGTTGCGGATTTATGACGAATTCTTTGGTCGCGTGGGGTGTTTTTCGACACCCTTCTTCGACCCCCCTCCACCGTTCGATGACGGAAGTGTTCGATAGCGTAAGTGCACTAACAGATATAGGACACTGTCTATTTTCAACATTTGTGTTCAAAATATGTACATCACTGGCGGTAACGACCTTGGTTCACGAGAGATATCAACGATTACGGGAACAGCAAAAGCGTGCCATCGCCAGTTCTGGCAGGATTTTAACATTGATGCCTTTTTAAAACGATTTCACGTTAAAAGTTAATTGAACTGTTGACATATGTATAATTTCCCGATGTACGTGTAAACACACACGACAATTCCATTTTGTTCTTTCATCCAAAGTAAAATTAACTTTGGATGATCCGACTAAAGGCTATAAGCTATGCAGCTACGACTATATCGCTATTTCGGTCGCGGTATTTCCGGACTAACCAGTGTCGCAACTTTTATTAACATTGGAGGCGGACTGTCATCTCACTAAATTGTATAAATACTAATATTATAAAGCTGAAGAGTTTGTTTGTTTGTTTGTTTGAACGCGCAAATTTTAGGAACTACTGGTTCGAAATGAAAAATTATTTTTTTGTTGGATAGTCCATTTATCGAGGAAGGCTATAGGTTATACTACATTACGCTACGACCAATAGGAGTGGAGCATCAAAGAAAAATGTTGCAAAAACGGGAAAAATTATTCCTTTTGAGTGCTTTCGTCGCGCGCGCTGCGTAAACGGTTGATGTTAACTAATAATAATGTATTACGGAATTGTTCCCCTTTAAAAGTTCTAACCAAAAGTCCGCGACAGCATATGTGTATCTTTTAAGGTTAACTTACTATAACCTTTTTTATGATAATCAAATTTGTTCAACATAATGTACTATTTGCGAAGATGTTTTTTAAACGTGATATTAATCCTTATCAAATTAAATACGTTAGTTGTCTTAAGCATTTCATGCACATTATAATTGCCCTTTACATCATACAATTTAAATTAATATCTTAAGAGTTTTTATTGAAATTTAAAAACTATAGCGGGAAAAAATAAATTCGCTGTCTGCCTCTGTTCGTTAACTTTTTACTTCCAAACCAATAGACTTTGATACGGTTTTTAGTAATATCTTATTTTCTTATCTCATAATCTATTAATCTATATAATAGAAATACATATTATAAAGCTGAAGAGTTTGTTTGTTTGTTTGTTTGTTTGATAGATAGATTGATTGATTGATTGCGTGATTGATTGATTGATTTTTTGATTGATTGATTGATTGCGTGATTGATTGATTGTTTAATTGATTGCGTGATTGATTGCTTTATTGATTGATTGTTTGTTTGTTTGTTTGTTTGTTGGTTGGTTGGTTCGTTCGTTCGTTCGTCCGTTTGTTTGTTTGTTTGTTTGTTTGAATGTGTTAATTTCTAAAACTACCAGTTGGATTTTAAAAATATCTTTTTTCCTTTGATAGCCTGATTCTAGCGGAGAGTTATAGGCTATATACAAGAAAACGAACTGTCTGTCTATTCGAGCAAATCGGCTTCGGCCAAAACGGCATAACCAATTTTGATGAAACTTTACACATATAACAGGATGTAATCTTTTGAGTACACCCTTTCCATATGTGACATACAGAACTTTTTGTATGTCTGTCAGTACGTCCATATGTCTAAACCGATATAAATGAAACATCAATGAATATGAAAAAAAGGTCGTTAAAACTAACAAATGTTGCTTTTTGTCCGTCTGTCTGTCTGTAAGTGTATCTGTCTATTTGAGCTAATCTCCAAAACGGCTAAACAGATTTTAAGGAAACTTTGCAGACGGGAAAGAAGGTTGTCAAGATATTTGACATTAGCTATTTTTTGTCCGTCTGTTTGTCTTTACGTCTATGTGTCTATTCAATTCAATTTTATCTATTCGAGCTAATTTCCAATACGGCTGAACAGATTTTAATGAAACTTTGCAGACGTGAAAGAAGGTTGTCAAGAGTGTCATAAGCTACTTTTTGTGTTTGTCTGTCTGTCTATCTGTCTGTCGTTTGTCCTCACTGATCTAGCAACGTACAGCCGAAAGTACTAAGTCTAGGAAGCTTAAATTTGGAACATAAGTTTATTTTATAACGTGAGAAGTTAAGAAAGGCTTTTTTAGAAATTTTAACTTAAGGATGGGAATGGAGGGACTTAAATAATGACGTGTTTCAGGGTTTTTAGATTTCCACACTTTAAGAGTGGGAAACGGGAGATGAAAAATTGTATCGGTTTTTTAAAGGGTGGGAGGGGAATGAAGATTGAAAGTTTGAATGGGTGTGACCAAAATTGGTTCCAGCAAAAAGTACGTATAAACCATCTCGAACGTTAATAGTACCTATAACAGAAATTTGTAGTCTACGCAAGCGAAGCTGCGGGCGGTCGCTAGTTGTATATACCCATCCAATGTCTGATGTAAATCCACATTTCATTACAAAAAGAAAACTTTAAAAAAGTAACTGGTAATAAATACATGATAGTAAATTGTCTCTAAGGTTTGTAAAAAATGTATCAGCCAACTTCAAATTTTCATCGACGACTTATCTATCAGAGGTTGTAGCTTAAATAATTTATATACATGATATTGTCTGAAATAAGTTTATTTTACATTAAAAATGTTAAGAGCCGGTAATACTTAAAATGACTGTTTTTGCGTAAAAATATTATTTGAAATATTGCTCTTAAGACTCTAGAAAGTTCCACGATATGCTGCACCGTCGCTCCCTTTTAGTGGTCCCGGTACAAATGTGTAATCCAAGCGGGTGGAATATTATAAGCGGGTACTGATATATTTTTATAGATTACTAGCTTTCCGGCTACCTTTTCCAGCCGCGACCACAAATTCGGCACAGCCTGTTAGAGACACATATTTAAAACAGTGCCTCTTAATGGCCCATAATTTGTCTAAAAACCTGTTCGAGGTGATACATATAGAACGTAAAAACTGATCGAAATTAGACCAGCCGTGTTGTAGAGAGACATATCCACTACAGTGCCCCTGGTTGCCTATGACAGTAAAACGTATTCAATAACTTGCTCTGAGGAGATACGTATATGTAATGCAAAAAATTTCATCATAATTGGCTCAAGAGTTTTGCTGTATCATATCTACTGCAGTGCCCCCTGAAGTCATATAACCGTTAAACCTGTCTAATGATCTGCTCTTGGGTCACTTTTTTTTTTAATACCGTATACCTACAACACAACAACGTCTAGGCCCCAAACTAAGCATTCGCTTGTGTTTTGGGTGTCAAGCGAGGACACAACATACATATAACAACCAAGACCCGGTACCAGTATAAATATTCATCATATAAATACTGACCCCCACCTGGGATTCGAACCCAGGGCCCATAGCTTCGTAGGCAGGGTCGCTACCCACTGGGCTAAGCGGTCGTCGTCGTAGACCATGTGGATCAATTTCATTAATAAAAGCAATGGCTACCTAAACAGAATTTTACTTTTACCTAATACCATTACATGATTACATACGAGTGGAGTAGAAATGGAAGTCCGTTTAATATTCGGCGTATAATAAAGCGAATACGTGCACGACTAATCAAAATTCGGCGAGCGCACATCGTTTGTTAGGTAACTATACCTACGTACATACGGCCGCCGTTCTAAAGCCTCCCTCATCATATTCGAATAATAACGCAAATCATAGATCAGAGAGATATCAGAATGCATTTTTTTTTCTCCAGCGCCGTGGGAATAATGTGCATGAGCCAATTTCAGTTTAAGAATAATATGTGACCAATATTGTACTATAAAATTATAATTATATTCCTGTAAAATTAAGGTGACCGTATGTCAGAGACGAACTTGCTCGATTGCTACAGATCGCGTCAAACTTTATGGCGGATCTAAATACAACACTTTATGCGGGCTTGCACAGGTAGAGTCATATACTCCTCGCTTCACTGCGTCCCGCTACACCCAAACTTGATTATTGCGACGCAACTTGTAAAATTTTATTGTAACTGTACCTACTAGCCTTCTAGAAGTTCTATTTGTCTAATTTACTGACATTCTACAACTAATTCTTTTCCAAGCAAAAATATACCACTCCCCACAGAGTTTTGACAACCGTAGGCACTAAACTCGTTCATGAGATATTTTAAGCTTGAGCGTACTTTCGTTTTCGCGACGAGTGAAAGCGAGACGCAGGTGCGGCCGGACCTTGCGACTAATGACCTTTGATTGACGAACATCTGGTATGCTTGAGGCTGGACCACAATGAGGTACGCGGCATTTCATTATGCGATTACTACTGGAAGTTGATTGCCTAAAAAAATACAGATATTACCAGTAAAAGTTCGTGATTTCACGCGCGTGGAAATTGTTCGTATAGTACAAGATCCCAATCTATCTTGTGAACCCCTCATTTTTTAACAGGCGAAATATTGTTCATATACCATAAAATAAATAGATAGTAACAAATATTGCTAAGGAGGGTTTGCACCCGAAATTCGGCATAGGCTATTTTTAATTAAATTTATTAAATTAATTTCTTTTTAATAATTAGAATAATGCTTTCCCCATATACATATTTTATGTACCAAAAGTTATTGCATCCTCCAAAACGTGTAACTCCCAAGGCTTATTCCGACACCGACAAAACTATTAATTATTATTGTTACTACTACTGTAAAAAGAAACAAAGTTTTATTTTTACCGAGGATTTTTTCAATTCGATTACTTCTATTTTTATATGTTAATATTGATTTACCAATTTTAATAAAAAAAAATATTTGTTAATATATTTTATTATTTATGAACAATATTTTGTCTGGGAAAGGAATGACAGGTTCACAAAATAGATCGGGATCTTAGACTGTAGGCAAAATAGCCGTCGTCGTCGGCTTGGTATTTCTATCCCTATCGTGTTAGCATTGTATTCTAAGTTTTTGAAATCTAACCCCTTTTTGCGAATGCTTAGGTACCTATTTTTTTTTATTAGAGATGGCTAACACTAAAAATTTTTTTTCTTGGATTTTTAAACTGCAATATGCGTTTACGTGGCTAGTATACGTGTATAACTGTATGAAACCTTCAGGACACGAATCTGACTCGCACTTGGCCAGTTTTTCATAGCCGTATAGAACTTTACACACCCTTATGTAGGATTACTCCGGTCTCTGTCTGTCCGTCTGTCGCAGCTATTTTCTCCTTATTAATTTACTAGATGAAAAAAGTTGAAATTCGTTACATTTGCAAAGTTTGATGACCCAGTCAAAGATAAGTATTGCATAAATTAAATAATTTTTATATTGAGGGGTAAAATAGAGAATTTAAAAATTAATTTCTTTGGTACATCGTTAACGTACGTACATACATATTAAATTAAAGTGCACGTTTTGGTAGATATTAATATATTTTTCTTAAAATTTTAGAATGCAGACCCCCTTGCTGAGACTAAAATTTTGAAAAATTATGGGCCATAGGACTCTTTATGTTTTACAGGAAAACCTTAGAGATAAAGTTTTTTTTAGTCTTCTAATTTAGACTTAAAAAATTAGAAAGTAATTTAGACTAAGAAAATTAGAAGACTAAAAAAAACTTTACTCAACTGTATCACGTAACATATCAAATGACAATAGGTAGTCGTTTTAACTAGTATAAATTATTTTTTTATATAATTTTGAAATGCAGTTTAATAGATATTAAAGGAAATATACGAAATTCGACCATTGTCCCCCTTATCTCTAAAATTAGAGCCAAAATTTTATATTTGTATTAAACAGAGTAGGTGATGTGATTTATAGTACGGAACCCTCTCTACGCAAGACTGACTCGCACTTGACTGTTTTTAGAGTGCGGTAACCAAACGGCAAAAAAACGGATACCAATTAAATCTAAGAATATTCATTTCAATATTATGCTATCACTTTTTATTTCTCAAATTGAACTATGCATCTCTTTTATTTTAAATTTCAAAGCTGTTTTTGTAAGAAAGAACAGGTCTAAATTAGTATAATTTATATTATAGGTTTGGGCAGCACGGCACAAGACACAGTTTGGGGCATAGTTTGTTTTAACATTGGGCACGTGAAGTAGTGGCGTATGTCGTGTTCGATAGGCTGGTACTTGTATCGCCATGCTTGCCATGCATGTTCACGGTAGTCTAAGTTGACTAATATGTCATTTTTCTAATACATCAATACCGAAATGTTTACAGGCTTCACTGTAAATGTCGAAGTTTTTTGAGCTTTTATAGCTTAGAACCTTTATAAATTTTGCTTTTATTTTCTCTAGCTTTTGGTTATGAATACTATAACATGGAGACCAGATACTACATGCATATTGTAATATACTACGCACATAAGTAAAGTACAATATTTTAATTTAGTCGACATCTTTAAAAGGTAAGTAATAATACCTGAGACATCCCACACAGCGCCATCTAGTCCCAAACTAAGCGAAGCTTGTATTATGAGTACCAAACAACTTATATACATACTTAAATATTCTTTATAATATTTACATAATATATTGTGATGGTACAGAACTCTCGGTGCACGTTTCCGACTCGCACATGACCCGTTTTTACTTTTACGGCCATCTCAAACAAATAAATAGGTACCTCTTCCATTCTAATGACGATACAAATAAATCGTTTAGTTATCTATATTATATTTAGTTATCTTAGCTATAGCCACAATTTCGTCAACTAAACAATTTATTTGTATCGTCATAAGAATGGAATATTTACGTATGTATTTTATAAAAATATTTTAATAAAAAGACCATATACGCCACAAGTGAATCGTAAAAATGTTAGTTACGCCTATTTAATATGGTGGTCTCAATTTAGTTTTGGGTGAACCCAAATACATTACACAAAAATTGTACTTTGATAACACCTGAAAAACTAAATTTAAAAAATAAATCACCATTTGTATAACAAACTTTTATTAAAAATTAATACAAATCCCTATTACTTGTTGTAACCTTCAAAACAACTAAAACCATAACTTTTAAGCAATAAGAAAATATTAGTTTGTATCAGTTCATTCATAGAAACTTTCTATGTACATGATCCATTCAAAAGTAATAATAAGCTCTGCGTAAGGGAGCCTAGAAACCAAATCGAATATGTACAAGTATGTTGTAAAATCGAACAATTAAAGTGTTGACATACAGCTTATGCTGGCCAGTTCACATTTTGTTAAAAAAATACGTAAACCAATACAATATTTTTTTAAGTACTTTAATTTTTATAATGTAAATCATTTATAAAACTTTTGATATCCCTGAAAACTATTTAGCTATGTGGCATAGGAGTAGTGAATGAACATAAGTCATATACCAATAAATATTGAAATTATTGAATGGATGGCAGAGTAATAAAATAGGCAGAAGCGATAGTCGCAGCTATCGCGGTCGTTAACTACAATCATCCGTTTATAACATTTCATGGTGACAGGTGCAAAATTGGTGACAGACTGTCATATAAACTGATCTGATGAAATTTTAATTTCCTGGCGGTTACAAAATCGTAAAAAGCCTAACTGATAATAGTGAACATAGTTATTACATATCACTATAACTTTGGTATATTACAAGTAAAAAGGAAATCCGGCCCCTTGGCTCCAATGACGCACTTAATATGGAATCCTACTATAATTTTTTCGTTACCGAGTTATTTCACGTGAAAACCCATAAAGAACAATATACATATACACTTTGGATACTAACCGTCTAGAGTCCCGTTGTAATTAAAATCTGCTGGTATTCAATAACAATTTCGCCGAAGAAACAATATTTTTATTTATAACCGTTTCCAAGAAAATCAATTTTTAAAACTACTAGGTTTACAAATGAACACGCAACCCTAATTGCACTATGACCGCCGGGTTACACCGAGGCACACGCCGTAAGCCGTAAACAGCCTTGAAATTCGTTTGAAATTCACCGACAGTCGCAGCAAGCGACTGCGGCGGATGGCGGCGGCGGTGCGGGGTGAAGCAGGCGCGGCGCGGCTTGCCGTATGTTATGTTGCGTAATTAGTCCTACAGTGACCGTGACCACGTGAATCATGACATTGCAAAGGTTTCAACATCAGCTGTTTGCTGATTGTCGTATTCTTTCTTAATGTACTTTTAAACATTTCATGAATAAAATAGTGAAGGTGAATGATTGAGAATAGTGCACGAGGCTAATTAGGCGAGTTACTAAATGTCTGGAGCAAAATGGACATCACGCAAAAAATTCAAGAGCCAGTAATTACCTACTTCACTTCACGCGGCGTATTAAAAAAATTATGAATGAATCATCAATGGCGTGATTGGTGTGATTTACAAAACCGAGGATTTTTGGTAAGTCTAATGCATATTATTCACAAATAAGCATGTAAGCAGTCACTGGCTGGGCGTGCGAGCGCGGACGCGGCATATCTAGTAGGTATACCGTTTACGTTACGGTACGCGTGCGCTGTGCAGGGTTCACGAGACTGGGAATTATTTACTTTTTTCATGTTTTTTATGTATGACATTTTTTCTTACGCTTGTTGTCTAAAAGTCAAGAAAACAATCAGTACAACAAGCTAAATTTGGGACAAACAAATGATAGCATCCATACTGTATGCTCACCAAGTTAAAAATATATATCTCAATAGATTATGCATGTATTTGTACAAAGAATTCATATTTATATACAATAGGAATTTCAATTCATAATAATACCTGGTATATCTAACATATGGGCATCCAGTCCCCAAACTAGGCTAAGTCTGTCTTATGGGTACTAGACAACTGATATACATATGTTACTTAGATGTTTTACCCTCAGATATGGAACAAATAGACAGGCAGATATTTTTCCTCGACGGAAATCGAACCCACCGCCTCAGGTTCTGCGGCTAGAGTCTCTAACCTTTCGACTGATCGAGCGGTACAATCTAATTTCACAATAAATGAAGCACCTATTTCCTCGTTCGAGTCGTTCCTATTTCTAAAATTTTAACAGCGCAGATTTCGCGGTAGACGAACTATATTAAGATGTATAATATTTTTTCAACTTGGTGCATAAGATGTGTTTAATCACCAAAATTAACTAACTAATTCGTTTGTAATAGGTATGCTAAACTTGTTTTAGCTGATGTACAAATATTTCTGTACATCTTATTAAATCTAATTAAACTTATTTTTTGTATCAACACAGACATTAGGCAGCTGTTTGTTAGATACAACAAAATGAAAATTACATAAAACAATTTTTTTTTTCAATTATACACTGCTAAAAAAAATCAAATTCTAAAATTGTTTTATCTAGAGTCGTCTGTTACAACAATTCATATGTTAAATAAAATGTTAATTTAAATAATATAGTTTTTTTTTGACAAACTGCTTTAATACACATATTTATCAAAGTCCAGCTTGATAAATTATTCAATGTTGCTGAATTTTACAAAAAAAATGTCCTAGGACTAATACTCTCAGCACTTTAACTCATGGCATAAAAGTTTAAATACATATTCTTATATAGTTTGAAATTATGAAATTGTTTTTGTTGCACAACAAATCACTTTTGCTAAGTTTAGTCAATTACTGTACAAAATTTTTATATAAATAATAAGTGACTTAAATTTATAATTGTGAATAGATTCATAAATTGTATACAATTTGACACAGTCGTTATGAAATAAATACTTTAAGAGACACCGTCAATGATGATTACCTTAAAATAGGATCAATGCAAAAACGCAGTTCACTATAACGCACAGATCTTTGGCACTCTGAGTTGCTTGCGATTGACTCAATGCGCAGATACAGCCACGCGGGCAGCGAGGAGTAGTAGTGGGAGACCGACGACGCGCGCGCGAGCGAGTAGCAAGAGCTACCCGATGCGACCTCTCTTTCATCTCCTCCGTGCTTCTATTTTAAGCTACTGTGACGCTTCCTGTAAGTAACTTCACAGCGGCAAAGATACGTGCGTAATACTTTAATTATATTATCTGAGACCTGCAAGTGAGGTGGCTAACTTTTAACTGACTAACTACGGTTGTATCTATTGCCCCAGCCACGTCGGTGATCATCTTTGTACTCGTCCATCCTGCGCTGTCTGGCCAGTTCTTCAGGATCTTCATCTTCCACTAAACGTTCCTGTTAAAGTGTAGTTAGTATCTTTTAATATCATTTGTCAATGAAGCATTTTAAAAACTGTTTAAAAATTAAAATAAAGCATTTATTCTATCATACGATGCCAAAAGCCTACTTGAAGAGTTTCACAAATAGAGGTGCTGCACAAAGCCTTTTTTATTTATACAGGGTCACTGGTAATTTGACCTATTGGCATTAGGGGGTTGTAGGAGACGTCATAATAAAAAACCGGCCAAGTGCGAATCGGACTCGCACACGAAGGGTTCCGTACCACCATACAATATAAAAAAACGAGCGCGACATTAATCTAACTTAACTATTAATCGTTATTATATAATTTAAGAATTATTGTATAAATATATTTCATTTTTATTTCGTTAGCTATTTAGAAAGCGCTCGATTATCTCTGGCTAATCCGAAGAGTAATAACATGAGTGCACTGATAGCTAGATATATTTTTTATTACTGATTTTATTACAGTAAATCTTTCACTTTTAATATCGATTGTGAATTGAACCTTCAGTTCTGCAGTGTGGGTTCTCTAACCACTCAGCCAATCGGTAACTAAATATATGTTTATAAGAATAATGTAATTATATGAAGGTAGTACAACTCTTTAAAATCAAACTGTTATATACAAATATGTTCTAATACCAGTTGATCGCAGACTTTATAACAGGGCTGAATACTATAACCTGTTTTGCACATTTCTCAGTATACACTTACTAATTAATTAAATTAAATAAACAAGTCTGTTTACAAAAACTTGCTTTAATTAAAAATTAATTTTTAACATGGCACATGAAACTAATTTCAAAAAAAAATTTTAGAAATTAGTATGAATATAATGTTCTGTAATGTTCTCTACAACCTCTTAATGACAATAGGTCAAATCACTATTAACCTAGTATACTAACTGTATCTAAATAAACATGTTAAAAATATATGTATATGTATTCTATAAAAAGTAAATAAACAATTTATAAACAACCATAAAAAAATTCGCAAAACACGTTTTATATAATATTTAATTATGGGGTGAAAGAAAAGTTAATATTGTTCCAAATGAACTATTTTACATAATAGTTTACAAATCATTTATTTTCCAATTTATATATGTTTCCACCAAAACTCACAGAACAAATATTTTCACTTTCAGAGGTCTCTATTTGTCTTTAGAAAAGTTAGGAATTCAGAGCTATACAACATAAAAAGCAAACAAAGCAATAGCATTTATACTTATTTGTATCAAAACGTGATACATTAACTTACTTTAAGTACATCCTCTTCCTCATCAGCATTGGTTTCGGGGCGCTCAATCGTGGTGTGCGGTATGTTAGACCCAGATCCAGGGAATCTGTTACAGAGGTAAACTGTGTCAATAACTGAAGTCAATACACTTCAAGTGTATAAAGAAATTTGAAAATCTTCAATTTGTAAAGTTCTGCACTTCTACAGATCAAAGAAAACCCTTACTTTTTGTACCACTATATGAAATAAACAAGACCACGAAGTTTAAATCTTTATTTAATTTAAGTAATTAATAATTGTCATTAAATAAAAAACATACAATACCAAAAAAATTTAAAGCAACATCTGCATCCTTAGGAGACTACACGAGACAAATGGCGCTGATTATTTAAATGTCAGAATGGCTGAAATATTTGTATGGGTCATCTAGTACAATTTACTGGAGCATATTTACTTTACCAACAGATGATCGCTATTCCATTAGTATTATTTTAATATAAACTGTTTAACATGCTTTTAAAATTAGGCTCCATTCTATCATATAACCCATAAACAATTTTCTAACTATAAAAATACAATAAGTACATAATTCATAAAACAAACAGTATTTCCTAATTCCTTTCACAATCACTATAAAAAGCCATATTTTAACATACTAAAATCAACTACTCACCAAAAACAAGATTTGTCTATATTACATTTAAAAAATCTACAGATCTCACGCTCAACGCAACTATCAAAATGCTTTGATTGGATTGGAGATTGTGGTTGGAGACTGGAACGGGTTGCCTACAGAAGTTGTGAAAGCTAGCAATTTGAATCAATTCAAGAGTCGCCTGGATAATTACTTGAGCAGCAAGTGAGAAGGGCAATATGTCAATGGAAGGGTATGGTGTAAGCTGTTAGCTTATTAATAATAATGTTTGAAGATGACTAAAAAATATTTACTTCCATATTCTCCTCTCCTTTTTCTTTCTATGTCTTACATATTTTACCACTTTCTTCCCAACCACTCCCTTACTTTTCAAAACTGAAGTGGGAAATCTGCCATAACTCACTTCATGTTTTAATATACTTTTAATGGAAAAGGACCCAGGCGATTTGAAAGAAATTTTCAGTGTAACAAAAGAAATACAACTTACAATCCTTCTTTGACACGATTGTCATAGAACTCTTCAATGGTCATGGTAGGTATTGATGGGTAGCCTAACCCAAAAACTGCTTTCTGTGCTGCATCCCGAGCTATGATTACAGGTTTAAGTGGTGAGGTTCGTGGACGTTTCTTTGTTTGCATTTCTGTAAACAATTACGATTTACATTATCAAAAGAGCAATAATTATATATATGTATTACATAAGGCAATTTTAACTAGAAAAATTGTCTGAGAATTTTAATTTTGGTAGAATAGTTTAAATCTAAAGAGATTGGTCTAAAGAGGTGAAATGCTACTGAGAGAGTTTTAATTCTGTGTGATTGGAATAATAATAATAATTACCTGGGACATCCCACACTGTTGTGTGCTGCACACAATGGTGTGGGATGTCCCAGGTGTCCCAGTGTCCAAGCTAGTCCCAAAGTAAACAAGTATTATGCTTATATTCTGGGTACTAGACAGCTGATATACATAAATATTCTTTATAATATACACATATAAATATGTAATAGATACTTTTACACCCAGACACGGAACAAATAGATATGTTCATGCACACAAATATTTGTCCCGAGCGGAAATTGGACCTGTGACCCGTAGTTTCACAGTTAGGGTCTCTAACCACTCTGCCAATTAGTCAGTCAGTGGAATGTGTAGGGAAATTATACTAACATGTGATATGAACATACCCATAACAAAGATGACTAAATAAATTATACCCAAATTGTAAAATATTCAATTTCATTAAATATCCAGACACACAACCGGCCACTGGCAAAGATCAGACCAAACTTTTTGACAGTTCGGAAATGAGTGCAAGTAGTGTCATAGTAGCTAACAAATAAATGGATATCAACAATGGGGTTTAAGCTAACTTAGCTAACTTATGCAAATTTGCACCCACAAGAAGAGCAGTAGGACCACAATATTTGGCCTGACCTGTAATAAATATTACTAATACTAATAAATTACCTCCAGCATGTTTAGTCATATATTCTAATATTGGTTTCTCCTGTTCCATACTTTTCAACTCGTCCAAACTCTGATTTACATAACTCCGTAACAGTGTTAAGAAGTACTCCCGTTTTGTCTCGTCATCTATATTCTCAGAATCCATTGCTTTCTTCAAATCAACAAGCTTTTCTTTCAGTTCCTTCATTTCTTTATATCGTTTTATTTTCGCTTCTCTGGAATGCACCTGAAAATTTTAGATTTTTGTTGTATTTATATTTTGTTTACGTTTGAACACAAAATGATTAAATTTAAAACAGTGAATTTGTCAAAAGTTATAACAAAATATATAGTTTTTAAGAACCACTAGCGACATCTATGGTATTAAAATGAACTTTTGCTTTGAATAAATTCAGTCTGGTTGCAAGTTAACACGCGTTTATTACACAAATTACTATCAAGTAGGTATTCACCATGATAAATTACTTTTAAGAAAATATGAATTCAAATAAAAAAAATTTTTATGCTAAATTGTACATCAGAACAGTTTTATCTGGTGTTGCATGTGCATGGTTCAGCTTTTTTACTAGGAACGAATATGAATAAAACTAATTAGTGGTTACCATATTAGCCAATTTCTCATGTTCTGTTTGAGGCCTGCCGTCAATACCATTTTGAGAATCTGAAGGTTGTGGCACTTCCACGTCAGTTACACCATAATCTTTACATCTTTGTAGAAAGTCCCTGAAAATTATAAATATATGTATAATTAAATTAGGTCCAACAGAAGTGTTTCAGTCTTCTAAATTTTTGTTGTCACTGTAATTTGAAATTGAATTGAATTTGAAAGGGACATGCATCAAATGTATGGACCCCCTCATTTATTTTTTTACTTTGACAAAAACACATGGGTAAGATGTCTATAGCTAAAGGAACTAAATCACTAAACCATAACATTTTTGTTTGCTTATAAACTCAATGCCAGTGAAGGAATAGGAACTCATTTATCTAAATTGGGTTATGGATTAATCATGTGATTTCTTTTCTGGTGTTTTAATTTACCTAAATATTTTAAATGGCATTTTTGTTAGTTTTTTACAAACTAAAAAAAAAATAACTGCAAGACAAACACTAACGTAACATAAGCGACAATGCAGCGAAACCGACTGGCCAAGGAGTCCCGTCACCGTCATGGTGAGCGAAAGAGTAAGAGAGACGGCAATAGATAGTGAAGTGCGAGTGAGTGAGGATTGCGCGGATAGGCAATTTGAGACGAGTATCTAATGTCACATATTTTTACATTTGTTACGACCAACCTACTTAAGTTAATTAAAGATAATGTATCTGAAATATTTGTTGACATACCTTGATGTGTGACCCCATTCTAGAAACTACATTAAATGTGCCAATTTAGAAAACGAAAGTGCCATTCTTCTAAAAAAAATTTTTTTTTTTTCGATTCTTTTAAGCTAAGACAATAGATTCATAAATAGTCACAATAGGTGTACTTGATTAGTTTTGGCAGTATTTTATTTTGTGGCATTATTAAAAGGGGCAAAGGAGCTGAACTCATTAACCAATTAAATAAAAATATAAATTGCGCTAGAAATTGGTATATTTTGCCAATTTTAAAAAGTGACTCATTACTTACGAACCATTAAGAATCGGATTACATGTTTCGGTTTTTTTTTTGCATCAGTACTTCATCAAATTTCATCTGACACCCATGTGTACCATAGTCCATCGGGCTCATTAAATAAGTTATATTTCAAACTAGCTATATAAAAATCAAGGTGAACATCATGGCTGATCTGAACATAGTATCATACAGTAACATAGAAGCAAACTCAATTAAACTGAAATTACTTACTTAAAGTAAATCTCTGCCACATGTATGACATCCATTCTCTGTTGACCGCATAGTTTAAGGCTAAGAGTGCCAAGTAGAGCAGGCAAGAGCAAATATTGCAAATGTTCAGTTGGTACCTCATCTATACTCTCATTTCTACTAAAAACTCCGGCAAGCGATACTAGATTTGTTGCTTTTTCAAACTTACCCATTGCTGATTTAATGTTGATCTAAAAAAGAATGTTTTACAAGTGACGATCATGAGCACAGAATTAATTATGATGATTTACAAATCACACCAGTATGTGTTTGAAAGCGTATGATCTTTGGTTCAAGTCGATTTTTTTTATCATATAATATAAATACTGAAATTAATAAATACCTGCATAGTATCGCTGTTGGTAGCATCATTGCTATTTTCTATATCCTCAAACAATTTCATAGCTTCGTCAAATATAGCTTTAAAAGATTCGTCGTCAGAGGACTGTCCTGCAACGTTTTGATCCATTTCCAAAGCAAAAAAATTCCACGAAAATATAAAACCACTTCAAATTAATATGTACATAACCTTTCACAGCTTTCACATTTCTTTCACAACAGATGAACAAACTGCAACAGAACAGACGTTAATAGATGTCTGGCAATAAGCAATACAATATTTAGATTGATTTGGATCCTTTCTCGGGATCACAGATTACTACTGCTACACCAGATCCAGTGCCGTATCAGTATTTAACACAGATTATGTATTTAATATACTGTTTACTGGATCAGTCTAGAATCAATCAGTCAGAACAGAACAGGATCAAAATCAATCAGTCAATCAGTGGAATCAATTTGACAGGTGGATGAGTTAACCCAAAACATGCCCAAAACATGTCTATGCCCAAAACTGATACAGTCTGATACGTCTGATGTGGTCTGATACATAGACATACATTTTATGGTCTGATATGATGCACAGAACAGACAAAGAAAGAAATAGGTATATTATGGGTATATTTCGTGTATTTCATGTGTAAAAGAGATGGACACCTGATGCAGCCAAGCAGGTTATGGCAGAATTTGTTCGGAGTAGGTCTTTTGTCTAACTTGTTAACACCGAACACCGAACAATTGTTTCAAATGCACAGTGCACACCTGTGGTGCACACAACCAGCTTACAATAGGTATATTGAACTGTGTATTGAACCACCATATTATGTTAGTCAAGTCAGGTTAGCCAGATTCGTCATATATTTTGTGTTGGCGACTAGAGTTGTCATTGGAATGAAACTATGGTAAACTAACCCTCTACTACTCACGTAGGCACGTATAGTTCTAATCAACCTTTATGGCCGATGTGAACATAGGCACAAGTCGCGTGGCAGTAACCAGTTAAAGGTGTAGCGGGACGCAGTGGAGCGAGGGGCATATGACTGAACCTGCGCAAGCATGCCTATAGCGTTGTATTCCGATCCGCCATAAAGTTTAATTGTAACTATAATTAAAAATGATTTAGTACGTGAGACATGATCGGCACTGTACGCGGTAAATGAAATATTTTAATGCATTTCTTGTTTTTGTGTAGTATCTGTGGTAGGTAAGTATGTAGTTTTTAAACGTGTACAAAAACAATTATACAACTCCGTAATGTCAAACGAATGTTATTTTATATCTTCGTGATGAAATAATAAACAAGCATCGTATTCAAGTGGATTATTTTATTTATGTCGTTCCTCTCAATGTTACTTTGATTTTAGGTATGCCATGCCGTACACGTGCAAAAAATATTATCAACTGCACAACGACCTACATGTTGCAGCCAGACAAACACGTGGTTGTACGAGTTGTACCACAGAATAATTCAGTTGTACAGTACGGTAGCCCGGTCCTTTGGCCCGGTCACTCCGGTCAAACAGGAAAAAATACGGTCGAGTTCTTCGGTCGGTCGCGCGCGATACGAGCGAGATCATCAATCAGTCGAGATTTGGCGGTCGTGTGTTGTGTGTGTCGTTAAACTTGGATGTTGAATGTAAGTAGTTTGTTTACCTGCTTCTTAATTCATGTATTGTATTCCAATGAAAACACTGATGCCCAACAGCTTTAGCCTTGAATTTCAAAGCATATATTTTTCAATGAGATATTCGATAGTACCTACGCACGATATATGTACGGAGAACAATTTATTAAATATTGCTTGTACCTACTTAATTCGTATTTCCTTCTTTGTGGTGTTTTGTGGCATAAAATTGCGACATTGTGTGAAGTTTCAATTTGATTTACCAATTTAATTTTAACTACCTATGTTGTATTTAACCAGTATGCCTACCTAATTACCAAAATCTATTAGAATATGTTAATAAAATTATTCAAAGAATGATTATGACCGAGTTGTAGTGTGGGCGTGTACCTCTGTAAGTACATAACATCCATTAAATTACTTACCTACATCTAGATAGGTAGGTAGGTACGGTAGGTATTTAGTTGGTAGACTAGGCATATAGTCGGACCAGTCGGGTCAGTTCTGTCGCGTTTGTTTTACGAAATAATTTACACATATTAGTATTTTTCGTATTTATATTATTGTTTTACTAGCGACCCGCCCCGGCTTCGCACGGGAAGCAGAGCATAATTATAAGCCGTAGTGTTCCTTCTGTCGTAGTGTCTTATCAGCTTGTTGCGTCGAATATATGGATTGGATTTAATTAGATTTAAATATAACGTAAATTCATGCTAATTGGAGTAATATTTTTAATGTATTTTATTTCCGATTCTATTAATATTTGAAAAAGTAAAGAATAAATACATAAAAACAAACTACAATATTTCTTCGTATACAACATTGATAGCTTCTGCTTCTGCCTATTTTACATAACGCATGTCACTTTTTGGGGGCCGGCCGTTTGTAGCGCGATAGTATTTATTTCGAGATAAGTGCTAAGATAGTAATTTAAATTATATGGTGTAAAGGGTAATTATAATGTGCATGAAATGCTGAAGGTAAATAACGCATTTGATTTGATAAGGATAAATACTGTATCCGTAAAATGGTTTCCAATCACCTCATCATTAAAATCATTTTTTAAACATAAAAATAGGTGTAGTAAGTTATCAATAAAATAAACGGATCTCCTGCTTTCGCACGAAGTTCTTACGACATTGGCGGTTACGCGCCAACTGAGATTTGCAGCGGTGGAACATATGTAACGCGATTACCGCGACCGCGCGACCCTGTCTTCTCTTAGACCTTATACACACTAGCGGTTTGCGGAGCGGTTGGCGAGGCGGATAGCAACCAGTGTTGATTATTTGTATAAAACCGCTAGTTTATTACTCATTACAACAATGGCGGAGCGTTTTCCGCGGCGGGCGAAGTAGAGCGGCGGGTGGACGGCGGTGTCCGCCGCAATTCCCGCTGATCCGCCCTACCTGTACAGTTTTGCGCTCGGCGGCGGACGTATAGAATCACTTGGAGTGCCATCCCAGCTTTCTATGTATATATAATTAATACATGCTACGTCTATGGTGTCCATTTTAAACTGACAAAACACCTGCGCAAACCGCGGGAAGACCTGCGGATGGCTGGACGGTTTCCGCGGCGGAAACCGTCCTGTCGCCCGCCGTCTCCAGCGGTTTGCGCTCCGCTACCCGTCCCGCTAGTGCGTATAAAGTCTTAGACCTTAGTGTCTATTCCATATTTAAAACTGAGGAAAAATTAAAAATAAATACCTACGTTTTTACGTTGATGATATTTTCCTAATTTGAATTGAACGCGATCCATATCTATTCACATTGCCAACATTCGAAAATGTGAATGATATATCATATCATATATATTATCTATATTCTATATATATTATAAAATAAAGTCCCCCGTCGCGTCTGTCTGTCTGTCGGTCTGTCTGTCTGAACGCGATAAACTCAAAAACTACCGAACGTATTGGCATATGGGTGACACCAATGGACAGAGTGATTCAAGAGGAAGGTTTACGTGTATAGTTTATTAATGTTTTGTGCATATTAATTTAAATATGACAAATATTGTTGAAGAAGTCGGAAAAAATCAAGCCGGCTGGGAGCTTTCATCGAAAACGCTGTCTAAACCCTTTGAGATATAACAAAATAATGTATGGAGAAAATTGTGTCTCTTTTGTTGGACTAAAGAAAAGTCCGCGACGGCATGTCTATCTTTTATGGATAACTTACTATACTAAAAAAAAATGATGTCATATGATGAGGTAATTGGAAAGCAATTTATACGGATACAGTATTAATCTTTATCAAATTAAATACGTTCTTCTATTCGTTCCACTTCAGCATTTCATGCATTTTATGATTGCCCTTTACACCATACAATTTAAATTAATATCTTAAGAGCTATCGCGAAATATAAATATCGCGCGACCAGCCGGACGACACCGCGCCGCGTCGGCCGACTATATGGGACGACGCGACACGCATGGTTATGCTAGGTTATATGTATTTTTATATTCTTTACTTCTTCAAATATTTATAGAATTGGAAATAAAATACTTTATAAATACTCCAAGTAGGGTGAACTTACGTTACATTTAAATCTAATTAAATCCAATCCACATGTTCGACACAACAAGCTGATATGTCACTACGACAGAAAAAACATTATGGCTTAATGCCCTGCTACCCGTGCGAAGCCGGAGCGAGTCGCTAGTTATTTATATAAAATCGTTAACTTAATTTACGGAATTCTCACCGGTGCTAGTTGTTATTACCCACGCATTTTATAATTTCCATCCGCCGGTATGAATGTCACTTTTTAGTGTTTAGTATTATCTATGTGTTTATAACAATTTCTTAACTAAAAAACATCACGAATATATTCTTTTGAATACTAACAATACAACATGATTAGATTCATATTGTAACTTCTGACCTTCGTTTTGGGGTTCGTCTCTTTCTCCCTATGACCTAGAAGCCGCCGTTCCACCCCCTCTGCGAAAATTTAATCGAAGATTCTAAGTATACGAACATGGCTTGATATTTACTAGCAAACTGTCCAACTCCGTATTCCACAAATAAGAAACATTACCTACCTACTTATAAATGGGAACTTACATGAAGCTTTAGTGTATATTTCTACACTAAAGCTTCATGTTATGTTATATCTGGGGGCACGGCCGTGCCCCCACCAAGTCGAGCGAAAAAGCGTCACGGCCGTACCATCCTTTTCTCGAAGCAATTCAGACCATTTTCGACCCCCTGTAACTTCGTTGTGGATAAAACTAGAAGACTGAAATTTTCAGTAACCATGCAGGCATATTATATAAGCATATTTTTAAATTTCATTCAATTGGAACCAGTATTTTTAAGAAATTATAACGGGTCAAATTTCTTCATTTTGTCACTCACTCACTCACCGATCATCAAAATTCTAAGGCACTTCTAGCAGACCTAGAAGCTTCAAATTTGGAATATAAGCAGTGTTTGGTGTATGAATCAAGGAAAAACTAAAAAATCTAGAAAAGACCGCAAAAAAAAAATTAAGCCCATACAGCCAAGTCTTCAGTTAAATTTTTCAATATTGGCTTTATTCGTAACGATGTTTTATTACGGCAGTTATTATTATATTGCGTGCGAAGCCGCGGGTTTAAGCTAGTCCCATATAAATATAGGCGCATGGTAGTGCCCCTGCCAAATCGAGCAAAAAATGGGTATTCCCGTCATGAAAACACGTGTATTAAATTATTTATTAATGCAAAAAACGTACCTACGTGCGTATTCGTACTTATTACGAGTGCGTAAGGTTGTATAATATATCTTAGAAAAACTATATACATATAGATATACATATATACAATAAGTAGAAGGTACCGAAAAGGAAAAAAATAGAACTGTCTACAAAATACAAAAAGAAATGAGATCCCATCAAAAACAATACTTGTCAAAAAAACCAAGTCTCGCAACTCAGTTGTTCTGCGGTAAAAAGTTGTGAGATCCATGTAATACCAAGTCGGTTATTAATTTATTCGGTTATAAATATATTGAGACTTGGCCATCGCACTAAATAATTGAATTTACATGTGTTTTCAGGCGATTGAATTTACACGTGTTTTCAGGCGATGGCCAAGTCTCAATATATTTATAACCGAATAAATTAATAACCGACTTGGTATTACATGGATCTCACAACTTTTTACCGCAGAACAACTGAGTTGCGAGACTTGGTTTTTTTGACAAGTATTGTTTTTGATGGGATTATATGTTTCCATTTATACATTTCCTTCGACCGTCTTCTGCCAGTCATATCCCCTTTTGTAATTGAAATTCGTATGTGGACATTTTTGCTGAGGACTTGCGATGATGTTACATATTATGAAGATCAATTTGTGAAATAAATTTTACGGAAAATGTCAATAAAAATTACGCGCAACTCATTGAGTGGCAACATCGTCGAATAAATCTTTTACAATCTTTAAACGTGTGATCAGCTAGGTATATATATAATTTTCAGTTTTATGGGCTCTTGGACTTAGACGATTTAGACCATACTGTCCTTTCCGCTTTGCTGTGTGCTCCTTGAGCTCCTTTGCTCCTTGATTGAAAAAATACATAGGTATCTATAAATATTCGTAAAATTTTTTTAGTTGTACTATACTTTTCAGAATACCTTGAATTACTTGATAAACAAATGATTTGATTAACATACAATCTGCTTTTAATTTGACATTATTTCTAACTTTAAACTTTTCTCTTATGCTTAAAATAAAATTTTCTTGTGTCAATGTATTTATAATGTGTTCCATAATAATTTAATGCTTTTTTTGCAATCAAAAACAAACCGCATATCGGAATAACAACAGTTTAATTACATATGGACAGAATCTGCAAAGCTTTTACCACCACTCAATAAACGTTATTGGTGATTCTTTTCAGCGAAGTACTTATTCCAAGTAGTAGGAATCTGCTATTAATTTTGAATCTTGAAGCCGAACTGGCTAGAATATTCCATTGCGCATTGGCAGGATGGTAGCTATTACCGCGATGGTCGTTCCGCAATCAAGTAGGTAGAGACTAGAGACAACGTCCAGAACATTATTGTTGTGGCCTGTCCCAATAATTCGTAGCATCCGTAGCTATAACGAAATATTACATGTTCCACCTCTCTATACCAAAATGCATTTCACGTTCTTTTTCAAATTTCATAACGGGTTTGGACCGTTTCAAAGTTGCGCTGAGGCAATTAAAATTGAAAGGAATAAGTTTCTATAAAAACCTCTCAACTATTTTTCCTTTATATGATTTAGCCAGATATGAAAATTCATCTGACGTTAACTTTTTACAGTCAAAAATAAAAGAAAAAATAAACGTAAAATATCTAAAATAGTCACTATGTCAAATTTTGAGTGTTTCATTTAGTATTTGATAATGCAAATAAAAAACATCTGTCCATCAGATGACGTCACAGGGATATTTTATTGTTCAAATTTTGAAAAAATATAACTATGTAAATTACAGTCTTATGCACGTCTTATTCTATTTTGAGAGAATGATATAGACTGGTCTATGTTTTCGGAAAGAAATACAATATATATACCTCACAGATGCTGTAGTCATATTTTGTTTTCGTTGATCGTTGATAAATATCTAGGATAGGTACTAAAAAATTCTTTTAGGTACGGTGGGTACGATGCTTAAAAGTACCTAGGTGAAGATTTTTTTAAACAACTAGTATTAATATTCACAATGATTATATATTCGTAAATACCTAAGGATCTATCTAACATATAATTTTACGTTGTTTATAATTTTCACGACTAGAGACGGATCGATCGTACGTGCACGATGTCCTCACATATCTCGCAATGTTATTTCATACATATTTACAAATATAATTAGCACAAACGTTCGAATTAGATTTAGTCTTTGAACGTACACGTTTAAGGGTCTGGGGAACTCTATAGCTTAAAAAACTCCATAAATAAATCGATTCACTTTCATTCAGGGATTACAATACCGCAGGTTTTTCAATCCCGCGGGATCCATCAAAGTGTTAAAAACATGAGAACTAATAAAAATGTTTTGATGCGAAAATCCTTGTTTGGTCTTTAGTAATAAATAAAATTTAAACAATTTAACAATATTTTAGCTACCCTAACGACATTAATTTAAAAACTCTAGTGTAGGTTTTTATTAAGTTTTGCTTAGCTAAAATTTTTAACTGTTAAAAAAATCTATGTGCGTTCGAGAATATTTCAATCCAGGTTTCACACTCAACAATTGTATTTATTGAAATTAAAATTGTAAATAATACGAACAGACTTAACATTATGCCGATAGGAAAGCCACGAAATTAAAATATTATTTGTAAAATTATAATCATTTAAAATGATTCAAACAAAATAATATTATTTCTTGTTCCCTTCATTTTTTTTTTATATTCTTTTTTTCACATATATGCGCGAATTGGAAAACAGAGAACAGGATGCCTTAGAAATATCGTCCAAAACGCCAGTATTGCAAAATCTGGCAACGTTCGTAAAAAATATACATAAGTACGTAAAATTTTATGAAATTAAAATTATGGCCGCACTACATAATGAAATATATAAACTCCCACCTACTTAGGGTAGATGACGCTACAACAGCCTTGAGGTCCAAATAGCCTCTAAAAAGTACTTGGAGCGGAAGGCAACGGGAAACCACAGCTATTATTTTTCCCATGCGAGTCATGGAAAAGTCTCATAATAGACGATCCATGACCACGACCAATCTATCAGGAATGTACAAATAAGAAGAAGAATTCCTAATGGTAGTTATTATCTAGTTGCTTCTCGAGACAGAGAATTTCATTTAAAAATCTTACTATGGATATAGTTTACAGAGGTTTATTATTCCTATTATTCCTTGTAAAATAGTAAAAATATTTGTACGCGTTCCATGTAGCGACGCTTTACCCTTCACCTTAGTGACATGTTACCTATTCTCTTTTTTACAGTGCCACAACTTCATACTATGGAAGATAACATATCTGTCACGAAGAATTTATAAGAAACTGTTAACAAGATGGCTGGCCTAATGGCTGTTTCACTGCTAATGGCTATCGGATTTGCTGAAGGGTTCAATGGAGAGAGTTTCGAATTGGAGTGTCCGGACGAATGCGACTGCCACTATTTCAGAATCAATTGGGTCACAGATTGTTCAGAGAGCAATCTCACAGAAGTGCCATACGACGAACTGAGCAAGAGTGTCTACATCCTAGATCTGAACGGGAATAATATAACCCATCTCAAATCGTTCCCGAACGACATCAAAATGCGAAGGTTGCAAATAGCCAATAATCATCTGACGAAAGTTGAAAAGGAAGCGTTCACCGGTTTGGAGTATTTGATCGACGTCGATCTTTCCGGAAATAATATTTCCAACGTCGATCCGGAAGCGTTTCTGTGAGTATTTTTCCTTTTATAAAAAAAACCGGTACCAATGCGCTGGCTCGTAATATACGTCATCGTTGTGATATGAAAAGATCGGAAACATTTATTTTTCTTATCGTGAAAATAAACACGATAAAAAACCGGTCAAGTGCGAGTCCGTACCACCACACAATATAATTGTATTATGTATTCCGTTGCCGATCTTGACGTTGATCAGATGTTGCAACAACTCATAAAAGAACAAACAACTTTTACGGATAGTTGCGATGTCTCATCTAATTTTTGGATTCGGGTCAACACTTTACACAAAATATTCAAACTTCAAGTCTAGACAGACAGACAGACAGGAAACATAATAACAACATTAAGGCTCCGTTTTGCGTTTTGGGTACGGAACCCTAACAGACGTGTGTTGTTTTTTTTTAATTTTACTGTTGAATAATAACATAACTAACTGTGAGTGAAATAAGATTGACTTTGATTACATTGTTTACAATGTCAGCCATTGTTTAATCTGGCTTGTGTAGACTTTCATGATACTTCTATTACGTCCAGGCTAGCTTCAGATATTCTATCTAGATTTTGATAACACCTACGACTGCCTATGATGACATGTTCACATTGCTTGCTTCCTTACTTATTTCCATAGTAATTTTAGTGTCGTTCCCATGTTAAGATATTTTGTTTCTGCATTTTTACTAGTATTCACTGCGTGAACTGATCGACAAGGGTCGTGATTTAAGTCACCAGACCATACCACCAGAAATCAGCAAAATATACAGAAACGATTGCACGACAGCGGTCACAACACCTGGTCACAATCAATGATATAAGACTCAAAAAAGTCAATAGCAAAGTAGCAAAGTAGTGTGTCATTAGGAAATTTGCTTGGTCAAAGCAGGTCGAAGCTTCAATAAAAGTCGTTATCGCTTCTAATACTAAAACAAGTTATTTGAAAGGTGTCATTTTACCTATGTCATAAGTTCATCTTTAGTAGTATCCCGTCTTCTCCGTGTTCTTCGGAAGCCGAGTTGCTGTATACATTCACCAAAACATCGATTGAGGAAAGACTAGAAGCAAATTAGGTACCTACGATCGGTGCCTACGATATTTCAGTGAATATTTTGTTTTGTTATTACGTTAAGTAAATATAATTATATATTTTGTGTAATATATAACGCTGCGCCAAGCGACAAAAGCCTTGAAAAAAATTAAATTAAAAAAAAGTACCTTATCGTATTGCTTAAATTATTAATATAGGTATTTATTATTATTTACGTCCAATGCCGCTGCCATAAAAAGGAGGATTAGCGCATTCAATTTCCAATTACAGAACCGATGTTTTTACACTGGTTTACACATAGTAAATTTTGACAGCATCGTTTGGTTTTAATAGAGTCAGAAGTGTCACTTCACAGTATTGAAAATGTCGAACGCATTTTCGCGGGGGTGAGGGCCGGCGCGCGGGGACCTCGCGGACAAACTCGAATTGAAACTCGACATCTTACACCAGCTAGCTCGAGTATGAGTGGTTAGACGATAAGCGCAGAAGAGGGCTTCTAGTCAATTCGTACTTTTATGTGTTTACATCTATTAGAATAAAATTTCTAACTAACTACTTTGATTCTGTGATCCTCTTCTTGGGTACCTTGTTTAGTCCTAAAGAAACTGCCAAATTATTAACAAATTTTAGAATAGGATACGATAATTTAAAATATCACAAAAACAAATATAATGAATCCGACGCCAATAAAACGGATTTAACGCAGATAAAATTGCGGATGATTTTCGATAAAAGGAAAGAACAATTAAGGATATATTGCTATAAAATAATAGTGATAATATTACCATAATGGGTGAAACACTAAACACGACAGATCTTGTATACTACGTATTTGACTAATATTAAATATATTATATTTATCAAGAAAATATAAAAAATAGATTATACAATAACAAAATTTATAATTAAAATTATATTAGGTTGAAGAATATGTAAATTATAACCTTTTAAAATTTTATCTCTGTCTCTTTTTTGCAAAACGATATTTAACATTGTTTTAAATGGCCTGACGTCACACATAGGTACGCCGTGCGATATTGCCCTTTCTGTCTAATAGGACATTTTAAACATTCATAACTTTGTTAATAATTATTGATTTTTTTAAATTCTTTCACTGTTATTATATATTTAGAAAAGTCTTTCATATAACTTTTTTTTTTAAGCTAGCCTATTGTGTAGGCTCAATTATTTCATCCGCGATGATCAGCGACAACCGTCACCGTATCTACGGTAATGTACCTGTGATTCATTTATTGTTTGGTACACGTCTGTGTTATTCTCACGGCCACCCATTGTTCGTTTGTGTTCAACCGGTAACATCACAATGCTGATGATAAAATTGTTCCAATTACTTTTGAACTTGCGCTTGGACCACACAATCTCCTCTTAAAGGCAAATTGTCCTCAACTCTGACTATATTAGATAATGGCACTCAACGAATCCAAATTGAATTCACTTACAATTCCTTTGTAACGACCCGTCGTAAAATAGAGATATTGAGAAAATAACAAAGTAATTAATAACTCTACACGTGAATAGGCCAAAATTTTTAAACCTAACCAGACCCATAGTACTCAAAATAAGGGCAAAATTTCCGCAATATTGTCCCGTTACAACGGATCCAATGAGCATTGTTCAAAATTCTGCAGTATGGTCTATTTTTTTTTTTGTATTTGTAGGAATAGGTGTTCTTATTCAACAGATAAATTATGAAATTTTTTAGAGTCATAATAGAGATATAAAAAGAAAACGTGAAACAATAATGTGACGTCAACACTACATGCAGCGGTCGACGGTCATACAAACAAGAGCAATACGTAGGACATTGTAGCTATATGAATATTGTAATAGTATTGACGTCATCAGCTATTTATTTATAATAATTGATTATTCCTTGAAAATATTTGCACCTATTAAACCTTAACCGATTGCCGCAAAAACTTATATGGTATACCAAAAACTAGATTCGTCCGTTTAAAGAACGACTTCAAAGACTAATTAACAATATTCATATATTCCTTGAAAATCCATAAATTTAAAAATAAATACTAAAATACTCCAGACTGTCTAGGTACTTTAACGTTCTTAAGGCTACAGACTGGAAACAACTTTACACTATGAAATATCATTGTCCCTTATGTCTACAGTAGCAGTATGTATACTGTACAAATGTTTCTTTAAGCTTATCTCATGTGCATCGTTTTCATGAGTTTATTTAACAATGGTAATTTCCTTCCGTAATGTCCACTCGTCAACTTGAAGTTCACCTTGGATTCTCATTATAGACTTGATGAGCATGCATGTGGCATAAATACCATTCTGTGTAACGTTCTTTTTAAGTACATGAGATAACAATGGTTTTAAAAATAAAACGGGATGTAAAAGTTTTTTTCATGCTCGGCCATCTTATGCTGTGTCGTAATTAACGTCCAGGATAGTTCGTCCGTACGAAATGCTACACTCTACAGCTACAAGTTGAAAACACAAAAAAAATAATTAAAAAAGGATTCTAAACCTACAAGTGTTCCCATAGATAAGTTCATTGAACCCAATCACAAAACACTGCTTTTACGCGGACTATAAAAAAATCGATGAGGATCATAAATATTTTCCATAACTTGAATATGAACTAATCAGGTTATATATACAAGAAACATTTATAAGCAGGAAAGGCCCGTAGTAAACCGTTAAATAAATATTGAATTAATGAGTAGACGAAAAGTATGAAAAAAATATAGCGCCGAATATATAATATAAGCTCAATTAACCATTCCCGAATTTTTGAACAAAAGTCCGTTATTTTATTATTCGAAGGAATAGGCAATTTTAAGAAACTAATTTGAAATTTTTTTTTAATCGGTTTTTACGTAGTTATATAATTTTGAAAATTCTCATAGCGTGACGTCACAGGTTGGAATTATAAGGTCAGCCAAATTTGGGAATGGTCAATTGTTTAGCAAGAACGGAGACTATTGCAACATTATTTAAAATGTTGGCGCGCTGTAGTCTAAGGAGATGTATGAAACAAAAACCGCATGTATTGTTGTTATGTTACATACTTGCTGTTAATTTGTGTACAATACGCGCCACCGATGTAAAAGGCCGCCGGGTGTACACACTCGCCTATCGGAGACAAACGCCAGAGGCAGCTATACGGGCAAAAGATAAGTGTACAACCGGCGGCCTTTTACATCGGTAGAGCGTATTGTACTTACGTTTATAACTTTTATGTTTGAAGTTAATATTTCCCTAATTTAAACTCAAAACAATGCCTTCGTTTGATGCTACTACTCCTATTACTATAATTCTCTTCAAGAACAACAGAACATCGTTTTTTTTAAAGTGATATAAATAGAAGATAGATGTTGCTTGTCAAAAGACGTCGAGGTAAATTTAAGCCTTCACAATAGGTAATCTCGTGTACGCAAAAACCACTTTTTGAATCCGATTATATATTGCCGGCTTTCCAATGCTGCCTGATGCATATTGTTTTCATCTTTTTTTTTCTATTTTCATTAAGAAATATTTACTGCGTGAGGTTCCTGAGTTTCCTGGAATAACCTCGCAATCTAGTCAATAAAAAAAAATTAAACAAATTGGTCCACGATCGGCGAAATTTTTTTTTTGTATTTATTTATTTAGGTATATCAACAACGTGCTGTATTAAACGCTTATAAAAAAGTGTGATTCCGACTTATTCCTAATATGCGTATCAATTACAAATATACACAACGTAACAGACAACAAAATCAATGAATTAACCAAATGTAACATTTTACCTGCTTATATGCCTAATTTAAACTAATTAAATTTAGGGTTAAAATATTGTTAAATATTGTATTTAAAATCATTGCATTCAATAAACTCGAAATAGTGACAGAACATAGGTAACATAGAAAACAATTTATTTGAAACAATGAAATAGTTTCGTTTTGAAGTTGAATATCGTGTAACAAACAACCCAAAAAATATACAGTTTAATTGAAAACATTCTCTTTTTTACGTCTTTTTTAAGTCAAATATTCCAGTTTTAGTACGTATTAAAAACGACACCTTTTAGCCTTTACTGTTTTGTCACTTTCTTAAATATAAGTAATTTGATTTCGTTATTATTATACAATTTCAGGGACGCACGTGGGCTTCTGAACGTTGAACTACAGGACAATCCGATCAGCGACGTCGAAGGACCGTTTCTCATCTCTAGCACTCTTCAATACCTGGATATCAGCTCGTGCAAGTTTACCGTCATCCATCCACAGTTCTTCGATAACATTACGTCTCTCACCACCCTCGACATCTCCAACAATCCTCTTGAGAAACTAGACAATGGTGTCTTTGATGTGTTGACCAGTTTAGAAACTCTGAGACTGAATGATTGCAAGTTCACATCCATAAATAATAACGTTTTCGCTACGTTAACCAATTTAAAGAACTTAGAGTTGGCTGGAAACAATTTTACTTCGACCGACTGGACAGAAGTATTGGGGAATTTGCATAGGCTCGAGTATCTCAATTTAAGGAAGGCCGGTATCACTTCTCTTTCCGAAGACACGTTTTCGAACTGTACCAATCTGGTGACACTTATACTAGCTGACAATGAATTGCGTGATCTGGATGTTGGCACTATTTTAGGGAACAGTGTTCATCATTTGGAACTACTTGATTTATCGAACTGCAAAATCATAGGCCCTATTTCTGGAGAGGCTTTCGCTAACGCGACTCGATTGAAAACTCTTTATTTATCAGGCAATCCTCTTTTTGCTCCGGATTTAGAGGAGGCTTTAGAGCCATTGCCTAAATTGGAGAAACTGTTTTTGAGTAATTGCGGCCTCCGAAGACTACCAAATAACTTTAATGTCTTCGATAATCTTCAAGAACTCGATATTTCGCATAATCCATTGGTCAACGTATTCACGAGGCTACTGGCACCTCTTGATAAACTTGAATACCTGAACATGGGATACAGCAATCTATCGTATATCGGTCCCGACTCGTTCTCGAAGATGACTTCAATGAAAAAATTAGTACTGTCTGGAAACGATTTGCTATCGCTAGAAGCAGGTTTATTTGGCAATCTCACGCAGCTTATGACGCTCGAATTAGAATTTTGTGGTTTAAAACGACCGCTCGACGCAAACGCTTTCTTTAAAAACCTCACGTATATGGATATTAGAGAGATTAGACTAGGCGGGAACCCACTCATAATTCCACCCACCGGACCGATTTTTCCTAAACAACTTTCTCAAGTTACAATGTTGGATTTGAGCAATTGCAACATTACTGCTTTGCATATTGACGCTTTCAAAAATACGGAAAATATAACGGATCTGAACTTAGCGGGGAACAAACTTCGTTCAGGAGAGGGAAGTCTAGCGTTCTTGGAAAGATTGCGTCATCTGGAAAAAATAAATTTGAGCAATAACAATTTAACGACAATCGATCCGCAGATATTTATTAATAATCCAAAACTCCATTCTTTGAATCTAGTAGGCAATCCATTCAGGTGTGATTGCAAAATAGCGGAGATGTGGGATTGGGCGAACATGATCAAAGGCGATCTGGACGTTCTGATCGGAGCCAAGAGCACTGAAAAAGATATCACAGTAAAGGGTAACAAGAAGAAGAGGAATTTATATTGTCGTTATAACGAAACACAATGGAAAAATATGACGATAGCAAACAAAACAGTTCCGGGCAGAAGGCCGTTTATTAAACCCAGAGAGCTCACATACGCCAATAAGACGTGGGCTAAATACGTGAGGGAATCTGGTTGTGAGCCAGTGGTGAAGATCTTAAGGCCGGTGGCTTTGATAGCAGAATTTTTGGAGTACGATCCAGATACTCACCTGTCAACAACAACCGTAATCTTGGGAACGGTGGCCATCGCCCTAGGAGCAGCGGTGTTGGTGATGACTGTGAGACTCGCAGGGAGAAACAAAAAGCCAGAGGTCGATACAGAAAAGAACAGAAAGCAAAGATAGCAGACGAAGGTAAAGAAAAGTTAAAGTTTGAAATAATTAAAGGACTTTATATAAATACGTCGCGTTATGTTCGCCTTTAATATTTATGTCAAGTATTTAAAATTATTAATATTTTATACAGGTAATTAATATGTAATTAGATAATTACAAATTAATATAATGTCAAGAAGTAAATAGAGAAAAATTATTAAATATTTGTATTCTATATACTACGTACACTACGAAATAAATCGGTTTTAAGAAAATCAGTTGTATTGCTAGCGATGTCCATCAATGCGGGGATACAATGTTAAATAAGTGTAGCTTCAATATTTTATTAATAAATGTGATTTACTTTTTAAACGTTTAATTCTCTACCACAGAAACCTTAAAATAGCCGTGGTCCCATTAAGGCGGTAGGCTTCCCGTAGGTATAAAAAAGAGGCTCTAGCCCTCTGTGCTCTAGCCCGTGTCTGTTCCTCGCTCAATTCCTTAACGGATTTCTACAGAAAAATACATGTAATAAGATAAACCCTGTTATAGAGCGGTGTGTTTTTGTTTTTTTTTTTCGATATCTCGTTTAGTTGTTTTATAATAAATTTTATAAAAACATGATTTTTTAGAATTTTTTGTTCGGGAAGTAACGATTTCGTAATTAACGACGACGGGTGTAAGCCCTGAGATGGTAGCGGATAGAGAGGTTTGGCGCATTAACATACGGAGGGCCGACCCCAAATGACATGGGATAAAGGCGAGGATTGATGAAGTAACGATTTCCTAAATTCTATATTAAATTAATACGATTTTCAAAAAAGGAAAAGCCTTTCATAATAACACTACAAATTTTGGTTTTAAAACATACTCATTTCAGGAGTGGAAACAGACATTGTCGATCAGTTGACAACAAACATACAATAACTGTTTCGAGGAGCATTTTAAGTATTTTGGGTATTCACTCATGTCATCTTTGTCATTCAGGAACGGGTCAGGGAAAAGGGATTGAAATGGAGATAACGACGCCAAATCGAAGCTGCCGCGGAGAGAAAGACTGTCCCCTTAAGTCGATTCATTAATGGAACGTGAAAACTCTATGCTAAGGGTCAGTCCAGCATGGCTGAATTTTCAACATATACTTAATTATTACATAAATGTCTTTCTATAAGCTTTGGAAACTTTAAATTGCTACCATAAAGAAAGAAAGATTTTATTTGACATGCAAACATACAAATCATAAATACAATAAATAAGAGCAATGCCAAAATGGCTACGACTCAGCTCACATCCAGTGCCCAGCTGTACACTGCACAGCTGATTTTCAGTTGTAGCCAATGCTACTATAGACAACTAACATACTTATTTTTAAACTATAACTATGACAGAACCAAACAAAATTGTTTAAAAAATAAGCAGATCCTATAGCTAAGTATAAATTATAGATATATATATATATATATACATAAACACAAATACACATAAATTTACATACACACATCCATATACACATGTACATACACGCATAAATAAAAATGGGCAAGTCCCCATTAAATCAAATTAATAACACTTATGAAATTAATAATTACACAAATGAAGATAAACAACAAATGGATGGATGGGAAAGAGTTGGTGGGTTCTAGTCATTTCGTAGGTACCGTATCAAGTTGCAGTGCGCTGTGCTGGTTGCAAGGTGCACGGCAATGTGAGCGAAATGAGCGAAACGTGAGCGAAATGAGAGACTCATAAATTAGACAGACTACTCATTATCATTGTTTTGAACAATTTGTTAAATTACATATGAACTGTAATTGCAGAATTTTCATTTTCTTTTGAGAAGTACGAATTTTACATGTGGGTCACATAAAATTCTTCACAGCGAATATTTCAAAACTTCAACTGGTGTATATTTGGTTAAAATTAAATTGTATTGTGAAAGAATGAGAACCACCTTCTATACTACTTTTGCCTTGTCAAAAAGGTTCAATGGTTAGTGACTGTGGTTAGTGAGGGCGATGGACCAACTGATGCGTATGAAACACCTGGTTCTTATAAAGAAATAATCTAATTATAATAACAATATATAATGTGGGTTTTACAGATATTTGAAAAAAAAACATGAAATTCATGGTTGATGATTGACAAGACATTTATTAAAGAAACCCCATTGTAGAAATCAAAACTGTAATTGTATTATTTGTTGTTACCATGTATATAACTCATTTGCCGAAAATTAAGCATCGCCGTGACTATGCCGTTTACACTTGATTTTTCTAGGCAGTTTTGGCGGGTATTCTTTGGTTATTCTTAAAATCATAAAGGTAATTTTATTCAATGAAAACGTTCTTCCTTACATCAATAACTGTATATTCAAAATTTTCATTACGAAGTTAAATGTATTCATTTCACTTCACTTCATCAGCCCATTTTTTACCCCACTGCAGGGGCTTAGGCCTCCCCCAGGGTGAGGAGGGGAACTTGGAGCTTAAATCCACCACGCTGCTCCACTGCGGGTTGGGGACTGTAAACGACTGCCATCTATTGACAGCGTCCGGGACCGACTGCTTAAAGTGCCCTCCGAAGCACGGAGTCAGTGATAGTTGTGTACTTAAGTCAGAAAAACTCATTGGTACACACCCGGATTCGAATAAATGTATTATTGTGTTATTATATTATGTTATTATCTAAATTCCTTCTTGCACTATCCTAGGCGACAGAACGTATGAAGCGCCACTCGGTGCGCCCACAAAGTTTAGAGTGAGAGGTCGCGCGCTTACTGCCACGGTTAATCTGACAAAAAATTTTACTCCTATATAATAATTTTCGTCGTGTGTGTCAATCGACGTAGACATCGCATTTTTTATCTCAAATACGTCGTATTATGTTACCCTTTAGTATGTACTATCCACTTTAAATGTCCTCACAGTTTTAAGTTTAACAAAAATACTATTGCGAGTAACGGTCATTTTGATTTAAAGTGTCTACTTCGGGTAATTAGGAACGACGTCAGGAGGGTAAATAGGAACGTTCCTAATTACCCCTAATAGCGATAATGCTACTCATCCCCGTACTCCTATGCTTCTTTCTGGATTAATAAATGTTCATCTTATTCTTAAAATAACTGCACTGAAGCGCCAGAACACGAAGCATTCGCAAATATTATCCATCCATTCCATTCCATCAGCCCTTTTTTATATACCCCACTGCAGGGGCTAAGGCCTCCCCTCAAGATGAGGGGCTTGGAGCTTAAATCCACCACGCTGCTCCAATGCAGGTTGGCGGATTGTAATGACCGCCATCTATTGACAGCAACCGGGACTAACTGCTTACCTTGTTCCCCGAGGCACGGAGTCAGGGCTAGTTAATGTACTTAAGTCGGAAAAAAACTCATTGGTACACGCCCGAATTCGAACCACGGCCACATGGCCTTATAGATTTGAAACAGCTTCGCTGCGCTTGGGCTATCACGACACAAATATTATCCAGTACACCTATAAAAAGTCAATTTGAAGAAAAGTAGAAAAAACAAATGAAAGGAAAATTAAAAAAGAGAAAGTTTCTACTAAGAAGAAGGAGAGGTCATGAAGCCTTTGAAAATGGATTCTCAAAAAAGAGTTCGAAATTTAAGGAAGGCCTTAGAAGACAGTGAAAACGAAAAGGAATAATATCGTATATTTTTCAGAGAAAAATATGATCTACATATAGAAGACTGGATCGCGTGCGTCATTTGCAACGATTTGGCACATGAAAAATGTACTACTGGCCAAACCAGTGAAAGATATGTGTGTGATTTATGCCATACAAAGTAATTATTTCATTAATTAAAGACTTAATAATGTCGTTCCTAATTATCCCATATAGTTCCTATTTCCCCTTTAGACTGATCCCAATTACCCCGCTCCATTCGGGTAATCAGGAATCACAGTGTTTTTATATTCTTTAAAATGCTGATTGTACAGGTTATTTCTAAAAATTTTGTTACCAGTATTATGCAGCTAGATTGAAAATGTTACTGTTGCAATAAAAGTTGATTGTGTTTACGACGTTCTTGTGTTATTAATGAGGGATTTATGTTAGGTGTTCCCAATTTTCCACTTTCCCCTATATTTTAAGATATCTTAATAATTAAACGTTAATAACATACAATTTAATTATTGTGGAATACTTGCATTAGACCGTTAATGGCATAAATTAAATAAAGCTATGTTATAAAACCCATCTAATTATCACGTTCGCATTCACACTCATGATGACCCTTAACGTGTGTCTGGGACTCTGGAGGGATATTATGGCCCTCCGATAGGTCTGACTAGACTAAACTGACTAGATCTGACTAGACTTCTACAGAAAGTATTGAAATAGTTCCCCGGATATCACACACATCAATTTTTGGGAGCTTTAAAGAGTCCGGCAAGGATTACCATCAATGGGAAGTGTCTGGCAATATTGATTTTTATCAATATTCTTTGAAACACCTTTAGCACCTGGAACATGTGAATTGGCCGTCGGCACAAACTAGCAGATACCTATGCAAACACATACACTGCATACACTCTTAATCCCACATATTTTATTTCTGAGAAAATAAGGTCTAGCGGCCCTGGGATCTTGGACTATTATAAACGGTGCTAATTCTTTTTTTTTTAGGACTTATATCACATTTTCTGTTTTTGTCTTAAAACGTTATTCTCGAATTTCTTCGTCTCTTTCACTAATTTTCGCAGACTGGATAACAATATAAAAATTTTGAATGCTCAGTTTGAATGGTATCGCCTGGTCACAGTAGTTCCATTTCCATTGCCTACCTACATCTACGATGATATATGATGAAAAAAAAAATACGTATATGATGAAAATTCACTCTTGTGACGTATTTCAAGATTATGTTACATAACCACGAAATAAAGATATTTTGATTTGATTTGATGGAACTAGTTAACCACGTACAAAAAGTAACCCCAGTCTTACTTTTTGTACGTTGTTGACTAGTTCAACCACGATTAGATTTGCAAACGTACAAAATACGAAAAGTAATACGACCTTAATACTCGTATAACCAATTCCTCGTCCATAATATTGCCTTGTTTTGGTGTGTCTGCATCGTTTGCCGGTTAGCATTACATATAACGAATTTATTTCATTTAGTCTTCCTAGTTTTTCTCTCGATTAGTAGTTAGTTATTTATTCTGAACCGGTTTATTGCTTTTGATATTACTGATATATACCTACCTATATAGCACATCGTCAGAAGAGAAACCACTTGTCAAGACAACACAATCACGTCTAACAATGTGCAATCGCTTTGAGTAGCCGTGCTGAACAAGATGATTTTGTATTTTTTTTACATTCTTATTTTTACAAACCCTACTTAGACACCGCAGATCTATCAGATTGCGATACCGAAGATAATCGGTTGTTACTCAATTTTATTGAGAGGAAATCAATAGGTAGGTATGATTGTGAATTTACATAACGACTAATTTCAAAAATTAAATGCAACGTATTTAAATTTTTCAGAGGAAACAAATTTAATCCGATAAAAAAATAATCATTTCCCAGTCTTTCATAATCTAGAATATTCGTTTATTTTATTTTCATTCAATGCAACTATAACTTAAAGTTTAATGCATTCGAAACCGTTCAACGGCTCGTTTTATTTATTGTAATCGGTTTGTTCGACGAATAGATTTTTTTACGTTCGTAACGGTGGTTGACTCTGACAACGGATATCGTAATTTTCTATAGGTGAAACAGAAAAAGTGCACAGAAAAAAACTATTCATCACGTAATATATTGAAGACAGCGAAAGTGTCCAATTGCACAATCGGTTTACATGATCAAGTACGGTTAAGGGCTCACGAATTTATTCATTATCTGGGCAAGTAAGTAAAATATAGAGTGATTTGGTATATTTTAATAATTTTAATTACAGATTTAAATAAATAATCACTTAATGGCTATCAACTGTCAGCGTCACCGGCAGAGGTGCTAGTTTTGTGTATGTACCAGTTCTCTTTGTAAATTTTCTTTCTAGTGCCGGGCTTCTCCCGCTCGGGGCTGTCGCTGCTCGCCATTGCAGAGAGTTCGCTGTCGAGAACGCGCGGGATCGGTTCAAATCCGTATTGATATTGCGGTTCTACAAAATGCGTGGTCTGCCATTTACTGAAAGTCGGACTCGGACGAGAATCGCGGGAGAACCCGCTCTGTTTCGGCGCCTTCTTTTCATAACTGTACTCGTATCTCTGTGGCTTCGACCTATATTGGGCAGAATGACCTTTATTAGATTCATGGGTTGTCGGTTTGTAACTATAGTCGATTACGTATTCTTCGCTTTTTTTTGGCGCGTTTTTCGTTTTTTTGTTCTCGGTCGAGAAATATTTCTCCGGTTTTTGCTTTTTATATAATTTATAATAGTTCTCTTTCTGCTTGTACCGGTTTGCCATTGATTCCGGTTTTTTTATGGCATAATCTAGATAGTATTCGTCCTTGCTATGGTCACGACTGTCTTTATAGCCAAGGCGGGCGCTCTTCGGGAATGGATCTGCTGCGTGCTCATATTTCTGGAAAGGTGTATTTTCGAAATCGTACTGTTCGTCATCGCTATCACGAGGTGACCCGTAACTGTCTGGATTATAAATGTCTTTCTCTTGGTCCGTCGACCTTCCATATGCAGGGAACCCGTACGCAGCTTCCTGATACGCCTTCTCGAAATCTTCTTCATTATTTTCCTCTTCTTTCATCATCTCAGCTAGAATTTTTTCCCGGTGTTCGTGCATCACTTCAGGAGCCTCTTCTTGAATTATGATTCGTTTGCTCTTTTCTTGGTGATGGGTAACGGGCGGATCGCGCTGAGGAGGTTGTCTTGGCTCTGGCTCGAAAGCTAGTTTAGCTTGCTTTTCAAATTCTTGTTTTATATATTCCTCTTCGAATTGCGGTCTCGTAAATGGCCTCTGGGATTCATGCAACACTTCTTGGGATATTTCAATGGGACGAATTTGTATAGGTGCAGATGTCGGAATCCACTCTTCGCTTGTATCCGGTTGAACATTTACATTCAGAGGATAGACTTTCGAGGTAGGTTCTTCTTCGTTCCTAATAAGTTCCTTATGAGAATAATGATGTGGCTGGTTTTGTATCCTTTCTTCGTGATGTACGCCATGTTGTGGATGCGATTTGATAGAGTTGGTAAAAGGTTTAGGACTATGCTCTTCCTGATAATAGTGATGATGACGAGGTGGTTCCTTCACTGCATTTGTTGGCCTAGAATGCGGCCGCTCTTGAGGTGAAGGTCTAAACTGTTGATGATCTCGTTCATGATATTCATGTTGAGGAGTTGCCGGTGGTGACTTTTGATAAGAATTTTGTCTGGCACGTTCATCGGAATAATCTTCTACCAGAACTAAGGGTTTAAAATCGTCACTGGGTCCTTCTATTTCTGCTGAACTTTCCTCTGAAGCTGGCGGAACAGTTTCGCCAGAGTCGTCTTCGGGTTCAGGTTCGTGGTATTCATCGCGTTCTGGTTCCGCCGCTGGTCGGGGTTCGTTAAGTACTTCAGAGTAAAAACTTTGGACATGGGTTTCTTTTTGTTGTTTAGGTTTATCTTGTTGACCTTGTTGCGGCAATTTACCGTACGTCACGTAGTTGATCCGTGGTAAATAATGCTGCACCTGTGGTACTATCGGGTTTTCGAAAACGAGCGGCTGTAGCAAGTTGAGATCGAGCAGTGGCACAAGTGGCTTCGTCGAGAAAGATACCACAGTGTTTTTACCATCATTTATGGTAACCTGTTGAGCTGACGTCTGCGGCGACTTTGTCGGTGACGCGTTCGTCTGTTGCGATCCGAGTTTAACATTTTGAACTTTTTGATTGCGCAGTTCGTTACCTCGATGAATAAAGTGTCCTTTTGGTAACTCTTCTAGTCGCTGAAATCCAACTGGTTGCGTCTTGTGATTGCCGTGGCGTCCAGGGTAATTCGTATTGGAATATACCACCTGATGGTTAGTCGGTTGCTGCGCCGCGTTCAGAAGCGCTTGGGTGTACCGGTTCTGTACCGGTGCAGTGAAATGTAGCGCTTTCTCAGCATATGCGAGGGGTTGAGACTCCTGGCCGTGGCTGTAATGAACGACAGGCGCGGAATAATGTCTAGGCGCTTGATAGTATTGTGACACTCGAACAGGTGATCCATACGAAAAATGTGGCACGATTTCCTTGAAATGAATACCTGGAGAAGCTGCACGGAGCGGCTGCGCGAGATGTGTCGGCAGTTCTTGGAGCGGCACGAATTGCTGAGGAAATGTCGTTCTATAGGCGACCGATTGCGGCGACTCTACGAAATTATTTCCATACGAATCCTTTAAATATCCCGTCTGTTTATGTACCACTAAATTTTCGTGCTTTACAGGGACCGACGGACCTGTGTTTTTCGGCGGAATTTGATAAGTCGGAGTGTGAAAGGAGAAAGCGCCGTGAGGAACACTGCTTGCATATATAGATATAGGAGATCTGTAAGCAGATGCGAATAAAGTTGCACTGGCGGCGCTGTCTTTGATTTTCACTGTCTCGCTGCTAGACGCATTGTTCGCTCGTGCATTGCTGATCAAAAGCCAGGATATGACCACCAGCACCTCCTGCGAAAGCAAATGTCAAATACAACTACAGCAGCACCGTTCACAAATATGTTGACGTAAATAGGTTTCCTTAATTTATACGAATAAAAGCGAAACAACATTGAGGATTTCATACTTGAAAAAGCTTGATAATAGTAAGTAGACCAATAAATTTTATAGATATATCAGAGATTTGAAAATGGAAATATCTCTATCAGTAATATAAAAATGATAAAATAAATCATTATAAAAATGGGAAAATATATCAACCTTAGTTCCCATAGCGTAAGGTGTACGGACTGCTCTAGAGCACTGCGCGGCCGCGGCCCCGTCTGCCGTTTATATCGAGACGCCACATCCCCAAAATCTGCGCGGGCGCAGCACTTACTAAGTTATATCACCCAAACAATAACTGCTTGTAAGAATGCGCGACATTCGATGTTGGAAATTTATTGTTCCGATAATTTAATGAAAGTAGTCGATACAGCTTCCGACTTTCAATAAAAAGTTTTTATGTGTTCATAATTTTGTTTTACTTAAAATATATTTTTAGGGTTTAATGACCACTATAAATCCTTTTAGTTTCATCATCTGTTCGTGTGTTACAGCGTCGTAGTTCCTTTATTCTACCATCGATTATGGTTTTTCACATGATTTAATTTATAAAATTAAAAAATGTTTTTTTAGGGTAATTTCTTCCCCACATATTGAACGTGGGACGAAATTATTTCGGTTTCTCAATCGCATGGACCTAAGAACTTGGAAAAATTGTATGTAGTTGATTTTGCTAGTATGTAAAATATATATATATATATAAGTACAGAAGAAAAAACTATTCAGTGATTAGGTACCTATCTATTTTATATAGTCACAACTATACCTACTATCTTTTTTGGCTCCAAAATAGTCGTGTATTCCCAGTAGTTCAATGACGAACTATTGTGATTTGGTTGTTTTTGTCTTGATATCTCTACATGAAGCCAACGAAATAAAACAAAATTGGAATTGCGGCTTTCATTGTAATAAATCGATTAATGTCATAACACACATACAGAAGTAATCAATTCAATCAGACATTGAAGTAATTGTGGATTAGGTTTGTTTACACAATATTTGTGTTTGTGCATCGAACAAAACAAAAATACTTATTTAATGTACTCAGGTACCTAGTTGCCATATTTAAATAGAATCGAATAACTGTCCAAGTGTGTGTTGAACATGCTTTAACTTAGGCCGTCTTCACTAGACTAATTTTAAAATATCTATGTATAGGGGCTTCCTCGAATTTAAACTTATTGTTATTTTTTATCGTGATAGGTAGAACTAAAACATATGCCAAAACTTCAGCTAGTTGTCTCTTTACTATACCAAGTTAGTGGTCTGTGACAGATAGGTGAGCAGATATTATAGGCTCAGTAACAGTTTCACCCTACTACGGAACCCTAAAAAGGTTCCAACCTTTTCCCTGTTTTCATTTTCTCAATAGTTTGAGTAGTAATATTTTTCTTGCACATGGTAATGATCCGTGTTCCAGAGAATATGTACGTACAGGAATCTACCTATCCGGCATCCATAATACTTCGTCAAATTGTGACTAATCATTAGGTCCTAATATATATAGGACTTTTGGGTGTTCAACTCAAACGACCAGAAAATGCACGATTTCAGAAGATACCTGAGTATGCGTACTTTGTCGGTTTTTAAATTGTATCATTTTCTATGATCATTTTATAAGACCGAACCCCGCGCCGCATGCATTAGATTTTAAGTATTAATTACCTAAATTCTTGAAAACCAAGTAAAAGAAAATCATACGTTGTTCCAAAAGGAAAAAGTACGTTTTCTATGTGATTCAAGAACCAAGTTAGAACTTGATTCTGAAAATTCCGAATGAAATCAATTATTAACGCTGAGGCAAGTGTCGAAGTGTCGTGAAACAATACATCCATAATACTTCGTCAAATTGTGACTAATCATTAGGTCCTAATATATATAGGACTTTTGGGTGTTCAACTCAAACGACCAGAAAATGCACGATTTCAGAAGATACCTGAGTATGCGTACTTTGTCGGTTTTTAAATTGTATCATTTTCTATGATCATTTTATAAGACCGAACCCCGCGCCGCATGCATTAGATTTTAAGTATTAATTACCTAAATTCTTGAAAACCAAGTAAAAGAAAATCATACGTTGTTCCAAAAGGAAAAAGTACGTTTTCTATGTGATTCAAGAACCAAGTTAGAACTTGATTCTGAAAATTCCGAATGAAATCAATTATTAACGCTGAGGCAAGTGTCGAAGTGTCGTGAAACAATACCGATGCAATGGCTTGATAATTTTATTTTACAACATTCGTAACGGTAAAATGTACACATCGAATTCGATTTACACAGAAACTACAAGGAAAAGTTTTATTAATTTCTTTCACAAGCCTCTTTGATCCACACGAATCGAGAATACCTAGTAAACTATTTTATGAAAGACAAATATATTTGTTAAACCCACCTACTTCTGTATTTTACAACACCACGTAGTTACCTAATTGCGTAGTAGGTGTAATTTACGCTAGAAGTATAAAAAAAAGGAATCATTTTAATAATAATATCTAATAATAAATGCTTATTCCGGCAAAAATAACACCATAAAGGTCAGAATACAAAAAAAAGAGAAAAAATAATAATAAAATGTAACAAAATGGATAATAAAATTAAAAAGTCATCTGTCCCTCAATATCATCTTTTATGCGAAGGCGAAGCGTGTAGTTGCGTCAATTTCTGATGAACCACAACGTTATTTGCATTGAGGAATCGCTTACACACACTTGCGGTGCGCACGTGTGTTACCGCGTCAACGTGGGCACCCGGCCCTTTAAGAACATAAGAAAACACAACGAGCCTTTTGGAATAGCATGGGGCAACTCGTTGGACTTCCCGCTTCAGATATTACCCTTGCAAACTCTGGTTTTATATCAGATATTATACTCTGAAAAGTCTCGGAGATCCTGATTATCTATGGACGTTAATACTTAAGGGACCTTATATAGGTACATATGGAATCGCCTCAAGCTTCGCATTAGACCGAACTCTGGACACCTAACATGATTTCTGCAATACACTCCGTTCTACGTCGCGAAGTATGGCTGCTAATGAGATTTCGTTTGTAGGACGTGCGATTACGACAGTGTTTCTGAACCTTGGTCAATATTTGTCAATCAGGCGTTGTACTTTGCCCATGATATAAACAAAAAAAAACGTAAAAAATAAATGACTCTGTCGCACTTAAATGTTACGTTTTACAAACACGTGTAGGTAAATTTATGCTTATGGCTTGGAGCTTCAGGTCTAGGGTGGCAAAAGGTTCGAAAAACCTTAAAGGTGAATAAAATGCAAATAAAAATACTCTATATGGTCGATTGTTTTATTGTTCTTGGTTTTTACTATGTAGGTACCTATATTATTTTATTGATAATTTTTAATTTTTGTTGTTTTATGTTTACGAGTAAGTAGTGAGGTAGGTATATCAATTTTTATGACACATAAAGAGGTCCATACTGGAATTGACGTAGGTCGCAACCTTAGATAGCATTGATAATCAACGATAATCAATATGGAGCGATGGCGCGTATCATAGGTCCCTTCTTGAAAACGTAAGCAAAATGTCAGACTCAGGGATTAGACAGACCATACGTTTTTAAGTAACATTGTTATAAACAAACATTTTGTTAAATTACACATAAAATAATTTCAGATTCTTTTTTTTCTTTTATGAATTTTACATGTGGCGCACCCGAAATTCCACTTCACAGTAAATATTTCAAAACATCAAGTGGCGTATATTTGGTCTGCAGCGTATATCTTTTTGCTCACATTTTTGCTGTCACAACGCGGTATGTTTTATGTAGGTGGGTACACCCCATGTAATGGTGGTCCAATAAAAAAGTGAAAACTACCTACCTACCTAATTATTAGGTATCTACCTACTGCATTTTACCTTATATGTATATTATTTAATATTTTGATTAATTAGTAGACCTGTGTCAAATAATTACATGTTTTTAGCCAGTTAATACCATCAGCCCATTAATGTCCCACTGCAGGAGCTTAGGCCTCCCCTACGGGTGACGGGGAGTTTAATACACCACGCTGCTCCAGTGCGGGTTGGTGGATTTTAACAGGCATCGAGTCAGTGATAGTTTTGTACATAAGTTAGAAAAAACTCGTTTCATGTCTTAGCATTCGAACCATGGCCTTCTAAACATGAAGCGGGCTCGCTACCACTCGGCTATCACTTTCTTGCCAGTTAATAATGATACCTAATGAAAAAAACTATTTTGAAGACACATATCTACTGCAGTGTTCCCTGGCGACTTTAACCGTAAACTGGTCTGATTTGCCCTACGATAATACTTAAGCCCAGCCGTTTTAAGAAGCACATCAGCAGCGCTGTCTGGTGGCCTATAATGTAAAACATGTCTAAGATCTATTCTGAAGTAAAAAAGCAAAAAACTGCATCTGAATCGGCCCTATTTCGGAAAACTTAAATACTGCTGCGCGCCAATATCCGTTAAACTGAACCGCTTCTGAAATGAAACCATGTAAAACATAAAACTGCATCGAAATTGCCCCAGCCATTTTAGCAGTGGTGGCGCAGCAGCATGGGTTGGCACTCAGAGCGATTGTCTATTGAGCACCTGCAAAAATATAATAGCAAATACCTACTAAACATATGAATGAACGGAACAATTAACTTGCCGCCCACCCCGCTTCCTCCTGGCTCCACGAAGAAATTTTCCATGTTGCGCCGCGGACGTATTCCTTAGACAAAATGCGCAACAGTGGGGGACGCGTTGTGCCACTGTCTTCCCTTTTTTTTGCATGAATGGATAAATCTGCTTAGACGCTACGTATGCGAACCTACGACGCAGGCGCAGGTCATGTTGGGATGAGTCAACACAGCAGGGTCAGCACTCAACCTGTGGGTACTCCCCGTCACATCTTGATGCTTGACATCCCGCGCAGACAGCCTCCATCGTTCCTCTTTTATGCTGCCCCTACGTTTTAGAGAAACACATGTGACTGATATATTGGTCTAGTGGTCTAATCGAAGGGCCCGACTTCCAGTCTAAAGGTCGCGGGTTCGATACAAATATTTGACAATATTATATGACCATCTCAAAACATTATGACTGACCGACCGGCCAAATGATTAAAGACCCTATCTACGGAGCCAAAGGTCGCGAGTTCGATTCCCATCCTGGACTAATGGAATGTTTTAAATAAAATAATCTAACTTAAAGGTTTAAAGTGGTTTCCCTTCAGGACCCATTGATTTTTTTCCATCCTGTATATATATTTTTCACACATAGACTTGGAAGTAGACATGTTCATGCACACAAATATTTATACTTACTTGACGGGAATCGAACCCGTGACCTTTGATTCGGCAGTTAGGGTCTCTAACCACTCGGCCAATCAGTCAGGTATGTAAAATAAAAAAGGCATGCAAATGGACTCAGCCGTTTTAGAAAAATACATGTACTGCAGAGCCCGCTGCGCTGGTGACCGTACGTGAATGATTGTGTCCCATAGTCCCAATATGTATGAATAAATAAATTTTTGTCTTTTATCTTAATAATCGTCAAAACATGTTTAAGAACTTAGCTGTTCTGAAGTGATGGTACTTATGTATCTAATACAAAAAATCGTATCGATATACGTTTTTGATCAAAATGATAACAGACATATACATAAACAAATTCACAAAGACAACCTCTAACCCTAAACCATAGGGCCTAAACGCGTGTACCGTCTCTGATGCGCGATGGATAAAAATTACATTTACGATTATGAACAAAGTTTCTATTTAAGTTTTCTGGTTAATTCTATTACAAGTTGTGCAAGTTTGATAACGATGAGTCGTCGCAAAAAGACATGCACTAAGTACGTGTCTGATATGGAAATAACTAAAAATATTTGTCAGAATTCACCTTGTGTTATTTCATTGAAGGAAGCTGAAGCTTTAACTACAAAAATTAAAAAAAAATATTTATTCATTTACAAAACATTGGTTTAATCAGATCAATATTTATAAATAATTCAGTTATTCTTGAAGACATTGAAAATTTTAAAATATCCTCATATGTAATTAAAATAACAAAAAAAATATTGTGGAACATACATAAGCAAGTAATTTTAATTTAATATTTTATGTTGTTCTTGTAGAAAATCAGACAGTTCAAGTTATTAAAATAAATAACAATAATAAAAGATTTTTAGCTTCTAGAAAACTATTCATTATGAGACAATATTCATATTCATTATGAGTTATAGTAGTTATTAATAAAATCCAGTACAAATAGTTTATTATTTTATAAACTAAAATTTTATTAATCAAAACAAGTTTTATCAAAAAAACAATTATCATACCACTGGTTTCTGAATAGGATACTCTCATGGTTTCTGTTATATTAAAATAATAACAGAATTATAAATATTATAGTACTTAAATTATCATAGCTTTATACTTAAAAACCCTCATTTTTAAAGTTCCGTGCCTAGCGGGAACCCTATAAGGCTTTGCTGTCCGTCCGTCTGTCAAGGGCTGCATCGTCTGACCCTAATAGACCTGACACTTTTCCCAGAGCGTGTATTATTATGGCCGCTATGAAAACAAATAATAAAAATTAAATAAACTTTAAAATTAAAAGGGGTCCCCGTACAAGAAACGTGTTTATTTAGCGTTTTTGGTGATTGGTAATTGTGAGATCATTGCTTACATTTGACATTTTTATGATGTGCCTACTACTGTGTCCGCCATAACAAAAATTATAGGGGGTTCCCATACAAGAAACGTGTTTATTTTTATATATTGTACGGTGGTACGGCACCCTTCGTATGCGAGTTCGACTCGCACCTGGCCGGTTTTTTTAGATACGTTCGTCTGTCCGTCCGTTACATTCAATTTACTCCGAGATTATTAGAACTGTACCGTTTAAATTTGGAAGCTAGGTGTAATTTATGAATCACTATACAACAGTGCAACGAAATAACGGACAAATTTTTTGGGGTAGGTCGCCATACATTTATCCTAAGAACGAAAAAAAGCGCATATAGGCGTGTGGGGTACCTATAGATAAGTATAAAAAAATGTTATACGTAGGGTATACTAAAAGTCGAACTGGCCACTTAGAAATAAATAGGAAGCTATTTATGAAATTTGAAAATGGAACTCTGGGACTCTCTGGGAACACTTTACTTTTTAAATTGCGAGATAGTGTTAAATAATTAAAATTAATTGTGGCGTCGATTTGAAAATTGTGTGTCGGAATTACAATGAACTTAACTAGAGCAATTAGAGAGTTGCCAGAGACTTCAATCGGCATTTGGTAATAAAGCTCCATATCGTAGCTCTGTGTATAAGTGGTTCAGAGATTTTAGACGTGGACGTAATTATCTCCATGACTATGCACGTGAAGGCCGACCAGCGACTGTGGTTAATATTAATACCGTATGCCAATTAGTTGAGACTGATAAAAAATTACATGTCAGCAAATTCGTACTGTATTAGGCATTGGAATGAGTCAAGTGCAAAAGATTTTACATATGCATCTGAAGGTACGGAAGCTTTACACTCGATGGATACCGCATAATTTGACGGAAGACCAGAAACGACGTATGGACCACGTAGTATATCGTACTTATGTCAATAGTTATTCAGATATGCATTCCTAAAGTCCCCTTTAACTTTTCAACTACAAGGCGAAAAATTCTGAAAAAATTTAAATTAGTTCAAATTATAAAAAACTTATATGACCACTAATAAATTTTTAACATTTTATACCATGTCAACCCTTTTCTATCATTTTTTTTACTAGTTTATACCATTTACAATTATTTACAGTAATTTTGTACCACTTCACACCATTTTCTTCAATGTCCTATTATATACATCCTACCTTTTATTTCATTTCCTACTATTGTATGAATATTTGAAGATAAATTATTTTATGGAAACACTGTTTCTGAACTATCACTGTATTTATTTAGGTGTAGAACAAAGAAAAAATAGCAGTTACTCATAGAAAAGTACGGTGAGCGAACGTTTTATCTTTTATTTGTAAAACAGTACGTCTGCGAACGCCGGCGAAGTTTCGTAATAGATATTCTGTTACGGTAAGATTACATATTGTTACGGGCTAGAAAGCGAGATATTCATGGATTCACGAAAACACCGTTTTACGTTATACTTTATTACTTAACAAAATAACAAAGTGTTATCGCACTCGTATAATTGTTCGCAAGTATGTTCGCCCCTTGACTTTTTCAAAAAGACTGACTGGCGCTAGTGCCCGACCTCCTTATATATGCGCCGAGATCCCAGCCCGGAAATAACTCAAAATTTCCATCATCGATCATTCGATTTAGAAATTCTAATCGTAATTTATCATAGCAAATAATTCACGTCGCCGGCGCTTTATCTTTTTGCGATATACCGCCTCTAAAATATAATTTCGTCGGCGCGGCCTGTCTCGTCGACACGCGCCGCCTCAAAAATAGAATTTCATCTCTAAATTGTTTTCATCTCAAACTTTTCCGTATTCGGCTAAAATATTTGTGAAACCGCGTGCTCTTTCGAGTACTTCGAAACACCGACGTGCGCCTACGCATAAACGTCACAATATATTTATTTAATGTGTTATGGTAGCAATGAACATGTTTTTAAAATAAATAAATAAGCATTTTTATTAATTTCATTTTGATTATTGAAAAAAATTTGTATTCACATAAAAGTAGTACAGTAATTTGAATGCGTTTCTATGAATTAACGATCTGTTTATATTTAAGACCGCCGACAAAATTTTGCAATATACCCTATTAAATACTTTTAGTAGTACCAAAGATGACATTCTCATATGCAGTGTTATTTTGCGGCATAGTTGTTAGTTTCTAATGAATGGACAGGTGTCAAAAGTCATAGTTAACATTAAAGAAACAACTTTCTTTTATTGAACGAATATTTTTACTAATGATTTAATCCCATGACACTTTCAAATCCCTGAAAGTGTCATGGGATGAAAATTTAGTAAAGTGGCATATTGGGAAGGCATTGGCAAAAAAAAGGTTTGTCTCTATTATTAAGAACACTATCAGCCAACTAGAGACTTCCGTAATCGAAAATAGTTTTAAAAAAGCCAGAATATACCTATTCAATGACAGTGTGATAACCGATGATAACTGTGATGACAATTGAAGGAGGAAGTGGACAAAGGTGTCAACTAACAAAAAATTCAAAATGAGTTATGACTGTTTTTATGTTGCTCGTACCACATTTGCAAGCCTGAAATGTATGCATGTTTGTCACTATAGGTCTTCATTTCTGACACGAATCAATATTTGCGCAGTCGATTTATGATCGTTTAAAATCTAATTCCATGCAAAAAGTTGATTTTGTTTTCTCAGATAACATCTTTTTCCACTCACAAAGAAAGAATTTGGACGATTCAAATAATGATTGCAGTAAGAACCAATCTGATCAGTTTATTGGATTTTGAGTTTAAAACACACATGCAGACAAATGTTGCGTTTTATGATAAATGCCCTTGACTCAAGCCATGTGAGTTCCACGAAATCACCACATAATCAATTCAATAAATTATTCCCCTAACCTATTAAAAACATCTCTATTAATAGTTATATTGTTAGTATCCTTTAAACCCAGCCGTGCTTTAACGCCAGAGTTCAATGTGTCTGGCATAGACAGTCTCCTTTCTGGTTTGTTAAAGACCGGTGTAAATTTCGGTGGTTGAACCAAAGGACGTGACTCAACTATTCTACTTTGTAGCTTTTCCGTAGACTCTATTTCTTTGTATTCTACATGCTTCGCAAATTTCACTGACTTTAGTTTAGGTAGAGCTAATTTATCTTTGACACTGACTGGTGTTTCGTCAGCTCTCATGGTGCAGCTCATTTCTCTTGTTGCACATGTTACAGCTATTTTTCTTACATTGTTTTTAGTTGATGTGACCGTGAAAATTTTCTTGAGCTGTGGACTTTTTAGAATACCCTCATATTTGAGTGCATCTTGGGCAACAGGAAGTTCAGGGGTGTGCAATATTTTTGATGATTCACTTTTAGCACCTAATCTTGAAAATATGGCTTTAGGACTTGTATCTGCCATAATCGTTTTGATGCCTTCAGAACTTCCTAAACGTGAAAAAACTGTTTGTTTATTCATGGGCCCTGGAAAATAAAATTCTGTAAGAGTTTATGTATTCATTAAAAATTACAGAGTATAATTTAAAATAAAAACATACCATCATTTGTAGAGACATCAGGAACTTTTCCAAAACGGATCAATCGTGCCTTTTTCACATCCACTTCAGTATCAGTTCTGGTAATGAATACATAGCAATTATGGGAGGTGTACAATAATAATAATATAAAATGAGTGAGTGATGAACTGACGAGTGACAAAGATGAGTGGAAGAAAAAAACATGTTGGGCCGACCCCACCTAGAGTGGGATAAGGGCAGGAGAGAGAGAGAGAGAGATAAAATCTTAAATTCCATAGTTCACACCTGAGTATTGTCGAAAATTGATTTCAATATACCTAAGTACACCCACCAGACAATCAAAATTATTTAGACTGCCCCCTGATTTAATAACATATCTGCAAATGACCCGATCATGCGTATGTGCGGTACTTACAACGAGTTGCTTCGTAGGAATGATGTACCTGACATTTTCTGTAATAATAGTTCAAGTATACCATATCCCATTTTTTTCTTATGTCATTTGTAATAGTAGTTTTGTACTTTCTATTTAACATGTCGTGTACTTATTTTTGGAACAATGATCTAGCATTATGAATTTTTATCTAGTACTGTTTATGTATTTTATATTCATTGTTCTGTGAAGTACGTAATAAAATAAATAAATTTTAAAAATAACTATTTGTAATCAAAAATAGAAGAATATTTTGTTTATTTTACTAATAAATGTTTTGATAACAAGCAACATTTCAAACATTTTATTCTAGAGTTACAAGCTTATACCTTAGATTTTATTTCTTTCAGAAACCCTATCCTTTGTGAGAAAAGCAATAAATACATTGAAGTAGAAATAATAACTAACATTTCTGTTAGATTGACTCTGTTCTATTCTTTTAGATTTTGTAATAAGCACGGCACATTATTTGTAAGGACCCGTGTTCACCTTGTATGAACGAAAGAAGCTAATATAAGGATTTTGGTTCTCAATAAGTTGAGAATATAATATTTATTTATCTTTTATATTGTACGATAACAAAATTTATAAACAAATTATATTTGGTTGAAGAGTATATAGAACTTATGAGTTATTAAAACTTTATATCTCTCTTTCTTGAAAAAAGAAGTTCACATTATTTTATATGGCCCGACATCACTCAATGCAGTATTGTCCTTTCTGTCTAATAGGAGCTTTTTAACATTCCTAACAACTTAGTTATTATTACTTAAAAAAATAATTTCTCACTTATTATAAATCTAGAAAACTCTTTCATATTAAATAATTTAAAAATAGCTTCTGAGGTTCTCAATTCTGTTTTTTCAATTTTTTGTGTTATTTTCACATTAAAATGAATAGAATCATAGAGCAGAAATCTCACCCTATTTCAATTTTTCTCCTCTGTGCTGGCAGTGGTATTGGTGGTGATATTTCTACATGTGGACTCTTTCTTGTGTAGTGTTCTAGCATACGACTAGCAGCTGATGACAAAAAAATAATTTACAGTTATCAACATTATTAGTGCAAAACCCGATTACCAAAAACAATAATATGTAAAAGGCAAAGCATAATTTTAACCCCGCCATGTAAAATGATGTAAGAAAAATGTGAAACAAGCCATAGCATAGTTCATATTTACATTTTATTTAAAACAATTTCAGAGTATAGTGAGTACAGTATATACTTATGCCGAAACTTGTTTCCTACTTTTTCAGATCATTTTTAGCTGGATTAAAATCATTTTTTTGTTAGAAGTATTAGTTTTTAGGGTTCCGTAGGCAAACGGCAACAAAGGAACCCTTGTAGTTTCACCATGTTCGTCCGCCCATCCGTCCGTCGTCTGTCTGTCTGTCTGTCTGTCTGTCTGTCTGTCTGTCTGTCTGTCTGTCTGTGGTTTTTCTCAGAAATTATTGGCAATATATAGATGAAATTTGGAAAGTAGGTGTAATTTATGAACCGCTACACAACGACGTAGTGAAATTAAGAAAAAAATTTTTTTTGGCATAAGTTGCCATAAATGTAACTGAAGTACGAAAAAAATTCATCGTATATTAATGTGAGAGGTACCAAACGATAGGTCTTAAATAATAAAATAAGTAATAAAGATTGTCTCTAGCTATCAGTGCACTCATGTTGTTACTTTTCGAATTAGCCAGAGGATTGAGCGCCTTCTAAATAACTAACGAAATAAAAATGAAATATATTTATGCAATAGGAGCCTCCAATCTATTTGTCATTGATTGGAGGCTCCTATTATAGTGGAAGGAGAAAATGTTGAATATGTCACAAACTATAATTATACTTAGGGCAACTAATTTCAGTCAAAGACCAAACTAAACAAGAGGTGGAGAACAGAATCACAAATGCCTGGAAAAGATTTTGGTCACTAAAACGTATACTGAAGAACAAACAATATCATCTTACAGTTAAAAGGAAACTGTTGAATGCTTGCATCCTACCTATACTGGCATTTGTATGTGAAACATGGGCAATCACGCAAAATATTGATTAAAAACTTGTTTCTTGTCAGAGTATGGAGAGAAGCGTCCTGGGCTATAGAAGGAGTAATAAGAAATACGTCGAAGATCTTACAAAAATCACAAAATTGATAGATGTGGAGAAGAAAATTAAAACTCTGAAATGGAGGTGGGCAGGCCACATGCTTAGGGAGCAAAAACCAAAATGGACAATTAAACTAATGCAATGGATCCCACGAAACAATATAAAGAGGAAAAGAGGCAGGCAATATAAGAGATGGTCCGACGATTTAAAGAAGGTAGCCGGCCCACTATGGCTAAGATTAGCACGAAGTAGAGAGTTGGAAATTGCTGGATGAGGCCTTTTGTCAAAATGACAAATTATAAAAGAGGACTGCTGTGTACCTAACTTTATATTATATGCTGTTCTTTTTCCTACTTATTTAATTATTTAAGATGTTTTAGTTGATAACTGTAATGTAATATAATAAGTGTTTTTTTTTTAGTTAATAAGGGCTTGAATAATTAAAAAAAAAAATTATACAATACTTCTTAAATTACATAATAATAACGAATAATGGTTCGATTAACGTCGCGTTCGTTTTATTATATTGCATGGTGGTATGGAACCCTTCGTGTGCAAGTCCGATTCACATTTGGCCGGTTTTTAAATTTATATTAATAAAATTGTAGTGTCTGTCTGTCTGTCTGTTCCGGTTTATCTCTAAAACGGCTGAGCGATTTCGGGACCGAATTGTGGGATAGGTATTCTATATGCCAAAATGACTAAATGGATTTTAATGACATTAGGTACCTATAGAGATTTCTTAGGTTGCAGGGTTAAATTGCAGAATTTTCTAGAAAGTGTCACAATATTTTGGAGCGTCGCGTCCATTTAGCTGTGCCGGTACAACTGTGTAGTTCACGAGGGCGAGGCCGCGGGCGGAAAGCTAGTACTAAATATGAATGTTAATATCTGCAAACCTTTGACAGAAATGGTCGAGTTCCTAAAATCAAAATTTTTATATTCATATCTATATCCAGCTAACTGACCACAAGTATTTGAATGAACTCTCTAGGTACATATTAAAAAAATTCCTGCTAAAAATTCTGCATTTATAGCCTTGTTTTGTATACTTGTTGTTGTATCTCTCTTCAAATCTTTGTTTTTCGTGGCACTATTATATATTTAAATTTCCAGTGTTTATAATGTTCACCGTGCATTAATATAATTTAATACATGGAGTATTGAATGGTATTAATGAAGGATAAACTTGGCCTATAAAATGATAGCACTTTTATTACTATAGCATTCATCATCATCATACTCAGCCCATTTTACCCCACTGTAGGGGCTTAGGCCTCCCCCAGGGTGAGGAGGGGGTTTAGAGCTTAAATCCACCACGCTACTCCACTGCGGGTTGGGAATTGTAACGACCGCCATCTATTGACAGTGTCCGGGACCGACTGCTTAACGTGATCTCCGAGGCACGGAGTCAGTGATAGTTAATGTACTTAAGTCAAAAAACTCATTGGTACACGCTCGGATTTGAACCATGGCCCTATGGCCTTATAAATTTGAGACGGGTTCGTTGTGCTCTGGGCTATCACGACAGCATTATTAGGCACAAAAAGGAACAATGACAGTTACGAAGTTCCACTAATGACATCATAGCATATGGATTTTTTTGTAATTGTTAAGGGGCAAGCATCTTACGACACATGTGGCATTGCACTCGGCCAAATGACATTGAATAAGAAACTGGGACGTGGTGTTACTCTTTTCTATTGCTCGCTACCATATAGTACCACCAACAGTACTGGTGTATTAAGACAGGGTCCCCTGTCCAAACACCTGTTGCAAAAAATAACACAGATGGTCCACAACTGACTACACAGACAATTGAAGAAACAAGAAAAATGACAGAGGTTTATAGGTAATTGAAATTATTGAGAGCTATCTCAAAAATTTATTTAAATTTTTATTAGCAGTTTAGGTGATTTATTTTAAGAATTCAAAATAGTTAGGAATTAAAATGACTGCAAACTTAAACTTAAAAGAAAAAATAACATGTTTTATTGTTTTAAAGAAAAGAGCATTAAAGCGTGGCATATAGTTTATGAAGTTGGTGCCAAGTAATTCACTTTATATTATCTTCTATAATTTTATGGTTATAGTGGTTTGTTAAGTTGGTTGTAAATATCATCTGTGTTTTAATTGGTAAGTTTTAGTAAGTACCCATTTAGAATGTTTGAATCAGCACCAACTTCCCACTTATTAATGTTTGTTTCTTTAAAGTAATAAAAAACACTTATTAATTTTTTAACTTAAGTTTGTATTATGTATTAGTATTAAGATTTGAAGTCAATTATCTTTTCTTTTTTGAAAATTTTACCTTATTTAAATTTTTTAGTGGCAAGAGATAACTAGGTATATCTTATTTGTATTTAGTATGAATTATGGGAAATATGCGCTATCAACAAAAAAATTTTTGCTATGTATTCGACTTACTCTCTAAAACAATGTTTACTTACTCTCCAAAACAATGTTTACTTACTCTCTAAAACAATGTTTACTTACTCTCTAAAACAATGTTTACTTACTCTCTAAAACAACGCTTATGAAAAAAAAATATTTTTAGTTTTCCACTTCCTTACAAAAATTCAATGAACATAACTAATGAACACAATGATACAGAAAAGTGTTTTCATGCAAAAAAAACTTAGTATTTACATAAATATAAATGGGTCTTACGAGAGGATTTAGCAACAGTGAGCCTGCCTGTTACTGCAGCAACTGGAACCTTAACTCCACCAGAGCTTGCACTGCTTAACACACGATCACGCGCCGTATTCTCATGTACTACTTTTGCATGCCTGTGAAATTAATGGCACTGCAATAAACTTAATAAATTTCAAAATAATCCAGGTGCTTCACATATAAAATAGTAGATAACTAATAATTAATAAATTTGTTCAATTGAAAGCTGGTTTAACTAGGATGGCTTTCAGCAACATTTTGTCTGTTTGCCTGTGGCAACGTAGTTCCCAAATGTATGAACTGAACTTGATGTGTTTTCTTTTGTTTGAAGGTTGATTTAATTTTGACATTTCTTGGTACCTAAAACATTTTTTAAAAAGAATCAAAAATAAAACTCATTCTTTTTTTATACCCTTAACATTTTATTTAACATGTATATCAAACCTAACCATCTATATAATGGTTCATGTTTTTTGAGCTTGGTACCTATTTGTTTTGTTGCATGACTCATTTAGCAGACTTGTATCCATGGTAAAAATTACACAAAATGTCTGGCTAAAATTAAAAGAACATTTTTTATGAGGTGGATACAGCCTATTAATCAATTTCAAAAAATTACAAGAGACGGATAAAGATTCTGAACAAATAAACCAAATCAAAAATGAATGATAAAAGTTTTTGTATTGTATGAACATTCATGAGTAAAAATTTTAATGTTCGTAAGGAAAGGATGAAAGTCCTTCATATCTAATTATGTAGTCACATCTTTGTTTACTTGTTTATCACAGTTTCTTACAACCAGACAAATGTTATAGTTCTCCATGGCTTAGCTTTTTCAATATTTTTGATAAGGATTATGAATTTAGTGGCACAATAGTTTTGTATTTTAATTTGCTGCAACATCAGAACATAAAGTTAATTTTTAAGATATTGATTTAAGATATTTCTAAAAACCTTATACCTAACATTTATTTATTTTTGATTAATTATAGTAAGCTACATCTGCTATTGGTAAAGATTTAGAAAACCCTATCATTTTGTAGAAAAAATAGGCTAAAGGGGGAGTGGAGGTGTACTATAGTAACAGCAATTTCCAATGATACATACCAACCGAAAAGTTGTCAAACATGGCAAAATAGGTGCATATAATGGAAATTCGATTGGAGATTTTTATACATCAAGTCTATTGGAACAGTCAATGCAACAAGGTGATGGGCCACCCAGAATCATTCTGAACCAGTTGAAACTTGGCTAAAATAGGTTGACGGTTTACTATTTCAGAAAAAATAGGTTAAACTTTGTGTTCTTTATGGCAATATGAGGAGTTTGATAAAGGAGAATGATGAGTGGCCCAGAATTTTTTTAATTTTTCGTGTTAAGTTACTACTGAAAAGCATTTTCCAATGCGTATGTATGAAAATTTAATTGTTTCTCATATTCGCTAAACCTATAAGCTTCATTGTTTCCTCCTTCCCACTTGATTCACTCTTCACCTAAACCCAAGAAGCCCAAATTATAAAAACATTTACACTTACGGTCCATTAAAATTATATTTAACTAACCTCAGTATAGCGATCACATCTCCCATTCTAACAATGCCCATATCACGCAAATATTCCTTATTAAGATCAAGTAGCATGTCATTTTGAATGCGATTTTCTGTAAATGTGAGGGCATATGTCGCCGATACATCCGACGGAATTCCTGCTGCAGTAAAGAACGCCACCCACATATCTAAAAACATTTTAAAAATAACAATCTAAATACCTAGGCACTACTCACTCAAATAGTTATACACAACGTTTTTACATTTTCTTAAGAATACACTATAGTTCAATATGAGTTGCCAATCAGACATCATTAAGTTTGTACCTATTACATTTAAAACAATTACTTAAGTGGGCTGCACCCATTGATGGCTGCACTAGAAGACACCCTTCACGAGCTTCTGGCTCGGCAAAAAAATCACTTTATGGAAGGTGTATTCGGATCAAATAGAAGTAGAATACATGTAGAATGTTTAAAGAAATAATGGTCTCGCTCTTAATTTGGTTTCTATGGCTCAACAATTACTGTATAATCTTTTCTCTACTAAATGTGCACGCCTGGAACATAATGTTCATAATTATTTTTCTTTAATACAAATAGCAGTGATGGCTTTTTGGGAACCTCTTCCTATAGTTTACGTAATTTTAATTTTAAACAATTTGCAGTACCAACACCTGCGATTTGTAGACATGTATCTTCAATAAAAACGCGTTCATTGCGTCAGAATTAATGAAAATCGCAAATAACTTAAAATTATCCAAAATTAAAAGTATAGGTAATCCGTAGGTAATCCAGATACAGATCGTGCTCCGACTATAGACAATATTGGTAAATAAATATATTTTATAACACTTACTTGTCAAGTTAGAATCCATTTTAGAGTTACTAATATTCATAGGTAATAATTTATTTCTTAAACACTATAAAAATATATGTACGAAAATATCTAAAAATAAACAAAAAATGGGACCTCTTTAGAATTTCTACCTGCATTCAACCACTCAACTGTCTCAACCACAACTCAACCAGATTAGACTGAAATATCAACAACTTTCCAATCGTTCAATGCGGTCAATGATTCAATTGCAGTCAATCAGAAAAACAAAGACTTCAATAATCAATCCCCTATCAAGGGGGAGATCATAGATAAGTAGGGGAGATTCTCGGACCGCTTGACTTTAAGTCTCATGAGACAATTTTCGTTTACATTACAAATATTACAATGAAAAACGTCACACGAAAACGATTTAACTTAATCTCAGTGTCTGGCAGGCGCACAAATGCATCAAATATGTGTGCAAAGTTTGAGAAAAGTTTTCCTAAACATTTGATCACATATCTGGCGCGGGCTTTATAGCTGCCAACAATTTTCGCCGCTATTAAGTACGACAACATTTTTGGGAAATTGATGACCTCCCCTATTTTTACACAAAGGCACACAACAATATGTTCCTGACATTTTTATACAGGAACCTACAATAGATAAAAGTAATGACGAAATCATCAGAACATGTGAAGATTGCTGCAAGACGACCATGCGCCACCCTGGTGTTATTTTTTGGAAGAAAAACTCCCATTGAGAATTGGCAGTTTTACCCTTGTAGTTATCTATATTAATAAAATTGAAGTGTCTGTCTGTCTGTCTGTCTGTCTCTCTGTTCCGGCTAATCTCCGAAACGGCTGAACCGATTGCAATGAAACTTTGCAGACGTACAGAGGGCATTACTGGGGGTGACATAGGCTACTTTTTGTTTGTCTGTCTGTCTATCTGTCTGTCTGTTTGAGCTGATCTCAGAAACGGCTGAACCGATTTCAATGAAACTTGGCAGACGTGCAGAGGTCATTATCAGGGGTGACATAGGCTGATTTTTGTTTGTCTGTCTGTCCATCTGTCTGTCTGTTCGAGCTAATCTCCGAAACGGCTAAACCGATTTCAAGGAAACTTGGCAGACATGCAAAGGGCATAATCAGGGGTGACATAAGCTGTTTTTTGTATGTCTGTCTGCCAATCTGTCTATCTGTTCCGGCTAATCTCCGAAACGGCTAACGTGATTTCAATGAAACTTTGAAGACGTACAGAGGGCATTACCGGGGATGACATAGGTTATGTGTTGGTACTCAAACTTGATGTTTTGGCAAGATCTATGTGACCACGTGACCAAATTTTCAAAAGCTTATATTTTCGAAACTATCAATCACAGACCTATCGTGTTGGTACTCAAACTTCATGTTTTGGCGAGGTCTGTGTGACCACGTGACCAAATTTTTAAAAACTTATATTTTCGAAACTAACAATCGCAGACCTATCGTGTTGGTACTCAAACTTCATGTTTTGGCGAGGTCTGTGTGACCACGTGACCAAATTTTTAAAAGCTTATATTTTCGAAACTGTCAATCACAGACCTATCGTGTTGGTACTCAAACTTCATGTTTTGGCGAGGTCTGTGTGACCACGTGACCAAATTTTTAAAAGCTTATATTTTCGAAACTGTCAATTGCAGACCTATCGTGTTGGTACTCAAACTTCATGTTTTGGCGAGGTCTGTGTGACCACGTGACCAAATTTTTAAAAGCTTATATTTTCGAAACTGTCAATTGCAGACCTATCGTGTTGGTACTCAAACTTAATGTTTTAACGAGATCTATGTGACCACGTGACAAAATTTTTAAAAGCTTATAATTTCGAAACTGTCAATCGCAGACCTATCGTGTTGGTACTCAAACTTAATGTTTTGACGAGATCTATGTGACCACGTGACCAAATTTTTAAAAGCTTATATTTTCGAAACCGTCAATCGCAGACCTGTCGTGTTGGTACTCAAACTTCATGTTTTGGCGAGGTCTGTTGTGACCACGTTACCAAATTTTTAAATGCTTATATTTTCAAAACCGTCAATCGCAGACCTGTCGTATTGGTACTCAAACTAGATGTTTTGGTGAGATTTATGCGACCACGTGACACGTGACCAAATTTTTAAAAGACTTATATTATCAAAACTCTCAATTGCAGACCTATCGTGTTGGTACTCAAACTTGATGTTTTGATGAGTTCTAAGTTTTCACTTCTATCGGCAGTCCCTATAACTGCCAACAAGTTTTTTGTCTGTTTGTCTGTTCCGGCTAATCCCCTAAACGGCTGAACAGATTTAAATGAAACTTTGCAGAGATACCGGCATTACCGGGGGTGAGACACAGGGTACTTTTTGTTTGTCTGTCTATCTATATGTATGATCGAGCTAAACTTTTAAAGGTTTAAATGAAACGATGCAGACATTAAAAATAGATTGTCAGGAGTGATATATGTAACTTTTGGTCCGTGTGGTTGTCTGTCCGTCTTTTTGTTCCAGCTAATCTCCAAAACGACTAAATCATTTCTATGAATCTTTGCAGACATAAAAAGGTTATCAGGAGTGACATAAGTTGGTTTCTGTCTGTTTGTTTATCTATCTGTTTGTTCGGGCTAATCGTCAAAACGGCTAATCATATTTTACTAAAATTTTCCAAACTTAAGAGTGCGTTGTCAAGAGTAAAAAGCATTTTTTATGTACATATAAAAAACTGTAGTGTTTGTTAGTATGTCTGTCTGTTATCATTAATCTTCAAAACAGCTGACTGATTTTTGGGACCGACTTTGGGGATAACTATTCTTCATGCTAAAATAGCTAAATGGATTTTTACAATATTAGATATAGAGATTTCTTAGGTAGTTAAGTTTCAGAATGTTCTAGAAAGTGCTACAATGTTCTGGAGCGTCGCGTTCCTGTACCTGTCCCGGTACAACTGTGTAGTCCACGCGAGCGAAGCCCGCGGGCGGAAAGCTAGTTAATATATATATTATTAAGTACCTTGGCTTTAATATTTAAAAAAAAAACCAGTATCCGCGTATTTTTATTTATAATTTTAACTAGCTACTTGCCTCAGCTTTGCACGGGTAGCAGAGTATATGCCTACATTTTTTTTTCTCTCGTAGTGTTGTATTAGATTGTTGCGTCGAATATATGGATTCGATTTCCATTCCATTCCATCCCATCAGCCCTTTTTATACCCCACTGCAGGGGTTTTGGCCTCCCCTCAAGATGAGAGGGTTTGGAGCTTAAATCCACTACGCTGCTCCAATGCGGGTTGGATTTAATTAGATTTAAATGTAACATATGTTCATCCTACTTGGAGTATTTTTTAATGTATTTTGTTTTAATTCTGCAAATATTTGAAAAAATAAAGAATATAAATACATAAAACAAACTAAAATATTTCTTTGTATAGATACATCATTGATAACTTTTGTCCAGGTAATTACATCAGTCGCGTCGGTATGGAATTGGTTGAATTTATTTTATCGCGCGATAGTCGATGTCGATGTAAGCCAATCAATTACGCATTGTTTTTTGATGACATTGTGGGTGACTTAATAATAATACTCTTTTTACCTTTTACCTACATATATAGATATTTTATACGCCCAGATACGGAACAAATATACATGGTCATGGACACAAATATTTGACCTAAGCGGGAATCGAACTTGCTACTCTTAGCTCCGCTGTTAGGATCCCTAACTACTTGGCCAACCATACAGTCATTAATAACGTTAATAATAATGACTTTAATAAGTAATAATGTTTAAACACCTGTTTTGTATTAGAGATTGAATATTTTCGTGTTAGATTTTCTCGTAACAAGCTGCTTCAACAGGGCCGAGCACGAAGTCTTGGAGATAAAAAATAGTCAGGCAAATCAAATTAATGTAATTTTTTAACAATAAGTTTTCCATATCTATATATGTTTAATATCTATATAAACTTAAAGGCACAGGCTGTACACATATAAGAAAGTAACTATACACATATTTTTTTATACTTTGCTTCCCTTCCTGGTAAAAAAAAACGTTAGCGGTTAAACAATGTTTTTCCCGTTTTTCATCAACGTCATCCGTTAGATCTGACGGGATACCTATCAATATGGTAATACTGTGGATGATGACGATAGATTTTTTTAGATTAGATATTTTTAGGTAGATTTAACGAGTTTGGATATGACTCCTCTTAAACCAGATATATAATATTCAATTTATCATATTTAACCTAAAGTGTCAGCAAATAGATAGTTGCCATTGTCTAAGTACATCAAAATACGAATATACCTACATACTTGTTAGATCTCGCAAAATACAAACATAGAAATAAATAATATAAATGAAAGGAAAAATAATGTTGGAATACTTTTGTAATTAAAATTCAATTAAATATGAAATTATAATTTGGTTTTTGAAAAGTATGATGTTAGTTACAATTTTTATTTGAAGTCTTAAAACTACGAAACAGTAAAAAAACTACTAAAAATGATCACACTGTTGCCACAATGCAGCTCATCTACCAAACGTCAAAACTTAATAACACGTTAACCGGGTAGTACAACGGCCTTAGTGATTAATATTTTCGAACGAATTCCTTAAAAAATGTTATTCCAATAAAAAACTGGAAATTTAAGCATTTATTTATTCACGTTTTCACACACAAGTCCAAGGCTTAAGTATTCGTTTCAATAACCTTCATCACTTACAGAGATGGTATAAGCAGGGTAAACATCTTTTATTAGTTTAGCAGCAATTTCATGATCTGCTTTACCATAACCTTGAGAGTAACCATAAATGTGAATTTTTTTTTCATCGGGTTCATGAGATATTCGACCTCCTCCTAATGGCTCACAATCTAATGGTTGCAGTTTTTCTTGTACCTAGAAAATATTGAATATGTGTTGTAAATGATAACATACTGTACATTCTTTATAGTCTGATTCTTAATAGCTATAAGATGGCTATAAGTATAACTTAACACTACATAGTATAAAACAGTCACTTTCCTAAACTAAACACTACACTACACTAAACACTAAACAAAGTCACTTTCCGCTGTCTGTTTGTCCCTATATATGCTTAGATCTTTAAAACTACGCAATGGATTTTGATGTTGGTCTTTTTTAATAGATAGAGTGATCAAGAGGAAGGTTTATATGTATACTAACTTTCTGTCCGCGGCTTTGCTCGCGTAGACTACATAATTGTACACTGATTTTAAAAATTCTTACATTTGAATTTTGCATAAATGCTCACTCATGCAGTAACAATGACGTAAGATGTAATTGTCCCTGTTTAACTTCAGCACCGAGTATAAAATATCTTGGGCTAGTCATTAATAACCTATAACGATAACTACTCGCTAGTCCAGTCCTTACTCCAATATTACATCGTCTCTTGGGGTGGTGTAGGTGTTAGTATACTGCTGCGTTTAGAGCGTGCCCAACGCGCCAATCTGAAAGTAATTTTAGGTAAACGGCGAAGATACAGCACATTCCTTCTTTACTTACCAAGAATGTTCGGTACTTACCGTGAGACTACTTTTGATCAAGCAAACGATACTTCGTGAACATAGAGGACTGACTTATGTACCTATACAAAAGCGCAATAAGCACAAAATTTGTTCTAGAGATGCTCATAGAACAACTCTTGCTAAACACCATTTCTATGTCATTGGCTCTCAACTATACAATGCAGCTAATAAAGCTATAAATATTTACCCACTCCCGTTTAACAAATGCAAAAAAAAAGTATTCGTGACCGGCTATTACAAACGAATTTTGAGGAAACAGAAAAATTACTTAGTAGCTCATAACTACGAACACGCATGCACACACACACACACACACACACACACACACGCATGCACACACACATTATTATATATACATATAACATTACACTTCCATTCTGTAGGTGGAATAATTAACTTGTATCATTCTTAATACCTAATTCACATCATACATATACACACATACACACACATTATATATACATATAACATTACACTTCCATTCTCTAGGTGGAATAATTAACTTGTATCATTCTTAATACCTAATTCACATCATACATATACACACATACACACACATTATATATACATATAACATTACACTTCCATTCTCTAGGTGGAATAATTAACTTGTATCATTCTTAATACCCAATTCACATTGCTTTTGTTGTATATATATATTTTGTTAATAGTCATGTTATATTTGTCACTTCAACTTTTCTGCGTGGAAGACATAGGCAGCTGTAGCCCGTTTAATACTATCACAGCTGCCACCATTAACCTAATGATTGTTTTCTGTCTTTATTATAATATTTGGGAAGAAAATCAATTATTCTTGCACACAACGGAAAACATTTGCCACTTGTATTAACTTTTTTTGGAATAATAATATTTTATTGAAGGGATTACCAGAGGCAATATTATTTACGGCATTTACTTTTTTAATAATTTTTCACAAGCTCCCATTTCATATCACAGTAATAAATTAAAGACAAAGAATGCTCACAATAATAATTTTACTCAATTTCTTTACTATTATGAACATATTCAATTAGATGATATCATGATGGCATCTTATAAGAATTACTGGCACCAGCTTTCTATTATAGCAGGTTCTTGAATAGTCTTATGGCTTTAAGCCACCAGAGCACAGGTTGCCGGGTACAATAGATTCTATGTTTATTCCAAACTGCTTTTCATGATTATAATAATCATCTGGTTATAAACGTACCGCTGTTTCTTTTCCTGCTCCCGGCCTACTAATATTTAAAAAGTTATAATTTTTACCATAGAAATTTTAACAACTAATGATGAAAAAACCATCTAGGTATGTAAAAAAATAAGACCTCATAAGATTGTGAAATATAAAAATTTGATTCAGATGAAACTTTGCAAATAAGTTTAAAAACATATCTGACAATTTGTGAAACCAGAAGAACAGAAATCTTTAGCAGTATTAAGACTATCTACTGTGAGTTGTAATAGTTTGTAGTTAAGTGTGAAATTCAATTTCATTAAATCATATTTACAGTGAATGTGCTACCGACTGTTAAGATGTGTAACATGCAACATAACTGAGTAGAATAATAGCTACAAACCTCATCAAATATGTCTGAGTGGTAATTGCATCTCTTATATCCTCTCACGATTATGACTGAAGATTCTTCATGGTTTTTTTCTTGGTGTACTTTGAGCAATATGTATTTAAAAACACCTGACGAATCAATATCCACTTTAGGTATGCTTTCCAATGAAGACATTTTAGCAGTTTTTTGGAATAACTTACTTTCTACAACAACAAAATATAACACAAATAATTATGTTTGTATTGTATCTCACTCAATAAGACTGTTTGTGCCAATTATTAATTGTATAAATGCTGTTGGTGTTCCAAATAAAATAAAATAATTGTTTAGGCAAGGCCGTAATATAAACCAAAAATAAAAGTTAGGTAGGTACTTGCCTGTAGAAATTAACCTATTTTTGTTCACAAACTGCGGAACGGTGTAACGAAATATTTTTAAAATTATCATAAAGTTGATTAAATTACTATAGGAAGATATCTCTTATGGTGCTCTGCTTTTTATCAAATTCATTGTAAATCATAATATAGTTTCCAATTTTGCTTTGGAAACTGAGAAACACTAAAAAACCACTCAGAAATAGACAGACATGCAGAACAGAAAGTGTGCAGAAAGAAACCCCGAAAACCACAGAAACCTTCTTAAAACCACCTATGACAGAAACTACAGAACAATCAGAATATGTACCACACAGTACATTTCACAAGTAGCATGTGAAAAATCACATGAAATGCGTAATCATACGTCGCACCTGCTACTTTCTTTCACATGGTCTGCTACGTGCATGCTACGTGCTACTTCTGCTACAAATAATACTCAACGAAATCGCCGACCACGCGCATTACATCGTTTTGGATGAAATTTAACTTTTTCACAGTTTCATTGTGATTTCACTCTTTCACAGTTTCAATATTTTCAATGTGATTTCACTTGTAGCTCGGGAGTCGTGAAGGGCGATTGTGTCGCAATTACGTAGGTTAAGTATTGTACGTGTGCTGCGATTTATGTAAAATTATCGTTGGATGTTTAGTCTTAGTGTAAATAAATATAGATTAGTTTAGTACTTGTTAGTCTATTTGAATATAAGTTTCCTATTTTTTTTAAAAAGTCCGTTATGACTTATGTAAATGTGACTGTTTAGTTACTGAAAATTGCTTTCAAAATCGATATCTAAAAATGTGCATGGACTACGATCACGAATCTGTTCTCAAAATTGAAAAAATTGGCCGTTAGTTGGTCATAATCATATAACTCATATTTCAAATTTAATTTTTAATAGCAAATTATATATTTTGTAATATTGATTTGATTGATTGATATTGATTGAGTGATTGATATTAATTGATTGATTTTGATTTAGTGATTGACAGTATATTACGAGCGTTAAAAGCTCGTGGAGTTTAAAAATCACTGTCTGTCGTAGACGGAGTAGGGTATAGACATGCTATTAAAACAATAATAATTACTAGAGTAAGAAAGCGTATATGTAAAATATGTAGATGTGAGCAAGACCAAGCATAAGTTTTTTGTCTCTATTTGCGTATCGGTTTTTTGTTGTTTGCCACCAGTGTTGTTGGTGGCAGACAAACCAGTGATGTCAAAAGATTTTTGTAGATTTCTTGTTGTTTTATACGTTAAAACTCCTGTTTCGTGCATATTATCTGTTATTTGTGCTAATAATTTAGTAGTAATTATGGTCAATTGCAGTATAATTGGCTGCAAAATTCGTAGTGAACGAAAAGAACCAAACATAACCTTTCATCGGTAAGTAACTTTAGATAAGGAACAGAGTGAATAAATGAAATAAGTAATTATACAAAATTTTCATATTTCGTCAAAAAGACAAATTGTTACTATTTTAACATTCAATTTTGATGAAATTCAAACTTAGTTTTTCGACATTAACCGACCAAAGTATGGGTCACATAACAGATATTTAGCTTCATATTATTTCGTGTCATCTGTATATAGTAGGATTATATTATATTAGGGATACCAGCACTTGATTAAATTTACCACTTTTTAAATTAATTTATGTTTATTTTCTAGTTTTCCGATTGAGTCGTTTTTAAGGACGAAATGGAGTGAGTGCACAGGTCGAAAAAACTGGCACCCAAATAGTATTTCCCGGATCTGCTCAAGACATTTCGAAATCGGAAAATTTAATGTCAACTGGGATATCTTATTGTAGAAGCGTATACATTGGCCTTTTAAAGATTATGTGATTTTGTTGAGGCGGCTGACGTGGTTATCAAGTTTATTTATGTTTATTGTATTAACATTATGCCGAACACAATTGGTTCGAATTTTCTGAATTTCAGATTGAATACGTATTGTTTGTTGAAAAAAAAATTGCAATAAGAGTTTTTTGAATAAAACATTTCGAGTTTGAGTTTATTCTATAATTTTTAATACTTGTATAATTTTATTGTTAACTTCTTTAACCTGGACCCCTAGGCAGTAATGGACGAAAATTGAACTTAAATTGAGCTAGTCCACACCAGCTTTTTCAAGGTTACGTATCGGAAGTGCAAAAATGGAACCAATAACGTTTCGTCCTGTCCAGCTGTCACAGCCATTTTGCTCGGAGACTATAGCACTACCTAGATCACCGACTTATATGTACCTAGGTATTGAAAAATTAGACTGTACGTATCACAGCATGAAACTCCACACGAAAGTTGTTAAGATCGCGGTACCCTGAACGACTTTGAAATAGTCACTTGTGGACCGTCTGTCAGTGTAGCCGATTGAGATTATTTTGCATTTTGGACATATTTTGGAAAATAATCTGAGAAAAAAACCGCCCTGCGCTTTTAAAAGTGCATAAACGACATCCGGAACACTAAAAAAGCGAATAGGATTACTTATCACACGTAACTTCATATTATTTCATTTAGTTTTCACTAATTTAATTTTTGACAATTACAAATTTGACGGTTGCACATAAATTGAATCAGTTGGTAAGCACAACTATGATTGTCGTTTCATCTCTTTTGAATCTATTACAGTTCTGTACACCTACCCTTTTCGCTATTTCGTTTAGAGCCGCGGTTCAGACACAAATTTTGAAAGATCAAAGGAAGCAAGGGGGTAATTCTCAAACCACTTGACTTAATGTGTCACGAGACATTGTCGGATGTTGATGATGAGATGAAATGAGACGATGAAATTCAATATTTTTCTAGCGAAAACTTAACTCTGTATTCTCAAAAGCCATATTTATTTTACAATTTTCGAGAATCATATGAGACATACCAACTTTCATGATACAAAATTACATTTTGACTAGACACTAAATAAGTTTTATTGAAATTGTCTTATTAGACTAAAAGTAAAGCGGTACGAAAATCACCCCCACGAAATTGCAATCGACTATTTTCGGACGCGTTCGGCCATTCTCGTTTGCTTTCCGTGCGCCTTTCAATGTATAGGGATCTTTGCATTTAGTACCTAGGTACATGTATGTCGGTGACATGGATGGAATTTGAAAGATGTATAAGAACCGTTATATAATGACGTAGTACAGTTAAGAAAAAAAAAATTAGGAGTGCTATGTGCCCTATGTGGTTATATATGTAACTGAAGAATGAAAAATTACAGCGCACAACTGAAGGAACCAATACTAATTTACCCACAAAATGGGGTAAAATTACAAGTTGGCAATATTAAAAATTATGTCTGGATATCGCTGTTTCATACTGTATACGCTATCAAGTCGTCTATACCCTACTCTGTCTACGCTGTCTGTGGAATTTCACACGTGAATTCACTGTGAAAAAAATTAGTAATTTCACCAAATGAAAATGAATTAAAAGTAGCAATCATTTCCATGCTTAGTACATACAGTACACTATACTTATCTATGCAGTACACTGTGGTAGTACACCACAGAATAGATACTTTGTACCATAGATAAGCTTTGTACTTTAAAATTGAAAATAGAAATAAATGAAATAGGTGCTGTATCTGTTTTAAATAATATTAAATACCTACTCGAAATAAATAGCAATGGCCAATTTCGCTACTGACGGAAAAATTTGTTTAGAAAGAATAATAGAGCTTCCAGTTCTTCCGATAGGTGATAATGTAGTCACCCGTTTTGATATTATACAAACATGTAAATGGATCACTGACAACAATTATTTTAAGGTCCGTAAATGTTTCTGTAATGTATTAAACATAATATATGTAGGTATATTAGTATAAGATCGATATGAATATGTGAACAAATTTTAAAAGCTAATCTTTGAAACTGTCTCTGACATCAGTCAGTACCTACCTGTGTTACTGTATTCACAAAACATGAAATGAAATGGAATACCATTTAGTTGCTTAAAACGTAGTACATAAAATAGTTGTTTTACAATTTATTGTCAGCTACGTTCTACTGTCAAGGCAGTGTGCAAATATTTAGAAACATTAAAAGGTCAGACTAAATAACTTTGTATTTGTATGTGAAATTTGAGTAATTTCGGTGTTTTAGGTTTATCTATGTGATCACGTGGTTAAGTCTTTAAAACTTATTATATTCAAAGGTACGGCTTTTCAAAACTACCACCCTAAAAGTATTAATAGTAATTTAGAGAAGGGTGGGATGATACAAAACCAACTTTCAGAATTTATGAAAATGCGAAAAAAAAACCAGAAATAAGAAAGAGAAATACCTACATATCCGTTACAAAGACAGTCGGTCTTTACATTGATATAATCGAACCTAACAATAGTAGACTTTTGACCAAACCTAACCTATTAATTGAGAAATGGTGGACAATCTAGTTAAGTTAACTGAATTTTAAATTTACTTATAAAAAAACTTCTTAGTGGCTTGTCGCTCTGGTTCATTTTGTTCCTCACATATAACCGAACCTATCCTAACCTATTGATAGAAAAATGGGGGACAATTAATTTACCTTGACCAAATTATTTTTATTAATGAACACAAACATACCTGACTGAATTTTTTTTTGAACATTTTAATTTTCCAAACAAAATATTAAAAACTTAAAGATAGTATCAATAATTTCTAAATGCATGAATAGTAAAAAAATGTGTGGGCTGTGTTGTGAACATGACCATAAATATTTTTCAATTTGCATTTTTCATTATATTTTTGTAATGATGACTACTTATGAGATTGTTCTATTTCATTGTGACAGCTTAGTCTTTTTGAGATAACTTTAAAGGTTTTTGATTATTAGTTTCAAAAATATTAGTGTTTTATAAATTTGGACTTATGGTCAAATAGATTTCACTAAAACATGACTGTATCAACACGATAGGTCTGTGACTAGTTATATAGTTTCGAAAACATGCTTATTAAAATATGGTCACATGATCCTTTAGATTTTGCTGATGCATAAATTTTGTTCAACATAGGTCTTTGACTAATAGTTTCAAAAACATTAGGTTATTAAAAATTTGGTCTAGTAGTCACATAAATCTTGTTCATATTAAAAAAAAAACACTGCAATTTGATACTGCATATACCATGTACATTTACTATAGTGAAAACAGTATTTTATATTTATTTAAAATATGCTAATAAAGTTAGGGTAAATACCCTTTACAGCAGGGCCTATACTACTGAGGCTGAGGGATTGCTTCGCTACACGGTCGCTTCTTCCCTCACACCTTCCTCACAATTGCTCTGTCTAAAGGCCTTCGTCAACTCTTTACATATATCTTCTCTGCGATAGTATTGTATCGAACGCATTGCAGGTCTGTTTACAATTTCCTGATGAATTGCTACATGCAAGTGCAAAAGTTTATGAAGAAGTTAGAAAGAGAGTTGATGTTGATTTATACATCTTGGGTGATACTTCATATGCCAGGTTCAGTATTTTTTTATTTAATATTATTTTTGTTATATTACTTAAGTGTACATGAGTATATGAAATAGTGTTTTTTATACCAATGAAAGAAATTATTTTATTTTAATGCCAATTATTACAATAATATTTCAGTTGTTGTGTGGATTCAGTAGCGGCGATGCATGTTCAATGTGAAGCAATTATTCACTATGGGCACAGTTGTTTTTCCAAAACGAATATTCCTGTATTCACTGTTTTGAACAAGAGAGAATTAAATCTTGAAGATATTAAAAATAAATTAGCATGTAGTACTCTAAGAAAATATGAGAAAAAATGCTTATTTTATGATGCTGACTTTGAACATATAAAAGGTATTTATAAAATATATGTTTACCATTAATTTGTCTTGAACCATTTTAAAAGCCTTGAATCAATGTTTTATCACCAGATTAGGGAAACCTTTTTCAATAAACAATATTGGACTCGTCATTACGTCTTTCGTTGTTTTCCAGAGTATTTCCTTAGACATATACATGTATGGGTAAAGCCGTTTAAAATTGTACATTTCAAATTTTTTTCATGTCCGAGTAAAGTAATTGATCATAACTTTTTATTTTACTATATAATACTATAGAATGATATTAAAAACTTATTTAGTAGAATCATAATTTAAAAGTTACCATCATCAATCTGATCAGGCTTTGCTATTTTTCAAAATATTTATAGATTTTTAAAAATAAAATTGTCCATCCCATACAAAAATTGCTTGTCCGAAATCCACCTTGAGAGTTTCAAATCCAAAAATAAAATAAAAATATTTTTTCTTACATCAATGGAGTGTTTCTAATGGGTTTATTATTAATTTACCATGTAATAATTGTATTTTATTGTATTATATCACGTTATCTGGAATTAATACAAAGGTGATAACATTTGTCCGAAATTTTATGTCGCGAGAGTTTCCGCTCGAGCGTTACCAAAAACGTGCTCTCTAGTTCGTGTATTCCAAGCCTTGAATCCATATATAACTTGGCAACACTGTTACGTAATCTATAAAAAAAAGTTAGCAGTTGTCAGTTGTCATTTGTCATCGTGAGCGGAAATTTTCTGTGCGCCATTCATGTGTCCCCTAATATTTTATTAAATTCAAACATCAATTTCGAGGTAAATATATGTTTAAATTTACTCTCTGACTGTGACGCTCATAGCTACATTTATAATCTAATGAATTATGCTTGAATTATAATGTTAGAACAAGTCTTTAAAGAGGTATCACATTTTTAAGTTAGGATACCGGCGATTTTTAGTCACGAGAGTTACCAAACGTTACTACGAGCGTTACGTTTAAGCTGAGTTTACATCAACGTCGTTCAGATAATACCATGATTGCATGAGAGGTTTCAAAGTTGGCTGCGCATACAAAAGCCAGATTTAAATTATTATTTTAATAAAAATATTTATATTTTAACTAATTTTAAAAATATTGGTCAATTTATTTTTTATTTTGTACTCGAAGTTTTTTTTTGTTTTTTGTAATTCAATTTTTGCATGAGAGGTTTCAAAGTTGGCTGTGCATACAAAAGCCAGATATTAATTATTATTTTAATTTTAATAAAAATATAATACGCAAGCACATTAATGTTTTGTTTAATTTTACAAAAATCTTGTTTTTACCATATCACACTAAGGGGAATCTGTAGTCCCTGCCGACCCCAATGGTTGTGAGGGTTGGGAGGGGAGAGGGTATGGACAGGAGAGATTGGGAGGTTGAAAAGGGAATGTGAAAGATGTGTATTGACCAAAAGGTAGAAAATAAAATTTTGAATTAAAAAAATATTTTTTAAAAACAAGCTTTTATTTAAGAAAACTAAAAAAAGTAAAACAACGAAAGCTAATTACAAGTTTCTTTACTTTAGAAGATTCTATTCTTACATAAAATACAAAACATAAAACCTTGAGGCGTTTTTCCTTTACTTTCGTTGCATACAAAGTACCTAATATTACACACCTCAAGGTTGTACGTTTTGTATTTAATTTTTATGTAAGAATAGAATCTTGTAAAGCGAAGAAAACTGTAATTAGCTTTAGTTTTTTTACCTTTTTTAGTTTTTTTTTAATAAAAGCTTGTTCTAAAAAACATTTTTTTTATTCATGTAAACGTAGAACGGTCACGGATGTTACTATCAGTCACGTACGTTACGATGCGTTACCGAGTCCTCGTGTCACAAGCGTTATTATGTACAATTTTAGACGGCCTTACCCGTATACATGTTGAATTAACATTAAAAATTAAAATATGGATGCCATGTAAAGTTACATTTAATCTTGGATTTAACTAACTGTGCGGCTCTGAAATGTGATGTGCATAGCCAATGGGGTATTTCAATAATATAAGATAACAAAATAATATTCGATTTAAAAATATATCTTATAAGCTATTAAACTTTTATTGCTGTCTCTTTCTTGCAAAACGAAATTTAACATTATTATAAATAGCCTGACATCACAGACTAGTACACCAGACGGTATTGCCCATTCTGTCTCACAGGACATTTCAAACATTTGTAACTTTGTTAATAATGATTTATTTTTTAAATGATTTTACTGTTATGATATATTTAGAAAAGTTTTTCATATAAAATAATTACAAAAATAGTCAACTACCCTATTGTGGAGGTTCGCCACACAGCTGTTATGCTTCTATGAAATTTTTGTGACTGTCTTTAAATCCTGCAGATCGGTTGCATGTAAAGTAAAGAATACCAGCACCAGATCAGGGCAGATATTTGTAGTATAGAAAGATACGGAACTCAAACTTGACATTTTCAATATCAAATATGGAAAACAGATGGTAAAAACACATCAACTGCATAGTGGAGAATCAATGAAAAATCAGTGATGTTAGAGAATAGGTTTCAGGTAGTGCATAGAGCAGAACATGGTTTGTCAATTATTGTATGTGGTGCAAGGGTGCATAAGTGGTGCCTTATAAAATGTATGTTGATCAGATTGGTGACATTTTATAGAAGGGCCATATTTTTAAACCATTTTTTTTTTTTTGAAGCCGATAGCCATCATGCTACAATTGATAAATGTCAACGAATTGAAAAAGTATATAGATGTGTATGAACATGTTTATGGCACACACAAGCGAAGTTAAGAGAAAAGATTTTCGAAACCTAAAATTGTATATTTTTCAATACATTGAAATGAACCTGGGTCGTAAACTTGGTAAACCAGTGATCATGAAATGCAGTATATATCAACTATCTTTTATTAACTGGTTTGTAGGATTACTTCTGAACTTGACATATTAAGTGACCAACAGCTTTCATGAACTTGTAACAATAAATCAATACTTGTTTAGACAATTCTCATTTTCAGTGTGTTTAGTTACTTTAAAATGTACAATGGATTTTGGTGCTTGGGGCAGTGGCGGCTTTGCGGGTGAAGCAAGTGAGACCGAGCCTCACTTAAATCTACTGATTATCCACGACAAACTGCATAAATATTTTTTTTATTTTATTCGAGAGCTTATGTTTTACTATAATTTAATTACTTACTAAATCTATAGAAACAAATTCTACGACAAAACTTTGCAACAAGTATATGTCATGTGATGGTAATTATATTAGGTTTTAATCTATGAAGTTGCCGTTTTGTATGAAATAAGGTAGTATTTTTTTTTCAAACATCTTTATTTCTATTATTCAAAGTAATCACCCGTGCAATCGATGCATCTTTGCCAACGCAGTGGCAGTTTATTGATGCCCTCCATGTAAAAATCAACTGTACAGAAGGCAACAAACTATTCAAAGGCATTTTGTATTGTCTCTTGGGAACTGAATTTTTTAGCCTGTGACAAGTTGTCCAAATTTTGAAAAAAGCAACAGTAGTAGGCGCGAGGTCTGGTGAGTATAACGGATGAGGGAGAACTTCCAACCCCTGTTTGTTGTGCAGTACCGGGTCGCGCGTTGTCGTGAAGGAGCAGCGGGGACGACAGATAGACCAAAGCTGGTCGCAGACGTGCGAGCTTCTCCATCATTGTCTTCAGTTCTTCACAGTACACATCTGCAGTAATGCTCATGCCATTTTGTAAAAAGCTGTGATGAATCACATCGATACTAGACTACCAAACAGTAACCATCACCTTTTTAGGGGTTATTTTTCATTTAACGCATTGCTTGGTGCTGAACCAGGATCTAACCAACTTGCTGAGTGCTTTCGATTGTTGAACAGAATCCATTTTTCATCTCAGGTAACAATCCGATTCGAAATTCCTTCGTTTCTGTGCCTGTTGAGCAACACGAGGCAGGTCTCGACGCATACGTTGCGCTGGCTTATGTTCGTACGGTACCCATCTATCAAGCTTTTTTACTTTGCCAATTTGTCGCAATTGGTCCAATATTGTTTTGATGTTTACATCAAAAGCTGCTGCTAGTTCATCTGTAGTTTGAGTATCATCAGCTTCCGCAATCGCCTTCAATTCATCATTGTTGATCAAAGTGTCCGGACGACCACGAGGTTCATTATTCAAGTCATCATTTCCAAAACGGAAGCGGGCAAACCAATAACGGGTTGTGCGTTCATTTTCTATGATCTCTGTAAATGTTGTTGATGTTACGTGCCGTTTGTGCCGCATTAGTGCCATGACGGAACTCATATTCCATAATTACATGAATTTTTAAAGTATCCATGTCCATTATGACAAAAATGTTCAAATGTAATGGAAACATAACGCTTATCAATAAACAAAAGACTTACTTTGTAAAAAGAATGTTCTGTTTTTAAAACAAATTAATTTGAATTTAGAATTCACAGCCAATCAAAAATTTTTTTCTTTGAAGTGGCTAGTACTGAAGAACGGCAATGCATACTAAACGCTCCGTCTCCGAGTGCGCGACGCGATAAAGCAAGCTAAGTTCATCTGAGGCTATCTGTGACGTGGCCGACCGAGACTTGGCATTTTAGCGTTGTCTACATTGCATAGTTTATAGGGAGAGAGCTATAGTTTATGATCATGCAGCAATGGAGTACGCTCTCATTTGGTAAGGCCGCGCGGCCAATGAATCACCGGCCTCTTGTTTATCGTTCTCAGAAAATTTTAGATATTACAAATCTATTACTTGCTTCCTTTAGAACACAAGCGATGGCAGACAAATTTTTCAACGATGCCGTTTTTAAAACTTCGTTCCTACTGGCAGAAAGTATTCGAAAATGTTTGAAAATTATATCTGAGTAAAATATCGTACTTTGAAATAATAGATAACATGTTACTTCAATTACGCGAACGTTTTGACGATTACCGCAGTAATTCTAAAATTTTTGTCTTTGGTTGACAACAGTAAATTCAAAACGTACAGGCAAAATTTACTGTGACGATGATTTAACTAATGTGGAGTGTACAACTAAAGTACTGGATTTTATTATAATCAATTGTCTAGAAGAGGTCTTTCCCGAATTCGTAACATTAGTACTATTAATTTTAACACTGCCTGTAACTAGTATCAATTGAGCGAAATTTTTCGTTTTTAAAACGCATAAAAAACTATTTAAGAAATACTATCGGTCAAGCCTGCTTTAATGACCTAGCACTTATCAATGGAAAAACAATTGTTAAAACAAATTATTAACGAATTCCCTAATTTTTACGACAAAATAATATATAACTTTGCTGACATGAAACAGCATACAAAAGATTTGAAATGTATATATTTTTTTTTATTATTTTAGGTATTCACACAAATGATATGTTACTTGCGTATTTTATTTTGTCCCAATGATGACATGAACGCATAGCTACCTACCTAGCTGACTTCTGGTGAGGATAGTGCTGGTGATGCTTTCTTTCGACTGAGAGACGTGTTTTCTATTACTTTGCCTACCCATTACCTATATTTATTAGAAATCAGGTAGACATTAAATTTTTTTACGGTTGCATAACATTTCATTACATCATAAAATGTAAAAATTTAGAATATGTTTTATGAAATTTTTTATACAACCATAAATTAAAGAAAAAAATTACCAGCACTGCTCAATGTTGTCTCACTACAAAATACTTTCCAAAGTCGCCACTGGCTGGGGGGTAAATACTTGCAAAATATTTGTTATATTGGCAACCTTAAATTCTTGATTATTGTCTCAAATTTATATGGCCCCATAAGGCCATGGTTCGCATCCGGGCGTGTACCAATGAGTTTTTCTGACTTAACACACAACTATCACTGACTCCGTGCTTTGGAGGGCACGTTAAGCAGTCGGTCCCGGACGCTGTCAATAGATGGCGGTCGTTACAGTCCCCAACCCGCAGTGGAGCAGCATGGTGGATTTGAGCTCGAAGCCCTCCCTCCTCACCCTAAGGGAAGCCTAAGCCCCTGCAGTGGAGTAAAAATGGGGTGATAAAGTGAAGTGAAGATTGATTATTGTGACAATTTCATGAAAAGAGTCACTCACTTGATGCATCAACTTCAGAAGTTATCCTAAAAACCAATTTATAGAAGATAGTTGATACATTCTCTATTTTGTGGTCACCGGTTCACCAGGTTTACAACCTAGGTGTTCTTTTCTTTGTATAGAAAAATAATAGAATTTTAGGCTTTTCCCATATTTCCTTTTAATTTCGCTTCAGTGCAGCACCGTAAATATTGTTACTGATGTATTATTATTGCTTTCTCTTGTAGATCACCTCCTACAAATGTGGTTCACATTATATCCTGATAATTTCATAGCAACCATACAAGTTGAATCCATAGAAAATAGATGTTTAGGAAGGGTGCTGAAAAATAAAAACGATGAAACTGTGTCTATGGATGTACTAAAGGATCACATTTGTGTGTATTTGGGATCACGAGGACAATCTTTGTTCAGTTACACCATATCTATGGCAGGTAAATAACTATTTCAATAAATATTTGTGTGTTGTGGATTTTAATTACTCAAATGATTCTAATAAACTGAATGTGATGTCATGATATGTCACAACTTAATTTGTTCTCAATAGACAAAAATTGTATTAAAGTTTTTTATTGTTTTTTTTTAATTTAAAAGTATTTGCATACTGTACTGAACTGTATCCATGGAGAAACTCGTTTGTGATTGATCAACGATAAGCGTTAATGCAGTATAGAGAGTATGTATATATCTCAGTTTATTTCTGCTATCCGTACAGTGCAGACGCGCTCATATATCTGTACTTATCGTTATTGTTCCTTGGTGTTTAGAGTTTTTGGAACTTCTACTATCCTAATTTTTCACTTAGTAGACAGGCAAGTGTAGTTGTGGCAAGATAGCTAGTTTAAATTAATAGCAACGCAGTCTGCACACGTACTCAAAATGGTTAACGCCTACTCACATTTTTATTTTGAAATGACTTCAAAAAAGGAGGAGGTTTCTCAATTCGACCATATATATATTTAAATTCCTAATTAACTTGTCTCCATGGATAGAGTGTAGAGGAATAAAAGTCGGATGAAATTTATACACTTAGGTATCCAAAAAGTGTTTTCATAAAATTATTATCTGGCTGTCAATTGAAATATACCAAATTTCAATATTGTCTCTAATTTACTCCATTCCAGCTTTAGAGTGGTATATACTAGACCCAGAAGTCGATGTGGTGGCAAAAATGGATGAGGGGGCATGGTTCAAGCGTAGAAGATATCTTATTGAGAAATGCAAAGATGCGAACATAGTGGGTATACTTGTGTGCAAATTATCAGGGGAGCAAACTAAAGATATAATCACCAGATTGAAACACTTGTGTAAAATAAATGGTAAAAAAAGTTATATTGTCTCCGTTGGAAAACCAAATGTGGCAAAATTGGCAAATTTTCCTGAGGTATGTGTATGCTATTAAAAAACATTAAATTTACAATAACAAACTATATTTCAATATATAGATGATTCTTTCTATACATTGTAATGAAAATCGAGACAAAAACCCATACTAACCGTGCGAGGCACCATGGCCTGCAGTGCGGCAGTCTCGCAGTAGCCGCGTGACTCAACCCGAGACAAATCTCGCGCGCGACGTGTACAGATTGCGCGAGACAAGACTACGAGACTGCCGCGCTCGACGTCCACCTCAGTCCGTACGCGGCTTTAAACGTGACTAATTTCAGAATCATATTGATAGTTTATGCACTTTCCGCTTTATATTTTCAGATTGACATATATGTGATGATTGCATGTCCAGAAAATGATTTGTATAGCAGTAAAGATTTCTACAAACCTATAGTATACCCTTATGAATTAGAAGTAGCTCTGAATAAAAATAGAGTTCAATATGTTAACACTCATATTATTGATTTTGATGAACTCTTGCCTGGTAGAAAACATCACTGTGAATTGAATGAAAATATGGATGTTTCTGATGTTAGCCTTATTACTGGTAGAATTAGAGAAAGTAAGAAAACTGTAGACAATTCTGATAACAAGGAAGTAACAGAACAACAGAATTGGACCTTGGAAAATATTGGTCACAATTTGTCTAATAGGTCATGGAAAGGCTTAGAGCAGAAGCTCGGTGAAACAGATGTTAAAAAAGCTGAAAAAGGCCGTAAAGGGATACCCTTGCAATATAAAAATGAACCAAATTAATATAATTATGCAATTTATTGTAGTTAAAATTTACAATGTCTTAATGCCATATATGACTGGTGTGAACAATTGTACAAACTTGGCCTACTTATAATGTTTATAAATAATTTAATTTTACTTTTAAAATAATAAATTGTAAAATAAAATGAAACTTTTTTTTTAATAACTAAATATGACATAAAATTTTCACAGCAATAAAAAAGTTCTAAATTATATTTAGAATTTCTGATTGACCGGATTTTGCGATGATTTGAGCCACTCCTTTCTAAGCAGTTGTTTAAGCTGCGAGAGTCTCAGCGTGGGATTGTCTGCTTTTAGTTGGGGCATGGTGACCTCTTCAAATGCCGCATACGCCGACTTCATCCTTTTTTCCGGATGCCTATCTACATCCACCTTAGAATCACTGAAAGAAAACAAAACTAACTAAATATTTTCATTACATTGATATAAAACTAGTGAACATGTTAGGGACCATCCATAAATTATGTCGTACGTTAAGTATGCCAAGGGGAGGGAGAGGACTAAAGTTGCGTGACATCACATTTCAAAAACTTATACATGTAAATCTAAGTGTTCAAATGCCAAATTTTAACTATTAACTAAAAATCTAAAAATATTTCCAACTTTATCTGTATGAACATAAGGTTTTAATTGTTTTGTTGGCGTATTCACACTCGCCTATGAGCCCTTCGACAAATGTATAAATACCGCCACACGCGCCGCTCCTTGCCATGTCATTGTTTCTAAAATATTTCCAGCTCTACCCGTAAGAATATAAGGTTTTAATTGTTTTGTTGGCGTGCTCACACTCGCTCTACTAGTGTCATGCACAGGCTTAATTTTTTCAATTGTTTGATTTAATTTTGATAATATAAAAACATAATTGAAATGGAAATAAAACTAATTTCGAAATAGCTATTTTAATCTATTAATTTGTAGGTGTAAAATTAAAAAATATGGGACGTCACACTAGGGAGGGGGGGATCTCACAAACGTGACCAGCTGTGACAAGGATTGGGGAGGGGCCAATAAATCAGAAATTAGTGTGACGTACTTTATGGATGACCCCTTATAATATTAGCCATAATTTAAATAGCTGTCAAAATAACCGCATATGAAATTTGAATTATATTTATAATAGTTTTTATTGATATTTCACTGTTGCATGTGGTTAAGACAATAAAAAAGTGAACACCACATCAAGCATCTACTGTGACCAATGATTGACCGATTATTGAATGATTGGACTAATAACTGACCAATTAGTCAAGTGGTTAGAGACCCTAACTACAGAGCCAAGGGTCACGGGTTTGATTCCCACCCAGGACTAATATTTGTGTGCCTGAACATGTCTATTTCTTCCATGTCTAGGTGTAAAAAGTATATATGTATATATTATAAAGAATATTTCAGTATATCAGTTGGCTAATACCTCATGACACAAGCATATTTGCTTACTTTGGGACTACATGACGCTGTGTAGGTTGTCTTTGGTATTATCACTCAAAGGTTTGCTTTTATTGTTCATAAAATCTATTGGGATATACTTAACACAGGTGTCTGTTCAAAGTAAATTCTACATGTAAATACATGTAGAATTTACTTAAAGAACTTGTAAATTAGTAGTAGGTGATGACAAAGCTCTAAAGATCAGCAAGTTGAAATGGTAATGGGCCTGTCACAAAACAGACACTCAATGAGGTAAAAAGGTTCTTGAGTGGAGACCACGCACGGGAAAACGTAACGTCGGGTGCCCCCCGGCTAGATGGACTGGTGACCTGAAGAAAGCGGCAAGTTGCCGCTGGATGCAGCGAACGGAGGATCGCGTCGCGTGGCGTGCTATGGAGGAGGCTTATGTTCAGCGGGGGACAGATAGGTTGAAATGATAATGATGGCAAATTGACAGATTGATTTGATCATGTTTTACCGAGTGCTTATAAATAAAGTAATATAAAATGTAAATATCATACGTTAGCACATAGATAGCTTCTTCAACGCTTTGTGCCACCTCCCCATCTAAGTTTATCCTATTGAGATTTTCTTCCAATGGTAGTTCCTCTACGGTCACTCGTGTTGGCTGAAATCAAATCAATGATAAACATTTTTATTTTGTTACATTAGGGACATTTTTAGTATTGACTAGCCAATATAAATACAAAATATTGCACAAGGTTTAGGAATGTCTGCACTGCCACTTACAACATATTTCGTGAAATACTGTGCACACTGTGTAACACAGAAATACTGAACGTCAAGTATCAAATTATGTATAAGTACACTTATGTTGAATAATTGACTTACCACAGGTTTAGCTGCTTCTTCCTTCATTTGCTTTTCTTTTAATTGACTTATTTGAAGACGAGTAATTTTAGGTTGTGGGGCGGCCTTGGGTGTGCTTTTTAATGATTCCATTTCTTTTTCTAACAGGGCTTTCGCTTCAGCTTTCTTTTGTAACTGTTCCATACGCTTTCTTTCTTGCTCTTCCTAAAAAATATTTATTTTTTTAATTTATACCTACATTCATTACTAAGTTATTTTATTCTATAAAAATTGTAAAAATTCGATAAGAGGGGGTATAAGAAAACAACTGGAATATCCACAGTCTTTTTAACATTTAATTTGCTTTTATTATGTAATATGTCAATCACTCAAGTCTATCAGTTGTTACTAATTGTGAATGTGTGAAGTAGTTTATTACAAAAAAAAAGGTTCTAATTCTCTTTAATCACCCATAACACAAGCAAATTACTTGTTTACTTTGGGACTAGATAGCGCTGTGTGGTCCCATGTATTATCATTATTAATTTGGCATATTTTTCTGAAGGTTCATTTCATTTTCATTATATGGTGAATATTATATTGTTTACTTTTTGGTAAACATAATATAATAGTTGCCTAATTCATATGATATTCTACATATTGGTGTAAGGATTTAAAAAAAATTTAGATTTTTTAACATTCCAGTAAGAATCAAATATTTGGGAATTCAAGCAGATTTTTTACAGTCTAGTTCTCATGAGATATTGAGGTTTTGAGGTGCTAGGAAGCCATTTTGACTGACCATTTTCAACGTGATGTCTGTATGTGTGAATTAACTATGCCCTCTATCATTTTTTTACTGATTAACCGATTCACGTTTTTTTGCAGCATTGAAATGTTTTTCACTTAATTTACATTCCTTAAAACTTTGATTTTCAATTACATGAAAAATATTTTTTTTTGAAAAATTTTATGTCTCCCAAATATTAACTTATAACTTTTTACAATATATCTCTACTTGATTATCAATCTAATTAAAAGACAAATTAATTTAAAAGAGTATTTTCTTAAATAGCGTCCAATCAACTTGTTGAGATCTCAAGTTTAACTCAATTTAGATTACCTAAAAATGTACTCCTGATCAATGAAATAACTTTCAACTCATCTTTTATAAACTTTCATATTTTTTAAGCTTGAAAAGGCAAAAGTTTGGGGGCTGACTTACAAGGTCAATTGTTTTTCAGATTTTTTTCTTTAAATGCAAGCATTTAAACACAGAAAGCATGTTTTATTGTAGGTAAATAGATATTGAATTTATTTTCAGAAAAAGAGTGCCTACCTACTATGGTTTGAAACCGATAAGGAAAAACAAATATATGCCTATGCTTGGAAAACAACACAATAGATGCAATACAGTTAATAGAAGCAGACAAATTGTTTACTTTCATTACATTAATTTGTGTAGGGTAGTTTCATAGGTGTTGAGACAGAAGTTGGTATCTATTATTTCATTTACTTATTGTGCATGGTATCCAATATTGTTTGTTTTAGCCCTTTTTTTGTAACCCAGACTTAAGGCTCAAAATAAAACAAAAAAAAAATGATTATAAAATTGCCAATAATTGCAATTCCTATTGATATTACACAAAATTTATATTGTAATTTACACATATATAAAAGGAATACAAGCCGCTAATGCATCTAGTTCATCATGGCTGCCCTTGGATTACATATTAAGTGCTATCTAAGTACTAGGTGAGTGAGTATCATTAGTAAGAAAATTAAAACAGAAAAACCATTATTGTAAATTAAATTTATTTGAATTGAACTGTCAGTTTGTTTTTTATCCAAGATAACGGTTCACGATGTAATTCATAAACTTTAATAAGCAAATTGTAATTGTTGGTGTTGAGTTTGCCATTAGTCCCTACCTGCCTATGTCCTGTGACATTTTAATAATGGTTTTTATGAATCTATTTTAACAATAATTGTCAATTCTTAAACATTCTATTTGAGTATCAGAGTTGTTTTCGCTATACAGATATGTACCATTCAAATGCAGAGCAAAACATGTATATTTTAATAATGAGGCAGGTTTGAAAATTTTAATTTATATTTTTACTATAGGTAATCAAATTAGGTACCTACTTTTTTCTGTTGCTTTTTGAGTAACCTCTCATCATTGTCCACCCACTCTGCTTCATCAACCTTCTCTTTCAACTTCTGTTCTTTTTCTTGTTTGAAATTTTCTTTACGCTGTCGGGCTGCGACAGCTTTGCTGTTTTCGCCTGCGAATTTCTTGGGCATTGTAACTGAAAAAACGTAACATTTTCATTGCTAAATAAAATAAACATAAACAAATGTCAACAATAATACAAAAGAATTCTCTAATTTATTTTCTCTTGGGTGTTCCAAATATTGTGCAACTATGTCCACATGAGATAAAAAAGATTATTTTATTTTGCAGTGTCACCAAACAAAGAACTAAACATAGATTAATCAAGAACATTAAAGTGAACATTACCTACCATTAACCTTCGGTGTGCTTCGGTGAAGTAATACCAATAATTAGTAATACCTACAGAAAATAATTGTACAGGATTGCAATTCAGTAATATTCGATTAAATAATTTTGATTAATGTGGGAATTCAGCAACTGGAAATGAAATTCTGTGATGGAATTCATTTAAAGTTAGATGGATTTAGATTGATAATTGAATAAGCCTGTCAGATGTCAATTGTCAACATAATCACAGAATAGAATGCGTTTATTCATGACATTTGTTGAGATTATTATTTATTTACATTCAACTCACATTTTATTCAAATTCAAAAAGTTTTTATTCATTAAAAGTTACATGCTTTACACACACTTATTGAAAGTCTTCTCCTTCTTAGTTATGGCGTTCTCTGCATCTATAGCAATTTCGCCAGAGTCGAGTATTCTGTTCGTATTTTTAATAAAAAATAAGAATAGGCAGCGTAGTACGGTTATTATGGAGCTTTTTCAAAATATCGCCAGAAACCACGACGTTCCCATGGAATGGACGTTCCACGTGCGCCATTTTGAAAAAAAAACTCCTATTGAAAGTCTAAATGATTCGAATTGATTAGGTACCGGTTCAAAAACTAGAAGGGGAAGAACCGGCATAAACTCTTCCCTGTTTATTTGATTTAAATATGAAACAAATATTTAAATAAATTAATATTTAAAAAAATAAAAAATATGTAAAATTAATATAGATATGTTTTTCATAATTGTTTTTTTTTTTAATTTAAAGCCCTTACAACTATTACAGTGATGCCCATGCGCACTTATCATTTAAATACGATAAACACGACCAAACACGACTATAACCGATAACCGTAGTGCTTTTTCTGTCGTAGATAGTAGGCTTGTTTAGTCTGAATTCACTGATCTGAGTCAATTCATTTAGTCAGAGTCACCACAATGATCTAATTCACCTTAACAAATCATTAGTCCCATAACATTCACTTGCTCACTTAGATCAGAAGGTCATTGATTCCCTATTCACGTTATTATGTCTTGGTCGCTTACCGTTTAGCTCTGAAAGACACGTTTATTGCACGTTTTTACGCCATCTGTTGGAATATTAATAAAGTGTGATATTGTTTTAGTTTAGTAATAACGTAGCAGGTGGCGCTATTTAAGTTTACTTAAAATGAATTTTAAGGAATGTTTGATTTGATTAAGAAGATAATACAACTAGTTTTTTATTTAAAAGCAAAGCAAGTTAATTATGAGAATATTTAACCAAAAAATAAAATAAAATAGGTACCTAACCTAACCTATTAGACAAATAAAAATCTCTATTATTAAAATATCTATTATTTTACCTAATGACGTCATCTTAGTTAAGTACATACATCATAAATACTAATTTATGGCGTACCTATTTAATTTAGATAGTATATCAGAGCATTAGCGCATCACTGATATAGGTATTAGGTATATAACTATATTCCTAACAATCTACCTAACTATAATAACTTTATTATTTATTATAATATTTATTATATTTATTATAATCTATAGGTAATAACTTTATGAACATAAAGTTACTAGTTTTTTGACAAATGTTTTGATGCTACAAAAAACAATTTAAAGATAATAATATTATAGCATTGATTAGATTGGCGTACTTAAAAATCAATTCTATTTACAATAATTGGTAATTATGCTTATTAATCAATCAATTGGGACTGTTGAATGCTTTGTTTTTAATAGCAAATTACCTAAGGATCCATGACTGATACTCATCAGTTGTAAACAAAACCCGCATTTGGCCTTTTGATTACCTATCTATTTGAGTAAAATGGTCCCAAACAGGACTTCGTTTCTTTCTTGGATTTATTTGGTTCATTTTCACTTATTTTATATATTAATAATAAAACTGTTAATTTGCTCATAAACACGTAGCAGATAGCGAAACTTAAAACTAAACACTAAATATCGATTAATTACGCTAATACACTTAACATTTAAACGATATTAATAAGAACTTTCTACTAACTAACAAAAACAATTAATTATTTTAACTTAACGTCACGCGCGAGCAAGCCGTAGTTAGGTACATGAATTCGTACAAGCGTAATATATCGACTCAGCCGATCGACTGGTGAAACATTGTCTAAGTCTAAAGGTCTACCTACTAATTTACTATTACTAATTTTTCACTTGCTCGCTTAGCAACGAACGAACGAAAGACGTATTTATGGCTATTGCAATAGAAGTGATATTAGGACGGATAATTGGTGACACCCAGTCGTTGGAACTTGACCGTTGTAATATCACTTCTATTGCTTTAGCAATAAATGTTTGTTTTGTTCACTCGTAAATCATTCTTTGCGGGCGGGCTGGCCGGCCGGTGGTGGCATCAGCATAGACGACTGATATGTGACGACTGACGCTGACGACTGACGACTGACGAGTGACGAGTGATCTTCTAGGTTTTGGAGTGACTAATTATCGAAATTGTTCAGTAACGTGAATCCATTCATTTAGATCATTCAGAATGAGATTACGCAAGTCTAGTAGATAGACGTGTGTCGATCATGAACGATTCGATCATTTTGATTGAATCACAAAAAAGTATTGATGATTGCAATCAATATTTTCTTAATCAATCATTCATACAATCATTCAAGTTTCACGATCGGGATTAGAGAAATCATTCTCGATCTCTCGCCCGACTCGATCATTCAAACAAATGAATTAGTAAGAGAACCAGCGCGGTGGAGGTGGACCCAGCCAATGTGTAACTTATTGTTCCGTGATGTGTGTGTAGTCATTGTTATTGGATGGGTCGTTATTCATCTAGTTTATGAGTTTATATCAACAAAAAAAGTTTAAGAACTTAGGCACTTACCATTAAATTCCAAGTTGATCTGGGTTCCGTAAAGTATCATAACACATTGGTTCCTATATTTACCAGATTGTATTGTGTAAATAGTTTGTTAATAAGTATTAATATTGTAAATATAAATTAATACTATACCACCACCATTACACCACAACCACATTAATTTAAATAGCTAACACTAAAAAGTTTTGTTTTACATATATTAATAAAAAAATGGAATAAAAGTCGTATTTACTATACTGAATCATAACTCACCTAAATAAACCAAAATTAAAGTACGTAAGGTGCGTCGGGGTAAGATCGTCAGAGGGGTTAGTCCATCAAATGTTTCTAATTCTGTCATTTCTACGGTTTTTTATTTCAGGCACTGGTCACCCTATCGTAATTGTGGCGGCCATTTTTTTTAATTCAAACTGCTTCTCACTTTGTCAGTTGGTGCCCAGTGGTAGTACGGTAAACAAGTCTGTGTCATTAAATACGAAGTGATATTGGGGTTAGTCCGTTAAAACTACGATTGTTCCAGGTTTGTGTTTATTTTTATTTGTTACATAAGAGAGTTACATTCATTTTTAATCTTAATTTTAGAGAACTCATAATATTTTCTGTTTCTTACAACTTAAATTGAATTCTTTGATGTAACGAACTAGTCCCACTTGGTAAATCAAAATGGAATAGTTCGTCTCATGTATGCCGATGTAACCCCTTGCATTATTTAGGTATGTTTTAAAGGACCAACAAGACAAATGTTCTGAAACGTACTCTTTAAAAAATGGTTCTACCCAGTTTTGTGTTTGGCGTAGAAAGCTAGTTGAGGAAGACACTCAGTTGTTTTCTGCTGTCCGCATATATACTTACTTCATTGGGTAATAGAAATATTGATATTTTTTTCTTAATTGTTTAAAGGTACCTGCTTTATAGAAATGGTTCGAACGTACAAAAGGAAGTCTAATAGGGGCACAACGTATACCAAACAGCAATTGAACTACGCTGTTGAAGAAGTAAAATCGGGACGGATGAGTGGATATCAAGCATCTAAACTTTTCAAAGTTCCGAGGATGACGCTTATGGACCATGTCACAGGAAGGCATGGAAATAAATCATCGTCAATGGGAAAACCAACAGCCTTGACAAAAGCAGTCGAAGAAAATCTTGCAACAAATTTGCATGTTATGGAAAAAACCGGATTTGGACTCAGCCGAAAAGAAGTCATTCAATTGGTGGCAAACTATGTTCAAAACAACACTTTGAAAACGCCATTTAAGAACGGGGTTCCAGGAAGCGATTGGTTTGCGGCTTTTGCTCGTCGCAACGGCTTATCAATAAAAAAACCGCAAGCCGTCGAAATAAAAAGAAAAAATGCAATGGACCCATTTATTATTAAAGAATATTTTAATATTCTTAAGAGAACGTTGACAGAACTTAACATTGAAAAAAAACCTCATCAGATATATAACTTAGATGAGTCAAGTTTTTGCAGTGACCCATCTAAAACCAAAATTGTTGGCCGTAAGGGCTATCAGTGTGTGAGAACTACAGGTGCTTCTGGTAGAAAAAATACTACGGTACTCGTTGCATGCAATGCTGATGGGAAAAAAGTTCCACCATTTATTGTTTATAAAGGCAAACATGTGTGGACGCAGTGGGTTGCCGATCTGCCAGATTGTAAGACTGCGTACGCCGCAACAAAAAACGGGTGGATGGAGGCGGGGGTATTCAAAAAGTATTTTAAAAACCATTTTATAAAATATATCGGAAGTGAAAGACCTGTGTTATTGATTTTTGATGGTCACAAAAGTCACGTAGACTTAGAATTGATCGAAGAAGCTCGCAAAGAGAATATCACAATACTGAAATTGCCGCCACACTCTACTCATTTACTACAACCGGCTGACTTAAGTATATTTAAGTCATTAAAGTCTAAATGGGATCAAAAGCTCGTTAAGTGGCAGAGACTAAACGTGGGAAGTATATTGCCAAAAAGTGAATTCGCCAAAATTATTACCGAGACATGGGACGAAATTAGTGAGGAAACAATTCAAAATGGATTTAAGAAAGGAGGCATTTTTTCCTTTTAACGACAAAGTGATCACTGACGATTGTTACGATCCTATTGATCTACAAAGATGGCACGATAGTCAATCTACACCACATACACAAAAGCTTTCATCTAATAATGTGACTAGTTCAATCCTTGACAGTAGTACAGCCGTAAGTGTCCCACTTGTTGATAATTTTGAGGATTTAATTGATAATCAAAGAAATGCAGCAGTTCAGTGTATCATTCGTGAACAAAACAATACCACTGAAAATAACAAAGATCATCCAATTAGTGAAGAAATAGACACAGAAGTAAATTCAGATATTGTAGCGATAGACCAAGATGATTTACTATCAGGAAATATACCAATTGAGGAAATTATGCACGAGCACTTCTTTGATGTTTCTATTACTGCGGAAGGCGATCAGTTTAATACGCTTACTGAATCAAATGATCCACTGCATGTAGATTTTAGACGAGACCAAGATCATAATGCGCCAGAAAATATTGGTTTAACCTCTTATTATACGATAAATAATCCACAGCCTTCTACTTCGATATCAAGCCCTGCTTCTTTATGTTCTACGAAAGTACCTACTACGTTTGAAGATTTGCTGTTGAAGACTGTCAATGTAAAAGAATGTGTCCCTAAAGTAAGAAAACTTAAGGTAGCCACTGGCGCTGAGGTGGTAACTAGTTTGGATGCAGTAAAGCGTTTAGAAGATTATGAAGTAGAAAAGAAGAAGAAGATAGAGGCTAGACAAGCTAAAATTGCAGCTACACAAGCAAAGAAAGAAACCGCCCAGGCAAAAAAGAAAGCTAGAAAAGAGAAAAAAGTTCGCAAGATAGCTAAACAAGCAAACATAAAAAGAAAAAAAATCATAATTTCTTCATCAAGCTCAGACACAAATTTTGAAGGATACACATCTGGATCCTCGGATTATGAAGAATATATTGATTTTGTAAGGGACTACGAAGACGAGGATATTTCCGAAAGTGAAAAAGAAAACACGCCAGTAAACATAGGAAAGCGACAGGATTTAAACAGAGAATGCAAAATAAACGACTGGGTAGTTGTGAAGTTCCTTACTGTTACAAAGAATACTGAAAAACACTACGTGGGACAGATAATAAGATTAAATAAAGAAAATAAACCAGTTATAAAATATGTGAGGAAAAAAAAAGACACAAAGATAAATTGGAATAAACGATCAGTTTTTGTATTTCCAGATGTAGATGATATTTCTACCGCATCGAACGAAGATATTGTAACAATACTCCCTAAACCTTTATTTGGGAGAAGATCTGTTATATGCTTTGAAATTTCTCTCCTTGATTACAATATCCAATAATTCATTTGATCAGTTACATTCTGTCTCAAACATATTTAAATTTTAATTATTCATGTTTTGCGTTAATAATTACTGTGTGTTGCGCAATAAAACTTAATATAAAAATGCAATTTCATTTAATATCAAGGTACCATTATTCTCATTATTAAGTTCACTGATATATTTGTTGGGGCTTCTTCGGTATGCCGAACTTAGCCCTGTTGTTAAAACATATATCAAATTTAGCTGTCGACATTATTTAAGAAAGCCTTATATACCCGATCTTACCCCTCTAGCATTGAAGAAAGACGATCTAGTCCCATTAGTATCTAGCTTGCCTTACAAAGAAAATATAAGTCTTTGACGATCAAAACCCAACATAGTACGATCTTACCCCTTCATTCTTCAATTTTTTATTTTATTTTTTGTGTACAAAAAACTATAACAGATAATCCTTTTAAATCGCAATGGTTACTATATTAAAAAGTTAGATTACCACATTGTAAAATTTGTTTATTTTAAATTTACTTTCTGAGAAATTTAAGGTCCACGTTTATATCTCCAACTTATATGCCGCACTTACCCCGACGCACCTTAATAATATCTGTTTACGAAACAAAAGTAATTCATTCAAATCGCGCGAGACGCTGTTTTCGTTTTCAATCGATGATCGAGTACAAACGAATGATCGAATACAAACGAATGACTGAGTACAAACAATGATCTCTACGACGACGAACGAACTCTAAAATGATCGAATGAATGATTGATTTGATCAATTCTTTTTCGGAATCAATACTTGAATGATCGAATCATTTCAAATGATCGATTTACACATGTCTAGTCGTAGATCGTAGTGACCTATCAGCCAGCTATCAGCTTAATGCGTCGTACACGTGTCGTACACGTTGATTGGATTTAATTAGATTTATGAAATGTATTGTAATTTCATCCTATTTAAAGAATTTTAATGTATTTTATTTCCAATTCTATAAATAAAATAATTAAATCATTAATATTAAAAATATTGTTCTGTGATCAAAATTTAAAACCACAGCCACCACATGCAACATGCATGACAGCTGATGACTTGATGACAGCCACCGTAGAGAAAGTTAGAGAAAGATTAATTAATCTGTGAGAATTAATCCAGATTAATCATTAGATCATGATCATCAGCACAATCAGTGTTTTACATTGCTTTGCAAATTTTTATTTGAAAAAAAGTTGAGTTGTAAAGTGCAAATGCGACATTATTTGTAGAACCACAGCGTAGACGGTTGTACAATATAGTTCATGTAACAATGGCCTTAGTTAATTACGTTAGTAGTGATTCCAGTGAATTTGAAGATGACGAACCATTAAAATCTAACATTGCGACAGGATTGAATGGTAAATAGTCTATATAATTGATAAATGGTATTATTTTTTCATACTTAACTACACATACTCTTACTTTCAGAAACAGTTTCTGCCGCCGTTTACAATAACACATATGCTGATGACAGTAAAAACGATCATAATTCTACAGAAAGTGTAATTTTTAAACTTTTACCTCAGCCATCAAAAAAAAGAGTTACATTACAGGAAGAAGATGATGAATTCCTTCTGAAAAAGGAACCAGGTGTGAAACCTAAGGCCCGGATTACAGTGCCTTCTTTAAACGATGTTAGTATTAACAATTTTGTTTAAGTTTGCTATTGACTTAAAATTGACCTAGCTGCGGGAAAGTGACAAGTTAGGCTACACCATAGAGATATAATTATGTGGGCTGCACCAAATTTCTTCAGTTTTCACTATGACAGCCCTGTCAAAGTGAAAATTACACCATTTTGGTGTAGTAGTATTTGTATACCCACAGTATCTAGTACAGTGCAGCAACACCAATCCTAGGATTGAGTTTAACTATTCACTTACGTACCTACATTCTATATATTTTTGTTGTTTCAGTTCAAAGATGTAGAAAGTACTGTTGTAAGCAAACCCAAATTAGCGAGCACAGTAAGTTCTATTAAGGTTTTTGTTGCTATAACCAAGTTTTGTTTCTTTAAGTTTTGACTAACATTATTAATCCCTTTACAGAAAAAATCTGGTTTATTGAGCATGCTACCTCAACCAAAAAATACTGTTACAGCATCTGTTATGTCGAAAACACTAGTACCTCATGTGTTAACACAGAAAGCGAGCAGTACTCCAGCCAAAAAAAAAATCTCCGTACAACCTACTTCACATGAATCTGCTACTTCAAAAACAAATAAAACACTAGAATTAGATTATTCAGATGATGATGATGAAGAGGATGTCCAAAATGATTTCTTTTCTATAAATAAATTAAATGAAAAAGACAATGAATTTGTGATTGAAAATGAAAGACTTGATAATATAGGAAACATTACGAATATCACTAAACCTTGTGAACAAAAAGTTAATCCAAATATAAATGCATTTTTAAAAGTAAGTGATTCAAAAGAGCAACATATAGAAATACAACCTGACGCATCAGTTGATGATCATTACAACCACAGTGACATTGCGAATATTGAAAGTTCTAGTAATGCCACTGAAATGGAGTTAGATGAAGAAGCTGTGAGTATGCCAAGTTCTTAACTTATACTACAAGATATTTAGAGGTCCATAGTGTAAAGGAATTTTTTAATCACATTCATTATTTTGAATCAATTGCATTATATGTAACTATCATTAATATACATTAATTAAAATGTTTAAATACCTGCCTATGACCTATATTTATGTGCATGAATATGTCTATTTGTTCCGTGTCTAGGTGTAAAATTATATGTATATATTATAAAGAATATTTAAGTATGCATATCATTTGTCTGGTACCCATAATACAAGCTTTGCTTGATTTGGGCACATGAATAAGTAAACCGTACAGAGGCAAAGCTTCATACAACCGCGCAAAACAGTTACACTATTACAAGAAAAAAACCGGCTCAGCCAGTGGACAAACTCAGGGTCAGCGCGACCCATGTCTTAACGTTTTATAAGTTCAACCTGTATGTAATGGAATCTTAAAACGCTATTTTCACCCACTTCCACTCAAGCTAAAGACAATACGCTAAAATGATAAACATAACCTGATGCTGCAACCAGGATTGGCTCATAAGGACACTCCTCAATGGTTAATAGCACGAACACCAAACTTTGTATATACATTGAATTTTGATAGTTAACCAATATTTTCACCACGAATTGATGCCAAAGCCAAGATTGTCTCCTCATGAGGACACTCCTCAACGGTTAATAGCACGAACACGAAACTTTGTATATACGTCGAATTTTGATAATTAACCAATATTTTGACCACAAATTGAAGCTGAAGCCAAGTTTGTCTCCTCATGAGGACACTCCTCAAAGGTTAATAGCACGAACACGAAACTTTGTATGTACGTTGAATTTTGATAGTTAAGCATGATTTTTACCACGAATTGATACTGAAGCTAAAATTGGCGCCTCATGAGGATACTCCTCAACAGTTAATAGCACGAACACGAAATTTTGTATACGCGTGTATTTTGATAGTTAACCATGATTTTTACCACGAATTGATGCTGAAGCCAAGATTGTCTCCTCACGAGAATACTCCTCAACAGAAGACACTCTTCAAAAACTAATAGCACGAACATGAAACTTTGTATATACGTTAAATTTTGATAGTTAATCGAAGATTTTCACCACAAATCGATGCTGAAGCCCAATTTATCTCCTCAATCTACGAAACTACCTTAAGTGCATCATCACTTCATGGCGAAAATCATGGTTAACTATTAAAATCCAACCTGAATACAAATATTTCGTATCCGTGCTACTAACCGTCGGGGAGCGTCTTTATAAGGAGACAACCTTGCCTTCAACATCGTTTCATGGTGAAAATCATGGTTAACTATCAGAATTCAACGTACATACAAAGTTTCGTGTTCGTGCTATTAGCCGTTGAAGAGTGTCCTCATGAGGAGACAATCTTGGGTTCAGGACCAATTTGTGGTGAAAATCTTGGTTAACTATCAAAATTCAATGTATGTACAATATCTTCAATGGAAGTGGGTGTAAATCGCGTTTTAAGATTCCATTACATTCAAACATACAGGTGGCATTTATAAAAATTACTTTCTGCTAGACTCAATATATACCACACAATTAAAAGAATTGTTAAATTATTAAAATCAAAATTTATAAGAAGTAAATTATTTGAGAAAATAATTTATAATTGAGTATTCTTTCATATCTAATAATAAAGCTTATAAACAACTGGGTAGTTTAATTTATGTTAACTTTTTGTGACAACCCCACCAAAATAGGGATACATTTTGCTCGCTCTTAGGAAGCTTTACCTCTGTACGGTTTAATTACTCATATGGTTTGGGACTAGATGCCGCTGAGTGGGATGTCCCAGGTAATATTTGTGCAATTAGTGAGCAGTTTTTGTTGAGTGAATCCTAAGCAAGTGAAGGATTCTATAATTAAATCACTCGCTATGCTAGTGATTCTAAATTTGGTTTCTAAAAATAGTGAGGGATTCAAAAGCACAAGAAACAAAATGATTTACCCTTGTGTGACACATAAACTTTTCACTAGCGAGAAAATACTCTAGATGTAAAAAAATGATTGTAACTAGAATGAACAATAAATTTATTTTTCATTACTCATACTCGGAAAGTATGCTTGAAGTTACCTGATAAAAGGGATGAAAGTAGTACTTTTCGTCCCTGGAAAACGATTTTCCCTGCTCTCAAAAAAATTTACTATGCAAACTATGCAAGCCATGTCTCAACTTTTATACAACTTTGTTGAATTGCAGTGTAAAAGTCTAATAAAAAAAACATCAACAGTTTTGTAATATGACTTTGTACTTTAAATTTACTTTTAACTAAATTATTATTAAATTTACATAGATTTGAGCTAAAAATTAACCATTATCAATGATAAAAAGTACTGGCAGGTAGAATGCCACAGTAAAAGAAAAATAAAAAAGTGGCAATTCGTTATTCAGTTGTTTTGGCGAGTACTGATTATTTACTTAGACAGATATTAGTATAAAAATGAGTTCATCAGATTCAGATATGGATTTAACGCGTTTTTTTTTACTTTCCTCGTATTCATAATGAAAAGCAGAATGTTTACTTCGGGTGAAGGATCTATTTAGGCACTTGAACTATTAGCGCCCTCGCTATTATTTAATAAATGACTCATAGGCTCTCAGATATTTTTCATGTGCTTTTTCAGAAGAAAGTTTAGTTCAGCATTAGGAACTTCCATTACCTCTAACGTCATTACCTCTAACGGTGTTAATTACAATTTTCATCACTTGATTCACTCATTCAAAACTTTGTAGACTTTTATGGCAAAAAACCAAGAACCTAATTGATACAACGAGATTCATTTATTTTCTGGTTTCTTTTTTTGGTGCGTTGAAATTTGAAAAAAACAACAATAAAAAGGCCTAAAAATAAATATAATCAATTAATTAAAACTTTCTATTTTATGATTCATGTGGTTTTAGCTGATTAAATATTCAAACTATATTTTCGATAGGATAATAAAAAATTTTTTTTTTGCATTATTAATGATATAGCACATAAAAATATTGCTTTTGAAATAAAATGGTAGAATGCATTACTGAACCTTGCGTAAGCTAATTAAATTAGAAATGCCACAATCCATAGCATTCTAAATTCAAGAGACTACTTCACTGAATGAGCAAAATTGAACTATTGCTCATTGGTTTTAAGGAACAAAGGCCAGCTTTTCAAGCTAGTGAGGTGAAAAATATTATCAAGTACTTAAGTGGCAAATTGTTAGTATTTAATTTAAACAGAAAATATTTTTTATAATAATTAATTTCTTAAAAATAAACAGATTCGCAAATTGGTGGGTGCTAGGGGACGTCGGAAGAGGGAACAGATTCAAATTGTTGATGTTAACCAACAAGAGGTGCTTGAGAAAGCTCGTGAAACATTCATGAAAGGGCTTTTAGAAGACACAAGCAAACGAGTCTCTTCGAGCAAGAGGAAAGGCAATGAGCCCACTAACCAACAAAGACGGAAACACCAGATCACATATTTGGCTCATCAGGTATATATCTTTCCTATAAGCATAATGTCTGATGAGTGGATGATAGTATATAATCATTGATTTGTTTGTTTCAGGCTAAAGCTAATGAAATTGAACTACAGAATCAATGGGCTAACAGCAGAGTGTCAAGACGACAAACACAATCAAAATATGGTTTCTAGTGTACAGTTTATGTTTATTATCTTGTATAATACATTTTTGTCTATAATATTTTTAATCTGTATGTATTATAATTATTAAAACTACTCAATAAATAAAAGATGATAGATGTTACTACTAAATAATTTAATTTTATTACTTAAAAACTTAATAATTTAATTTCTCCAACATATTAAAGTCTTTTAGCTTTTCTGGGTCTTGGAGGATTCCATGAGACATGAGTATTATCTGTAACAGATACTATGTCTAGACCTCCCATCTGTAGACCTTTCACGGCAGCCTGTAACATCCGATTTAGTTATACTATCCAATAAAATGCTAATAGGACTGACAATTTCACAATTAGACTCACAGATGTGTTTCTAGCTAATCCTTACCAATCTGCCTGGCCCCAATCCTCTCACCCTAACCCTTATTGTCTTGTACCCTTTGTCAATTGCTTTCTGTGGATATGAAAGTATAAAACTATATTAAGAAAGTACACTTCATATATTGTTAAATTAAATATATAAAATAATTATCACCATTGCTATAGCTATGGCAGTTGTCTGTGCTGCTATATTTGTTCCCTTTTTGGTATTTTTAAAACCATCAATTCCACATGATCTGGTAAGCTTTACAGTTCCTACATCATCAGTCAAACTGAATATAGTATTATTTACAGATACTCTTATATTACATATAGGTAACTTCTTGTATGGTACTCCATCAAATAATAAATTGTCTGATTCTGCCGTCGGGAATATACTCTGTTTGCTGAAATTTATATAATGTATTTTAGATTCAACTAGCAGTAAAACTGATATTTGTCATAAATTTATCCTAGACGATATTTAAGACTCGCTACAAAATACATAATTAAAACCAATAAGTGTGGAATAGATCATATTGTAAAAATCTGAATACAGTTTAATCATGGAGTCCAAATCTATAATTTTTTCGCCCTGGACTCCCTCATCGTCGGCAGGGATGCGTTTGTAGTTAGTTTTCTTGTCTTCGATGGCTCGCACAGTAGTGGTCTGAAATAATCGTGTTAAACCGCCCACTTGAGTCTTTAATACAGTTTTAACAGCACAGAGCATCTTGAACTGATTTTAAATAAAATCTATCAACACTAGATAATAGACATCAATGTTAAATATTAGGTAAATAGATTGTGATAAATTGCCTGATCGTTACAAACAGCAATTGACAGCACAGAACAATAATTGACTTGACAGTATATTTTGTGATTGACTGTGACATATTTGCTGTGATTGATTTGTTTTTTTATGGTTTTTTAAAGCATGTTGTTTTTATTATTTCGACTGAAAAGGCAAAGGCACATAGCACAAAAAAACCTTATGATCAACATGGAATTTAAATGGATATCAAGGAACTACTACTTCAATTACAGAAATAAACCGAGCAAGTTTATACTGGTCTATACATGTAATAAAATCGTAACAAGGTCAAACCTGTACCTATATACAATACTTTTATCTTATATCAATATAGTATTACTCAGGAAGGAACGTCTCATACTTCGAAACGATCACAAACGTGAGCATAATGTCAAACTCGTTTATTAGGCACACCATATACAGGTTGAAATTTTTATCACCATCCAATTTATTTCTAAATGTTAGGTTATATAGGTTTTATTGTATCCCAAACTTTTATTTATAACTTCCACCTTCTTTGTGATACCGCGGCCGAGGGAGCGAGACGGCGCATGCTGCGAAACTGACACGCCGCGCAGATCGATGCGATAGTACACTACATAGATTATATATACACTAACTAATGCACGTCGGCGCACGAGCACGCGCCTCGCGAGTCACGCTGCCGCGATCCGGTTTATCGACACAGACGGCCAAAGGGACCGTGTATTCCATAGTGTAAATCAAACGTCTGCTCCATTCTTAAGGCTGAACTGAATTTAGTGCTCCGCTGATGGTCAGCGCTCATGATTAGTGCTGACGGTACGCGCTGATCGTCAATCAGTATTTTCTGTTTAGTCTTAGGCTGACGATGGAACAACCCGACCAACGCATAGGTACACATAGAATCCAGTTAACAGTCAGCTTTACATTAAACTCACTAAACTAAACACGCATTTTACTTCTGTGGCCTGTCCCCGAACCGACGCACGCGGAACTGACGGGCTCGAATAACGTCCTGAGGCAGCGCTGTGTGCCGGTACGCGCGCACCAACTTAGCGCTGTAATAAACACGTAACTTCATGTAAATAGCTACGACGACTTATGTCAGCGCTGACTGTCAGCGGAGTACTAAATTCAGCCTAAACGTAACCTGTCCGTGAGAATATTACTCGGAACCAATATCTAAAGGTTGTCAAGCAAAGAAAAACACGGTCATTGCAACAAATTCACCGAGATCCCAGGTCAGTCCTTTCTCCTAACAAGTCTTATAACTCTCGTTTAATGTTACTTCCAATAAGTAACAATACCCGCGGCGTGACGACGGGGCAGAATGCGCGGCGCTTTTGGCAGAGCAGAGCTATGTTGGCCCCGCCGTGAATGGTGACTAGACATATTGGTTGTTTGGTAAAGTTTTGTGTAGCCATATCTCAATATTTTCCTATTGAAAAATACTAAAAGGAAAAAAGACGTTTATCGATTTTTTACCAAAGATTATATTATTTGTGTTGCGGGAGATGGATCCAACCTGATGGCAGGTCGGGGTTCCACGTTTGGGATTGAGGGTTCCTGGTAACGGACGCGAGGGGTGGCATAGCTCCACCTCTCGAGCGGCGCCGGCCGGCGTCCGCTTCGTGCACCCCTGTACGTGCACACTCCACCCCAGCAGGCACCACTCACACCTTTTTGACCCCGGCGGTGGTAGCGAAAGAGTTAAGACGGCAGCGAAGGGGTTAATGAAACACCGGTTCACAAGAAAACGGGTGCTCGGCTCGCCTACCCCAAATGTGACCCTAACATGGTACTGTCTTCGTCCACAGGTCCCGGTGCCACTCTTCCTCTTCGCTGGATCTGGTTCCTCTTCTCAGGATCCGGTCCGCTTCCTCAGGATCTGGTTCCATTGCTCAGGTTCCTCTTCTCTGGTTCCTGGGTTTCAGTCCTTCTTCCTTTTCCTTCTTCTAGCTTCTTCTTGCCCGCCGCCACCGAGGTGATTCGTATCATCATCGGATCATCTACATCCCATGGAGCGGAGCATGTGTGGGTGTAGGGTCGCCCCTGTACCCGGACATCATCTCGCCAAGGACACGGCCCCAGCGGTCAATGGGTAGTCTGCCTATTCTCGTCGGGCAGGCGGCACGCCGTCCCGCGATGCACTGGGCGACGTCAACAGTTCACGTGGGAGCGGGCGTCCGGGCGGCGACCACTCGCGATGCGGAGCGATGTTGTGTAGGTGAGCGAAGGAGTTGTTGTCGGCGGATGAGTCTTGCTTACAGAATTTATCAATTAGTAGAGGACAATCAGATTCACCTGAAAATCCTACACATTCCCGGCCTGTACAATCACCATGCGGACCATCTTTCTCGCCATCGATTAACGCCGGAGTGGCATCTGCTACCTTCGTGCACGGAGTTAGTATTCGCGAAGATGGGTGTCCCCGTGATAGATCTATTCGCCTGCGAGAGAGCTCATGTTGTGGAGAACTATGTGACGTTAGACCTCAACGATCACGAAGCGATGCTGCACGATGCCTTCAGCGTAGAGTGGAACTATCCCCTAGCTTGGGTGTTCCTTCCACCCTTCCTAATACCTCGAGTGCTGAGGCACCTAAATCAAGCGACCGGTTTTTACATAGTTGTAACACCTCGGTGGGAAAAAGTCTATTGGAGGGTGGACCTCAAATCGCGGGCGATCGCTCCTCCCTTTATTCTAACAAACTTGAAGCGATTTCTGATCGACACGACGACCGGCCTATCACCTCCACGAGTTCAGGAAATGACCCTGGAGATTTGGAAATGTGGGGGTGGTCGGATAAATTAACTGAATGGGCACCTGCTCAACTCTCTTTATTAAAATCTTCATGGCGTGCGTCTACTTTAAAAAGCTGTAAAACCGCATGGAAGCGGTGGTTAATTTGGGCTAAAAACACTAATTTAAGCCCAACGCATCCACGAGGTTCAGATATGGCTCAGTTTTTAGCTGATTTACATTTAATCTTTAAATTATCATACAATACTATTCTCCTACATAAGTCAGTAGTCTCTACCCTTTGCAACTCTGACTCGTCTGAACATAATATTTAAGCAAGAACACTTTAGTAAAACATGTTTTGAAATCGATATCTATGAAAAACCCTAGAACTCCAAAACTTCCTATCTGGAACATTAATGTATTTACAAATTTTCTTTCTAGTTATTCCATTGACAAGGATAATATTTTCTATACGGTGCGGCACACCGCAACCTTATTGGCACTATGTTCAGGACGCAGAATTCATGATCTGACTCTGTTATGTGTAGACAGCAATCGGTGCATAGGTAATTAATGATAATTTTATAATTTTGCGGCCAAAATTCGGTTCCAAAACCGATACCAGTAGCCACAGACATTCAGGTTGGAAATTGCTGCGCAATGTTGAAAACCAGAACCTAGATCCTATTTACTGGATCAATCATACAGTACAGGTGTTAACTGAAAGACGTGTTAGTTCTGGATCATCGAATTTATTTGTCAACCTACGTGGTTCATCGGTACCAGTCTCACGCACTGTAATAGCAGGATGGATAAAATCTCTCATGAAAGAAGCAGGAATCTCCGCTACACCCGGCAGCGTGAGGTCGGCTGTCGCATCTCGGAATTGGTTAGATAATTTCCCTCTCGACGATATTTTAGAGAGAGGAAACTGGAGGTCGTGTAAAACCTTTCAAAAATTCTATTGTCGTGAAGTAATTCCTTCAAATGTAAATAATAATCAGTCCATTACTTCTTTATTCAATGCAGTTAGTTGATTTTATATACCTATTATTTTGTTAAATGATTCGGTCAAAATGACCCGGTCATTCATGACCGACACACGTCAAATATATATAAACTATTATGATCACAGAACAATATATACTTCCCTACATTATGATTTGTATATCAGTGATTAATATAGCTTACATAGTTGAGTTAATATATACTTAAGTTTTTTTATTTGTAAGGACCCTAAAGGTCATTTGCTTTTGATTAATTTATGAACAAGATTGTTCTTTAATTGTTCTCCTTTTGGTTCATTTATTATACGAGCCTTATCGCACACTACATGTACCTATTTTTATTCACATCCTTTAGCCTGTATACTTACAATCACATTGGCATTACACCAGACAATAACAAATAGGTCTCATATAATAAGCTTCTAATAAGGGTCAAGTGGTTTAATAGGCGCGTTTTACCTGAAATAAAACGCATATTAAACTACTTACCTTATTAGAAGCTTAGTTTTATCCCTGCCTGATGGATATTCGACCCAATGAAGAAACAACATGGCGGACGCGAAATCTCGTGCACCCCCCTCCATCTCATATAATAAGCTTCTAATAAGGTAAGTAGTTTAATATGCGTTTTATTTCAGGTAAAACGCGCCTATTAACAAACTGAAATTCATTTTTCATATAACTAAACAGACTGCACGTAATTAACGTTCAAAGTTCTCGATTTTACGTAACATAGGCAAGAGAGGGGCATGTGCTGGTGAGGGGAAGGGCGACCAGCCCCGCACCTAGGCGCTACCGTGCGTCGGCGGTGCGAGGTGTGTGCGAGGTACACCGCGTATGCGCGATGTGATGTGAAAACTATTTATTTGAAACGTCGCCAACAATTCGGATGGTGATAAACATTTCATCCTGTATGTCATTATCATTGTTTTAAACGAACATTTTGTTAAATCACACAAGATGTATTTTCAGTTCAATTTCAGAATCTGTATTTTATTTTCCAGTACGAATTTTGACAAAATGCAAGAGTTACGTTCAAATGGCTTCTAACAGACTGATTTTATTTTTCATATGTTATTTCATGGGTATCTGTCTAAAGTTCTAAACTAGCCAGGTACATCAATCCAACACCAGATGGCGTTTGTTTACATGTGGGTCACACAAGATTCTACTTCACAGCAAATATTTCAAGACATCAACATATGTATTTATTTGGTCTGTGTATATTTTTTCACTCAAATTTTGTTGAAATCACCAAAAAGGTGTCTGAAAGAGGTAAACGTCTACCCTTAATTAAAATCCTATCGAAGCCAAAATGGTATCACTTTGAAGCCCTTTAAATTCTCCAGTATCATTTTGTTTTTTTTTATTTCGATATCCCTTTTCATTTTTGAGAAGTTTAAGATCTTTAAAAAAAAGTCCCAATAGAAAATTAAAAATTGGCACTTTTTAAAAAAAAATAATACATTAAACATTTTACAAAAAATTTTTTTGTAGTGTTGAAACCCTTTCAGTAACGTATCTTTTGATACCTTTTTAATTTCTCTATCTTAAGAATTGAGGACTCTAGCACCCGGTAGTACTTTTCTTAAAAATGGTAGAATGATTCGAATGTCCTTAGGCTTCACGTATCACAAACAAAATTATCATTCTGACGTTATCAGGCTGCATTGGCAACTGTATTGTATCTTATTGATGTCACAATTTAAAGTCAAATTGAGCCTTCTTTATTTGGGGCGCTGTGATTATTTTCTTTATGCTAAACTAAGTATTGATCGGGATCAGGAAGCATAACTTGACATTGCAATGAGCGTGTCTTGTGATTTTGATTTTTTATAGAAATATATTTCAATGGAAACTAATTGGGGAAAGAATTTTAATATCTATAAAAATACTGGAGAACTTTTTAAAATAAATCGTGCCATGACGTCATTCGATTACATTGCCATGGACGAAAGTGGGTTATTTATATGTAGCGCGCACTGAGTGACGCCACGAACGGGTCGTAAATACATAAATTTTGATTTGTTATATCTCCGGTAAAAATCGGTATTTTTCCAAAATTCAAAAAGTGTAATAATCAGTTTGTCATACCCTAACATGTGATTAACCGTATAATACATGATGTTGTTAATGAACACACACTCCTTATACAATGTGATTTTAAAAAATCAAGTGTTATTAAAACACTATGAATATAAATCAAACAAACATAGCCACACATATAATAATTTATTCCTTATTTTTATTAAACATATTCCTACAATACAAAACACTTTGCGAGAAGCCATTTAATGTGCCGGGCACACCAAGCATAGTCAATTGCAACTGACCAGCTTCAGCAACATAATTAGCTTTAAATAGTTCACTAATCATCCATTTCATAGTATAGTTATGGGAATGCTGCTCCATATTTGTATTCATTGCCACAAAATTCACAATATATGGATATAATTCTGTCGATACTAATTTCAAAAACAGACCTCTGTCTAGAAGTTCTTTAATTAGATCATCTTCAATCAACATACCTTCAAGAGTATTCTGAAAGAAACAGAATTAACCAAATTAATTTTTAAGTGAATGCATGGTCCAAGATAAGCAGCGTTATACAACATGAAAAAGTCATGTGATTTACGTGAGAGTCGCCACTTTTATGCTGTTGCATATATAATGCAAAATTAACAATAATTTTTAATAAAATTTAAAAAAAAAAGCCGTTCTTCAGTAGTCATACTAGAATATCCTGATAATACAACCAGTAAGAATTGTGACTATTCATGGTCATACTTTTTGATAATGATTTTCCTTCTTCTTGTAAATATAATGGTACAGTAGTATACATATAACATACACAATTATCATATTGATACATCTCCATCTATTCAACTCTTTGCTCGGCAGGTCAAAAAAAAACTATGTTTCTTTTCTTTTTTTATTATTGACTTCCAAAAATTATGTCAATTTATTAAATTAATAAAAATGTGAATTAAAATGGCAGAAACAAAATTTATTTATATTTACAAAATACGTACGCTATTTCATTGACACACGCTTTGATGGCGGACCGAAAAGACGAATCTTACGTTAGTTTTGTTACATTTAAGCAAATCTCAAATTGGTGGATAGTCTCCACAAACAATTCATATAGATTTTGAAGTAAATATTGTTATTGTGATAAAATAAATATAATTAAAATAAATTAGGTTACTAACCTTGTGACTTTGTATTAGTTTTGGTATTTCATTCTTGAGTCTCTCAGATTTAGTCAATAAGATCAACCACATAACATTAACAATAGCTTCTGCTTCTGCGTTTTCCATCAAGGATTTAACTTCCTGCAAGAAAACATGAATAATATCTGACATCTGTTGACTATTCCGCACAAAGATTTACGAGTATTTATTCTTACAAAGTACACTTAAAGCTATAAATAGTTTAAAGAACTTAAAATCAACAAAATTACATTCTGCAAAGCCAATGACAAGTTACCTAATAAAATTTTCTGTAAGATATTACATAATATTACATAAATAATAATAAATTTATGTATGTAGGGGTCAAATTACGGGTGGAGATAGAAAAGAAGTTTGAAATATGTTGGGTACCATACAGGAAGTTCGGATGCACGTAGTCCAAACTTATAGAGTATGTAGAGCTTACCAAACCATAAACTTACAAAAAAAAAAAGAGTGATAAAAAATGAAACTTTTAACATATTTTTCTCGGTAACCGTTATTTTGCGTCATTTGCTCACTTGAGATTTTTTGTTTGGGTTGGTAAGCTCTACACGTTCTATAAGTATGGACTACGTTCAGCCGAACACCCAAGAATATTACTAAAAAATGTTATTGTCAGAAATTTTAATAAAGAGACTTTGTTTACCTGTTCTGTTAATACTGGTTTCCGTAACAGTAACTTTAATAAAGCCAAACTTTCCGATCGATCTTTATCATTTAACAATTTCTGTATGTATTCACATTGAAGACTGTTTCCATTACTGTAAATAATTACAAATATTAAATTATATGCTTTTAACTGCTGTGAAACTGATGGAGAAAAATTGTCAAGACGCCAACCTAGGATTCTTTGTAAGTGGCCAGCAATTGAGTATATCGACCAGAGCCTTCTTCCTTTGCCATGTATCAGATACAGCAAGGAACCTTTGGAATGTCTCCCTTCTACCATCTTCAGTTAACAGTAATTCATCTGAAACAAATTGCATTTTTGTATCTTATCTCATTGAATAAGAGTGGGCTTATCCTACACTGCAACCTATTTACCTATTGTGTATTGTATTAGTCCTCATCCTTTGATTCTTCTAATAGCTATTCACGAATACATTTTCCATGAAGTGTATGATTTGACTGTTCAGGTCCCCCCTGTTTCAGGCATAATACTACTAATGCATCACATTCACAAAGGATGTGTAATAATCTCTCCTCCACAACACCACATGCCCTACATAGTAATAAATGTGCAAGCGTTATGTGTTGCAAGAGGGTAGCCTCTTGCAAGCTAGGCTACACTAGAACTAGACCGGAAACGAGTAAAATATGACATTACAAACACGACTTCTACCCCCCTTGTCACACTTCTGGACCGCTCCCTATCCCATTACTTGTGACATAATTCATTAACAGCTCCATAAAACTGGCCATTGGTAATATTGCAATTTTTTATTAAAAAAATACGCGCTAATGTTAAGAGTTAGGCTCGTTAGAAGAGTTAGTAGATTGTTTGTGCGAGCTCTCAAGTTATGACCTGCGATATATACTTTTATTCGTACAAACTTAAAACCCTCTTTAAATAATTTTAACAAAGAGTAGGGCATAAAAAGAATTATGTATGACTTTATTATTTTAGCTTTTTTTGCACCAAAAGAGATTACGTAAATGTATACCTCATAATATAAAAACTGTAGGCTATACTTTAATTAGAACCATGATAACTTTAATATCTGGTACAATCAAGGGTGGACATGGAAATCATCATGATTCTCATCAATCATCATCTCTTTTGGTGCAACTCGCAGTTTGAATGACCAAAGCCAGATTGTCAGTATAGCAGCTAGAATTTTAAATGGAAGGGAATATTTAGCCATATGTATGGATGTAAGGTGATGATAAAAATGATCAATATACTACTGTAGTTAAGCCTTCATACGAATTGAATGGATTACATCACTCCAACGACCCAACACACGTTTTGTCTGACTATATTTAACAGACCTTATGTTATAGAAGATCTAGGTGGTGCATGTGAAAATGTTACATATTCTTGCTAATGAACAATTTCAAGCAACGTACCTGTCAACTGAGTGGCAAATTCAATATCTTTCCACTCCGTCTTGAATAAGTCGATCGTGAATTGTACAACTTTCAAAAGATCATCGCTGTCATGAATCTGATTCTTCTGTAACAATTTTGTATTAACAAATATTAGATAATTTAACTTAACTTTCCTCTATCGTCCGAATAAAAAGTATGTGTATACACTACACAGAATGATTAAAAAATTAGTAGTCTAACTAATCTGACTGATAGATTGATCGAGTGGTTGGAGAACCTAACTGCGGAGCCAAGGGTCACTTGTTTGATTCCCGCTTGGGACAAACAGTTTGTGCATAAATATGCCTATATGCTCCGTGTCTGGGTTTTAACAGTATCTATATATGTATACATTATAAAGAATAATTAAGTATGTATATCAGTTGTCTAGTACCCCATAATACAAGCATAATTGCTTACTTTGGAACTAGAAAAAATCTATTATAGTACGTATATAAATCTGTTGGTTCTGTCCCTACATACAATTTTTTTGTCAAATTTTGTGATATTTATTATGCTGTGTGTATGTCCTTTTTTGACTCAAGAATGGCTTGACCGTTCTGAATGAAAATTGGTATATAGTAAGAACATGTGATTGCGCAAATGATAGGTCATAATATGACTTTAACAGGAGGAAATCAGATTTCGTATGAAAGTCTTTATTCTTTGAAGTTAGAAAATTTTAAAAATTGAATTACAGCTACTAAGCATAGATAAATTATGACCTGTTTCAGGTTTCTTGGATTTTCACATTTAAGGGGGGAAACAGGGGTTGAGAGTTTGTGAGGGAGTGTCGGTTTTTCAAAGATAGGATCTTAAAAATTGGAATTTTAGTCTTGGAATCGTTGATAAATAACATGTTTGAGTTTTTTTTTTTTGGATTTTCACATTTTATAAAGGGAAAAAACCGGGGAATGGAAGTTTACAGCGATGAAGCGCCAATATAACAAAATTTGGTTTACGAGACATGACATGACACAGATTAAGAAAACCATTCGTATTTGTTTTATACGTTTCTTGTGAAATTTCCTTATACAAAGTTTATGATCCCTTTCCAATGCCAATGTATATTTACCTGACTAAGCGAAAGTAGTGCGATTTGTTTGTGCGGCGGTAGGCCGAGTTGTGCGGCTGCGGCCATCACGCGTTCAAGTAGGCGCTCCGATAGACGTGCGTTGTCTTTATAGTGCTGCGTCAACCGCGAAACCAGGATTTGCATGCGGCTGAACAAATTAAAGTTCTACATAAATATATAGCTTGGAACAGGACTGCAGGTTATCCCGCTACGTACGGAATCTACTCATTGAATACAACTTTTTTTTTTTCTAAACACTGAATGAAAATAATTATCAGTAGTAAAGCTCAAAAGTATAGCCATTAATATATGAAATATGAATATTACAAAATTTTGGCTTTATTTCAAATAGTAAGTTTTAAAGTATTGTATTTACCTATGATATTATGTTTGATGCCTCAAGCTTTTGAGATATATATTTCACATTGTAATGGCTTTAAATACAGATCAATATTTTTTACTTTTAAATTCAGTATTTTATATATAAAAGCTTGTTTTTATAATTTTTCTTATAATTTTTTACTTTATAATTTTTCATAGTCAATTAGTAAATTAAAGCAAATTAATTTGACAACAGCGCTTGGTTTTAATAGTCATAAATGTCAGTTCACAGTATCGAAGTGACATTACGCAATTTAGTGGGGTTGTAACCGGCGCGCGGGGATTTCTCGGAGGTGAAGAACTGCGCACGGGGACCTTGCGCACTGAAACTCTGACTAAAACTACGCCATCTTACACCAGCTAGCTATGGTATGAGTGGTTAGACAGTAAACGCAGAAGAGGGCTTTTAGCCAATTCGTAGTTTTATGGCCTTAGTAAGTAAATTTATCTATATGTATGTTTTTAGTGCCAAGAAAGTGGTATGTTCGTTGCATGCGTAGGTTAGCTACTCCTCAGGGCGTACCCTATTTTGTACTTGAGTACTTGATTACTCGCGATATGGTTTCCCCAATGCAATGCCCCTACTTTGCTTAGGCCGGCCGAGGGTACCAGAGTGGGTTTACTAGTAGCTATTAATGGGTTCTGTTGTTCACCTTTCAGCTCATCATCATCATATGACGACCGCTTAGCCTAGTGGACAGCGACCCTGCCTGCGAAGCTGGAGGTCCCGGGTTCGAATCCCAGGTCGGGTCAGTATTTATATGATGAATATTAATACTGGCACCGGGTCTTGGTTGTTATATGTATGTGGTGTCTTCGCTTGGTACCCAAAATACAAGCTAATGCTTAGTTTGGGACCTAGACGTTGCTGTGATCGCGTGTGTGATATTATTATTATTATTATTATCAGACTCTTATGTTTTTGTGAAGACAAACTTGATAACCCCAAACTCAGGTGTTTACTAGTAGCCATTGATGGGTTCTATTATCCACTTTTAGCTCCATCCTCAGACCCTTGTGTCAACATTTTGTATGAAAAAAGCTTGTGAAGACAAACATATTGAGCTGATTTATTTTGTTTGGTTTACTAGTAGCCATTAATCATTCTTATCTCTATGATTTTTAAATTCTATGCAATCATATATTTTTTATACTCACTCCAAACTGTCAACATAATGGTTCAGAATATGTAGGAATAGGTCGTCTATGTCGATGTCTAGATGCAAGGTTTGTATGAGTGTGGCTAACACTGACGGCTTCATCTCTGCCTCCATGACGAGCCTGCCCAGCGGATCTCTTACGAGTTCGATGTTGCCATGGCTTATTTCAATTTCTCTGCAACATATGTCAGAATTGGCAAGGAACTATAATGATTGATGTCACTCATGGACACACAAATCTGTGTTATACAATACACAATTCGATATGTTAAAAAAACGGCCAAGCGCGGGTCGAACATGAAGCGTTCCATACCACAGTACAGTATTAAAAAAACACGATTTTTGAATGGGGTGCGTAGGGGACACCTTTAATTTTTAAATATATTCTATTACTATTTGTTTTTTAATATACCGGCCATAGTAGTACATACTTCTAGAATATTTTAAGTGTGCATACACTGACCTCACAACCACCAATCACCAAAAACGTCGAAAAAGGACACGTTTCTTGAATGCGGAGCCATTTTGACTTTATTTTATTTTTATTTGTTGTAATAGCGGCCGTAGTCATTATTATTATAAGTGTCTACTTATTGCGGTTTAGACGCTACAGCCATGTGACAGACAGACGGACAGCGGAGCCTTAAGTAATAGGGTTCCCGTTGGGATCCTTTAGACCTTAAATAAGTGAATTACTGTTGTGTATGAAACATTGTTATGTGAGCCCATTTTAGAAAACAACTCGAAGGAATTTATCCATGACAGTTGCTCTATAAGTATTTTCTGCCGATTTTATAGAGATCCTTTATATTTCCAAAGCGAAACAGAACGAAACGGAGTTATCCCCAAAACGCGTGCTATCGACCAGCAGCGCGATAACGACCTAGTTCCTCGTCCCATTTAGCGCTTACAAGAGATAAGTAACAATAAATAGTTATTATCTGTGTCAATATGGAACATCTATAAAAAAAACATCGCCTAAATGCAGTACCTAAGATTCTAAATTGTTACAAAGAAGTTTTCCTTTTTTCTTTTACAGATTTTGTATCTTGTGTTCTTACTGGTGGTATTTATCATCTAAAGCCATAACAACTAAAAAAGGGTTAGAAACTTACGGCCAGAATTCGTTTCTGCTAATTTTGCTATTGGCAATGATGTTCTGAGCAGTGGTGGAATGAAAACTCTCCAAAAATCGGGCCCATCGTGTTAGCTCTTGTCCTACTTCCGACCAACTGTTTTCACTGAAATATTATTGACATAATTTACATTCAAATCCAAGTGATTTTGTAATTTACACGAAGTTGCGTTTTTTTTTTAAATACATCTCGTTTAATGTAAGTCGAATTATATAGGAATTTTAGGCAATAATGAATAATTCTGTAATGTTAAAAATTATGGCACAACACGAAAAACTCATTAAAAATTTAATTTTATGGTCTATGATCACTGACCAGCTTCAGTGATTTGTGCTCCTGTAAATATATTAATTAATTATAATTCATCAACCTTTGAATCATAAATAAAATGAAATAAGTAACTATACTAACTTTTTACCATATTTGACCTCATTCTCTTGTTCTTGCAGGCAATAATCCACCGCTTGCATTATCATGAGATTTCTCGTGCCAGAAGGGACCCTAAAGAATAATTTTATTTCAAAGTATAACAATTTTTTAGATTACAGTAATTCATGTTTGTAATGACTACACTTTTTGAATGTTGGGAAAATACCGATTATTACCGGAGATATCACAAATCAAAGATTGTGTTTTTACGACCCGCTCATGACGTCACTCGGTGCCGCTACGTAGATTATCCACGTTAACCCATAGTGATGTAACCAAGTAACGTCATAGCACGATTTACGTTAAAAATTTGTATCTACGGCATTTTGTATATATCAATAAAATTCTTTCACTGATTACTTTTTCTTAATAAGTATAACATATTTCAATAAAATGCAAAAATGACAAGATTAGCTCATTCAGATCATATTTTCATTGCATCGTTACATTCACCAAATATGAACTCATCATCACTATCATTGATTGACCGATTGGGAGAATGGTTAGAGACCCTAACTTCGGAGCTGAAGGTCGCAGGTTCGGTTCCCGCCTGGGGCAAATATTTGTGAGTCTATTTGTTCCATGTTTAGGTATAAAAGTATCAATATATGTTTATATTATAAAAAATATTTAGATAAAGACGAGTACTCGCTTACTCACTCGCTTAATGTAAAACTAAAAAAAAAACAGGGTGAGATATAGACAACTCTATGGCTTTGCTTGGGATTACAGAATTATATGATTGTGACCACAAAACGCAATTAATGTTTACCATCTATTTTCTATTTACCTTTCCACTGCCTCTACACTGAAGCAAGTGTTTTCAACAAACACCCGTATGTCTTCTCTAGAAAGTTTATTGAAATAACTGGCGCATTGCCTGTACTGTTGCATCCACTTTTTGTTTGTTGTGTTAGTCGATGATACCTGATCAAGAGATATTATATTATAATACACATTATCTACAAAAAAATAATTTTTTTTGTTCCCTCTTAAAACTCACACTGAAGAAATATTTGGTCAGCCACTTGGTGTACAGTGTGTTGATGGAAACAGGGATCTTGAGTGAAGCAGGTAGACTCCTCAGCAATTTCATCAAGATTCCCAGATTTTCCGGTTTCATGATTAGTAGCAGATGAGCGGAAACTTCTTCAGCGCTAGGATGACTTAACAACAGTTTGTAGTCCAGTTCTGGCAAGCAGAAGTATTACAAAGCTTAATTATTTTTTATTTTCCTAAACAGCTCTCTATTACTAAAACTATAAAATCGGTCTTACTGTCTATATATAAATATAAACTGGAATGTGCGCAGAGCGGTAAATATGTGTGTCCTATTGTGATAAATTTTGAGGTCACACTGAAAACGTAGCGCAAACGCGGAGCATGCGTAGAGAGGAGCGAGGGAGGGACGGGTGGAGGGTGCCGGATTATAGAAGTACCGGATTAGTGAGAGCCTATTGTATATTTATTTTTTTACCTTGTGATGCAGCCTTAATTTTCTTCAGCAGTTTAATATGCTCTGTTGCGGTTAAACCTCCAAAAGACATCTTGTCGTCAACATTTTTTAGGAGGGTAAAGTAGTATATGAGGGCATTGTGATCATTGCCTTGGAGTGAATCCCACAGTTCTTCTTTGATACTGAAAAAAATGTATTAAAACGTAATGTTATGGGTAAATGAAAAGGTTACAATATTAATGTTAAAATAAAAGACAATGGAATGTTTTGAATTGTGTCTATTGTATGTCGTAAAGGGCAATGTCGTGATAGCCCAGAGCGCAACGAACCTGTCTCAAATTTATAAGGCCCCATAGGGCCATGGTTCGAATCCGGGCGTGTACCAATGAGTTTTTCTGACTTAAGTACACAATATCACTGACACCGTGCTTCGGAGGGCACGTTAAGCAGTCGGTCCCGGACGCTGTCAATAGATGGCGGTCGTTACAGTTCCCAACCCGCAGTGGAGCAGCGTGGTGGACTTAAAGCTCCAAGCCCCCCTCCTCACCCTGGGGGAGGCCTAAGCCCCTGCAGTGGGGTAAAAATGGGCTGATGATGATGAAAGGGCAATTATAATGCATATGAAATGCTTGGTAACTAATGCATATAATTTGATAATTATTAATAAGGTATCTGTGTAAATAGCTTTTCAAGGATCACATTATATGTGAACATTTTTTTAAAACATTAAAATAGGTTTAGTAAGCTATCCTTTAAAGATAAATATCTGAACTTTTCTTTAGATCTGTAAAAGAGGAAAAATTCTCCATACATCGTTTTGTTGTATCTCAAAGGAATTAGGCAGCGTTTTCGATGAAAGCTCACAATCGTCTTCATTTTTTCGACATTTTCAACAATCATCGTCATATTTCATCCAATTTACACAAAACATTAATCAGTTATACACATAAACCTTCCTCTTGAATCACTCCGTCCATTGGTAACAACCGCAAGAATATCCGTTCGGTAATTTTTGAGTTTATCGCGTTGACAGACAGACGCGGCGAGGGGACTTTGTTTTATCATATGTAGGGATATTATAAAAATATAAAAAAGTATTTAACTATGCATGTCAGTTGTCTAGTATTCATAATACAAGTTCTGCTTAGTTTGGGACTAGATGGCCCTGTGTGGGATGACCCATGTACTATTATTAAACTCCATGAATACGAAAGACTCAAGACCTGGCCGGTATTAATAAATCAAACTCAAGATCTTTTGGACAACGGCTATCACCTGAGTGTGTGTTTAAACATAATTGAACTCAGATGACGTCAACTACCGCGTATACATTGTCGCTCTCAATAGTCTATTCAAGATGCGTTCATTAGTAGTGTCTTGAGTTAGTTTTAAGGGGGTTGTCTTTTTCTTTGCGGCTTCGATTTGGCATCGCCATATCCGTTTCAATTTCCCTTTACCGACCCGTTCCTAAGTGACAGAGATGACAAAAGCAAATTCCCAAAGAACCTATGAAATACCGTCGAAACAGCTTGTGGGCCGTGTTTGTTTCCACTCCTGAAATTAGTGTGTTCTAGAACCAAAATTTACAGCGTTATCAAGAAAGGTCGGTGTGTTTTCTTTTTTTTTTTCAAAATCGTATATAGGATTTACGAACCATTACATTCAGAACAAAAAATTCGAAGATAACCATATTCTTGTAAAGTGTATTATAAAACAACTAAACGAGATATCGAAAAAACGAAAACATACCGCCCTATATGTAGCAAAGTTTCTCCTATTACATATATTTTTTTTGTAGAAGTCAGTCGAGGGATTGACCAAGGAACCGACACGGGCTGGGCCCTCTTTTTTGTATAGGAAGCCTACCGTTTTAAGATCGGTAGCCCGTATTAATGAATCATATTCTAGTTTGAGATCAGCTAATATCAGTGTTCTGTGATTGCAGTTACCTACAAGGACAGTATCACTGTTTGTAGAAACTATACTGCGCATGTGAATAAATAAATATTTTACCCACCAAGTTACAGACGTCTCCTTATTTGTCTTGAAAGCTTGGAGCATGGTTTCTGAAGATAACTCTTTCAACACTTCACCAGTGGTGGCTCCCCCGCTGCTACATATGACGGCGGTCGCGTGTTGCACCCACACGCTAGTCGGGTCCATGCCGTGCTTGGCCGCGAGCTGACATGCCAAGTCCATGTGTTGTTTGTTACGAGACCTGAAACATATTGCAATTTATAAAAATTCTACTAGTCGTGGTTTTCACATACAATAGTCCTACAGAACTGTCATTATAGCTTTCAAGAAGACAACTTTAGATTCAGTTGGGAGTTCAAGGTCACCAGTTTGGTATCTATAACAGTACCCTGGGTTCTCCATATTCTTCAAAGGCCGGGATGCTGTATAGATTCACCAAAACAGTCATTGAGGAAAAGCGAGAAACAATTTAGGTATTTCTTATTAAACATAGTACTATATAAAAAATATATTCTAAAATATATTCTAGTTCTTATTTTTTTTTGTTGTTAGATTAGGCTAATTAATAATTTTGTGAAATAAATAAGACTGATACTGTCGGCTAGTGAAAAAAGCCTTTAAAAAAATGTAATTTTTTGTTTTGCGTGCGAATTGCAACTATGTCCAGACATTGAAAAGCCTGCCAAAAAATATTTCTGACGAATTTCACATCATTACAATCCTAACTGTAATTTTTTAATAAATTTTAACCGAGTTGGGCTTAGTAATTATGCTATCGGCGATGTTTCCGCTTCTCATCTGTTCACTTGAAATCCATCTTCATTATTGAATTACTTTTATTTTAACATTCATAAAGAAGGAGTCAAACTTATTGCCCAACCTAAACATAACGTCGTGTAGCGTTGCAAATTTTCGATGTCAGCGAGTATGGGCCCGGGTATGCTACCATTCTATTCGCGTTCAGATCGGCCCTAAAATTGTACTCGATCTGTAAACTGATCATCATCAGCCCATTTTTACCCCACTGCAGGGGCTTAGGCCTCCCCCAGGGTGAGGAGCGGGGCTTGGAGCTTTAAGTCCACCACGCTGCTCCACTGCGGGTTGGGAACTGTAACGACCGCCATCTATTGACAGCGTCCGGGACCGACTGCTTAACGTGCCCTCCGAAGCACGATGTCAGTGATATTGTGTACTTAAGTCAGAAAAACTGATTGGTACACGCCCGGATTCGAACCATGGCCCCATGAGGCCTTATAAATTTCAGACAGGTTCGTTGTTCGTTCGTTCGACACTTAAGTGTCGTGATAGCCCAAAGAAGTGTAAACTGATACCTGTCCCTAATACCTGACCAACTGTGTCATGACTACAAAAGGAAGTATTTATTACACGTTGTCGTTCGTCTTTTAAAACTGCCGCTGTAAATATATATGTAAAGTAACAACACTATTTTGAACAAATATCTATATTCACGCTCGTAGGCGCACGGATTGATATATTACTACATGGATGTATCACCATAGTTGTACATGGAGTGCAATTTTTTGTGAGAAAACGTCACATAACTCTAATAGTCCTAACCACAGGGAATCGAGTAGGTTAGAGGTGCCATATGATGATATTTGTTCAGAGATACACTTCCCAAATATAAGTAAAAATATTACGCACACGTAAATTGTTTTGTCTCATAGAATTATATCATTTTAGAAAACGGTTAAGTCGTTCATCCCTTTCACTTACATCTTTGGTGTGATTTGCTGTCGCATTTTAGAATTTAGGTTATCAGATATGTCTTAAGCAGGTATGCAACATGTTACATAATTCAAGGGGACAGCATATCTGTCTACATACCAACTCTAACCTACTCTAATTCTCTGCGGTCCCAACAGTCTTCTTCATAACCTTTTTTTTTGTTTCAATGAAATTTGGCAAATAGCTAGCCATGGGTGACAATCGATCTAACGTGATAGTTAAAAGCATAAAAACTTGTTTCACATTATGCACAACTTTTGACAGATGACCTTGTTGTGCTGGTGCACTCTGTATACACCAACGAACTTTAAATGTAATTAAAAGAAGGCGCACAGTTGCTAAACTCAATGACTCAAAGCTGACTTTGTCATCTTTATTTAGAAACAAATATCAGTATCTGCTTTTTAATAAATAGTATGTAACTAGTTGTGACAAGTAATATACAAAGACCAAGACGCAACACAAACATCTAGGTAGTCAATTGTGTGGACCATATGCCCGTTCCGCCCTTCTCCCGCCCACATCCTATGGCTCAAAATCAAATTTTGATTTTCGAACTAAACGGTCAGCATTACTCCTCTATTGAACTAATTGACGATTGCCAAATTTTTGAATTAAAGTCCGATATATTTTATTTCGAAAGAATAGGCAATTTTAAGAAACTAATTTGAATTTTTTTCTTTTTGGATCGGTATTTTAAAATTCAATTCAGCTTCTTAAAATTGCCTATTCTTTTGGACCAAAAAAAATTGGGAATGGTTAATTAAAAAATTGAGTCTGCATCCATTAAAAATGCTTTCTAGTAATTTGTTTACCTTGCCATCCGATATATAATCTCCTTCCTGTAATCTTCGTCAGCGTTAAAGAGCAAACTGTTCACAGAGTAACCCAAACCTTTAAGTTTGTTACATTCAACCATGGTCTTCAGTTTGTCCAAACACAGTCTTATCAGCTCTAAATTCTTTTCTGTTGTGTGTTTACTCTTTAGAGTTGAACGGGCCATCTGTTTTAGAAGAAATCGTAATAACTTCAATGTATGAATAAGTTAGGGCAAAATTATAATATCATGTAGAAAATTATACAAATATTTAGTAAATTTCCATCATTAAAAATGATTTTTCATTCTTTCAATATTCTATCATTCAATAGTATGTAATTAGTGGCGCCGGGCAATACACAAAAACCTAGAGACAACAAAATATCTAGGTAACTAACCGTGTCGGGCTTATACGCGTCCCGCCCGTCTCTCTTCTTCGTCCTATGGCTCAAATGTGATAACTTTGTTTCTTGAGCTAAACGGCCAGCGTTACTCCTCTATTGAACTAATTCAAAGCTCGGTGTTCATGACAGTTTGTTAGTAGCACAATTAATTAATATAATAAAATTGTCAAATTTTGATTATAATGAGTGTTGGTACTATTATATTACTTATAGGTATCATATTAATAATTTTTTTTCAATTTTCTATTCCTTCGACCTTATTTATTTTCTGTGAACTGACCGATTGGCCGAGTGGTTAGAGATCCTAACTGAGGAACCAAGGGTCACAGGTTCGATTCCCGCCACGGACAAATATTTGTGTGTATGAACATGTCTATTTACTCCATGTCTGGGTGTAAATGTATTTATATATGTAAATATTATAAACAATATTTAAATGTGTATTAGTTGTCTAGTACCCCATAATACAAGCATAACACTTGCTTACTTTTGGATCAGATAGTGCTGTGTGGGATGTCCCATATATTATTATGAATTTTTAAAATTATTTATGTTTATACATAAACTAACCTGAACAGGCTTGGTAAGGAACACATTGTCTCTTAGTTCTGAAGCATTACACTTCATCAACAGCGAATACAAGACGATACTGACTGAAGTGTCTGCGTTTTGGGCTGAGATGTATTTTTTTGTCTTCTTATGATCAAGCGACGAGCGCAATAGACAAGCGACGCTTAACGGTGTGTCCTTGTGCATCAATTCTTCTGCGCACTTTTGAATGACTGAAATGTATTTCTTTTTAAAAAAATTTGCCTTGCAGCACTTGAAACTCAACTGTGCAGAGTAATTTCTTCAGGTGTAAGTTTGTAAATATATTTCTTTAGCAAGTTTGGTAGCCTAAACGGGTAAAAAGGTTTTAACATATAAGGGGGAGTGCCATAGGGTATATATATAATATGGCGTGTTCGAAATAAAAAAGAGGGTTAAAAAATTATTTTGTTATGAAAATATGGCTAACAAAATAAAACTGGCCAAAATAGCTAATTCCCAATATTTAAAAATATTGTATATTTAAAAAATCTGTTTCTTCTGCACCATATATTATAAATTCTATAGTTTACGCAGGCGAAGCCGCGGACAAAAGCTAATTGAAGGGGTAAGTGGACAAAGGTGTTAACTAACAAAAAGTTAAAAATGAGTTATGAGTGTTTTTATGTTGCTCATATCACATTTGCAAACCTGAAATGTATGCATGTTTGTCAGTTAACACCTTTGCTAGGTCTTGATTTTTAGGTAGATTAAGTAGATTTAGATAGGATTTTTGACACGAATCATGCGCAGTAAATTTATGACATGATTTACGATTGCTTTAAATCTAATTCCATGCAAAAAAGTCCACTCACCCCTTCAATCGTTAAATAAAAACAAGACAACATACCTTCACATTCCAAATGAGACGAACTATGATTTTCGAGACTGTTCTGTATGTAAAACGATTTTAGCATGGTCAGTCCGACATTCGTCTGTCCATCTATCACGGAGTCCGGTAGAGAATAGCGGTCGTATTTATAGTACGTATTTGGTACTTTGTATTCTGAGTACAAATTGTGGTAGAACTCTTGGCAATGTATACTTCGATCCATGGCGGGATCAGATGTTGAAGCAATAGCCCTGTCTGTTCCGCTGTAAAGTAGTTCAAATGAAAATACATATAAAATACAAAAGACAGTTGAACGTCAGATATGTTATAAAGTTGCCGCTTCACTGAATCGACTCTCGAGAAAATTGCCGGGAGCATATCCCCGCGCGGTCTACTGGTCTAATAGAAAATCTAATTAATAGACAGTGCCGGAACTTCTCTGTAGCACAGAGGGAGTTCCTCAGGATCCGACACGGTTGATTTTTCATACAATGGAAGTGTATTCATTCAAAATTGGCTGAACTGGTGCAAATGATATTTCGTATGTACGATTAGATACTACATATAACTATGTATGTTGCTACTTTTTGAAAAACAGAATCACAACAAAGTGAGATACAATATCGGTTTTTGCTGCGGACTAAAACGCAGCATTTATATTCTGTCAATAATTAATATCATAGGCAATAGCTATTATGTTATTGAAATAAAAACTGAAATATAATTATTCAGGGAAAATTAACAAAAAATGGTGTTATCAGACCGAGGGTAGGTATTTTTCACTCACGAAAGGTAATCGGTACACGGAGGTAGGTTAGTAGCCACAGTGAAGATCCTGCTATACACGAAATTGGACACGATAATCATGAACCCAAATTGAAAATTGCCCAGACCACCGAGCCATTTTCTAAGCAAGGAAATCAGAAGTAAATTAATTATGTGAGTCTATACACAAACTAATAATCTAGGTCAAGCTACTACATAGTCATAACTGATTAAAAACAATTACCTTAGTGAAAATTTATTTTGCCAAGTGTCCAACAGATAATTGAAAAGCGGAATTTTCTTTTCCGTTGTAGACGGAGCAATTAAATCTTTCTTCTCAACGACGGGCTAAAAACAAATATTCATTTTAACTATATTCCTCATTATTATTATAGAGTATGTGACCAAGATTGAAAATTTTTAATTAAATATTATAAGAAAATATAAAAATAGACTTTATATGATAACAAATTAATAAATTAAATTAAATTTGGTTGAAGTATAAGGAACTTGCAAGCTATTAAAATTTTATGTGTCTCTTTTTGCAAAACGAAATTAAACATTTTTTTAAATGACTTGACGTCACAGACTAGTACACCGAGTACTGCCCTCCCTGTCTAACAAGACATTTTAAACATTCATAACTTTATTTTTTTTTTTAATTACTTCACTGTTATAATATATTTAGAAAATTCTTTCATGTAAAATAATAATTTAAAAAAATTGTAATCTACCTTATTGAACTTATTTAGCGTAATTTATTACAAATATCAAATAGTATAAAAATCTATTATTTACCGTGGTTATAGCATCGGAAAATTCGTCATCAGTCGATTCGTTCCTCTCCTGGAATTGTGTCAACGGGTGTAGCTCTCTCATTACTATAGTTTTTTCACCCAATTCCTGTTGTAAATCTTCTTGTTCTAAACTGATTCTGAAATCATTATAATACATACTATTAGAAGCCACTAACTAGTTCAGATACACACTTCACGAATGAGATACAATTATTCTTAACATCGGGCGATTCCAAAGAGAAGAGGTAAACAATGGACTTAGACTAAAATTTTAAAGTTTGGTGGTTATTAAAATTGAAAAAAATCAGGTTCTAGAATAACCTTGCAAAATTTTTTTTCTTTTTACTAATTTACCAGATATTTATATTTTATCTGACGTTGAAATTGTACCTGTGACGTCACCTGAACAGTTGAACTTATTACATTGCATTCCATCACAATAAAAAAAAAACAAAAGCAAAAAGTAAATACAAATTAGGTTAATTACTATGAATTGAGGTAAGATAATTATAAATTGAGGTTAATTACTGTATCAAAAGCAATTGTAGTCCTTATGAATTAATCAAAATTTTATGACTTTATTTAGTCTAAGGTAATACAAACAATAAACATCTGTCCATATGAAATCACAGGGATAGTTTGTAAATCAAATTATGAAAATATACAACTAAGTAAAGCGAAAACATCAAAAAAATTATTATGTGAGAGAGGTATAGAATAGTTTATATTATTAAAAATATATATATTTGTTAAAAATTTTGCTCCAAGCCCATTGTAAAACTAAAGAGCATTTCTTAATACATATAAACAAATAATATTTTATAAATTTAAAGTATTGAAATAATCCTCCCCTACCCCCACTACACCACATTGGTGGTGCAAAATGAGAAACACAACAGGGAAACACCACCCTGCATACTTTTCAGAAATTATATCATATTAAAGCTATCAATCTTGCTCTAGCATTGGATTGCCAGCATGCAAACGATTTGTTGTATTGTAATTGAGAATGAAATGTTTGACGCGTGCGGTATGGCGTATCGTTCTGCCACCCTCATAGTCCTTTACTGGCTTGTTTAAGTGTCATGAACAGTAAATTCTCAAATAAGGAGTTTCAAATTATTTACACAGATTCAATGAAATATAAAACCTATGGAATTCACCAAACGATATGTACTGACAAATTATTGTAACATCTTATTTTTGATATACTACTAATTGTATAATTATTTATTATTCGCATTCACTAACATGTGTATGGTAAGATTGGTGATTTTTTAAACTGGCGTTAAGTGAAGTCACTCAACGGAAGTCTGATGACTGCTCCGCTTAGCGTCGCGTATCTATACGTGATTAGTACATATTAAGTAATTTATACATTAATACCGTTAATTCTCACGTGGTTTTCTACACACCTAGCTCTCAAAATGTCTTCAATGCACTCCGGAGCGCAGTGAGTGACAGCAGCCCCATAAAGCTCTCTCCTAGTCGGTCGGTCGGCGTGCGCGTACGCATGTGACGCGACGCGCGCGAGCAACTCCGCGGCTGGGGCGTGGCGTAATATGGCTAATTTACGCGCGGCTTCGACTGCAGACGCGCTGCCTGAAGCTCCTGCTACCACTGCGCATTCACCTATACGCTGCAGAACTAGACCCTCTCTGAAAATTAGAAACTCTGTCATCTTCTATGGTAGTTGGTGTTCAATAGATTGTCATCTTGGTTAATGCATTTCATTTCTTGCAAAATATAATAATAATATGTAATACCTGGGACCCTGGGACATCCCACACAGCGCCAACTAGTCCCAAAGTAAGCAAGACGTATTATACTTGTGTTATGCGTTACTAGAGAACTGATATACACCCTTAAATATTCTTTATAATGTACAAGGTGAAATTTTAACAATCATCCAAATTTTAATAAAATGATCTTTGGTAAAAAACCGATGGCCATCTTGTTTCCTTTTAGTATCGTTCAATAGGAAAATATTAAGATATGACTACATAAACCTTTTAAAAAAAACCAGTATATGTAGTCACCAATCACGGCCCTTTTTTCTAACTGTACAATTTTTTTTAAAAAGCGGTCTCTCTGGAGTACGTTTTCTTGTAGCTACAATGGTTTAGTTAGGGCACCTACAGCACATTCCAATATCATCAATATTAATATCATCGGCAGATAGAATATCACTAAGCTAAAATATACAGGCTGAATCAAACGAATAGACCCTTGCGGGAAAGTGTCATATATATTAAAGTTAACAAATGTTACCTAAGGCGATAAGCTTTCCATTAAAAACAGGGGGTTCGGCCCGTGTCGGTCTGTCGCTAAATTTCTTAATAAATTACAGATATAATCTTTTCAAGAAAAAATCAAACCGACGAAAAAAGAAACTAAAAAAGTAAAAAATAAACCTTTTCGGTCTTAATAATTAAGTTCTTAAACTAATGAAACAACTTATAGGTATACCCTATCTAATACAGATGAATTGAGAACCATCTCTTTTTTCCTCCGTTAAAAATATGTATAATATTTTTAACGGACGAAATAACGTATATAACGATATATAGTATAGACGTATATAAGTTTTTTTTAAGCATGGTTTTATTTCTGTCAAAAAAATTTAAGGTTTTTTTTAGTTAGAACACTGATTTATAAACTGAAGCTGATGAATTGAATATAAGTAGAGTACACTTAAAATTTCTGAAACTGGCTACTTACAATAGAAAAAATAGAAAGCCATTTGTGAAATTTGAAAATGGAACTCTTTAGGAACATGTTACTTTATAAATTGCGAGATAGTCATTTGTTCTTGATTGTGGCGTCGGTTTGAAAATTGTGTGTCGGAATTATAATGAACTTAACTAGAGAAAATTTTCGCGCTATGATTTTTTATTATTTTCGCTGCGGCTTAAGTCAATCAGAGATTTACCAGAGACTTCCATCGGCATTTGGTAATAAAGCTCCATCTCGTAGCTCTGTGTATACGTGGTTCAGTGATTTTAGAAGTGGAAGTAATTATCTCCATGATGATGCACATGAAGGTCGACCAGCGACTGCGGTTACCGAATATAATATTGATACCGTACGTCAATTAGTAGAGACTGATGAAAAAATCACATGTCAGCAAATTCGTACTGTATTAAGCATTGGAATAAGTCAAGTGCAAAGATTTTACATGTGCATCTGAAGATACGGAAGCTTTACACTCAATGGATACCGTATGATTTGACGGAAGACCAGAAACGACTGCGTGTAGAGTGGTGTCGCAAAATGATAGCAAAATTTAATGAAGGGCAATCATTGGCTGTCTATAATATCGTGACAGGTGACGAAACCTGGGTGTACTGCTTTGAACCGGAAAGAAAAAGTCAATCGGCAGAATAGGTCTTTCATTTCGAAGATTTGCCACCGAAAGTTAAGAAAAGTCGAACCGTGTTGGCAAGAAAATGGTTGCTTCTTTTTTCGGCAAATGAGGACATTACACAACAGTGCCACTTGAAGACCAAAGAACAGTAACTGCAGATTGGCGTGTCAACACTTGCTTGCCCAGAGTCTTAGAAAAAGTTCGGGTGAAGCGTCCTTGAAGCAAAGTCGTCTTTTATCACGATGATGCGTCCTCACATGCCGCTAAGGTAACACAAGCGTATTTGAAGGGTTCAAATGTAAAACTGATGACGCATCCACCATAAAGTCCAGACCTCGCACCATGCGACTTCTTTTTGCTACCGAAAATTGAAGATAAACTTAGAGGCATACGTTTTACAAGTCCTGAATCGGCGGTGAGTGCAATCCATAAAGCTACTGAAAAGGTACCTAAAGAAATTGGTCCAAATGCTTTTTGCAATAGTTCCACCGAATGCAAAAATGTGTCAATTATGGCAGCATATACTTCGAAAAGCAATAAATGTATCATGAGTAAAATATCAGGTCTTATTTATAAGAATCCAGAAAATTTCAGTATGGCCCACATATAATCATTTTAATTTCGTGAAAATCGTTACAGTGACGTTAATCATACAAAACGCCCAAACAAAAAAAAAGAGTTATTGCTTAGTCGTTCTGTAGGTTTTCAGACAATAAAAAATGTTGAAAACGTGTGATTTTATCTGGAGATATCTATTCTCTCACCTCTTTTTTTCATCATCTCCAGCAATTCTGAGCAATTTTGCCAGTTTTAGCAGTTTGTGACCAGCTAAATAAGCATTCGAATCCAGCATCAGACACTGGTCTATAAGATCTATACGATCTTCGCACAGGCGAACTGTGAATGAAAAATTTTCAATTATTTTTTGGGTTTTAAATTTTAGCTAGCAATTTTATATTATCACAAATACCTTGTATGGGCAAAATCGTCAGTCCAAATGCATTGAGAATTCGCAATGATGCAATAAGATCCAATTCTTCTTCAATATGTTTGTTTCCATCTTTAATGAGTGTTAAACAACATCTGAAAAAGTTGAGATATGATTATTAAATTAAAATATAAACAATAATTACATTACAAATTATCTGACATAGTAAATGTTCAGGCAAAGCTATCTTAGTAGGTAATTGTGCTATACAAATATACAAATTTTGCAATATTTTATTATTAAACATGTTTTTATCATACAAAAAATATATTACAGTAACAATGACATAATGAAATCATATCACCTCCTAATTGGTATTTAGTTGCAAACCTATTACTTTGAATTCCATTGATTTTTCTATTTTATAATTAATAATTTTATCACATTAAAACATAAAATATTACAAGGGCTGTTCAACGTAGTAGGACATTTTTTTTTTAACTTCAGCTACCATAGACTCGAAGTCCATGTTCTTATATGAGCTTTATTACTAGATTTTATGAGCAAATTTAGCACATGCACCGCGTTTGCAGTGTTCTCTTGCGTCAGTGAGTTTGCCCTACCTATATCCTATTTCCTATATATATATATACATGCATATTAAGTTTTTTTTTTTTTAACTGTTTTTTTTAAAACTTTTTTTTTCTTTCTTATAAAACGTTTACATTTATGACACTTTTATGATTTAAGCACACCCGAGCTGGCCTAATCCCCCCACGCAGCGCCTGTTCACAGACACGGCGAGAAGAAGCAGCCGTCACCCTGCTCAACCATTTTTGAGGGAACAGAATGACCCGCCACTCCTGCCACTGCGCTTCATGATTTTAAGTGTGCGGCCAACTCAAGTGCTTTACATTTTTGTAAACACTTAAAACTAATTTTGACATTATGAATCTTAATTTAGGGGGAACTTTTGGGGAGCAAATTAGGGGATTTCCATATAGCCATTTGGAACCGAAACTCGCCAGCCGGGGAGTCGTGCCTCATCGCTGTTGTTTCGTCATCGCCTCCACGACCGCTCCGTCCCCGCTCCTAATTGCCATTTTTAGGTTGTACTCTTTTATTTTGCCAGTCGAAGCGTTCACCGCCCTCGCGACGAACCTTCCTATGGTGTCATCGCTCTCGTCAGTGTGGTATGTACAGCAGAGGGTATGCCGAGTTATCGTGTTGGACACTGTTATGCAGCTGCAATCTCTCTGCCGTCCGCACCACGGGGTTTCATACACTGGTCTGCCCGCACGATCGGACGCTTCCTTGTCAAGTACCACGAAACCACATGTCCAATTGTACGCTACCATATGTCTGCCAGCCGGATTACCCCTTAGGGTTTCCGCCGTGGCATTGTCATATACGGCAGCGTCTGCCTCCTCGAGCCTTACTTTCAGCAAGCCTTCGTTTCCCCTTCGGTACGTTTGCAAGATATTCTTGTACGTCCTAAGGTTCACGGTTTTCGTTGCTGCTGTGAGTGCCTCGAACTCGAGAAAAGCGTTGATCATGTGATCCATGGGTTCCTTCACCGGTATACGATCAGGCGGACAGACCCAACCCATGTCAGCCTTTGTGGGCGTGGGTGTGGCAGTTTGGTATTTTCTGGTTTTTTCGACATCCACCCTCTTACTTGGGGTCAATTGAATGACTTTCCTGGAGGCCGCCTCTGGAATCGACAGCACGGCTGTGCCAAACGTTTGCACGAATGCACCAACTTTGCTCGACATCTCGGACCTCTTACTACTGTCTTCTTTCCACTCCTCTTCCCTTCTTGTCCTGTTTCCTTCAGCCAGTTTTAGCTGGAGAGGCTCAGAGCCACTCAGTGTGGACGCCCCCTCCACCGGTTGTCCTCAACAGTCGACCGAGGACGTCGCCGCTGTGGTAAGGAGGAAACTGAGATTTGCACCTCGGTCCTCATATACCACAATCTCATGGCAAGCTGATGCTTTTTTACAGCCAATGAGATCGGCGACATCCCCCCTCTCCCAGGAGACCACCATCGCGTCCACACTAATTCTAACTGGGGTATTCCGAGAGCCCTCAGTCGACTCCCCCAAACCGGTAAGCACAGAGCATGCCTGGGCGAAGGGTGTTTTTTCGGCCCAGTCGAACAATAGGATCGTCTTGTTACAGATCCTAATTATTCTGCACGTTTCCCCTCCGACCTCCATATAGGAAAGCGCGTCGAAGGTTCTGCGCTTCATGCTCGTTTTGAAGGTGCTGCCATTTAGGAGAGCCGCCAAACCAGGGGAAATCGCCACGCTTCTTTTACCGGGAAGAGTCATACAGTAGCAAATTCCGAGGCGTTCGGCGCTGGTGTCCATGAACAGGGCCACTCCTTTGATTTTCAGGCCCGGGATCCCTTTTTCTGCGAGCGCAAACAGTTTCTGTTCGCTTGTGCTGTGTAGGGTTATTTCCCGGACGATGATCCTCTCAGAGTCCTCCCGTACCACGGTTTCGGCCGCGCTGTGTGTTGTGTGTATGGCTGGTTTTGTGTTTTTTGTGCTGTTCCTCATAGATGCAATGCGGAAAACTTTTTCTGCATACGCGAGAAACAGGTGTCTAGTGCGTGGGTCCGACATTACTATGTGAATGACGGGCTGGGTGATGTGTGTGTCCAGTAGATTCTCCAGGTCGAAGCGGGCAGCGAGAAAACGAGGGCACTCCAGGAGGACATGCCAAACCGATTCCACGACATCAGCATCGCATTCACAAGCAGGACATTTTAAAGCATCAATATAAACTTATAAAAATGACGTACGCAATGGGTTAAACACTAATATTTCGAAATTAATACCTACATAGTTACTTGCTCTAATAGAATCTGTAGAATCGCTATCCCAAGCGGTGGCAGGTTCTAACAATTCGAAAATGGTTACAAAAGCCTATTTCAATAAAAATATTGAAGCTATATTTTCTCCATAGTATATTTATTTAGGATTGTGTGTTTTTGTTCAAATATTTCCCTTCGATGTTTAGACTCACTGGTTTTATGTACATAAGATATTTTTAAAACTTGATACACATTATGATCAAACTCAGAAAAATGCACTATATATAAAAAAAACTCATGTAAAAATACCTGGCCAATTCGAGAGCTGGATCTGTCAGTGAAGAAGCTGAATTAAAGTACTCTTTGCTAGCACCCAAAATCAGTTCCACCGATTGAGCATACGGCACCAGTTGACCACCGCGGCGTACCTCTGATGAGCATGTTAACACTTCTGCAGCTAATTTGATAGTGTTAATGTCGCCTGATGTTAATAATGAGGATGCATAGATCTGGTCAATAAACATTTTTTTTAATATCAAATGAGAGTTGTATGACCATAATTAATAAAGACAGTATTACATTTAGGGTAAGTCGACAGAGTGCAAATATATTATCAAATTATTCAAGTGGAAATTAAATGCGTCACAATCAACTTTGTGTTACACAAGTACATTCTATATGATTAAATATTTATATTTAGTATATAATATTGATTTAAAATATAAACTGACTATGTCACTAAACATACCCCATAGCACAGCTCTTTAGAAATGCAGGTAAACATTGTTGACTGCAATTCTAGTATGTCCTTCAACAAAGATTCCCAATCTTGTTGTAACGGTTTTTCGTCCCTGAATAAAAGAAACAAACATAATTATTAAACTTTGGTAGAGAGATACAGAGTGACAATGAGAAGTGAGGAGATAGGGACGGAGATGTGGACTTGCAAGCAGAGACAACAAGGAAAGCCTTAATTAAGGAGCTAGTCTTTCTTTCCGCGGTGTAATTTGGCGTCGCTGTCTCGGTTTTAATTCCTTTTCCTCGGTTCAATCCTGAGTGACAGAGATGGAATGAGCGAATTCCCAAAAATACCTATAAAATACTTGTAGAAACAGCTTGCAGACCGTTTCTATTTCTATTCAAGAAATGAATATTACCTCCTCCAAAATTAAAGTTTAAAAAAATAAAGTTTGAAATACAAAAATAAAACCGAAAAAATTATATTTAAAAAATAAATAAAATACTTAATTTGAAAAAAAGTTCCTCAATAAATAAAATCTTCCTCAATATCATCTTTCGTGCGGAGGAGGTGCGTGCAGTTGCATCCAGTTTTGATGAATCGGACTATAGTCCCACTTTGCCGCATTGCGTACTATAAAACATTGCTCTCAGGCACGCAAATCTACCTCTATATTTGTGTTTTTGTGTGAAGTTTTATTAAATCTATTTTCTTTAATATTAAAACTCTGTTTACTACAACATTCTACTGGTTGGCGAGATGCAGCTGAGAACACGATAACCTTCCCTTCTTGTTATGAGTAAATCAGTCAGACAGATGTCAACTTTTGGATCATCTATACATGCCTTGATGATCCACAACAAAATAAGCACTGGTATTATCAGCCAATCAGCGCGTTTAAACCGATTGCTAATTTATGTCGATGCTTTCCGCAACAACAAAGAAGTCGTCAGTTTGTCAAACTGTAATAGTTTGTGACTTATGTAGATCAATACCTAGTGGACATGTTCCTGGCCATCCTCGTGAGCAACATCTGTACTTGTTTCGGCTCTGTGTGCATATTCTTCAGTTCGGTGAAAGTGACGTTGACATCATGGCAACTCAAGACATTGCATGTGTTAAGTAACTTTTCTAATTCTTTTAACCGTCTCAAGAGTTCGTTGGGAGATATACTTCCGTCACTGTAAAACATGTCGATAAAATTACGAAAATAAACAAAACAATAATCAGGGAGCCAGTCTCAACATCATCAGTCTAACTTGAAATGTTAGTAATAATAGTGAAATAATATTATAATTACAGAAATTCAGAGATTTTCACAGAAAAAATAACCTGTTTCTAACTGTTATGAAAGGTTAATTGCCATTTGCAATAAACTAACATCAATATAATTTAGTCTAAATTTTGTTCTAAGAACATGAGTAACAAACAGGAGAGCACACTTTATCAGAAGTCATGTTTCAAATTCATTCAAGTAATTAAAATACCTTTCTTTTAATATTGTGTCAAGTAGATCGCATGCTTTATCCAATTGGTCTGTTGTGGTATGAGCATAGAGACATTTTTCAGCAAGATCCAAGTGGGTTCTTACATCTAGCTCAAACTCACTTGGGGATTGTAATACCTAAATTAAGAATTACTTTTTTTAATATGCAAAGATATAATAATGTGTATTTAAATTTATCTTATGTACTAGATGTCACGATAACCGGGTGCTGGCGGACCCGCTTTTTATTTAGAAAGTCGTGGTTCGAATCCCAGACACCGACATGCACCAATGAGTTTTTTCTAACTTAAGTACAAAGTTATCGCTGACTCCGTGCCTCGGAGAAAACGTTAGGCTATTGGTCTCGGTTGCCATCATTAGATGGCAGTCGTTAAAATCCACCAATGCGCACTGGAGCAGCGTGGTCGATCAAGCTTCAAGCACCCTCATGCCGAGGGGAGACCTAAGCCTCTGCAGTGGGGTATAATGGGCTTATATGGATGTACTAAAACTTTTGCCCCTGCTGTCATTGCTACTACTGTTGCATTTTGAGTATAATTTTAATTAAAATTCAACAAGTGTAGAATATAATACTTCCTATTATCACTAAAAAATGTATTTAATTGTGATTATGATAAAATAAATCAAATATTAAAAATATAAAAAAGAGTTCATATGTACCAGTAATATAGAAGACAAATCGTTAACGCTTAAACTCTCCAAATACTGAGTAAGTCCAATCAAACAGGCGTCACTTCTGTTTGAGAACTTTTCATATCGTTTTAAAAATGGTATCACAAATTGCTTCAAATCTGATACAAAAGTTTCAGGTACAGTCTGGAAAAACATTATAGGTTATTAGGTAAGTTCTGAATCCCAAAGAATAGGACTTCTAAGTTCTATGAACGAAATGAAAACAATTGTACATACTGACAGTTAACAGTTAGAAATACAGTAAAAATAAAATAATAAAAATATAATGTCATAAAAAATTTAATTTTAATTTTATCTGGATACTTATTCCGCGTAACTATCAGTGATCTGTGCTGCGATTCGCTGGTGCCATTACAAAAGTAAACAAACGTACAAGTCGTTACCATTTTTTGTTTAAATATGTTTTGTTTTTAAATACTATTATAATAAATACAATTTTAATATTATGTATGGACACGACACACTGGATATTAACCGGCTCGTCTTTACAAGACGAATAACACGAAGAAGACAATTAATGTAACTTTAAAAAAATCAAAAAGTCATAACTATATCTTTTACCAACTTAAGATAACTTACTTTACTCATCAATAACATACAGATATCCAACAAAGATTTCTTCTCTATGTCTTTAACTTTGACATTCTCTAAATTGGTATCGTATATTAAAGTGTCCAATGTTACTAAGTTAAAGGTGATAGCCTCCAACCCTCTGACTCCACGCTCATTAGCTAAAGTTACTAGAGTCAAAGCATGGCTGACCATGCCACTGAGTTCTTCTATCTCCCTTGCTCTCTTGTTGTACCATTTTGAGATATCATCACATGTATTTGTCACGATCAGGGATTCGGTATCTGGTGTGCTGTCTTCCGACCAGTTTGAGCTCCAAATCGACCTGATTAATGATTACTAATGAAATAAATCAATTAACTAATAAAAAGCATTACTTTAAAAATTTACATAATTTATATCAATTTTAAATAGATCTAAGATCTCAAAGGAACACCAAAAATTAATAATAATTGCTTGCGATGAAACAAAAACGTTTTTATAACTGGATTATCTATATCATTATAGTTCCAATCAAACTTTATGGCGGATCGGAATACAACGCTATATAAGCGTGCTTGCGCAGGTTCAGTCATATGCCCCTCGCTCCACTGCGTCCTGCTACACCTAAAACTGGTTAGAGCTTGTCTAGTTTAAATTGACGCGCCCCACTACCACAACTTACGCACACAATCAAATTCCAAATGTGAACGCAGTGCATATGCGAACGCCATTGCATTGGTCCCGGTCCCGGACGCTGTCAATAGATGGCGGTCGTTACAGTTCCCAACCCGCAGTGGAGCAGCGTGGTGGACTTAAGCTCCAAGCCCCCCCTCCTCACCCTGGGGGAGGCCTAAGCCCCTGCAGTGGGGTAAAAATGGGCTGATGATGATTGCATTGGTTCTTCAGTTTCTGTGCTACTGCTTCAGTTGCCGGCTAGACTCGAACGTAAGAGCAGACGTCGTTTTATCTCTTAATCAAACGACGGAAACGGAGAAGTACAGTCAGCATGTCAACCAAAAAGCATCTTCGGAGTCAGGTAACAAATCAGATAAATTGTTTTTTGTGGTGACTTTCATGTATATATATCCTTTATCAATGTATTAGTTTTTTACAGGCAAAAGAAATAATTGCGAAAGTGTACCACCGAATGAAATAAGAAGCGGAAAATGGTGTGGAGAAACTAAGTGATGCCAGATGGCGAACTGCTCAAGCTGTTGGTGTTAGTGAATCTACTGTAACGCGAATTTCGAAAGAAGAGAAACGTTTTAGTACTTTAAACGATACGTCAAATAAAATTTTTAAATCACCCTCAAAACCAAAAAGAGTGTGCACCAAATCTAACCTGGACGATTTTGATATTGGTGTACTTCGAAGAACGATAGCGACATTTCATATCGAATTTAATGGGTTACCAACACTAAGAAAGCTTAGACAAGTGTTGGCAGAAAGAATTGGTTTTAACGGTTGTATAGAAACTCTGCGTCAGATTTTAAAGGAATCGGGCTACGAGTGGTCGAAAACGGATGACAACCGTAAAGCTCTAGTAGAAAAACACGATATACAAATGTTACGCTTTCAATATTTGAAACAATTAAAAAAAATATCGTGACAAAGGCCGCTATATCGTATTTACCGATGAAAGTTATGTACACACAACCCATATTCCAAATATGTCCTGGAAACTAGTCAAAGGAGTATCAGCAGTACAAAAAAAGTTATCTAAAGGTACTCGGGTGATAATTGTTCACGTTGGTGGAAGTGAAGGATTTGTTACAAATGCTAGTTTAGTGTACAAAGCAAACACTACCAGTGGTCATTACCACGATAACATGAACTTTCCTAATTATAAAAAGTGGCTCACCACACAATTATTGCCATTATTATGGATAACGCTTCTTTCCACAACGTTTTATCAGAAAAAGCTCCTAATTTTAACGCAAATAAGCAAATCATGCAAACATAGCTTATTGAAAAAAATATTCAGTTTGACAAAACAATGAAAAAAATTGAACTGTACGATCTTATTTTAAAAAATAAAGACAGATTCAAAACGTTTGTTATTGACGACCTGATTCGATCCAAAGGGTTTGAAATTCTACAACTACCCCCTTACCACCCAGAACTAAACCCGATTGAAAAGATATGGGGGATATTAAAAAACTAGGTGGCTAATAAAAATGTCTCACAAATTTAACCCATTATGGCACTAATAAATGAATGACTTGAAATGATTGATCGTACCATGTGGACAAATACATGTCGGCATGTTGAAGATACAGAAAAACAGTACTCTGAGTATTTTGACATGGATTCTGAATTCATTATTTATGTTAATGACTTTGATTCAGACGAAAGTGAATCCATTGAGATGAGTGAATAGTAATATTTACTTTGCATAAATTTTGAAATTTTGTCTCTGTATTATTTCCACCAAATTATATTAATTTGTAAAATAAATCTTTTAAAAAAATTGAAATTTAATTAATCTAATTAAATGTGTATGAATGATGATGAAAGTGGAAGAGGCGAGAAAAGTTTGCCAGGTTTGTAAAACCCTTGCGGAAATATGTCATGATTATAGTTCGCTGACCGGTTGGCCGAGCAGTTAGAAAACCTGACTGCGGAGCCGAGGGTCGCGGGTTCAATTCCCACCCTGCACAAATATTTGTGTGTATGAATATGTCTATTTCTTCTGTGTCTGGGTGTAAAAGTATCTATATATGTCTATACTATTTAAAAAAAAAAGTATGTTTATCAGTTGTCTAGTACCCCATAATACAAGCACAATACTTGCTTACTTTGGGACTAAATGGCGCTGTGTGGGATATCCCAAATATTATTATTTATTATAGGTCTTATCTTTGTATTCAAAACCTGCTTAACAATTAGTAAATAAAAATAAATACCATACTTAAATTATTTTATTTTAATTTCTTTGTAGACTGTAGTTGCTAATAATCACTGGTTGTTAGATTTGTTGCTCTACTAATCGTTCGTTCGAATCGAGCGTTCTCGGATCGATCGGGCGACTAGTCGAGTGCGATGTTGGACGACCGGATCGTGGTTCGCAGAAAAGTCGACGCTCTCACAGATAAAGCTTTGTTATTAGTACTTGCCACAGACCAGTCAACCTATAGACCACGCTTTAATAAACGTTAGTACGAAAACGAAATCGCCAAAAAGTGGCGGGGTGCGGGGAGAGGTCGGCTAGTTTTCATTGGCTCGTTGGCGATTGGCGACTATTTTTGAATTAACAGTCGCCGGCGGAATGACACGAAAAGGGGGCAGGGCCGGCTTCTATGGTAGTGTCACTACCATAGCCTTGGTGAATGCTACTCCCTGTCAAAGCGTGGTCTATAGGTTGACTGGTCTGTGGTACTTGCACTCACACATATCAATCGACTACATAAAGTAGTAGGGCGCATCATTTCAAACTAGACGAGGTCTACTGCGACGCGACTTGTGCCTATGTTCACATCCGCCATAAGGTTTGATTGGAAATGTATCACATTAAAAATATCTTATGAGTTATACACGATGTACTTATATTGAGAGATCACAGTCATAACAAACTGAGAAAACTTGCGGGAAAAGTTATAAATAAAACTGTTATTAAATGCTTAATGTATTTTAGGAAACCACTATTATATTAATCTAAGTTGCGAACGCTGGTACTAGTAAGTGCTGGCGAGCGTAGCACGGTCAGAGAAAACAAGGAAGAACATAGCTTGTGCATAGACAACTTATTCTAAAATTCTATATACCTGGATTCTAGTTCTCACACAAACAGCTCATAGAATATGAAATCAATTATAAAATTTCCACTTCTTTTATTTTTCTTTAATTCTATATTTTTATTCTTGTTTTTACGTTTTCAATTTTAACTTTTTAGTAGTTTACGTTTTTGAGAAATAACATGAAATCCGTGAAAAGGATACATTGTTGACAATCTAATAAACATGGTTTTATCCAATTTTCTGAATAACATTATGTTTCATGTCAGAGAGAATATATGGGACCACGGTTTTGGGAGAAGTCGGTGAACATATTAGGTCTTAACCTATGAAGTTGCCGTTTTGTATAAAATAAGTTAAAGTATTTTTTTTTCAAAAATCTTTATTTCTATTATTCAAAGTAATCACCTTTGCAATCGATGCATCTTTGCCAACGCAGTGGCAGTTTATTGATGCCCTTCTTGTAAAAATCAACTGGATGGGAGGCAACATACTCTTCAAAAGCATTTTGTACTGTCTCTCGAGAATTGAGTTTTTTTCACGTTAAAAAGTTGTCCAAATTTTGAAAAAAAAAAGTAATAGTCGGTAAGTGCAAGGTCTGGTGAGTATGGCGGATGAGAGAGAACTTCCAACCTCAACTCTAGCAGCTTGGAGATTGTTTGTTGTGCAGTATGGGGTCACCCATTGTCGTGAAGGAGCAACGGGGACGACCGATTGACCAAAGCTGGTCGTAGACATGGGAGCTCCTCCATCATTGTCTTCAGTTCTTCACAGTACACGTCTGCAGGAATGCTCATGCCATTTTGCAAAAAGGTGTGATGAATCACACCGGCACTGGACCACCAAACAGTGACCAACACCTTTTTAGGGGTTATTTTTTGTTTAACACATTGCTTTGGTACTGAACCAGGATCTAACCAACTTGCTGAGTGCTTTTAATTGTCGAACAGAATCCATTTCTCATTACAGGTAACAATCCGGTTCAAGATTCCTTCATTTCTATGCCTGTTGAGCAACGCAAGAAAAGTCTCGACGCGTACGTTGCGCTGGCGATTGTTAAGTTCGTGGGGTACTCATCTATCAGGCTTTTTTACTTTGCCAATTTGTCGCAAATGGTCCAATATTCTTTTGATGCTTACATCAAAGCTGCTGCGAGTGCAGCTGTAGTTTGAGCATCATCAGCTTCCACAATCCCCTTCAATTCATTGTTGTTGACCAAAGTGTCCAGACGAACACGAGGTTCATTATTTAAGTCATAATTTCCAGAACGGAAGCGGGCAAACCAATAACGGGTTGTCTGTTCATTTGTTAAGTTCTCTCCGTAAACATTGTTGATGTTACGTGCCGTTTGTGCCGCATTAGCGTCACGACGGAACTCATATTCCATAATTATACGAATTTTTAAAGTGTCCATTATGACGAAAAATATTCAAATGTAATGAAAACACAACGTTAACCAATAAACAAAAGATTAGACTTTGTAAAAAGAATGTCATGTTTTTAAAACCACATTAATTTGAATTTAGCATTCACAGCCAATCAAAATTTTTTTTGTTACTGAAGAACGGCAACTGCATAGGTTAAGACTAGGCTAGACTACGATATTTAAAAAAAAACGACAGCGTCGAATATAGAACCTTCTCCTTTTTGAAGTTGGATAAAAATTTAAGCACCGACATGGTACTATACGTATATAAACGGGATCAAACAATGTCGACCATCGCACCAATCTAGATAATCGAGAAAATTATCGCCGCGCCAGCGCCCATCCGCCAATAGAGACAGCATTAACCATAAATTAAAAGTTTTTTTTTTATTATTTTTTCTATTTGTTTTGAAACCTATGTATAACAATGTTCCCTCAATGAAAATACATTGTGTATAACAAAATTGAGTAACTATGAATTACCTGAAAATTTCTTTTTGACACCAATCGGTTTCTTGCTCTAACAAATGCTGGGGTAATTTATTTGTATCCACCTCCGTTAAGAAAGGCAGTAGATGTTTGTATTCTAGAGGATTTATTGTCTCTGGAATCTTCTCAAGAACGGCCAGTTGCAACGGTACTGATTTTATATGCGACCACAGACAAGTCAACGCGTCTATACGGCCTTCTTTCGCAATCTCAATGGCACTGTGGACTATACTGTTGCTTCTCAAACGATCGTATTCATCTTTCATGTAGTTAGACTTCTCACATTTTAAAATGGCCTATAAAAATAATATTTGGTTTGAATGGCTAAGATAAAAAGTTGGATTTATAGAACTTCATTGCATTGGGTATTGCTCAATTTCACTATATTTTCGTGTATTTATTCCTGTTTAAAAATGAGTTTTCAAAGAATAATTGATTATTAATTTATAGCCGATGACTTTAATCACTACAAATTATAGGTACGATGTTAAGTACATTTAGGACATAGGTACATATGGCATTCATTAGTATAGCCACCAGCCACCGCTGCTTATAACATAAGCGTTTCACGTTTTATTTTTAAATACAATAAACAAAAGTAAAGTTGCTAACCATGTCAGTTCCCTCAATAAAATCATAAAATCTTTTAAAGCGCAATGTGTACGTTTTTAAAATAAGATCCCAGTTGACATTCAAGATCTACCCCTTAACAAGTTTAAAACTACAATAAAACGAAAGCTTTATGCAAAAGTTTATTATAAAGTATCGGACTACTTAGACGATAAAAACCCATGGGTGTAAACCGCTTGCCTATCAGGTTGTTTCAATAATATTAATCGTTAAAAAATTGTTTATAATTTTGATAAAAAGAATGTTCCTCAGTTTCTTGCGTATGTTTCTGAGAGGAACCAGCACTTTTGAATGCGCGTTTATGGTGACATTGTTTCACTAAGTAATAAATTCACTCTTGTGACATATTTCAAGATTATGTTACATAACTATGAAATAAAGATATTCAATTTGATTTGAAAATCTTTATTATTACAACTCCAAAAATTTATAATTTTTCTGTTGTACGAGGAGAGCTATTCCTATACACCAAATTTTGTATTACCTATGTAAAATTTCGAGCAAGAACCATTGAAAAAAAAGATGGAATATATATACCTCATACAATCTCAGTCTTTTCTTATAGAATAGCATAACATGGCGACATCTAAGAAGTTCACTGGTGTACACATTCAGATCTTCTAAAGTGATGTCTTCTGGATTTTTTACGAAGTTTGTCGTGCGATCTTTATTTATTTCTATGAAAGTGAAGAAAAAGAAAATAAATACAAGTGTTGTATTGAACCTTAGATATTAGAAATATTAAGACGCCGCGTTTCATACTTCGAATCGATCAAAAGCTTGAGAAAAATAACAGACTCATAGATTAAACAGACCATACGTCATTATAACTGTTTTAGTTCAGCATTTCATTAAATTATACATAATTATACGTACGTATTATTTTTTACATAGCAATTTCTTTCCAGTAGATTATTAATCACATGTGTGATAAGCAACATATATTTGTTGTGTAACAAATGCCATATTTTTTCTCGGCTTATTATGCACATCAACCGCTCTCATTCATCCTCTCTCTCTCATTCAATATTGTTGATAACCGTATTAAATCAGCGTGTTAAATTAAGCTCCAAGCCCCCTCATCCCGAGGGGAGAGCTAAACTCTTGCAGTGGGGCATTAATGGGCTGATAGTATGGTATAGTATGGCATGGTAATATTGTTCATATGTGTAATTTAGAATTCGAAATAACATTAAACTAGAAAAACCTTTAATGATCTCATCATTGGTCAATTGTAAACCAAACTGCAGTAATTCTTTCGCAGCTGGCAAAGTCTCTGGTAATCTGTCCACACATTGATGTACTGCCCATATCTTCTTTGAGACCTTGCTCTAAAAAATTTAAAATTAATGAATAATTCAATTATGTAAATATGATTGAAAGAATGAAAAAAAAACTCACTAAAAACTTGTGTATAGCCTCGCTGGAGACAGGTGTTTTCCTCCACTGCTGTTGATAAACTAAATCGCTGTCAAGTCTAAATTCATTTGCCAAATTCAATGCTTCAGCATAATTCCCACTTTCAATCTAGAAAAAAAAATCTGGTAAATCGAGTGTATCATTTCAAAATAATACTAGCTTTTCGGGACCTCTACAAGGACGCTATACTTAAAAAATCGCAAATCTATCTGTAAAAGAGTCTATAAATCTCTAAATCTGTAGTCCATAACTACAAAATGTGTTTAAGAACCAGTTATGAGGTAATATCTATGTATGCAAAAAACCGCATAAAAAACGGCTCGGTCGTCTTAGAAAAGCACATCATTTGCAGCACGTCTTGGTGGCCTACAACTGTAACACATAGCTGCTCCCGTGTCACTTCTATGATCATAAAAAATATTTTAAAAAGTTTCAACAATACCCTTTAAATAGTTTTTAAGTTCAATTGGCACAAAGTCTTATAAACACATACAAAGGATTTTATATAACAATAACATAGATGCTCATAGACATAAACCAAAGAATAACTGGGCGCAGCATTACGAACTACCTACTGATGCACCACTAGTGGCATATCTTGCTATGTCCGCACACGTTAACTTAGTCTACCGATCGCCGCCAGTACGCTGCGAAGTTCCACAACACATATTTACGCGACCGCCATTGCAGTACTTGTGACAGACACTCATCTTGACAGGGAGTCTAGAGTTTTTATTACGTATGTGCTTGTATATAGAACTTAGATAATAATCTTCATAAATTATACACATATATTTTTAAATCTTTAATGATTAAATAAACGTTTATAATTAATGTCATTTGTAGTGTTGGTACCTTTCTAGAGAACAACTCGTTAGGTGTTGTACTTTTTATTCCAAGTAGCCTGTATACTTTCGAGACAACTGTAATTTTTTTAGGTTTCGGTTGAAAATGCTCTATATCAGTTATGGCGTATAAAACTGATTTTATCAGTTCCCTACTGATGCTGAAAAATGTATCTTCAAATTCATTGTCAGCTGGTACTACTTCCATCTGAAAATTAGGAATATATATACAATACTGTAGCAAAAAGAAACGAATATTACTGTAATGGGGTGAAATGTTGAAAACTCGAAGCAGATGTCGCTACTAGTGAGTGGCCCTAAATTCTGTCATTTTGCTTGTCAGTTACTTGTCAGTGTTAAATAAATTAAGAAGTTTCTAAAGATACAAATATAAGACTGAAAACACCAAACTGCTAGTTTCATTTATAATAATCATGCGGTTTAAAATAATTCCTGCATAACTTTAACTTAACTTTCACTGAAACTTTTTCTTTCATAGAGCTTTTTTCTAGAGTTGTCTATGTACAGGTTCCTTTGGAAATACGTGGATTCATTATTTTTTGGATTTATTTATTATCTATAGATTGAATCCCAGGGCATGTACCAATGAGTTTTTTTTTAACTGTGCTGTGGAGAACACGTTAAGCCATTGGTCCCGGTTGCCATCAACAGATGGCAATAAATAAAATTCACCAACCCGCACTGATGCAGCATGGCGGATTAAACTCTTAGCCATGAATGCCTGAAGGGAGCAAATGGCAGTTTTGATTCTCATTCCGAAGAGAAAACTCGTTCCCGACAGTTCCTGCTGATGAAGCATCATTTTGCTTATAATATATTTCACATATATATTTCATAACTTATATTTGTAATTTCATCTAAACCAAAATCACAATCAGAACTACTATTCGAAGTTTCTTCTAATACTATGATAATTGAACTTTTTCTCAAATTGTCAATTCGAGATTACATGTCAATGCCAAAATCACTGTGACAATCCATACTACTCATCACATTGTAAGTATTGTATTTATGTACTTTCAAATTTCACTCACTATTTCTGAAACTTGGACATGTAAAAGTTAGATGAGCAATTTCTCCTCGGAATAATGTATACTATTGCATTAGTTTCTTTGTACTTTATGCAACAAAAAGAAAACATTATAATACCAAAATTTACTTACACTTTCATCACTGCTGGACTTTTTTGCTGGCAAAATGTTAGATTCACACTCTAGGGCCATAAAAGATCCATCATGAGCTCCTGTCACCTGTACCAAAAATCATTCTATGGTTTTTAATCATGATAGCATGAATGTTAACAAATAACTCAGTTCCATGCCAAAATGCAAGGAACAAGATACAAATCAAATCAAATGAAGAGTTACTCCCTGTAGACTCATTTAACTTTATGGACTGACATAAAATATAAAATTTTATTCATGTATTTTTGTTTGTGCCAACTATGCCTGGGTGGCATTTGTCATCCTCATCATAGCCTATACATATGATACTTTATATCCTAAGGAACAGGTATTTATTTAAAATTACAGTTATATGTAATGTGATGTAATGTAATGTGTGTAATGTAATGTGTGATGTGTAATGAAATGTGAAATGAATTTAATTCTTCAGTAGCAAAAATGTAACAAACAACCAGGTACCACCTTTTTAATTTAAAATTAATATGTACGATTAAAATTCAATTTTTTATAATTCAAAGGTTTATTAAATTTTTTTAGAGGATTAGGGATCAATTGTATCATTTGTTATTACAATTATAAATAAATTACGATATTTTTAACTTCTATTTTCGTCAGTTTAGCATTTTTTGAACAAAAAAGCAATTAATATTTTATAAATGTTGTTTTTGGATCTTTGAAATGCTTGATTGAAACAAATTTTATCTAAGGCAAATCGTAAAAAACGGTAATATCTTAGCTTTAAGTATTAATAAAACAACTCGGTCTAAGGAAAATAAGGATCGAAAGCCAATAAAGTTCTTCAAGAGTCAGAATTTTTTATTTATTTCAATTTAAACCTATACAGGGATTGCAGGTGTTCATTAGTAAAGTAAATGTTGAATATATCCAAACCTGTGGTGACCCTTGTAAGAATTCCGGTTTTTTACCCAAGATGTTGACCATATTTTCTATACCACACACAGTTACAGCTCCACTAAAACGTGATAGGATTATTTCCTGAAATAGAACAAAACTTTTTGTTTAAAAATAGAACTAAATTTGGTGAAGAGAATTGCTCATCCCCAGATCTGTCAAATGACTGATGATATGACAGGCAAATTGACACCTCATTGTCAATTTGTTTTTTATTTTCTATGGATTCCGATTCTATGTGCATCGCAGAGTTGGAATACCTTAAAAAAAATCGGTCAAGGGAGGTTAGAAGTTGAACCTAACTCCTTCATATAAGTACACTACCATAGTAACCACTAGACAAATTAACTTATTAGTTCTCATTGAAATTGGGCAACATATTTTATATCTATGCATTTTCTTTTCATGAATATTCTCTGTTTCCTGCAGGAAATCTTTTTAATATTTATAAAGCAAGTATCGAAATCTAGTTGATCTAGCAGTTGCGTATACGGTCGTACTCGGCGACGCAACCGACGCCCAACAATGCCGCCTGCTTCCGCCTGACCGCCCTCTATGCGATGCCTTATTCATACCTATAGTCTAATATACAGTATACCTACAAAAAAAATTATAAAATGTTACATACCTAATTCTGATTCTGCATCATAAATACTACTTTAATTTTTCGACACAAATCACTGCATAAACTGTTCAAAATAGCCACCTCTAAGTCGTATACAGGATCAGCTCGCCGCCGTATACCCTAAGTGGCGTGATCAATATCATAATATTCAATATCTGATTATTCACTCATTATGAAATGAATTACTACGTTGATGCGAATTACTAAGAATAGAGACGTGCGCACGACCATGTCGTATCACGCGTCGTAGATGACTGCCATGGGCTAATCACTTACTTATAAAAATATTTTGTATATTATAGTTTAATTAGCGACTTCTATATGTCTTTCAAATACACTATTTAATGTGAGTTACTAGTGAAAAAAAAATATTTTGCCTATTTTTCCTATGTTTCTATAATTAATTTATTATTATAATATCAAATTATAATTTAAATCAATCAAATAAATAATCAAAAATCAAATAAATAATAATCAATCAAATAAATTATAATTTATTTACCTATTTTTGTATACTTCATTTATTATTATAATATCAGTGTATAATAAATAAAATACGAAAACTATATTTTGGGGGACATTTACTACACATATTTATGTTATAATTAAAATTCATTTTCAATACATATATATCTCCAAAAAAATTTGAGAAATGTGGCCTAAAAGAACCCAAGGAATAAATAAAAAAACTTGAAATGTTTAAATTTGACAAAACTAATGTTTGTTTTTTTATTACGATAGTTTTGTGCAAGTTTTGTGATTTATTCCCATTTATTCCAGATTCCATGCTATTTTGTTATTAAGTTTATTTGTCTCGTTATTATTTCTTTATTGTTATTGCATAATTATAATTGTTGAAAAATGGAACTCGGCTGTAGACCATGTTGTGTTCCTGGATGCAAAATCACTAGTTAGTACATGTACCTAATACATATATTATGATCAGTATTCTTTTCAACAAATTCAAAGAGTACATAAGGCTCAAACTGATATGTTTATTTTCTAGGCAGTTCGAAGCCAAGCGTTGCAATGTGGTTTCAATGCACCAATTCCCTGATCCAAGTCGTTTTCCTAAAAGGTTTGAGGACTGGATTCAAAGTAATGACGTAGACACTCTTTCTCTAATTGCTCTGATTTCGTATGTAATTTATTGAAATGTTTGTTTGTGATAATAATATTGTATTGTATGGTCTGTCTAATCACGGAGTCTTACATTTTGCTCACGTTTTTGATCTTTTGAAAAATAGACATGAAATGTTCCATCTACTTATACTATATACGACTTAAGACTAAATTTTTCTGCACTGTAAATTGTGAACGTTACAATGTTAGTGTTTACGATAAATATCTGTAATGCGCGATTCGAGAAAATATATGTCTACTTTTATAACGCTACTTTTCAACAGGATTTTGTGCCATTAAAAAATATCTAGTTTTTGACAATCGTATGTGCCCTTTTATGTGTATACTAAATAAAGTATTTCACTTTAAAACAAATATGTTTTATTTTATAACCAATATATTAAAATACTACTAATAATATATTAAAATACTAGAATGAACCGCTAGATGACACTACTGACTAGCCGTAGCAACATCTATTGTTGGGCAATTAATAAAATAGTAAAAGTGATAGCGCCATCTAAAAGTGGTTCAAATAAAACAGGCACCCAAATAATCAAGCTGAATCTCTATAAAACCTATATATGTATATTACTCTATGATGACTGCGGCCGAGTGAGCGAAGCGGCCGGCGATCGGGTATTGGTAGCCGTCCGCACCGCGCCGGGGCCGTTTAAAGAACGCTTTAACAAATTTTTTATTCATTCTGCTACGCCTAAACACGCCGCTCTTTTACGTCACGGTGTATAGCATAAAGTACATAGAAATTATAAATTCCTAATTAGTTTAATATTTGAGATAAACGCCATAACAAAAACGGTCTAAAATTGAAAATGTTGACAACTTCCTATTTATTTATTTTTTAAACAGAAAAGATTGAAATAAAAATATTTGACTGTACTCTAAAAGTTTCAGACAGTGAAACTCCACATGCCAGGGCAAGAAAAAAATTTTTGCTCACGAGACGTTTGTCGTGGCTTGTTTTGTTTGGATGTCACCACACTCGCATTCCAATTAAAATTAGAAGTATTGTAAATCGTTCTAGGTACTAGCTCAGCGTCGACTTAAAAAAAAGAGTGTCATTTCATAAGTACAAAATAAATATATTTTACTTTGGGTTTATAGCAACTTACATCATTACTCCACCAATTTACATCAGCAGGATAGAAGATCATAAAATCTTTATTTGTTTTCTCGCTGACCAAAGGGCTCTGCATATTGTGTTCGGGCTGATCGTTTAGTGCCCATCTGCACATCAATTTCATTAAGGGTAAACGCCATACGCTAATGTCGCCATTGCTGTGTAGGCAAACTAGTTTACTGCCATCAGGTGATATGACCATGTTCACTATAAAAGCCTGAAAATATTTTAAAAATTGATTAATCCAAAATATATTTGTATACCAACACCATTGTATTTCATAATAAATAATTAATAATATTTTGTCTTTGATACAAAAAGTCATGGATTCGATTCCCGCTATAGGGGTATTGAAGTAGAGTAGTAATAGAGTTAAATTCTCAGCTCTTCAATAGCTCCCATAAACCGCACCACACCACACTGATCCAGTGCAGCTTAAGGAGGCTGGTCCAATCTCCTTAAATTGAGGAAGAGCAGCACACCAATAATGGAGACGTGAAGTCAAATAAAAAAGAAATTGTTGTATGTAAACAGACACATAGCAATTAACTTGTATAATTATAATTTTTATTTATTTTTTAAATGTATATTTGTTATAAAAGGACAATTGAACAATTCAGTATGGAAAAAAAAAGTTTGTCAAATAATAGTACATTATGATGCAAGTACGGTAAGCTACATATTATAGTCGAGGTGTTTATAGGCACGAGGCGAAGCCGAGTGCTTATAATATACTGATGACAATAATAGCCAGCTTACTGACTACGAGCATCATACAACGTTTTTCAATGCATTTGTGATTACAATTAGGTAGATACTTCAAATGTAATAATGGCGGGGGCTAAGGGCGCGAGCGGGTTGCTTTTCGCGCTTTACGCATGCGTTACAAACAGAATGATCATTTGCGTTTGGTGTAAAGTAAAAAGGCCTAGTACTGTAAAATACACCATTACGGTACAAGTTTCGATGTCATGAAGACCATATTAATAGCAAATGTATTGAAAATTAATTTTATTAATAATATCCCTTTAGTGTTTTTGTGAATATGAAAAGCGTTTCCCTGTAAATTTTCAATACTAAATAAAATAGTAGTTTTAATTTTTAAAGTTTAAATAAAAGTTTTATAATAGTTAATTTGGGTTGCAAATGGTGCCACCTTGGGACAGAAAGAAGTCTAGAAGCTCTCATAATAAATGACTTACCATGTTTTTCCCAGAAATAAATGGAACATATAGGTGAAAATGTTCATTAGCTAATTGCGTCTCTAATTCATCTGACACAACTGACAATTTATAAAATGGATCATCATTAAGTATCCTCCACGCAGTTAAACCTGCATACAGTGATGAGGCTTTATCCTGAAAATGATATTAATTAAATAAATTAAGAATAATAGTAATATTATTATTAATTAGGAGTCTGAGGTTTGCAAAGAGATTGTACTTAGGCAAAATTTTGTTGACATGATTGCTTTCACCAAATTGCTAATAAACTATTTAATATTAAATAATTTAATTCTATTTAACTTCTATTAAATATTTTAATCTAGGCAGTACAGTAAAAGAAACAGAGTAGAATTTTAAAAAATGTCTGAAGGTAAACAAGATGACTTGCTATCTGATCTGACCATCTAGAAGAAAAAAGACAAGGAGAACAGAAAGACCAAGGAAAAGCTGATTTATACAAATAAAGGTATCTTTTCATTCAAAAAATTCACATAAAAAAACTGCCACGTAACTGCGACTTTTCCTTTTTAAAAAAGAGCTAGACTTCTAAATTTTGTTATAAATAATAGAATTATTAAAGAATATCTGTATTGTATTTTTTGTTATAAGTTACAATACAATATACACATACAATACAATACAGAAACACATAACAGTATACAAGTACAATAGAAAAACTGATATTAAAAAAAGCATGAAAGTACCTTGCTATAGACACGTGGCACTCCAGCAACATATAGCAAGCTATGTGCAGTACTATAGGCGATTGCACCAACCCCACCAACAAAACTAAATGTGTGATGAAGTTTGAAACCATCCGTATGAGAAACTAGGAAACCTCGCAATTTTCCATCGTATGTCACCACCAGAACCTCCCAGTTCCTAAAAAAAAATGTAGGAAAAGTATTAACACACTGATTACGTACATATATATTTACTACTATGAAAACAAATTATTGAATCATGTTAATTCAGTCGGTTTGAGAAATCAGAAATCTTTGGTTTACATTAACAAAAACACGAGATTGACTTATTATTTCAGTTTCAAAATTACATCTTTTTGTAATATTACAAAATGCTTATCATCATGATGTAACATAATGATAAGCATTGACAAAAATTATGGCTTATTTCAGGTCTTCACAAGTGCTTAAGTGTAAAATTTTAATTAGACATAAGCAATGATTTCTGGCAATCATCATACCGAAAATTGTCCTTTTTTTAAAAGGTATTAAGTACCATCAGGTACTTTATAATATTACTATGTTAGTTTGTATGTCTGTCCGCTTGCGCTCTAAAGCTGTTGTTTTCTAATGGATTTTTTTTTTTAAATTGGCACCAAGGTTCCCTTTTTATAAGTACTATTATAGAAGCTAAAGAGGATATGGAAGCAGTGAGGATTTATTATTTTTTTAAATTCAGGCCGCCATTACAAAGAAAGTTTCAAAATGGTATTAATTTGCTATTTAAAAAAAAAAAATATAAGATGATGGTACAGTTGTGTTAGCAGAACTAAATATATTGTACAGTGAACACTTGCCATTTATTGTCTTTTACTCTAAGAGGCATGAATATAATCTCGGCGACAGCGTGAGTGTTGTCTGAGCATTCTAAACCACCAGGTCGGGAACAATCCTGGAATAAATGCGTTAGGATAAATAAAGATATCACAATGCTGTAAACATATTTTTTACATATATGTATTCTATCTTTTCAGTATCAAGGGAGAATTTAGAGCTCCACTGATGGTCAACGCTGACATTGATTATCCACACCTATTACATAAAGTTAATCCATCGAACATATTTAGTATAGCGCTGACAAGTGGTACACATGACGCGATTGGGTAAGAGGTTGTGCTTGTATGTGGCTGTGCATGTGTTACTATTTTCCACAAAACCTACTGAACTAATATCAATGCAGTTTTTTATATAACACAGGGATCACCTCAGAGCAGCTTCTTAGATATGTTTTATGGATAAAGACCACTAAGGGGCGCTGCAATGTGTTTCTCAAAAAACAGCTTATATTTTGATAACTCTCTTTTTCATATTAAATAGGGATCACTTCAGAGCAAGTTCTTAAACACGTTTTACAGTTTTACAACAATTAGATATGAGATCCAAAATATGCCAATTGTACAATAGTGACTGGGCATTTTCTAAAAATTACTTACCATTGGTATGTTAAATAAGTTGGAAGCAGTGAGATCAAAAAAGCTGACTACACCATTGCCATAGGAAAGTACCAAGAAGGAGCAGTCAGGACTCCACACCAACTTCCTCCATTGAGAATAGCCATCACGGCTCACTGCAAACAGTACATTTATAATAAAAAACAGTATGCAAAAACTAAGTGACACAAGTGAAGAACACTGGTTTTACATTGGCCTATACATTTTCAGGACAGGGTGGGAACCGAGAAATAAACAGTGTCAATCCTGTAGCAAGCGAAGCAACATAAAGCAGCTTGTATAAAATAAGATGAAAATAATTAACCTGTAGTTCTTGCAGCAATTGTTGCATACTCTGATCTTTTTGTTCTTATTTCCAAAATGTTGTCAGTTAAAACAGATATTACTTTGCCTTCATCGCCTAATGCTATACACCATTTCTGTTTATGCTGCTTATACCTGAAATAATATAACAAAGATATATTGCTCTTATTCTTTAAAAAAATTTAAAAGTGGAAAACTTAGTGGTAAAATATCTACCTACCTACCACTAATATCATGCAACCTCAGACATGCAACATACTAAAAATGTTTTCAGTGCAATTTCACAAAGCTGTGAGTTACACACACAATGTTACAAAGCTTAATAGACATAGAATTTGGCTTTTTAGCGTTCCGTACCCGAAGGGTGCTAATGGGATCATATCACTAGCCTTAGCATATTACTTTAAAGAGCTGTATCTTTTGAACTGAAATAAGTTGAAATTTTTACAACAATAGCCCTTATAAAATCACTCTGGTGTCTATCTGTTCATATCATATAGCCTAGTTTCTCTAAATCTACTGGCCATGTGGAATATCAATGGGCTACCCTCTAATTTACAAGTCCTAAATGGTTACCCTAATACTCACATATTATTTATAGCAAAAATTCACTTCACACAGAATAGTGTAGGTAGTGATTATATGAAACTATAGTATCTACGACTTTACACTCAATGGTACAGCTCATAGAGGGTCAGCAGTGACTATCAGATCCTTGATAAAACACCATGAACTTCATGAATTATACACTAGCAGGCAACCACTTGAGTCTGAGGGTTGTTTAATTTTTTTTTATCAAATGACAATTTCATACTTCAACCTGTAATACATCCTTTTCTGCTTGCTAAAGAGTGTCTCTCGCCAAAGCCACTTTAACCTGAGTTAGGATATTCCAAAGTTTTGATTTTTTTTTAATACTTATGTTAATTAATCTAGAGTGTGAAACCCAAAAGTGTAAATACATTTAATAAATATTTTATGGAAGCTGTTTCAAAACAGAGTTAAACAGTCAGTGCAATAATCTTGAGGGTAGGCACTTTCCAATTCAGAGGGCATTCATAACATCTAGTACACATTTTTAGTAGTGTGGGTAATTAGAAGCGTATATGGTAAAAAGACTAAAAAACGAAAAATACTTTATACTTAATTTTACATATGAATAGGGCACTTTAACAACTGTTCCAATCAACTGGGTAGGTATATAAAAAATATGCGATATGCGAAGTGAACTAGCGAAACAATCATGGCGCGGCAGCAGCCGCCGGCGCCACACAATCCGAATTTTCATCCTATAAATATGTAGGATTTTTTATGTAAAAGTCTGGGAAAGTACTGCCTAATCTTGGACTAAGCAATTAACTCGTTTTGTTAGAGGATTAACGCCGAGATTCTAAAAAATATTACACTGATAAATTTACTTACATAGTTATATTATCTATTAGACTTTTCTTAGGTCCAAAAAATTTAAGCCATCTCCATAAACCTGATATATGTTCAGGTAGAATATTGTCAGGTTTTTGCTGTAAATAAAAACAAAAATTAGTTACAGAAAACATCGCTTAGAACCTTCTATCAAGCAATTTCTTGGTGAAGGCCTCAGATTTACTTTAGTAACCTGAGTTAGTAGCACTTAAAGACAAAACATACATACCACATATTCTGGTTCTGGTTTCCATTCCGAATATACATATATTTCATGTAAAATCGACTTTTCATCCTGCTGTAGACTAGCCATTTTAAATATTATTTTATTTAAAGTTTGTTTTAAAATATTTACGACTTATCAATTCAAATTGTTTAAATAAATTCCATATAAATCAATACAGATCCAGACCCACAAATTGTGAATATTCAAAACTTTTCAGGTCACAGAATATATTTCAGGTTTTTTCAGATTCATCTGGTTCACAGACTATAAAATATTATCATAGTTGTCAATATGTTGTAGTTGTTGTCAACAATAGTTGTCAACGATCAACAATAGTCGGACAAAAAGTGGTGAAAAGTGGCAAAAAGCGCAAAAAGTTGTTCTGTGTTTAAAATCCTTGTTTATTCATTTGTGTTCATTACGTTCATTACTGATTCATTACTAACTACATACCTACATAGTTTATATTATTTTCCATAAATTGACTAATTTATTTTTTGTGTATATTTTTTGTTGTCTTAGGCATTTTTGCTTTTAACTCACATATCACATAGCGTTAATGTTCCTGTATGTAATGGTGCTTCAATCGTGGCTTCAATATTTTTTTAATATTTCACTATGTACAAATTCTTTTCGTAAACATAAAATGAATACTTGTAAATTTAAACTTAACTAAAACGCCAAAAAGACTGAATTTAAATAGGTACTTTTCATGAGTTAAATTCACCGACTTTATCGCCATGAACCTCCTTGACAACATTTACCACAAGGTAAGTAAGACCAACACCTTTCCGCATTTAGTTAACAATTTATTAATTATGTCTAATATGACCAAGATGTATTGTGTTGCAGAGTCTAGAAGAAAATGACAGAAAGTATCGATTTTGGGTAGAATATTTAGAAAATCTAAAGAATTTAAATTTGAATTATTACACAAACCAATTAAAAGCATCAGTTCTTGTTCCAATTGGTAATAGAATTTTGTTTAGAGGTGAATTAATACACACAAACGAAATAACAGTAGCACTTGGTGCAAACTATTTTGCCAAATGTTCTACGGCTCAAGCTGAAACTCTAAGGGAACACAGAATTGCAGGTAAAATATGTAGAGTTTGATGTATGATATGTTTTATGTCATCTTTTTTAAAATAATTATGTGACCATCAAATTTTGTGGGTTTGAACGCTAATTATGGCCTTGAATCTAACCATTTCTCACAGACCTCAAACTTCATGGCGGATATACCCCTCGCTCCACTGCGTCGCACTACACCTAAAACTGGTTACTGTGATGTGACTTGTGCCTATGTTTGGGTCCACCATAAAGTTTGATTGGAACTGTACAAGGTCTGAGAGTTAACATGTAGACATAGTTCTGGAGTCATAACAATTTATAAATTACAGCTATTTCGCATCTCAATGGGTCAACAATAACAATTTATGTTTTTTTGTATACAAGTCATGGCTGAGAGGATTGTTTAATAAATTTAAAATTATTTTAAATAAGCTGACATTTTTATGAGCAATGTATTGAATGACTCTTCGTTTTTCAAAAGTATGTACTTACAAAAAAATTATTTAGATAGGTTTGTTAGGATTACAAATAAACTATGATTTACTAAAGCCAGTCATTCTTTGTGGATTATGACTATGATGATATCTACAGGATCACCAGTGAGTTGTATGCTTAATTGTTATCTATTATTTAAATAATATAATAGATATGAAACTCAAATGCTCTAGGCAACTTAACTAATGGCAAATATCAGTTTTTGCCTAATGAAAACTTCATTGATATTGTGATTATACTTGTATGTTTAATGTGCAGATGCAACAAAAAAGATGAATCTACTCAAAAAAGAAAGAGAGTATTTTGTAAAACAAATGTCTTTCAACAAAGAATATTTACTTGATGGCAATGGTCATGAAATTATTGAGCCTTATGTTAAAGAAAATGAAGATTTATGGCAAAAAAAACACAGAGAAAATATAAAAAAATATAAAAAACAAGAAATTGACACACAACAAATTGAAACTGCTGCTGAGAAAGAATTATGGGATAGATTAGAAGAATTAGAATTGCAAGAAGAATTAGAAGAAGAATACATGAACATGAAAGAGAAAGTAAGTGAAGATAACTTACTGCAACCGCTTTCTCAAAATAATATTAAACCTTTATTAGTGATTGAAAATAAAATTCAACACAATAAAACTGCTCAAAACAATGAATATATCAATACTCACATTGAAGAGGATGACACATCTACCAACAGTATAAATTTCAATGAAATATTGAACAGGCAGAAACTATTAGAACAACAACTGTTAGAAATTAAGAACAGAGAGATATCAAAAAATGAGGAAGATCTAATCGCCCATTTAGATGCAATAGAACAATTAGAGTTAATTGAAGATGAAATGGACAGGTATGTGATGCCATTTGCTACATTATTTTCTTGGATTGCAAGATGATAGAACATTTATGAGTCAGAAATAATTACCTATTCTTAACTCAGTGATTTGTGCATCAGGATCAAAAAGTGCCAAAAATTAATCTATGGTTACCCCAATTTTTTGACTTACACTTAATTTGTTGTTATTCGTTCACCAACAATTATACTCTATTTCTCTGATGTATTGTTTCAACCAGTAAAAGTACATTTAATTACAGTAATTATTGAAATTGTGTGTGTCCTTATCATGCAAACTTCATCTTGTCAGTCTCTATTACTTAAATTATAAATTTTATTATAGTCTTATGGCTGTTAATGAACTCAAAAATATACAACAAAACAAACCAGAAACCGTAAATTAGTTAAGCTTCATATAATGTGTAATGGAATGTGACAGAATCTCCAATTTTGTCAACAGTCCGAATCCAAGTTAGCATGCTGCAGACGAATGCTTCCTGAGGTTTTTGCTTTCATACAAACAGTTAGGCATATCAACAGAAACGGAGCAAAGAAAGCAAACTTGTTATAGCTATATTTTAAACAGAGAATTTTGTAATATACGTGGACCATATTGAACTTTCTGGATTCCTATAAATAAGACCTGATATTTTACTTATGAACACATTTATTGTTTTTCAAAGTATGTGCCACCATAATTGACCTATTTTTGCATTGTAAAAAGCAGTTGGACCAATCTACTTTGGGGACCTCTTCAATAGCTTCATGGAATGCACTTGTTGCCGATTGGGCTTGTAAAACGTATGCCTCTAAATTTATCTTTAATTTTCGGGGAAAAAAAGATGTTGCATGGTGCCAGGTCTAGACTGTATGGTGAATGCCTCATCAGTTTTACATTGAGCCCTTCAAATATGCTTCTGTTAGGTATCTTACCGGTATGTGAGGACGCATTATCGTGATGAAGGACCACTTTGCTTCGAGGACGTTTTTCCTGAACTTTTTCTAAGACTCTGGGCAAGCAAGTGTTGACATACCAATCTGTAGTTACTGTTCTTTGGTCATCATCTAATCATTAAAAATCATAAAAACGCGAAAAAAAATTCTAGTTGATTTCATTGTAATTCCGACACACAGTTTTCAAACCGACGCCACAATCAAGAATCAAATGACACTCGCAATTTAAAAAGTAACGTGTTCCAGAGAGTTCCATTTTCAAATTTCATAAATGGCTTTCTATTTTTTCTATTGTAAGTGGCCAGTTCCAGAAACTTTTAGTATGCCCTATGTATTATGACTATTTAGCCTTTTAGTTGGAAATTGAGAAAGATCTGTTGTAGTAATTACAGAATTCTTTACAGGGTAAAATAATTTAAAAAAATGTTTAATCTTTTAATCTTATACAACACAGTATAAGATTAGATTACACATTAATTATCCTACTATCCTTATATATATTATGTCAGCATATATAACACTTAAAGTTATCGATACAAGTTACTAGTTAATTTTCTTATGAAGTGTTCTAAGATCTGTAGGTATTATTTTTCAATTTTATTGCATCATATTTTTAATTTACATAGGTACATTATTTTGAAGTTCATTATTTCGCAAACAGAGCTTAAAAATGAAAAGTGGTGGAAAAAATGAATCTCCACTTCACTTTTATAGACCAACCTAATGTACCTACTCCACTATTGGATGACTAAAAATGTGTATTCCTTGAATTTTATGAATATGTGGATGTGAGAAATGTACCAACATGATGAAATTACCCAAAAAAATATTCATTTTTCACTGAGTGGATCGTTGGTTTCAGAATTGATGGTGAACTTCAAGATGAAAAAAATGAAGGTGATGACACAACTGTAGATAATGCAAAAAACAAAAAGATAGTAACATTTTCTGATGAGAACGATACTGAAACCTTAGAACTTAATTTTATTCATAGTGATGTCCAACCATGTGAAGAGCCTCATAATCCCAAAAAAGGTATAGAAAAACCATCAGATGTATACATTGTATTTAACAATTTATTTGACAATAACCGAATACTTCCATCTATATTAAGGAAAAGCATAGACAATAACGATGAGGTTGTAACTAGTGAGCAAGTAGTAATGCCTACACAATCAGAAAATTATGAACCTCAAGAAACACCAGTGCAAACTATATTAATAAAAGACATTACAGAGAAGATTCAAGAAGATGAGATAGTTAAGAAAGGTCCACGACACAAAGAGCACCTAGAAATTACAGCTCGACCTCAGAGCCTTTTTAAAATGAGAAGATCACAAAGAAAAAGTTAACATTGATTGTTATAAGTATATCATGCCATATATTTTATCTTTTGCACAAGAATCATTGCCTATTTTATAACTTTGATAGAATGATTTCTTTTCAAGCTAATATAAAATATATTTTTTGTAATAATTTACTATAACCTTTTGCCTTTTTTGACTTATCTTAGAAGAACATTGTCAAGCGTTTTACACTCATTTCAAGGTTATGCAAAAGTAAATTTTACAAGAGCGTACTTGTAAAATAATTGTAATCAGGTTCAATAATTTAAGCGAAAAATAAAATTATTTTAAATATATTTTAAAACTATGCTTAAGTTTATTCTGAGTTTTGTTTCCGAAGCCTAAAGCGAGAATCAGAATATCGGAACCTCTATTGTTACATCACGTCCGTGTTTCTAGTTAAGGGGCCACAGCCAGATTTTCTCGTTGATATCACGTGAAAAATTGTAGTGCTCCAGGATAAGTAAAAATATATGTTATTTAGGAGGATATGTTTCATACATCTACAAGAAAAACGTAACTACGTTTACTCTGCTCGATAGAAAAAAAATCGCAAACATACCTCTTAAAATTTTTATTTGTCAATACTGACGTTTTATTTTGATACTTATAAACTCGAACCTTTTTATGAATTTTCTATAAAAAATATTGCATATAATCAGGAAACACTTTTAGTTTAGATATAATATTACGTGTTTAATTTGATATTTTTACTTAAATCACTTACGTGATTTTATTCTGAGAAGGCGGAAACGCGCTGTCTTTTTCCCACTTAAACCAGGGTCGATATTTTTAGAAACGAAAAAAAATTAAAGTAGGATGAAACCTATTGGAAAAGGAAGGGAATACCACTTAAATGAAAGGAAAAATAAATTACGGGCGATCTGAGGTTGGGAAGGGGTAGGGGGTGGGTTTTTAAGGGTAAAAATCGGTAAATCTCGATTTCCGGCAAAACTACAAGTCCTATCGAAAAAAGTTAAATGGCAAAGTTGTAGATAATAAAAATATCTACAACTTTTGTATCTACACTTTTTCTCCATAACCTCAAAATTCATGTGAAAAATCCAAAAAACCACTTTTTTGATTTTTTATTTTTATCTTTTACAAAAAAAATTTTTTTTTTTTTCATGATATTTGGTGAAAACTTACCTCTTTATGTCCCAAACACACTGGAATTTTAAAGATTTAAAATATTAATTTTTTCACCCTATTTTGATTTCGATATCGAAAAAGCACCCTAATTTTCAATCGAAAATTCTCACGTCAAAATATCTGATTTTTCAAAAAAGTCGGTGAGCTTTTTGTTCGTTGAAATCTCTATTTTCAGATGGTGTAAAAAAAATATACATTACAATGGTAAAATTTTTCAGAAAATGCAAAAAAACTAAAAATACTAAAATTCGAAATTTTTTTTATTCTCTATGTACAATTTTGAGGTATTCATTAAAATTTTTACTTTAATTACTCGAAAAACGTTAGGTTCCATGTTAGATTAATAAACAAAAAAATTACAAACCAATTAAACATAAATATCGCAAAAAACATAGTTATTGTAAATATTAAAAATACGATTTAAAGGGGATTTTATTAAAAAAATGTCGCTACTGCTATTTTTTTCAGTAATAAAAGTTGATTTATTAAATTTTCATTACATTTATGTATTATAAAATCTCATTAGATAGAAATATACACGTAAATCGTACTATTGAGTAGATATTTTTTTTAATGATTACATTATACATGATATTATTTTTAAAAGCATTAATCTTTGTATTTATCAAAACATTGTATTCAATTCGAATCACTTATTCATCAGTTTCTGTCATTTTGATGGTATTTCTTGATCGTTAGATTCGATAGGCCTTTCTGATTCTAGTAGCTCTTCGACATCTTCAAGACCATCACCGTCTTCGTCTCCAACATTATTTTCGGTCTGCATTGGTTCTTCATCCTATTTTCATCTGAATCATTAACTTCCTCATAGATTTTTTTCTCCACATTGGCGCATTGTTCAGAACCATGACAATTTGAGCATAAATTTGTGCATTTTAAACCATGTTTTTGGCAGCCACATTTAAAACTATTACATCCAGTTTCACAGCTGCAGCAAATAGTTTTCAGCAAATTTTCCGGAATTAATTCCATTTCTGTAAATTTGGGCATAATTCCATGTTGATGTTGCTTCCAGCCCCAATCTGTTGCTGTCAATTCATTACCCAACCACGTTTGAAGCTGATAATATGCCCTGTAACAATGTTGTTCTGCTGCACCTTCTGTGGGTGGGAGATTTGCCAATATGAATGATGATACTGATTAAAATTCAGGTAGTATTTACCTTGCTATGTAGATTCCAGAACTTTTTTTTTTAAAGTAAATTATCACAATTCTTGTAAAGTAACTTAGCCTGCACGTGTATTTATATGAACGATGTTATTCACTGTACTGTTTCTTGAATACTGGCCAACGGTTTTTACAGCTGCTACGAAATAACAGGTAGTAAGGCCCAGACCCTCCAAGCCCCTTCCCCACTTCTCTATGAAATACCTTTTGATGGGCTACAATTTTCCGATGGTCACTCAGGTATATAGGTATAATTTTAAAATGGCAATAAATAGGCATTTACGCATATAATTTAAAGAAAATTCGACAAATTTCTCAAAATTTTGTAGATATATTAAATATTAACCTTATTAACTTATTTAGTTGTTAATTATAGTAGTACATTTCAACTTGCAATTTTTTGTTTATTAATCTAACATGGAACCTAACGTTTTTCGAGTAATTAAAGTAAAAATTTTAATGAATACTTCAAAATTGTACATAGAGATTAAAAAAAAATTTCGAATTTTAGTATTTTTCGTTTTTTTGCATTTTCTGAAAATTTTTACCATAGTAATGTATATTTTTTTTTACACCATCTGAAAATAGAGATTTCAACGAACAAAAAGCTCACCGACTTTTTTGAAAAATCAGATATTTTGACGTGAGAATTTTCGATTGAAAATTAGGGTGCTTTTTCGATATCGAAATCAAAATAGGGTGAAAAAATTAATATTTTAAATCTTTAAAATTCCAGTGTGTTTGGGACATAAAGAGGTAAGTTTTCACCAAATATCATGAAAAAAAAAAATTTTTTTTTGTAAAAGATAAAAATAAAAAATCAAAAAAGTGGTTTTTTGGATTTTTCACATGAATTTTGAGGTTATGGAGAAAAAGTGTAGATACAAAAGTTGTAGATATTTTTATTATCTACAACTTTGCCATTTAACTTTTTTCGATAGGACTTGTAGTTTTGCCGGAAATCGAGATTTACCGATTTTTACCCTTAAAAACCCACCCCCTACCCCTTCCCAACCTCAGATCGCCCGTAATTTATTTTTCCTTTCATTTTAGTGGTATTCTCTTCCTTTTCCAATAGGTTTCATCCTACTTTAATTTTTTTTCGTTTTTTATCATTTTGGACGGTATCGACACTGGTCTAACTGTATATATTCGCATGTCGCCATCACAAACACTTACATTGTCTCAGCTTGTCGATGCTAATAGACCTGTAGTCGATTGGTACACCAATCTATCGCGTATCAGATTATTTAAAATATTAATAAAATAAAAACATTGGCGAACGCAATTCACTTAAAATGTTTTTGTTTTGTACCAAATATATTTTACACTCTAGTATATAAAAAAAAATTATATGCCGGGTTCGAACCTACGACCTTTAGTCCTAATCGTTGTTGTCCTAATTTGGTTAGGTACCTACCTATTTGCAAATGTGTAATTTGATTGAAAATCTGAACTTTTAAGATTGGGCAATTACCCTATTTTTAGTTGTAATGCATATGTTTTATTAATATTTTAATCTTATGGTAATCTGTGAGATTTCGGAGATTTCACATAAGTTCAATAACTCATAACCTTGGTTAGATATTACTATATCTAGCCTAATACATAATTGAATATTTGTACAATATACTATAAATATTATACACTCAAACATGTGAAAACAAATTCTTCTGGCAAGGATCGAACCCATGACCATTGGTGCACGACGTAATTGAGGTCGTGAGCTCTAACTATTCGACTATGCGGCTTGTTCAGAAGCGAGTAAATTATGTGTACTACTTTATGCCTGCTACCTAATTAACTGTCGCCTACTTCATTTTTTTTTGTCAATAAATATCGCGATGATCATAACATAGTCCTGAAGTTAGTGTTATCAACTCTACAGATTCCAACTGTATGTGAACTGCAAGATATAAAATTATCTAACAAGAATTTGAAAAAAAAAACAATATGTGGGTACCTATTTTACAAAATGAATCAGTTGTTCGATTATTATATAGGTATAACAAACTATTTTTAATAATACTAATTTCTTTTCTTTCCGTTTGTGTTCATGTATAGGAAAATATAAGTAAATGTAAAAATTTCTGTTGTTTAAAATTATCATTAAATACACATCGAAGTTTTAAATGTCAACATAATATTTTCCATAACTTCGTAAACTTAGTTCAATTCTGTAGTTATTTTGCAAACATTTAAAAAAAAACTAGATTTTGAACATTTGAAAATTTAGACTAAAAACTTTGACGGCTTTGAAAAAACTGTAAATCTACAAGAAAAAATATTTGAGTATGGTATTACTATGGTATTACCTCAGGTATTACCAGGCCCAGGCAACTTGTTCGCAGCAGTCATGACATACCTACGGGGGCCAGGAGCAGTGATACCAGTTACTGTGTGTCAACTTTTCTTTTTTATTGTAGCAACATTATTTGCCAATGATACCAGAAACACAATTATCCTAAATTTTCAAGATTTTGTTCCCAAGATAATCGCAGCAGAATGTATGAATGACTGTAACAAAGTGTTTTATTCGACTATGAACGATGTATATGGAACAATTCATAAACTATGCGCGTGCAGTGAGCAAATTAATTAAGAATTTAACAAAATCATTGTGTGAAATATTTGTACGAACTCTTTAATTAAACTGTTGATTATTGTCCCATCAATCAAATAAATTATCTACTTTTTATTAAAATTGCATATTCTTTAAAAAAAATGTATTGTAATTTATTTAAAATTTTTGGGAATGGTCAATTCGATAGGATCACTTTTGATAGTGTACCTTTTTTGTTTTATATCCAAAATATGGTTAAAAATAAAAAAAAAACATAAGTTAGTTCTTTTGATTTTTTAAAAAGGCGATTGACTGAACGAAACCTGACGACCAAATGACGACATGTTAACAAGTCCATTGAGAGTATAGAGTTGAAATGGATTTCCAGTCACTGATTTACGACTGCTTGATTAAGATTTTTTTCGGAATGGCGCATGTGAAGTTTAGGTCATTTTGATGAAAAGTTTGTATTAACTGTAAAGTTGCCTTCTTTTAATAAACCATTCAAAGCATAATGTGCAGAAACATTAACATATTATACCAATATGTTTCCAATTGATCATAAAAACTGTACGTTAGAAAATATGGTCTTACCCTTACCCAGTCACTTTTATGAAACATGAATTAAAAAATTATAAGTGTATAATAGTAATAATTATCTACCTATATATATTTATTTGATTTTACATCACTGATGTTTGATTTCTGCATCCTTATCTTCAAATTGTATATTAGATTAGACCTTTGATTACGACTGCTAAATCACAAAAAGTTTTACCGAAATAGGTTCAGTAGTTTTTGTGTTTATTATGGTGTTTATACAAATAGATAAAAATTCCCAAAACGATTGTTTTAAGTATCGTCTACCCACACATAATAATAATAATAATAACGTCTACATCACAACAACGTCTTGGCCCCAAAGGGCGCTTAAGCAATCTAAGCATTAGCTTGTGTTTTAGGTACCAAACGAAGGCAACACATACATATAACAACCAAGACCAGGATTACCGGTACCAGTATCAATATTCATCATATAAATACTGACCCGACCTGGGACCTCCAGCTTTGTAGGCAGGGTCGCTACCCACTAGGATAAGCTGTCGTCATAACCCATAACAATTATTGTTTTGGAAAAATATCTTATGTACAGGGTTGACCATACGAATATGTTACAATTTTATTTATAAATTTTTCATTACGTAACTATATAGTAAGATAATAATGATTTTTTATTAGTAAAATTATAACAAAATATTTTATTCGGTGTTTTACATAACTAAAAATTCTCATAGTTATTCAGTACTGATATTATTATTCGTAATCATATAATCCATCTAAATAACATATAATATAAATTTGCGATCTGTATCTCTTAAACTAGGTAAGAACTGGTAAGAACTGTAACTATAGGAATTTTAACTCAAATACATGAAAATATTATTGCACATTACTACATGGTAACACTGCAAGTTCTACTGATTATTCAGTTAAGTATGGGGGCCAGTGGGGGCTAATAATTTTATGTCAAAAATAAGTGTGTTTGTTTGTGTGTTTAGATATAGAAGTATAAGAGGCATGAGGTTTGTGATTGCTGACAATTAAATGGTTCCAGGGGCAACCAGTAGTTGGCGCTATTCTTGTCGTTTTTTCCCCCCATAGAGTTACATTTCTTCTTCCCGTAGGGAAGTATATATTGTTCTGTGGGTATTACTGAGCATTGAAGTCATCTGTTTGTGTTTGTGTTGGCTAGGGTTGTAAAAACAATGGTATGAATGTTATGTTATTTATTCTTTTCATTATTTACAGCTAGTATTTCAATTACCTATACAGGCGCATTCAGAAAAATAAAACAATAATGGTATGGCTACAATTAACATTTAATAGACATAGTAATGTTCTTTATTAATTTTTTTAATTAATTTAATTTGTTGACATATGTTTATGTTATATTTATTTAATTTTATTGACATTGACATTATTTGACATTAAATATTTTAATGTGTGATGTAGACAATGCTTTTATACAGCTGCTATAATTTACATGTATGACATTATGGAATTTAATTGTTAATATTTAAAATGCAGACAATGCCCATTTACAGCTGTCATAAGTAGTTTTAAGTGATTCTTTACACAGTGGAATATTGAGTGTATCCACTCAAATGTTTCCTGTGTGAGACTGTACTTAATTTTAAAATTAAAATTTATAAACTGTTCCTTGCCCAATGTACCAAAATTCATTGTCCGGCTAGGCCTCAGTCTACGATTTGACGCAGCTAAGTGTGCGTAAGCACCTACGGCATAATAAAGAAATAAATAAAAAAAAAAAAAAAAAAAAATATTATTTCAATAAATGTAGTGCTGTATTTATTAAATTTTACTAAGAAATCCTTCAGAATATCCTCTAAGAAAGCCTCTGTAGTCCTTTATCGTACTCATGATAACAATGCATAATAATTACATATTTTAACAAGTAGGTACTAACGAGTTTCTATATAGTCTAAATTATAACTAATATTATTCTATTTTAAACATAGATTTTAAACATAACAAAATCTATACTTCACCATAGGAACGAGAATTGGATTTGTAGAAATCCTACCTAATATTAAATTGTAAAATAATGTCATTTTTTCGCGTCGTAACGGAGCAACGAAACGAAGTAATTTTTTGAGATAGATGAAGGAACGCAAAGTAACAGTTTACTGTTTATGTTGGTCATAGGTTCCTATGGGATGCAAAACATCAGAATCCGAAATGGATGACGAATAAACGTTTGGATTGTGAAATATAATCGTTGTTTAATGGCATTGAGATATATGTTACAAGTAACTAGAGTCGCTACTTCAAAGAACTCGACGTTCCTTCAAACTGCGGTGCATACACCGCAGTGGCTTCAGTCGTGAACAAGCGAGCGTGAGAATTAAATGTGAACAGAGAGTAGAAAATCAATTCGCTATGCCGTCTTGCGTCCTTAGGCACTGCAAGAATAATTCTAGAAATACGTCCAGAACAGTAGGTGTAACATTTCATCGGTAAGTGAATCATTACTTATGTGAACACCTGTAATTTATTAAAATTTGAGATATGAAATAGTAAATACACGCCATAATTGCCATCTCATACACACGTGCTGCTTTTACGTAAGCGCGAGAGGGATGAACTGAATTCGTATAGATTATCGACGAGCGGCGCAGATGTGATTATTCATTTTTTTGTTAAGTTTTTACCTAAATTAACATTATTCATAATTTCTATTATACATTATGTAAATCTTTTATAATTCTATTATAATATTTTTCGTTTTCGTTGATTCTTTCATTCAATTGTATAAAAAATTATATTGTACGTATAATACAATAAAAATAATAACTAGAAATAAAATATTTTGAAAATTTAATTGCTATAATATTTCTTAGTTTCTGTGTAGATTTCTTTTTTCCATATTATTTGTGTTTTCAAGGTTTCCTCGCGTAACACATAGTAAGAGAGAAGATAGGGTACGCTTCGTACAAAATGAACGCAGCGAAGAAACATGGTTGCCTACGGAACTTTCTTATATTTGTTCGGTACATTTCGCCGATAGCGACATATATTTAACAAAAAATGGAAGACGTTATTTAAAAAAAAAATGCAGTACCTACCCCATGGCTTGGTACCTAGATATATTTGAAATTCTTATTTGTGATTATATATTTCATTTTGTTTTTTGTAGGAAATTAAATATTTTCTTATTTTCACCAGAAAGAGACATGTTCTCGGCCAGTAACACCAATATCTGTTGGGGATAGTGAGTCCGAATCCATATTTGACACACCGAGAAGAATAAAGTTGAAAAGAAAAATGAAGAAAATAATCAAGAATAAAAATATTCTTTCACAAAAAGTAAAAAAACTTCAACGCCAAAATAAGCAGTTAAAAAAAAAAAATTCGCCGCTGTCTCTTTTAAAAACTGCAAAAGAAAAATATGGTTTAGATATGATAGTAGAAAGCAACTTAACTATGAACGCAGACCTTATAGAATTATATAGAAAATTAATAACAAAAAGCAAAAAACCTAAATCTAGTTTGGGATATGCTCCTGCCTTACGCAAATTTGCATTAACTTTGAATTACTACTCCCCAGCCGCATATAAGTTTGTAAGAGAACGCTACAATAAGGTCCTGCCTCATCCTCGTACACCCTCGAGGTGGTACGGGTCAGTAAACGGCGAACCGGGTTTCACTAGTGAGTCATTCGAAATATTGAAAATTAAAGCTAGTTCATCAGATAAGCCTTTGTTGTGTTCTTTAATATTTGACGAAATGTCGATTCGTCAACAAAAATTATTTAGTGGAGAGAGAAAATTATGAGCAGTGGATTTTGGTACAGGACCTTTGGATGGCGAAGACTCTCAAAAAGTTGTATCACAGGCACTGGTTTTTATGGTTATCTCGTTGAGCGAAAACTGGAAAATACCTGTTGGGTATTTCTTGATAGCTGGGATAACTGCTGAAATGAAAAGTAATTTAATTAGGTCTTGCCTTCAAAAGTGCCATGATGCTGAGTAACGATTGTAAGCCTTACATTTGATGGATGCGCTGCAAACTTTAGTGCTGTTAAAACTTTAGGTTGCAAATTGTCCGATATTTGGAACATGCAAACCTATTTTCCACATCCATCAACTCAGAACAAAGTTTGTGTATTTGTTGACCCGTGTCATGTAATAAAGATGATTAGAAATACTTTGGAAAATAAGAGATTATTTTTTGACGGAGAAGGTAGACAAATTAAATGGCAATTAGTAATAAATTCAGTTAAACTCCAGCATTCTGAAGGTTTAAAATTTGGTAATAAATTAACACTACGTCATGTACACTTCCGTAATCAGGTCATGAAGGTAAAACTAGCTGTCCAACTGTTAAGCTTAAGTGTCACTAATGCCTTAATTGCTTGTGATGAAGTTTTAAACTCGTCTTTATTTTGCAATACGCGAGGAACTGTCAATTTTATTATTCAAATGAATAATTTATTTGACGTGATGAATTCACAAAAACGTCATTTTTATGGATACAAATGGGATACAAACGACCAATTGACTTAAAAACAAAGTCAGAAATATTTTCTTTTTTGGATAGTTGCAAAGAATATATTCTTTCTCTTAAAAAATATGTTAAAAAAAGGAGAGTCATCCGAAGAAAGAATAGAGAACCCACAATAATTAATACTATTATGAAAAAGAAGGTCACTGAAACAACAAACAAAACTGGTTTTATAAGCGCTATTATATGTATAGAAAGCCTTAAAACCCTGTTTGAAAATATTGTTGAAAAACAGCAGTTATTGTCATATTTATCACTGTACAGATTGTCTCAGGACCACTTAGAACTTCTTTTTTCATTAATAAGAAAGCAAGAAGGTTACAATAACAACCCGAATGTAATAGGGTAGTGACACCAATAGATGAACGCACCCCAATAGCTGAACAGTTGGTTAAAAATTCAAGATATTAAAATTATGGCCTAACTTCTATATGGGTACTATTTTTTTTTCAAAAATGGCAACATTATTTTTATTCGGCCATTAAACATCTCTGACAGTTACGTGATCGACGCAACGGTGGCGAGACACTGTTTGCGCGTTTCGCGCCAAATCTGCTGTCTCCATATAAATCTACTTAAGGTGCGAGTACTAAAATTTAAGCGTTTATGCACATATGAGCTTACACATTTGATATAATGAAGTATTTTTAGTTAAAATCAAATATTGACGAGTTGTTTTATCGTTTTTGTTGTCGATAATTGCAATTTTTGTTTAATTTTATGAATAATTTACTGTTCAAGTTATGGATTAACTTTTTTGCCTCTAATCCATTAGTTGAACAGTGTTCATCTATTAGGCGCAGCCCACTTTTTTTCGATGCGATTTTAAACCTAAATGTGGATTATAATCACAGAAACTATGTTACAAAATGTATCTCATATTTACTTAAATGATAAAAACCAAAAGTTGAACATAATATTTTAAAATGCCTTGATTTTATTCAAGATTTAATTTTGTATGAAATACACCACTGTTCAACTGTAGGACTGCTGCCTAAAAGTTGAACTATGAAATGTTTTTAAATTTTGTTGGTTCAACTTTTGGATACTGAAGCGAAAAATTGAACACTAAACCAATTTTGTTTGTTCATTTTAAATGTAGCGTGCTCAAAACATGAACTAATGTAATGTGCTCGTTCAATTTTTAGATCTTACTTCAAAAGATGAACATTAAAATTTTCTACATATGGTAAAACGACATTGAATATACCTACCTAGGTATATTTTTATGGAATAGGTAGTTTAGAACAAGATGGAATAGTTTAGACTATCCGCCTGATTGTAAGTGGATATTTTTGGACCTATGACAACCTTTTATAAAAAGTCGCAGATGCGGTCATCCTTGATGACTGAAATGTAAAGCGTCTTGTCCCGGTGATTGTACTAAATCTATTATCTCTTAAACAAAAGCCATCCCTATGGCCATTGCTGTAAGGAAAAGACTTCTTATCGCACAAGCACGGCTGAAAGACCTTTCTGCCCACATTGCTCTTATCCTTTTGCGGATGTGCTTCGCTGCTCCCAGAGTTACTTACTTTTTGAGGACGTCTCCTAGCTGGCTTTTCCCTGAGGAGGTAGACTTTTTCGATGACGTCTTGAAGCATCTCCTGGAGGAGATTTTGAACGTCTGTCTCGAGTCGAACCAGTGGCTTCAGGCCACCTTACCAATCCGGCATGGAGGGCTGGGGGTTCGGTGCGTGCGGAGTGTTGGCCTGCCGGCCTTCTTGGCGTCGGTGCATGCGGTTGCCGACCTTGTCACTGATATCCTATCTTGTAAAGGTGGCAGGGCGGACATACCCTACGCAACCGATGCTTTAGCCTCTTGGGTGGCTCTCAATCCGGGCGCGCTGTTGCCGGCGATTCTACATAGCCAGCGCGCATGGGACGAAACGGGAGCTGAAAGGGTTTTTAACAGTCTCTTGGACCAGGCGGCAGGGGTGGACTTAGCAAGGCTGCGAGCGGGGCTGAGTCCGGGGCCTGGCTGAACGCTCTTCCCTCCCCGCACATTAGTACTCTACTGGACGGCGAGTCTTTGCGTGTGGCAGTGGGGCTCCGCCTGGGCTGCGATGTTTGTGAACGACACCTATGCATCTGCGGTTCCATGGTGGAGGCCAACGGACACCACGCGTTGAGTTGTCGTCGCTGCTCGGGGAGATTACCGCGATACCACGCTCTTAACGACATAGTCCGCAGGGCTTTATTTTCGGCCAATGTTCCGTGCGTGTTGGAGCCTCCTGGTCTTAGCCGATCCGATGGCAAAAGACCCGATGGTATGACTTTGATGCCGTGGGAGAAGGGTAGGTGTCTACTTTGGGACGCCACGTGTGTCAGCACATTTGCCGCCTCTCACCTTGGTTGTACCGTGGGAACGGCCGGAGCCGCTGCGGAGTCTGCAGCCGCCAGAAAACGAGTCAAATACTCTACTCTGGAGAGTAAATACTTGTTCGTCCCTCTTGCGGTGGAAGATGCTGGCTGTTGGGGGATTGAAGCCAAACGTTTCGTCGCGAGCATCGGCCGTCGTCTAAAAGAAAGGGGACTCGACCCCCGTTCCGGTACCTTCCTGGTGCAAAGAATTGCCATTGCAATTCAGCGCGGCAATGCGATGAGCGTCATGGGCACATTTGCGTCGGGGGCGACGAGGGGTGGATTATTGGATTAGTTTTATTTTTTATTATTATTATTATTTTTGTATAATAATGTATTTGCATTATTTAATTAATTAACTCCAGAAGGTCAGGTAGTTACTTAAAACTGTCACATAATGCCTCTGTCTTATTACAATTTAGACTTTACCATTTAATTCGAATTCCTCTCTTGAAGAAGCAATACGGATGATAATGTGCAACGATATATCTTTATCTCAGGCAAGTATGAGATATAATATTCCGAAAGGTACCCTACATAATAAAATTCATGGAAAAACCTCTCTGGAATGCAAAAAAGGACCACAAATGCTCTTATCGACTGATGAGGAAGCTAAAGTAGCCACTTGGGTTTTAAATATGGCTAAAATTGGATATGTAAACTGTAAACCCAGATGATGTGAGAGAAACAGTTGCACGGATATTGGAAATTAACCACAATTACTTCTACAGTTTTACATAAGTATAGATAAAGAAGAAATGTGATAAAATTAGACTTGATTATGCTTAATCTGTGATTTGAAATATATCACTATTTTTAATAAAAGTTATTGCCCAAAATTATGGATTTGTTTCTTTATTTTACAGTCACAGTGGTGAATACGAAAATTTAGGCTAATCATTTATTGCTACAAAGATACTAGTTCAACAATTGGGTACAGAATGTTCAGAGTTAGGGCAAATTGTTCAACTTCAGGGCAAATCCCATATTTTTGCTTTCAATATTTTTTATAAAATAATATGTGAGACCAGTAAGCTTGGTTTATATACTGTTTATTTCTACATAATATTAAAAAATGAGGAAACAAAAATTGGCAGGAAATCTATTAATAGTTGCGCAAAGCTGGGCTCTCCAAGTTACCCCGGTCGCTTAAGTGTTCATCTGTTGGTGCCACTACCCTACAGTTGCGTGCGGCTTACAAGAAAATATTAAACCATTTAGAACTTCGTTCATCATTTACAGGAAATTGCATCCCGTTAGATAATTTCGTTATATTGAATTCGTCTTCAGTAAATGTGATTAATAACACAAGTTTAATTAATAGACATGATAACGAAAATTATCAGATTTTATCTAAAGAATTTGTATTAAGTTCCGATTTAGAGGCTGAGAATAATTGTACAATATTATGTGAAAGATTGGAAAATGAGCAGTCTTCTAGTGCAACAAAACTGATAGTGGGCTATGTATCGGTATATGTATCAAGAATGTTGACAAAACAACTAAAGTGCGAAACGTGTATAAACAGTCTCATAACAATAGAAAAATTATGGCACCATAAATTAATAACAATCAAAGACATGGGAGGGTTATATTAATCTTCAGAAGATGTTTTCAAAATATGCTTAAAGACTGATACATTCATTCGTTTATTAATCCGAGAAAGTGGCGGCAAAAATTTGTCGAATAAATATAACCTCCATTATGTGGTTACAAACACATTACATTATTTTATAGATTTTGATCTTTTCGAACGCCTCAACGACGACCATTCTTTAAATCAGCCAGGCACTTTTAATCATCGGATCCACACGATCAGAGCTATCATACAAAAATACGCAAAGATACGTCTTTATCACGAAGCGAAATCTGACTCAACAGTTAAGTCAGCTACAAAAAGACAAAAATTGACGAAATTAATACTGTTCGAAGGCAAATAATTAGTCTCAATTATTTTAGTTTTAATTGTCATTAGATTAGGTATAAAAGTGGTTGATTGTGTTTAAAAAACCACTGGTGACACAAATAATTGGGCTGATTTTATTGCACGATACATTCAAAATTATAAATTAATTAATTTGATGCCCATATCATGGGAGGGTGTAAAAAATAAATAGTCCGCCTTGTTGCATTTAGAATGACTTAATCATTGTCACTTAGCTAACTTGTAAATTAAAAGCTAAATTGTAAAAATATTATGTGTTGTTGTATTTTATTTTCTTTTATACACATTAGTTTAGAAGGCGTGTGATTAAATTAAAACAAGTATTTATGTGAATAGTTTTATTTTGGATACGTATCTAGCTAATACAGAAATAAACGTAGAGGTCATTAAAACTTTCGTATTAAAATTTACTTTTATACTAGAATGCACATGTTTATCTTCAAGTTTGTTCTGCATTTACTCATCATTGACCTCTAACCCGCACCTTGCGCTTATGTCATCGAACAGCAGAGCGCGATGTAATTCGGACTGCGAATTTGCTTAGCGGTGTTGCCTCTTGTTACTTGTAACATATATCTCAATGTTTAATGGACGATTATAATTTTTTCTTCAAAGTGGTAATTTAATTATACCTATATTAAAGAAATCGTCTGACAACATTTTTATTTGTATTGTTTTTTACTTTTATTTAAGCTTGTCCCATAAAAAACTGTTGCAAAATAAACTGTAAAGTATAACATAAAACTGCCACTTAGTTTTATTTGTCTAGTTATAAAATTAACTAAGATATATAGTTTTGAATATAAATAGTTTCAAGGTTTTTTTTCGGCACTAATTTCCTCGTTTCACAAAATCGAGTGCACAGTCCTGAACCTAAAATTACGTCGTAGTACGTCTATGGCACTACTGTGGCCGTCAGCTAATTGATTGAAATATATTGAATGTAATTGAACGTCAAAATCAAAGATTTATTCCTGTGATTTACCTATTCAATTCATCAAAGTTAAAATCAATTATAAATTCTAGGTTTAAAAAACTATACTTAATTTTTACTTCACTACAAGCATACATGTTTACTCGTTTAGTAATAAATTGTCAGAATATTCTGTTGATATAAATAATCGTGCCGTGCAGTAATAATGATCATGTTGTCTCGTAACTGGAGACATGTATGTAGACGCTATTCTCAAGCCGTAAATTTCAGATCCACAGAGAGTTCACCTGTAAGTAACTAACAAAAAATTGTAAATACGAATGAAAATTATGTAGTATGAAAATTATGTGTATAACTAACTACACATCTGTGATTTACGTATTTAATTAAATTTTACAGAGTAGGTACAGTACAGTATTTACTACCTAGTATTTATAATTTTACAGAGTAAACAAAATGAAAACCAAATTGGTTTATTTTATACATTAGATAAAAAAATGTGCAAACAAATATATGCTCATGGAGGGCTACCCAAGAGTTTTAGTAAACAAGCCAAGACTTTTGCGGAAACTACTATTATGATTCGAAAGCCAGCTTTAGACCTCATGAATAGCATTCAGTCATGTGATATGGACAAACCAGTTATAAGATATGTGTTATGTATCCTTTTCACCCAAAATATTGTTAACAATTTTGTCTCGGTTGACTGAAGTAAGTTATGGATATAATAGACCTTTATGATACAACGGCTCTAAGCTTTCAGTTGCATTTTTATGCAAAGTTGCTGCATATCTGATGAGTAAAACAGTTTTGTGTGTACAATAATTATCATTTCAATTCTTTTGTAGTATGTTCAATATAAACTAAAATAATTGTAAAATTTTGTTTATAAAATAAATACACTGTTTGTAGTATATTTTTAGTATTCAACATTACTATTTAAAATGTAAATCCTTAATGAAGCAATCAGATGGTGAAAAAGGATCAGGAAAATCAATAACAATGGCCCATTTACTACATTATGCTCATGAGCAAGGATACCTTATTGTACACATACCTTGGGGTATGTATTGCTCCAAATCACAAGTCAAATCTAGTTTAGAATGAATTTTCATCTGTATGATGTAAAATCCTGACTAACCAAATTGACAAATAATTAGTGTTTAACTTTTTAGTTATACAAGGTGCTCCGAAGGTATTTCTGAGATTAAAATAGGAAAAAGGTAAATAACTATTTATTCATTCTCACATTATTTTTCAATAGTAAGAAGATAGTTTGTCAGCATTTCATAGCTAACTCACATGTTGTACATATGATACCGTCTAAATGTTTCATTGTTCTCTATCCGTGCAGAACAGCATTGCTTATTATTCAGCCCCTCTGCACTACAAAAAGTAAAATTGTAATATTAACTTTTTCTTTAAGATTTTAAGCAATAACCAACAGTACAAAAAAAATATTTGTTGCTAGCATTGATTGAAAGCTTTTGCTAAAAGCCCTCGGGTACCTCCAGAGTGCCTTGTATAAAGGTAAAAGGGGTTGTGTAAAAGTATTGAAAAAATTATACAAGGTAACGTTCACATGACGAGTGTCAGAATAATTTAACACTACTTACCTCTGTATACTTTGAGTTGAATAATATGGGCCTATTTGACATAGTATAAACATTGTCATGACAAATAAAAAACAATATTTTGCTAGTTGGAATGGGATATTAAGTGCATGATGGTAAATTTGAGTCATTGTGTACCTTTTATTTGATTAAATTGATACAGATGATGAAGTATTGACTTTAACAGAACTATAAATCTAGTGAAGTACTGTATGTCGGGTTTGTGGCGTACCCCCGTTCACATCCTCTGATACCTAAAATTTGCTACTGTAATGCTACACACTTCTTAATTTTCATAAGAAATAAAGTTTAGCTTGATCTGTACTTACTCAAAATAATGACTATTTATGGTTAATGTTGTCTGTATCACGGATGTAAGCCAGCACTGCTAGCACAATAAAATAGGAGAATGCAGTAATTGACTTTGTTCAACCTAGGTTATTTTATCTTGTCCTGATGACCTTCACCCAGTGGGTTTTGGAAAAAAAATTATGACAATATTTTAATTTTTTGAACATTCAGGAGCATTCAGAATTTTGATTTAATGTTTTGAGAGGCAATAGTGTCTCCTTTGAGCAGCCCATAAAGTATGCCACTGAATAGATGATGGTATCATTTTAACAAGCCCATAAATTACAATTTAGGATTCTGTGAAATTTGAAAAACGCTCGAATTTGGGCTTCTGTGGAATCAGTATAAATGAAGACTCCAATAATCAGCTATGGCGCTGCTTTTAGAGTAAAACAATAGTTGTCACCAACAAAAGATTAATTTATATTTTCGGCAAAGGCTCATGTAAAAGCCAATATAAAATGTAAAATACCCATCAATAGCACCAGAAAGTGTCTCAGCCTTGGCCCTCAGTTACATAGCGTAACTGAGAAGGTCAGGCTATATACGCTAAAACTTAATGTTGGCGATCAATCCTTTATTTAAATTGTCTGCCAAAACCTGCGTAAGAGCTAACATAGGTATACATAATAAAATAAAAGTGTCTATGATTTATAAATAAAGGTATTTTTTTTAATGTGAGCTTATCACAGGATTCTTACTTCAATTTTGAAATGACAAGCAAATATTTAATAAATTATTGGATTAAATAATTATATATTATGTTATACAGTATCAGAATGGCTCCGTCGCATCCCACGCCATAAAGAGATGTCAAATTCTTTGAGTCGTGAAGGTTTTGTGGATATACCATTAGACGCTGCTGCTTGGCTTTTACATTTCAAGACACAGAATCAAGAGTTACTGCAAACGGGCAATGTGATTATATTAGTTTTTTTGTTATTATCCACATACACACTGTACTTTGATTGAGGGACCATAGTGAAACCAATGATAGAAATTAGACTAATAAATAGAAAAATAAAACAAATTGTGAAGGAAACACATTTTTTTAAGTCAACACGATTCTTTAAAGTTCCATAGATGGACAAGAACCCTTATAGTTTCTCTGTCTGTCCTTATGTCACAGCCACTTTACTCGCAGTTTATAATCTTTATACCACTAATAGTGTTACTAAGATGAAATTTTGCATGGTTATCCAAATTTGTAACCACTACATACCTAATTATTTATTAAAATCTTGAGTTGATTTTTTAAAAATTTTTAAAAGCAAAGGTAAGCAATTATACATGCAATTTTATTAGTCGTCAAAAATTTTATATTAATTTTTTTGATGGGGCTTTTTCCTGCTTATCCTTTAATATGGGGTATCTTAGAAAGGTCTTTGAAAATTAAAAGTCTATAGATCGGTTTTATTTTAGCGCCGTTTTTGAAATATTTAGCTCCAAATTGGCTGGCTATGGCTCTAAATATGGCTCCTCTGGCATTTCTAAACAATACCATTGAATTGACGACCACTTAGCCTAGTGGGCAGCGACCCTGCCTGCGAAGCTGGCGGTCCCGGGTCCGAATCCCAGGTCGGGTTAGTATTTATATGATGAATATAGACACTGGTACCGTGTCATGGTTGTTATATGTATGTGGTGTCTTCGCTTGGTACCCAAAACACAAGCTAATGCTTAGTTTGGGGCCTAGACGTTGTTGTCATGTATATGTTGTTATTATTATTGGTTTGAGTAACTGTACTACACTAGTTTCAGAATAACCAAGAAAAATCTACGAATCGAAAAATACGCGTTACTAAATATAGTATGCATATTATAGTCATATCCAGTTATTAATTACAAGACATGTAGGCCAAATTTGGCAACTTCACATAAATCTGACACTTATAACAGCTTTTTTTAGATTCGAGCTGTAAAAAAAATAGTCAAGTGTATATGTCACCATGAATGTCCGAAATGCTGCATTTCTTAAGATAGTAGTTCTTAAGATCCACCAAGCTTGCTGGTGAAAGTTTATTCCTTTTTCTTTTTATGGTCATTTAGATCTTACATCAGAGAAAGTTAAAATACACCACAACGACACCTAATGCATATAATATTGCGCCACACCGTGCTAGCGTCTCCCAGTTATTACAATGGACTCTCGGTAAACATTAAAAATATTATTTACGATAAAATATTTAGAAGTCGACTGAGGATCTAGTTGGATAACATTCAGGAGCATTCAGAATTTAGTAGGTCGCCATAAATGTAACTAAGGGCCAAACTGGAGATAACTGACACAATAACCTAGGTCAACAAGTGTTGTTGACCTAGGTTATTGTGTCAGTGATTGTCATGTCAATAACTACCTGGCTTATTTTATTTTGTAGTTCATTGGTTTCAATATGATTCTACAAAAAGAAAAAAATCTGTATAATATTGCATGAGATTTAGTACTTCATTTCAAAAAGACATGTCATATAATAAAATATGCCTGACTATAATCTTTAGCAACTAGTACATTAACTTAATTTTATTCCTTTAGTTCACTATGTCGAAAGAGTACGTGTGGAGTACACGTGAGGTCACGCAGGCTGGCTCACCACTGTCAGAATTGGTAGACCATGGCATCAACAGGGTTAAATATGCCTCAGACGTTGTTGATGCACTCATCCATGAGATCAAGAACTTGTCTAATGAGAAAAAGTTAGTATGGCTATTTTACAACCAATAAAATTTCTATCAATATTGGAAATTCTCCTTTATTCTTCAGTCAAATTCTTTTTATTTTTGTAGTACTATACAGTATGTTAATTTTTGTGGCAAAGCTTTGTCACGCCGCCAAATGAACATTTTTATTTTTAGCGGGTAACCCGACTCTTAATGCAAGATTAAAAATTAACATCTTAGACAAAAGCGTACAGAAAGCCATCTTGGATGAATGATTCTCAAATTAAGTTTATTGAAATAATTGTATTGATCATAAATTATTTAATAACTGCATTATGTTAGTTGACTATTATTTTTTTATTATTTTATATAAAAGAATCATCTAAATATATCGTAACTGGGAAAGAATCTTGTTTTTTTATAAAAATTTTGTTATCAAATAGTCTATTCTTATATTTTTTTGATAAAAATAATATATTCAATAGTAGTTAAGTAGTGTACACTCATATTTTATGAAATATATATCTGAATTGTGGTCCCAGATGTATGTACGTATAACTACTGCTAAAGTGATCGGGAATGCAAAACATAACATAATTTAGAATTTATACTTTTTGTTGGGAACCGTTTAAATAAATTAAAGTACCTGCTATCGGTGTCCACAGAAATGTAAACACTTTTCCATCACAAGTTTAGATTTAAATAAAAAATAACTTCTACACAGTTGTCTTTTAAATATAATGTCAAGAGTTTTGGCATCCGCTTTGTATGTGCAGTCAGCTTTTTTAGAGCAACGTTACATTATGAGGTAGAAATGAATAAAATACCTATCTTATATGAATAAATTGTTCCAGATGTAAAACATTTGTCGCAGCTGACGGTTTCAACTGTTTCTTTTACCCAACTACTAGACTTAGTACACCGACAAAAAAAGTTGTGAAACCTATGGAAGTGACATTGACACACTCCTTCTTAGAGCTAACTAAAAATGATTGGGTAAAATATTAGTTTAATTTCTTTTTTCGTTTTCATTTCTAAGTGTCAAAACAAAATGTGAAGCAATTAGATGATGAATATATGATTAATTAATTAATTAATTGGCAACATATTATTAGAAATCTTTGATCAAATGAATCTTTCCGTTTTTTTTTTTTCACCTTAATTAACAAGAAAACAGTATAAAATTGATTTGTTTTTAATATTTGTTGCATTCACATTGCTTTATGTTACAGAAAAATGGTGTAGTATTACTAACGGTTGATCCTCTTGCAATGGGTGATGACCACCAAGAAAGTTATAATCCGAAGTATTTGTTGATGAAAGAGGTAAATAATTCAACATGAATTATTTTTATGAATGTGACCAGCTTACTAACTGCGAGATGCACCAAAAGAAATTACGGCAACTTATATCACATAAAGTAATAATTGACTTTGTAATAACAAATGTAAATGACTCCACCGATACAGGCTAGGCCTAGTGGTGGAGTTATTGTACTTCAATAATGTATATAATATTATTTGGTAAATAAACATTATTATTGACACACATAGTCTGATGAGAACCGTAATGATTTCTATGTACACACTTAATTGTACCAGCCATGGATGTCATCATGGTTCTAATCAAAGTATAGCTGTCAGTTTTTATGTTAAACATTTACGTAATCTCTGTTGGTGAAATTCGCTATAAGTGGTTGTGTTTTTTAACTACACATCACAAATATTTGTTATTATCTATTCTATTACTACAAAGTTATTCACTGGTGCTGATTTGACCATTTTTTATATAAGCAATCTTGATATATGTTTCATATTTTTAAATTGTATTACTAGTTGCATAGAGTTTTACTTTGTATTTTATTATGTACAAAAGGTAGTTTTTATATATTTAGAGGATATGCCGCTAAGCATTTAGTTTCGTTTAATTTGACCAAACTTAATTACATTTCCATGTAATTAGTTTCTCACACAATCATCAATCAACACAAGTGTAAAGTTAGGACAAATATAGCTTCAAATAATCAGATTGTAAGCCTAAAAAATTATTCGGTTTTTAATAATAAAATTTCTTTCCAGGGATTTGAACATTTAGACCCATTTGTTCCCGTACAAGTCCACAGATATACTGAAAAAGAATTCCTGTCCTGTACTAGCTACTATAGAGACAGGCTGTGGTTGCGTGGTCCTCCAGAACTAGAGACAGAATTAAAGCTAGCCAGTGCACAAAATCCGTATGACTTAATGCAAATGTGTGCACCTTTGTAATATATTCTATATTATTAATTATATGTATTTAAAATCTTAGCTCTTTTATTATTTCACACATTATTTTGTTGTCTGAAGTCTCCTTTTCCATTGTTGAGTAATTACATTTAATTAGCATCCTTACATTCCAGCATAATAATCAAGATGGAGCATATACTTTGAAGTGATCAAAAACATGAGCAAAATGACACTCATACATTTTGTTAAATTACACATGAAATGTAATTTCAAAATATTTTTCTTTGTTACACAAAATTTTACTTCACAGCGAATATTTCAAAACGTCAACTAGTGTATTTTTTTTAGTGCACATTTTTGTTGTCACAACGCAATATCTCTATGAACATCCATGTTACTACCTTATTATTTAACATTTAATTCATTGCTATGTAGGACTTTATGTTGTGCACATTGTGAAAGGTAATGTAATTACAGGTACAAGTGTATTTGAATTTTAATGCAAAACATAGCTGGCCAGTTACAATAATTTATTTATTTTTGATTGTTTTTCATAATGCATAGACCTACGGAGTAAACAAATTATTTTTTTATACATTGTAACCGACAATGTGACGCTTGCCAATGCATTCTCCCACATAAAACCAGAATAAAACCTCCATGCCCACCAGAGTGTTTAGCGTGGCTTGTTTCACTGACTGTTGTTTCCAGGCCCCAGTTTTAGCGCTGGACATCAATTTGCCTAAACCTGCCTTGATCTGAGGTATTTCACTGAGCTTCGGGGGAGCCAATTCTACTTTAGCGTATTTCAAAAATATATTAAACTTCGGCCGCGCTTGTGCTATGGCAGCTGAAATAAAATGAAAGTCATATTATACCTACAGGTAGTATAATAGAAACTAATTTGAGTTTTCTCCACTTACGAAACAAATAAAAAAAAAAAATTATTAATACCTATGCCAAAATTGCAAATAACATTACATAACAAAAAATATTTTGCTTCTGTGTATTAAACTTACAGTTAATTAAAGTAGGTATTTTAGCTACAGCTCCGGCCATTTCGAATATTCAAAATTGTTAGTAGATGAAAAGAAAATTGTTTAAATACTTTCAAATTCGAAATTCGATTTTAATTCAATGATCCATGTATTTCTTGCTTGGCAAATTTTGATTGATTTTGATCGACTATGGCAAAATCACAGACCATAATGTATACCACAGAGTAATTTAATCTGTGCACGCATGGTGCACATATGGTGCATGTCACTACCGACGAGCGACGACTGCGACGAGTGCCACCGGGCCGATCCATTGCCAACCACATTTCAACATAGACATTAGACGCCCATATATTTAGTACTCGACGATCTCATCCATCGCATCCATCAGATCTCACGCTGGTCCACTTTGCTAGTTCATGTTACGCACTATCAAGTTATACATTAACAAAAGAAAAGTACTGAATCAGTACATTGCTAGCATTGCATTACCAGGTAACATAAAGTAACACCTGTGGTGCGGTGAATCGTGTTGCTTTATGCCAGGCATAGGCAAGCCAGTCCGACGAATACGGGTCTCAATAGAAAGAGGTAAAGAATAAGTACCTCGTACAGTTCGCCTCAAACTTTATGGTGTTTCGGAATACAACGCTATAAGGGTGCTTGCGCAGGTAGGTACAGTCATATACCCCTCACTCCACTGCATCCCGCTACACCTAAATAAATAAATATTTATTTCACACTAGGGCCCATAGTTAGTGATTTACAAATTATCTCAAAGCTAAAGTTATCACAATGCACACAATATACACAATGAAATAAAGTTATCTGATATCACAAAATAAAATAAAACAAAATTGCCTAATATTAATAATAATATATGGGACATCCCACACAGTGCTATCTAGTCCCAAAGTTAGCAAGTATTATGCTTGTATTAGTAGTACTAGACGATTGATATACATACTTAAATATTTTTTTAATATATACATATATAAATGTTTGTGCACCCAGCCACGGAACAAATAAACATGTTCATGTACACAAATATTTGTCCTGGGCGGGACTCCAACCCGCGACCTTAGGCTCCGCAGTTAGGGTCTCTTACAACTCGGTCAACCGGTTAGTAAAATATTAGGTATTTAATGAGACGCCCTATCTGTCCCCACCCAGTATTTTTTGAAGGGACAATCTGGTTTGTCAGCGACACAGATCAGCGATCATTTTCTAAAACTGGTTATTGGCGTTACTACGACGCAACTTCTGCCTATGTCCACATCCGCCATGACCACTGCCAAGTCGACACATCATCAATCATCAGAATCAATCACTCCAACTAAGTCACTCTGGCGTGGTGGTCTGTCAAAGTGCCCGGCGTTTCCGTAATTTTTAGAATTAAACTGAAATCTATACATTATCTTGCATTTATATTGAAATAGGCAGCGCCAAAACATTATTTAGTAGTATATCTTAGTTATAAAAATCAAAATATGTATTTACATGGTGAGTTATCTAAAAAAATAAATTGGAACATGTAACACCTATCATGGACCACTTTTCGATCACAAAAGTATTAAATTATAGTTAAAAGTCACCAAAACGTAGTATGTTAAATTACTTTTGTTCTAAATATCAGATACCTATGCGTCATTCCTTTATGCAGCCCGATTTAATTTGATAAAATGAATTGATACCTTTACTTTTTAACATTGGAAATTCGAAACTTTTTAGTGACTAAACATTCATTGGGAAAATTTAACAAGAAACTATTTTTTGAAAAATAATGCTTTGAGTTTTTATTTGCAGCACTAATATTGATAGAAATTTTGGCTTTATGTAGTGCAAGTATTCTCCAAGGAACCATAGATATAAATAAATTACAGAATATATTAAATGAGAATGTCAAAAGTAAGGATTTTGGAACACTGTATTACGCATTTAAAGGTCTCAACCAAATTAATGCTAAAATACCTAATGTGTGTGAGGTGAGTGTTTATAATGCAAAAAGTACAAAAGTGAAACAACATTTAATTTCATATTAGATACAATAGATCAACCCAGTTATTAAATTTAGAACCTTCTAATTTGCATATAAGCCATAAGTAATAAGTTAGTTAGTTTTTTGTGAATTTGTCTTAGAAGGGGTATGAAATGTAGAAGGATTTTCTCCTAGCATGATGGATGGTGTTTAAAATCAAAGTGTATATGAAAAAAAAAAGAAACGAAATCAGGTTTTTTTTTTTGTAAGAGCAAAATTTTAGCTGCTTGAATTTACTTCTGGGAATGTTAATTAATTAACAACCTTTTGTGCTGTTGCAGGAATTTAAAAATGCTAAATATGATTTGAAAAACATTGAACAAATATTCTATCTCTCAAATGCAGCAGCTTTATCATTATGCCAGAATTCTTTACAACCTGATGTTTTGCAAGCCGCTGCACAGGTTTTGGATAAAAAAGATGTGACAATTCCCGAATTGTATTATGCTGTACACAGCCTCAAGGCATTGGGTAAAGGTACTGTCTATGATAAGGAAGATGGCTTGAAGAATTTAGTGCAACTTCTTAAAAAGGATGATACACCTGCAAAGTTAGTTGGTTATCATTTCTTTAATTAATAAACACAAAAAACCAATCTGTTTACATACATAAAATTGATGGGCATCGTTATTAAAAGTAGTTTAACATGTCTTCTAATTGTATCAGTAACATTAAAATTTGTCTACCACATAGGACCGATTAAATTGGTTGTAATGACTGACCAAATCGGCCGATTGGTTAAAGACTCTAATTGCAGGACCAAAGGTTGCGAGTTTGAATCCCGTCCGGGACAAACATTTGAGTGCATGAATATGTCTATTTATTCTGTGTCTGGGTTTAAACATCTATATATGTATATACCTATTATGAAATAAAAAGAAAATTTAAGTAAGTATATCAGTTGTCTAGTATCCATAATACAAGCTTATACTTGCTTACTTTGGGACTAGATGATGCTGTGTGGGATGTCCCCAGGTATTATCATTAGTAATGAGATTCTTATGAAGCTCAGTAAAGTCAACATTATGCTAAATGCACTACATGACTTAGTTTTTTTATTTATTTACTAGACTATTATTCCATTTTACCCAATACACATTTTTTGCTCATTGATGAAAAATTTTGCTGGCAATCTGATATACCAACAATTATATATCTGCTAGTATTATATTTTTATTATTTATCTTCGGGGATGTCTACTGACGCAGGTGGGTGATCAGTCCTCTTGGTTGTGGAATATTTCGCCCAATTCCCCATTTGGTGAATCCCTTCATGGGTTTCTGTCCATTCGTCATTGTCTCAAACCTTCTTGTAGCCTTGTAGAAGTCTACCAGTTGCCCAATATTGATGTCTGCAAGCTGCTCTTCATTTTTCTTGTCTGATTTTAGAATTTTCCATTTGAGTAGTGCATGCATGGGGCATTCTGCTACCAGGTAGAAGCTTGTTTCTTTTCTTCCCCACATGCCATACGGGGTCTTGTTTGATGTTCATAATCATCAGGTGTCTGTTGAGTACACAGTGTCCTGTTAAGATCCCTATAGCTATTCAAATATTGCCCCTGCTCTTCATTGCAGCTTTTGGGTCTTGCTATTATTGTATAACTTTAAGAAATTTTTTTATTGCCTACCACCTTCTACTTTACTGGACCTGAGATTGCATTCTCCTATTATTATCCTATGAATGATTCCCTTTCTAATATTGTGTGGAATCGGTCACAAAGGTTTCATCTGCTCCTCTTCTAGCTAATTCATCTGTTTTTTCATTTCTTTTGTATCCCTGATGACCAGGGATGCTAGTATTATATAACATACGCTTATTCTGTTTTTCTATGTTTCCACATCATCGCCCACTTTTAACCTTCATTAATTAAAAGCCAGTAGGCCTTATATTATGTAATATTATGACAGCAGTTTGAAGGTGCAAGTCAATTGTTCTACAGATTAATATAACCACTTAATTACTTTTGTACTATGGAATACAATCATAGAATTGTAACAAATAAGGCAGATGTGACAATACACTCATAAGTACATACAAAATCTTTCTAATTCCAGTTACGGCTACATATTTTTGATGTGTGAACACATGGGCTGTGGCAGCTGGACCGCTCAACATGCTGAAAATATGATTCTGCAGGCAGATGAAAGTGATGGAAAAGCTCTGCACTGGGAAGGGGGCTTGCCCGTCACTGCTACCATGCTAGCGTCTATAATTAGGTGAGACTAGATCTAAAATATTAATATAAAATTTATAAATAACTATTTTATTTTAATGAACGTAAAAAATAGTGAGAAATTATTATAAAAGCTTTTAGATTATAAAAATCTTGTGATTTTACTCTTTCCATTATTTTTGGATTACACTAAAGTTAAAATTGAGTCACACACATAATATTGAATTAGCTTTTAAATTATAAAACCGCATAATTTTTTCTAAAATATTGCACTGAACGATTAACTATGCACAACTTGTTCTTTTGTCCGATCCTAGTGAGACTAAGCCAGGGTCAATTTCTTTCTATTGCATGGTTCGCTTTCTAGACTATGCCATGGAATTGATTACTAGCAATAATTTGAGGTATTTTTTTATTTTTAATATATTTTCCTGCAGAACATTCAAGGCTCTGAACAAGCCGACCCCTCTGTCTGAAGAGCAGAAGTTGAAATTTGCTGAGTATTTGTTATCGCGGCGTTCCGTCAATACAGCAAAGGGAGCCGCTCTGTTGTTGGAAGCAGCTATTGCACTCGCAAATGATCAGGTATGCCTACTTTGAATTTAATGATTACTTTAACTACGGAGCCGAGGACTGTGAGTTCGATTCCCGGCCGGGACAAATATTTGTGTGCATGAACATGTCTATTTGTTCCGTGACTAAGTGTAAAAAGTTTCTAAATGTGCGTGTATATATTATAAAAAGAATTATTCAAGTAATTATGTTTACTAGATGTCTAGTACCCAATAATACAAATAATACTTGCTTACTTTGGCACTTCATGGCGCGGTGTGGAATGTCCCAGGTAGCATTATTATTCATTTTGATATTGATATCATTCATTTAATTAATAGAAATAAAGAGGAATTTTCAACAGTAAACTCTTCACTTTTGCAGGTCTTAAATTGGTTCAACGCTAATAACCTATTATTAAATGCAAATAAAACAAAATGTTTAAAATTTACATTGCCCAATGTTAGACAAGTTGATGTCAATTTGAGACTTGGAGGAGATTGATTAAGTTTGGTTAATGAAACTGTGTTCTTGGGTATTACTATCGATGCAAATTTACAATGGGGTCCTCATGTTATGAGGGTGGCTGGTAAACTGAGCTCTGCTGTTTTTGCAATTAGGCTAATAAGAAAACTAACCGATGTGCCTAGAGCGAGGCTGGTTTATTTTAGCTACTTTCATAGCATTATGTCATATGGCATTCTGCTATGGGGAAAGGCCGCTGACATTCAGACAATTTTCTGCAGAAAAGGGCTATTAGAGCTATATATAAATTAAAATCTAGAGATAGTGTAAAGGCTCATTTTAGAGAAAGTAATATTTTGACAGTCCCTTGTCAGTACATTTATGAAAATATAATTTATGTACATAAAAACTTAAATGCTTTCTCTAGGGTGGGTGATGGCCACAACTTAAATACAAGACATAAGCATATGTTATCAATTCCCAGGTTCAGGCTCGCAAAGGTTAATAATTCTTTCATAGGAAATTGTATCTGTTTTTATAATAAAATTCCAAAAGAAATATTAGACTTGAATTCTAATCAATTTATAAAGCGAGTTAAAGTCCAACTCATGAAAAAAGCTTACTATTAGCGAGTATTTAAATGATAAGTGCGCATGGACATCATTGTAATAGTTGTAAGCACTTTAAATAAAAAAAAAAAACAATTAAGAAAAATATATATTTAAATAAAATAAACAGGGAGGAGTTTCTTGCCGGTTCTTCTCCTCTTAGTTTTTGAACCGGTACCTAATAACTTTTTGAATTTGATACTTTATGAGAAAATATACTGGCAAAGACTTTAAGTTCATTGTAGTATTTTTTGAAGTATTATATCATTGAGTTATGAAGGGTTAGAAATAACAATATTGGTTTATAGTAGGGGAGGCCAGGATGCTAAATCGGGATTTACTCGAGCGTCAATGAGACCTATTGGATTGCGAAGCTTAGATGATAAGAAGAAAAAAATGTCATATAATATATACACTTTCATCGGTGGGGGGAGCGGCTATAAATTTTCAAAAATGTAAAAAAAAACAGTTGCATGGACATACTCGAGCGCGTCAGATATTAATAGCATCCATGTCCTACTTATTTCTGAAAACATACATATGTTAATCTGATTGTTTCCATGATGGGGGTGGTCGTACGTAAGGGTTGAAAACGGAAAAAAAATAAATTTAATCGAGCGCGTCAGATTTTCAAAAGGGATGTTAAGTGAACCTAAAAGAAGGCTCTTATGTAATAATCTGACGATTTGGATGTGACCCAAACTCGCGGCCATTATTAGAATGTGTAAAAAAAATCGCCATTTTGAAATACTCGAGCGCGTCAGATTAAGATATATATGGTTCATTTATATACCCTAAACGTGCTGTCTCATAATCTGACGATTATCTGGAGGGATTCGCCTAATCTGACAATGAAAAGAATTTTTTTTTGTATTTTATCAAATCTTTTAACTTAACAAATTAAAGAGCTGAAAAAATAGCATGCAAATAAAACAGTATATATTCTTTTAAGTACAAAACTTTTATTTATGAGAAAATAAGTATAAAAAAATTTTATATTTAAATTATAGAAGCGCGAGAAGGGGAATACCGGCATCACATAGCTGCACGCATTAAACTTTATCGATTATTTTTATTTACTTCGGCTTACGGAAATCGTCAGATTATGTATTACTCGTGAACGTTGAATTATTACCTTCAAAATAAAAAAAAATTTAGCCACGCTCGAGAAAGTCAAGATGACGTTTTTTTTTACAAGTTTGTAACCCACCTACTTCTTATCGTCAATCGAAAATTGTCAGATTAGTGGAATATACACTTTTTAGCATATAACTAACTTACCCTACCTTAATCTGACGCGCTCGAGAATTTCAGATGATCAATTTTTTTTACTAATCTGATCCTATATCCTTGACGCGCGGCCACATATACGGGGCTAATACTTGGTGGAGGTGTTTAATGGGGTACTAGGTTCCTCCCTGTATGTTAATCTGCCGCGCTTTAGTAAATCCCAAAATCCCCTCTTGGGCTCCCCTACTATTATAGAAACTTTTGCACCCTTTTAACGACATTTAAAACAAAAGACTGCTGGGTTACTCAAATTACTACAATCAGTTAACAATCAATCAATTAACTACTGGGTTGCTATAAATATAGAAATTAATAAAATTAAAACTTATTACTAACTTATTTATTTAAAAAGTATTATAGTTATAAACACAAACTTTCCTCGCTTATAGCTCTTTCTATTATCTATTACTGAAAACCGTATAAAAGTCCATTGCATGGTTTAGAAGTAAGAAGATAAGGAACAGAGGCAAACAGCGAATTTATTTTGTCACGCTGTAGTTTTAATATTTCAATAACTGCTAAAATATTAATTAAAATTGTATGGTGTAAAAGGCAATTATAATATGCATGAAATGCTTCAGATAACTAGCGTATTTAATTTGATAAGGATTCATATCATGTTTTAAAAACATATTAGCAAATAGTGCATTATGTTAAAACAAATTTGATTACCATGAAAAAGCTTATAGTAAGTCAACCTTAAAAGATACACATATGCTGTCGCAGACTTTTGGTTAGAATTTTAAAGGGGAACAATTTCGTAATACATGATTTTTGCTCAACATCAACCGTTTACGCAGCGCGCGCAACGAAAGCTCTCAAAAGGAATATTTTTTCCCGTTTTTGCAACATTTTTCATTGATGCTCCGCTCCTATTGGACGTGATGTAATAATACTCTATAGCCTTCCTCGACAAATGGACTATGCAAAAAAAGAATTTTTTAATTGGAACCAGTAGTTCCTGAGATTAGCGCGTTCAAACAAACAAACAAAAAATATAGCCTAGAGGTATCTCCAATAAATGGACTATCCAACACGAAAAGAATTTTTCATATCGAACCACTAGTTCCTGAGATTTGCACGTTCAAACAAACAAACAAACTCTTCAGCTTTATAATATTCGTATAGATTTACTTATATACCTATACAAGACCCTACAAACCTACATACAAGCATACATACCTATATACATAGGTACTTTAAGATATACACAAATACATACTGAAACGAAACAAAATTTCTTACACATTACGCATATCCATTGTTTGAATCCAAAGTCATGGTTCATATAAAAAAGTGAAATCAAATATGAAAATTTCCTACTACAAGGCATTATACTACCTCATATCATTACAAAACTCAATTTAAAAAAATAAGAGTTACATTCTTTTTGCGTTCGGTCGGCTGATCAAGCTAAGACACTTGACACTGACACGTCTAGCAAAATACCTAAACAGCATCCATGTCAAATGCTCTATGCCCTCTTAAATATTTTTATAATGTATACATATATAGATATTTTGTACCCAAATCTTTAACTCCCATGATGGTCTGCATAGGAATTTCAATAAACACCAATTTATCTTGATAATTGTCTACTTACAGCCTACACCAATCAGCATAACAATCAAAGGAAAAAAATTCGTCACATCTGAATCCGATTCCATCGAGTTTTCGGTCAGTGATTTGATTGGGAGACCAGTAGAAGGCCTCAAACCTGAAGAAATCATAGCTCAGTCAGGTACAAGACTGGCAGACGATGTTGTAGTACTTTCAAAACAACCATTGGTCCAAAAACTTGGTGAACGCACTGTGTATGTCTTGAATTTGTCTAAAATCAAATCTCAATATGGAATGTATAAAATAGCTCTGAGTGCCGGTTCCAAAGTGACGAATGTGAACATAGCAGTGTTGGGAGAGATACAAGTGACAAATATGGAAATCGGAGTTGGAGACATAGATGGCACCACCAGTCCCAAAACGACTACCATTACATACCCTAATAAACTAGCGGATAAGTTGCATGCCGATCATCTGCAGAAGTAAGTGAAATATTTGGTTTCATTGAGGTATTTAAAAGGGATTCAGGGGAACATCAACATTATGGTGGATTTGATTATTCTTTTGTAATTACTAAAAAGGTTGGATCAAAATTGAAATAAAAATATTCATTATTAAGTCTAATTTACATACACTTATTGGCAATTCATATGAATTTATGATGTCCATGCAATATTATGACTTTAATGTTCATATCCTCGACTTATTTAAATTCATTTTTAAGTCGGATGTTATTGAACCTATCAATATAAATCATTTAAACTCTTTGTGAGTTCATTGCTTCAAGTCAAAATTTAGTTGAGAAAAATTTCTTTGTCAGTCGAATTTTGGGGATACAAATAATCAATTGTATTTTCTAATTTGGTTTCTAAGTGATAGTTACTTTGTATTAAACGTTTTAATAATTTTTTTAAAGTAATTTTTTGAATGTTCTTCACATTGAAATATGACAAAATAATGTGTTTTATAATAAAAAGATTTTGACTTGTTATATTTACGAATCATGGTACTGCGTTTCATCAATCGTCAAACATGCGAGCACAAATTAATAACCAGTTTAGACAGAAGACCCACCCCAAACAAATTTTTTAACACGGTAACTGGTTGCGACAGCAAGTTTAGGATGAATACAGTCCATTTCTTTCACGCATACAACGTCGTCTTGTCTGTCAACCAAATGACTTGTGTCCTTAGATCTAACTCAATTGGGTTAATGTGTGGTATCTAGGTTAATTGTAATACTTAAGAACAGTATTATAGAAACTCAGTTGCTCAATCAGTTGTATACAATTTTTTTTTATTGTTTCATTGTTGTTTATAGAATCCTGCCAGTTGTCTTAATTTCTCAATTTACTTGCCTTGCATGTCTGATGCCCAAAGGTGTAAAATGGTGGTAGTTAGGCAACTCTTGTTGGCTTCGTCTCATGTATGTAGCTGGTTCTTGGTGTTTTTAGAATATACTTACCCTCAATTTATCATCTACACACATGAAAGCTCACGCACATACAAGGACCTACCAGATTGTTGTACCACGATTCACTTGGTGTTAAATCTCGTCAAACAATAAAATTAGGGATGCGGCGTTTTTGCATGATCAAAATGTTTCACACACGAACCCCGATTCAATGTGTTAACTTGCCTATTATAATAGACAGATTTAATATGCGAACAGAAGTACATCAGAAGCGGACATATTTCTTTTACTGAAACGAGCGAACGAAATGAGCGGTACATAACCGCGTAATGCGCGCTTTTTCAATTCTAGCAGCTCATTGGACTAACAAAGCGATCTGGGCTGAGCTTGGTTTCAGATAGTATTGAAAATATTGGTACTACACGGTTAGTTTATGCTGTTTGTAGTGCTAACACTATCCTAAATTTTCAGAGTGTTCCTTAAATTCTCAATCCGTGACAAAGCAAACAAGGCAATAACTGTGCAGCAAGCATTTGTGAGGATTGGCAATGCCAAATCACATGAGGAGATCATCTTCATAGCGGAACCTGACAATACCAAAACATATAAAGTTGAACTGGTAAGTATTACGTATTCCTGTCTCTGAAAATGGACTAGTTAGTTCTGATATTAACTTTTCGTGCCTTCGCTTTTGAATTTAATGAACGTACTACTTCTGAGGTGTAATATAAGAATTTGAGTCAAGCAGTTTCATTTACATATACTTAAAAAATGAAATAAAAATATTTATACATACACTGACATAATAAAAAGTCTAGACTCCCTGTCAGCAAACAATCAATAGTCAATCAATCAATCAACAGTACTGCAATGGCGGCCGCGTATGTGTTAGTGGAACTTCGCTGCGTACTGGCGGTCGGCAGATTTACTGTGCTATGAGTGTGTTCAAGTTGACGCATGCGTACATGTCAGCTGACTTATTAGGGGTGCATCGGTAGTTCGCAATGTTATGTCCGGGTATTCCTAGGTTTATATGTATAGTGTAGTCCACGCGGGTGGAATCAAGTACCTATTAAATAATTATTTTGACCCAAGACTTAATTATGACAGTGGAGCTTTTACTTAGACATCACATCAGCATAGCTGGCATAATATTGGCATACATTTATGCTGCGTTAACCTGTGTAGGCATATGGAACATGATTTTGTTTTGCAGAATGTGGGTGTGATATCGAAACATTTTGGCCACGAGTCGGGCGATTATACGGTAGAGTTGTACGTGGGCGACACGGCTGCGGCGCGCCCCTTGCTGTGGCGGCTCGCGGATATTAACTTCAACTTCGCAAAGGATGCCAACGCTATAGGTAATTTATGCGAATTATACCCATTTGCACATAATCGGAACGATCTCAGTACAATTTCACTGTATAGAATAGTAGAGGTTTCCAAAAGGTTTCAAACATTTTTGTATGGGAGCTGGCGTAGTAATCCGCCGCCATTTTGATTTTTTTCATAGTTTTCACACACGATGAAAGTAGTATATGTAGGTAGAGCATACTCATGCAAACAAAAAATGCCAAGTAATATGGTACCCTAAAGTGTCACGTTCCTGACATGTATAGAGGTAAAAATTTAATATACACATTCCATTCCACATTTCATCGCGCGAAAACTTTGAAAAAAATCAAAATGAGTTATAAATTATAGTATTTCTTCAATATCTATAAAACTGGTTGCGCTGATTGAATTAAATTGAAAATAAAAACACTTTCGATAATCAAATATGATTTTTTTAAGGTGAACATGTCACCACCCCAGCCTCCAAATCTCCGAGTCGTGGTCCTCTACCAGAAATCTCGCACACATTCCGTGAACCCGAAGCCAGGCCGTCAAGACTCCTGTCAGATATCTTCGCGTGCGCTTGCGCAGCGCCACTGCTCCTGCTGTTGATCTTGTGGGCTAAGCTACGGGTCAACATGTCGAATATGCCGATTGCGCTGTCTGCGTTGATCTTCCATTTGAGTTTGGGAGGTATTTTAATAATGTATATTTATTTTGCAATGGTTTTGATAATGTCTAACGATCGCATGCAGAGACGTATAATAATAGTAATAGTAATCTTTATTTCTCTCTCACACAGAATACAGTAGTAATAACAAAATACAAGTAACTAATCTATGTACAAGAAAATTTATTCTCTATGTGAGAGACTGGTGTCCGTACTAGGAGGCCTGTATGACAGATCACCAGCCTCTCCATACTCCGGACCAGGGGGATTTAAAATAACTTTGATTATTTCTAATACAAATGCAATATGCAATACTCCCAGGATCCATCATGATCTAAGTACATATGGGTGGATGCGTTTGGGTTTATGCGTATGGCTTTATACGTGTGTTGTGGTATGTGAGGGTGTATGTATGGCTGTAAAGGTGTATTTGTGTATATATGTGTGTGTATAAATCGCTATTGGTATATTGACTTCAACAAGACAGTACACAGGAGTAAGAGATGACTGATGCGGTTAAGTGAAATCGCTCAATCGCAGTGCACAAACTACTCGACTTTGCGTTGCGTTTAGAAATATGTTATTATATGTTGTAATGATATTTTAAAAATGTTTTAGATAGTTCAACTTAGTACATATTGGAAGAGTAAATAATCCTTAATACATTAAGTATAACATGATTTTCCTAGACACTTATGTGTTAATTTTGTAGTGATATTATTATGCAGCTACTAGTATTTTATGTAATACAGCAAAATGACTGTTTGTTCCCTCAGGTTCATTGGCTCTATACGCGATGTTCTGGCTCCAATTGACCATGTTCGAGACGATGCGCTACTTGGCACCTCTGGCCATCCTCACTTTCCTCTCGGGTCATCGCCTGCTGCGTCGCCTCGCTGACAAAGGGGCCAAAACGCATTGAGTGCAATAAAGAAGGCGTGATTGAAGAAAAATTAGAATATAGTTCGAAAAACTAGTAAAGAAAGACATTTTAGTTGCTACTTAGATTTCTAATGAAACATCAATCAAGTGGCGCTAGTTGTTCCCTTAATAACAAGCCATCGATAAGGTAAAAACACGCTTCTGAAATAACTATTTAAACTCTACGTGTGTTAATATGTATGGTATGAATTTAGGCATAATAAATAGGTATATACAACTTTGTTCCTTACAGTAATACGCACGGAACTTTGTCACTCTGAGATGACTCAATGCGTAGGTGCAGCTGCGCGGGCAGCGAGGGGTAGTAGTGAAAGGCGGACGCAGCGCGCACGTGCGAGTAGCGCGAGCTATCCGATCTCTCCTTCATCTCTATTTTATGCTACTGCGACGTTTTCTGTAAATAACTTCACAGTGGCAAAGATCCGTGAGTATTACTGTACTAAATGATTATTTGTTATGCGAATATACTATTCTCCCAGCTGCCTTCTTTGCTAGTTTACTGTAGGTCACTACAATGAATGAATGATAACCAACTACATCTACATATATTTATAATTTTAATTATTAATTAAGAACTTTTTCACAAATAATTTTACCAATATAGTTAACTTTTTTGGGTGTACATTTTTCAGTTTGGTGATTGGTGTGTCAGTCATTCTCTGTAGAAAATAGTGTTTACAACATAATTATGTAAATGCAGATTTTTATTAAATAATAAAATTCCATTATGTTCTTTATTTCATTGAGTCACTCGCAGGCAATTCAGAGCGGCAAAAATCCGTGCGTTCTATTGTAAATGAATGGTGAATGCGGCAACACGAGTTCTACGAGTCTCCCTACAGCCGTCAATAGTTAATATCTTTATTTCGTAGTTATGCAACATTATCTTAATATTTTTATTGAAATGAATTTATTACTTTGTCGTCAAGGGGCAAACATTTTCTTTTATTCCGTGTTAAATATTATCTGTATATACACAATGACATTTTAGTAACCAGCCAAAATTTTGCTAGACGTTAGGTATCACCAATAATATTCATATTATAGAAATATGAATAACTATATCCTAAATATTTTTTAACAAAATTTGGCTACCTTCTACTTACATATAAAAGGGCGGGGAGTGTGGGCGGGGCGCGTGCACTGGCGCCCTCGTGAATGGTGACTAGTATATTGGTAGTTTTGGGAAAGGTTTACGTAGTCTTATCTGAATATTTTCCTATTGAACGATACTAAAAAGGAACAAGACGGCCAACGGATTTTCATCAAAGGTCATTATATTAAAAAATGCCTGGTCATTAAAACCTCACCTATATATTGAATATAAATACCTATAGAATATAAAGATATTTAAGTATGTATATCATCTATCTGGTGCTTATAATACTGGCTCTGCCTCATTCAGGAGTAGATGACCTCACATATTCATTCAAAACAAATCTTATTTTTTTCTTAAATAGGGGGAGAAGAGGGTCAAAAAGTAATAAACAATTCTTACATAGGTAATTAAAAAACAGCCCCTAACAGTCAAGCCATTGGCCACTATAAAGCTCATTGTTATCACGCCGCATGGATGTGCTACGATGACTTGAAGACGCAAATAACCAACAGCTCAAAATAATTATATCATGTACGTGAAATTTTTTTTTAAAAATCACAAAACGAAAGACTTTTGTATATGGGCTCTTGGCTTAACTTATCGTTTATGTATTTATAAAAGTACTGACACTGAAGTTATATTCTTTTGTTAGGTACTAAATTTCTGTTTATCAACATTTGTATTCTTTTATGTATTTCTTGCTAGGTTTGAGAATTTCACAGGCGTCAGGATGGCGGTACACTTTATATTGATGAATACTACTTAACGGTTTGATTTGGGAATATGGATTTTATATATGCCTAAGTACAAAATATGTCTTAACTCTGAATATAGTTTTAAATAAGAAAAGTACCTAATTTAGAAAATGTACCGCCATCCTGACGGTAGAATGGCGGTACACTTTAAATGTCAAATATTTTTTAAATTAGGCAGGTACAAATTTTTTGATGATTGGTACTAAATCTACAGCATAATCACAATCCTAAATGGCAACATTTTACTACCTTGTACCGCCATTCTGACGCACACGATCTTTTCGGTGGTTCAGTTGTAGTTATATTTTCTAGATGACCCAAAATATTTTCAGCTTACCTGATCCTCGTTTCCTTGCTCCGTGGACGGTTCCAAAATACCTCTGGCTGGTATCTGCACCTGCGAATGAAATTCATACTGTGCAGGCCACTTTGCAGCTCACGATATCCGAAATATGATTCGCCACGATACACTGTTGTCGGACTTGATCCGATATCGACATGAATTCTATATGCTATCGACAATGTGGAAAACAAGTAAAAAAACTAAAACCCGACTGCGGAAAAAGCGAAATGAAAAGCATGAAACAAGATATTATAACCGTCTGAAATCAAAACCTGAGATTCGGCTATACTGGAGGTACTGTCGTCATACGGCGATTCAGGGGGTTAATTATACCTACCGCATATTATTCTCAAACTCGTAACCCGTGAATCAAAACATAGGGCACTTCCCGTTGACCTGGTTATGAAATTTGGCAAGAAGCCAGTTCTTACAGAACAAGTAAAGAAAAACGTTCATTATTCTCAGAAAAAAACGCGTGGTTTTCAGAATCCGTTGAGTTCAGCCGTTTCGTAAATTAGCCTAAACACACTACGATTTTTCATATAAGAAAAACGGCTTATGTCACTCCCGATAACTTCCATTTTATGTCTGCAAAGTTTCATTAAAATCGGTTCAGCCGTTTCGGAAATAGCCCGGACGGACAAACAAACAGGCAAAAAGTAGCAGTCCTTTCTTAAGACTTCAAGCTATTTCTATACATAATTTAATGAAAATCGGTTCAGCGGTTTAGCTTTGAAAATGTAACAGACAGAGACACTTTCGCATTTATAATATTAATAGTATAGCTATTTCATATTATTTTATTATAATTTTGAGGTTTAAATGCTGATGATTATGCTACTGATCGCCTGGAGCCGAGTATACCCGATTCAGCGTCATCGAGCCGAGCGTGTGAGTACTCAGTGTTGTCGATTTTTCAGAAAAAGTAAGTTTTGATTTCAAAAATATCTTTATTTTTAACTACATTTACAACTCAGCCTGACATATGTAAAGGAACAATAGCGACATAAAGTGGAAATAATCTTCATCTGTGTTGATCTGCACATCAGTGAGGCTGGAGTAGGGCGGGTCAGCGTGAGGAGGCGTGTCGTCTTCATCGCTGTTTTGCGTCGTTTCAGCCCAAGACACACGCTTTGACCCCTTCTTTTCGGAAGTTGGCGTCGAGTGCGATACTGGAGAATGTGGTCCTTTTATTGGTGTTCGAGCGCATTTATCTAAGTAGTGTTTACGGAGGATATATTCCCGCATCGAATCGTGGGCGGGGCGCTTTGGAGGAGGTGGAGGGGGAAGATTTGAGTCGTCGTTCGAACGTTCTTTGCTCGGTGACTGTTTATATCTAGCTAGTTCTATTTTTCTGGCTTCTTCTTCGTCCTGTGGTAGAGGCCAGGCTCCCAGTTTATTCCGTACTAGGTGCGGGCGTGCATGTGCTGCGCATAATACACGTTTCCTCACGAAGTCATGGTATATAGTTAGTTCGGAACTGAGCTCTCGACGCACGAGCTGCTTGTGGCGCATCGCCACTTGCGGATCCCGAACTACTAGCAGAGCCTGCAAATTAAAAAAACAAAATTCTGTATTGACCCACCCTATTATTTGTTTAAAAATAAAGACTGTCCCTTGAGAAAGTCAATATAAAAAATAAATTTACGTAAAAATGTCTTTAATTTCGACTTCATGATTTCCTATTCAACGGGGTTTGATAAACTCTAAAAAAAAAGTAGTGAAATTGGAAGGGAATAGATCCAACTGATGCAGCGAAATAACCGAAGTCGAATCAGTTGCTATACTTTACTATAGATGGTGCTGTCTAACTAGTTATTATCTTTTACAACAGATAGCGCTATGGCTAGAGCTGATTTGAACAAGCCTTATTGAATTTGTAACAACAATTATACACTTTCAAACACGTTATAATGAAGACCGATGGAGATCTGTTTCTATGACGATATGTTAGTATGGATGAGACTTGGGTCCATTATTTCGACCCTGAAACTAGAAAGCAAATCATGGTTTGGAAATGATCCAATTATCCAGTAGTTAAGAAATAAGGACCCCCATCTCCTATACAAACATAGGCTAGCAAAAAAAAATTATGGGCACTTTGAATTTTGTGCATGTGGTTTGATTCGCATAGATACATGAAGCCTTATGATATAGAGATATATTTTTTAAAAGCTGGGAATTGACTGACATCAAGCTATGAAAGGTTAAATAAATGCAACTCCTCTATTAAATGATAAAGAGATAATAACAAGTTAGAAGTTTGGTTTTATTTAAAATAACACACATAGAATGACTTCTGGCGTCATTTTAAAAATAAAAAAGTGTGTGCGTGTAACCTTTACGCGCGATTGAAGTAAAACTTTGAAGTTTTTTGTACGTTTTGTAATAACAAATATGAGATGATTCTTCGCTACTATCCCAGTCTGACAATTCTTGTAAAAGTTCGAAGTCAGAATCGCTTTCACTGGACGTAGACATTTTCACACTAAATTACAACAAAATTAAATAGATATTGGTTTCAAAATATTAGGATAAAAGTAATTTAGCGAATTTTTATTTGATGATAGCAGACGATCGATAGGTAAACCATCACATTTGACAGATAGGCCGCATGTTTATCCTCAGTAATAAATTCTATCCTTCAACAGCTGTCAGAAGTATATTGGGACGCACGAAATTGTCATTTTCATACAAAAATCTAACTCTGGTAAGCTATCGACCCTCCCAGGGCCTCCCGTCGATAGATGGCGTGCGACGGTAGATATGTCTATCCGTCGATAGGTTATTGAGACGACAAAACTATGCAATGGATAGAATTTCTTACCCTAGTATGGTTAGACCGTCGATAGATAGGTAATTTGGTTTGGTTGTTAGAGATTTTAAAAAAAATTTGCAATTTAAAATTTTTTTTTTTAAACTGTAGAATTTTTATTCACTTTGGTATTCACAATTGATCCGTTTGAAAATTTGGAAATAAATAATCCTAATCGATTATGATATTTGCCACTAGCTGGCGTATAAGTCAAGAAGCGTGGAGTATATGACATATACTTACGACCAATCCAAATTATTTTTTAAATTGCAAAGTTTTTTAAAAATCTCTAACAGCCAAACCCAATTACCTATCTATCGACGGTCTAACCATACTAGGGTAAGAAATTCTATCCATTGTATAGTTTTGTCGTCTCAATAACCTACCAATGGATAGACGTATCTACCGTCGCACGCCATCTATTTTTAAATAGTGGAAACTACACAGACTATAGTAAGCGTCACTTCCGTTAGAATAAGCGTTACTTCCGTCAGAAAAAAAATCTGAGTTACTCCCTAGTCGCGCCTAAAGAAGTTTTACTTCAAAAACTCTGTAAATCGTACATACAACTTTTTGAATGCAAATAAGTAATAAAGTAGGTATAACATGACACTGGCAAAACTGTCTGGTACACAAGATAGTTGCCAAAGATAAAAGAAGAAATGTTCACATTTATCAAAACTAATATATACTGCAGTGACGGTCACTCATTATAACACGATTCCTTTCGAGTTACCTTTTGAATTGACGTGATTCATAAACATTAATAATAAACTGATAATTCAAATCATAGCGCGCGGCGTGGTGCGGCGCTCTGTGTACGTAAACACGTGTGTGTGTAAACCGATGCGACGGTGTAATTACAATTATCACATTTAAAATCAGTTTCAAAAATTCATAGTTAATATGAACTTTATTGCATATGTAATAAGGTACCTTTTACCTTTATAGGTAACTCCATTTGAAACAGGACGACGTTACGCGGCCAAATTAAGACGCCTTCATACACCGCTATCTTATTAAAGGTAGCACACTCCGTGATTTGAGAATATATATTTGGCTGTCGTATAGCACACAGCTGCTCATTCGTTACAAGTAACACGTCTTAAACCGAGTTATTTTGGCTAATTTTCTTTGAAATATGTTCGTTCACTGATTGGTATTGAGTGAACCAGATATCAGTTATGTATTTAAGAACGAACTTAAACAATTCATAACGGCTACTGGACTGGTTGCTGGTTGACTAACGTTTACATGTGCAAATATTTGAAAATTTATTTTAATTAATGATTGCTGGTTGATTTAGTGATAAAGTGTGTGAGTTTTAGATAATTAACGTAGGTACATATTTTGAGTGGCGTTCGTAATATCTGTAAATAGTTATCTTATTTTTGCAAATAAACAAATTTTTCCTACGTAAGTACAACTTTTTTATTAAGTTAGATAGGTAGGTACGTAAGTAGGTAGGTAAGTAGGTACGTAAATAACGAAATATGGCTCTTATAGCAATAGAATGTTGTTCAGTGGATTTTTTATTAAATCCTGCAACCGAATTTCCAAAATTATCTTTTAGTCAAAAACAAAGAATTTTAGAAATTGGGCGCGCTAAACCAAATTTACCGATAGATTATAAAAGGAAAGATGGTTTTACGAAGCATTTTCATTTATCAATGTACGATAAATACAATTGGCTTACCGGAAGTTGCAAGTTAAATAAACTGTATTGTTTTCCATGTTTATTATTTTCTAATTCATGCAGTGTTTGGAGTAAAACGGGGTTTACGGATATAAATAATCTTGCCAATTCCACAAAAAAACATATTCATACTGAAAAACATATCCGCAGTTGTCTTAACTTGCACGAATTTGGTACGATAAGAATTGAAACGTCGCTTGTAAATTCATTTTCTGTACATAACCAAAAAGTAAAACGAAATCGCGAAATTATGAAAAGATTAATCGATACCGTTGTGCTTTTAGGTAAACAAGAATTATCCTTCCGTGGTAATGACGAAAAACAGTATTCAGACAATCGTGGTAATTATGTAGAAACATTATTGTTTTTAAAAAGTTATGATTCTATTTTAGAGACCCACTTTGATATATGTTCAGAAAGTCGTAACGGAATTTTTTCGGGCTTATCAAATCATATTCAAAATGATCTAATAGAAAGCGTCGCGGCCGTTATAAAACATGAAATAAAACGTGAAATTTCTAAAACCGATTTTATTTCAATAATGATCGACGAAACTCCAGATAATAGTCACCGCGAACAAGTTACAGTTGTTTTCAGGTATTTAACTGAAACTGGTGTAGAGGAACGATTTGTAGGGTTTCAGGATGTCAGTAGAAGTAGGGACGCAGAAATTTTAAGCAAAGTTGTTTTAGATCATACAGAAGAATATAACTGTATGCAAAAATTGATAGGTCAAACGTACGATGGCGCGTCGGTAATGACTGGTTCCGTAACTGGTGTTAAAACTAGAGTCCAAGAAAAATGCCCTATGGCAATCTTTGTTCCATGTTATGCTCACATTCTAAATCTTGTTTTATCGCGGTCAACTGAAAATATTCCGGAATGTAAAACTTTTTTCGGGGCCTTAAATAATTTGATTCGATTTTTTAATAAATCTACCAAAAGATCGTATCTTTTAAAGTGCATCGCGGAACGCCGTTTGCCTGGAGTAGCAGAAACTCGTTGGCAATATAATTCGCGTATTGTTAACGTAATTTTAAATTGCAAACCGGATATAATTAAAACTCTAGACACGATATTAGAAAATCCACAAGACTGGGATAAAGACAGTTTATTTCTCGCGGAAAATATTTTAACAAAATTGACCGAATTCGAATTTTGTTTTTTGTTGAATATTTTTTCAGAAATATTTGGACGATCAGATATTTTGTTTGCGCTCATTCAAAATAAACAAGTAGATATTGAAATTGCTATTAAGGAAATCAAATCATTTCGGTCATGGTTATGCAATGAAATGTTAAATAAATTTGATTCGATTTACGATGAACTGTCAAAATCCTTAGAACCGCCGCGTAAACGTCGCCGTCAAACACAAGGTATCGATACTAAAACCGCTTTTAAAAGACTTTTTCGTGAAATAATCGATAATATTAATATGCAAATTAATGACCGATATAATTCATTCGACCAATTAGAATTTTTGGATTTAGTAAACAAATCAAAATACGATAGTTACGGTACATTTCCCGATAGTAAAATCAATCTTTTAAATCGACAATTCCCTAAATTGTTTGATTACAACGCTTTAAAAAATGAGCTAAAAGTCATATATTCATCGCAATCGTTACGTCAATTAGATGTCTATGAATTATTGTTTCATCTTAAACAGCCAACTTTAAAAGATGCTTTCCAACAAACATTACAATAGTGTAAATTAATTGTGACACTGCCGTTCAGTGTTGCGTCCGCAGAACGATCTTTTTCGGCATTAAAACGCATACATACCTATTGTAGAAATACTCAGAGCGAACAAAGGTTGTCCAATTTGGCTTTAATATCTATTGAAAAACACTTGTTATTAAAACTAAAAGGTAAGGAAAATTTTTATGACAATGTATTATCACATTTTGTTCAAAAAGATAGAAGAATAGCTTTAGAATATAAATAGGTGAAAGAGATAGAGAGTAGGTTAAAAAATGTCTCTGTTAGGTATGTCAAACAAAATATATACGTTTCTTCAACTAAAACACTACAAAATTTGTTGAGCACATTCCAATAGTCGCCCATGCTGCTATATTTACTATACATTACAATGTATAGTCAAAAAAGGCTTTTTTCAAAGCCGCTACTCAATCAATTGTTTCTAATGACGCTCTACGTCTTTTCTGGACCAAAGACAACCATGTCTTCGAAGAAGATGAGCTATAGGAGGCAAGGAATCATTTTCATCACGGTAAGAAATTATATTTTAAGTGTTAAATATTTTCAAATACCATAAAACATCCCAATATGAACAACGGGTGTATGTATAATGGCCTAGATTAACACGGCCGGCTTCCCTTGGTACAGAGGTCACCGCACGTCACTGATATACTGTGGTCACAATTTGTCTGTCATGTGACCTGAATGACAGTCACATACGTCAATAATGACAGCAATGAAAATATTTATGCCATTAACGAAAATATTTAATCCCCAATAAACTTATTTTCAGAATTTAAATTGCTTTTAGTAAAACTAAAAAAAACATTCAAAATATGATCATTAACTATTTTATCAATTTTCGATTGTAATTATAAGTCTGCCAACAAAAACAATAGTTTCATCATTAAAAGGCATTTTTAAAGTATACCTGCGTAATATTAATTTATTTTTTTTAAATTCTATTGTACGTAAGTTAAATATATTTATTTTATTACTTTCAAAAAAAAACCTTTATTTCCTTTCGTATTCGGTCCAGAATTACGTGGGAAAATCCTCATAAATGGTAACCCCAATTTGAGTAATAAACATTGCAAATAGAGGCATTCATTATAAACGATTTATAGATGCGTTCAAAATACAACTTGAACATTATTTTCAATAGTCATTTTCTATTTTTCACATACTTTTAGAAAAATAATGAAGTAGTTAAAAAATGCTGATTTACTAAGAGTATCGACATTTATGTTTCTTATCTCAAGTACTTTTACTAGGCCAGGATGGGCATCATCTTTTCGTGCAAAACCACTTGCAGGTAAAATTATGGCGTCTATATTCTTTGATTGATTACTTGCCGAAAGGGATGACAATCACAAGATCATATTATGCCGTATTGATTAAAACAACTGGCCAAGTGCGAGTTGGACTCGCACACGAAAGGTTCCGTACCACTGTACAATATTTTAAAAAAAGGTTCGTATAAGAATTTTTAACTTAATTTTTATTTGTTATAGAGGTCATAGTAGTACACAGACACACTTCATGAAAATTTCAAATGTAAGCAATGATCTCACAACTACCAATCACCAAAAACGTTAAAAAAAAGACACATTTTTTGTATGGGGATCAGCTTTAATTTTTAACTTTATTTTATTTTTATTTGTTGTTATAGCGGCCATAGTAATACACACTGAAAATTTCAAGTGTCTACATATTACCGTCAGACGATACAGCCCTGTGACAGATGGACGGACAGCGGATGCTTAGTAACAGGATCCCGTTGGTACCGTTTAGGTATGGCACCCTAAAAAGTGACGTCCCAGTTTCAGTATTTTTACTATAAATCACCGCATAAATGTACCTGGGACGCTAGTAGTGTAATGGTGGCATCGAGCGCTCCAGCCACAAGTCGCTCGTTGATCGCCGGCCACAGACCCACCGCAGCCGATGTTCCCGAAGACAAGCTGGTCAGTGATTCACTGCGACCAGCACGTCGGGTCTCGCCTGGACTGCCGCCGCCTCCGCAAGAACACGCTCTTCGTCTGCCGCGAGGAGAACGGGAACCGCTTGCGTCTTCAACGTGATATGACTGTGGCACAAAACTCTAAATTATCATGCGTCAATCAATCAATCATCAAATAGAATAAATGGGCTTGGACAAAAATTTTAAAGTTGTGCTAATGGTCATTAAAATTAAAAGGATTTTTTAAATTTACGTATTTCCCAGGTATTTATGAAAATTCACCTGACACTTTAAAATTGGCCCTGTGACGTCATTTGGGCGGTTGAGCTTATTAAGCCGCTTTTGTTAGTAAAAATCAAAGCTAAAACGAAATAAAAAATATTGAAGTAAGGTCACTACATACCATCCAAGCCCATTACTCCGCAGTCACTTGTGCTACTTTCAAAACTCCCCTGATATACTCATTTCTTATCTCATCCTTCCTTGTCACACCACACATCCATCTTAACATTCGCATCTCTGTCACATGCACCTAACTTTCATCCACCTTCTTCATAGCCCAACACTCTGATCCATACATGACAACAGGTCTGATTGTCGCCTTATAAATTTTTCCCTTTAGTTCAAGGGGCTTCCGCGGGTCACAAATTGTTGCTGAGACCTGTCGCCATTTCATCCATCCCACATTCATTCTGTTGTTAATGTCACGGTCAATATCGCCGTTGTTTTATAAGAACGAACCAAGGTAACGGAAATCTGAGCAGACTGGTCTAAGGCAATTTGGGAGAAACTGGAGGAGCCACCAAAGTCACAGAACATATGTTCAGTTTTAGTCCGACTGATCTTAAGCCCAACGTTCTCCAATCTCTCCTGCCATTTTTGCAGCCTGCTCTGTACCTCACTCGCATCCTCTCCGACAAGAGCAATGTCGTCGGCGAACAGCATGCACCAGGGTGCCTCCTCCTGCACGTCCGATGTCAAGGCATCCATAATCAGGAGGAACAAATACGGACTTAAAGCCCACCCTTGGTGCAAGCCCACAGCCACATCGAACCTGTCAGTAACGCCAGCCTCACACCGAACACATGTACACACCCTTCTATACATTTCAATCAAAAGCCTTACATACTTTTCTGGCACTCTCTTTTCTCTCATAGCCCACCACAGAACCTTTCGCTGAAACCGACCGTACGCTTTTTACAGGTCTATAAAGACCATGTGCAAGTTCTTTTGTGCACTCCGGTACTTTTCACAAAGTTGCCTAAGGGCAAATATTGCGTCCATAGTCCCTCGTCTTGACATAAATCCGAACTGGTTCTGGGTGACCTCACTCTCCTCTTTTATTCGTCTCGCTATCACTTTTTCCCATATTTTCATACTGTTACGGGCTACCGGTTCTAATATTGACGATGCACTGAAACACTGATTTTAGTTCACTTTACTTTATTATAATTCCAAATTACAAAATAATCCAAGAGCAAACAATATCGAACACTAATTGCACAGTTAAAACACTCCGCACTTCGCAAATTATCGCGCTTGACACTTATCGCGTACTTCCAAAAATCAACTTGCTGGACGCCGCGGACCATCGCCTTATATAGCTCTCTCCCTTCCACTAGTCACCGTCTCGAACATTCTATCTCTCGAAATTTATAAATTACATTTTAATTTCCTGGACCGTGGGAACGGAATTTTGGCGCCAGTGGCGTCTCTAAAAATGACCATCGATTTTTAGAAATATCGCGAATATTCTTTTGAACGACGCCGCCTCTGTATTTAAATTAGTGAAATTAATTGTTCGTCTAGACTTTTCGGTTTTATTGAATGGCTGTGGGAATTTTTCTCGTAAGTTCGATGACCTGTTTTTGTACTATTGTAGATAGGTGTCATGCTTTTTCTAGTGAGTTTGATAACGTCGTCGCGAGAGTAGATAGGCGTTACACTACCCCCTTCTTAGATTTGCTCGTCCCGAGCAATATTCGAACCTCGGTAAGGGGCTAGTCGATCGATGTGCACTATCTTTGGCTTTCCTCGTAGACCACGTTGTATGCGGTACGTCACGTCGTTGATCCTGGTTATCACCTTGTACGGTCCTTCCCAACGGTTTTGTAGTTTGGGGGATTTACCTTTCCTGCGCCTCGGATTATGCAACCATACAAGAGATCCCTCATCAAAGCCAGTGGCGGTGGCGTTTCGGTCGTATCTAGTCTTCATCTTTTCGCTTGCCAGAAGACCATTTTCTCTGACTTGCTCATGAATGTTATGCATCCTTTCCTTTAGGTCCGACACATAATCCGATATTGGTCGCGGGTCGTCAGGCGGCCTGCCAGTTACCAGGTCGAACGGCAATCTTAGTTCTCGTCCAAAATTGGCAAACGCTGGCGTGACCTTTATGCTCTCATGTTCCGCCGTCCTATATGAGAGCATAAACAACGGAATATATCGGTCCCAGTCCTTTTGATGTTCGTCGACTAATTTTGCGAGGTGGGTTTCCAGCGTACGGTTAAATCTTTCGACCATTCCGTCTGATTGCGGGCGGTATGGGGTTGTCCGTGTTTTGTTTATACCCAAGATACGGCACGTCTCCTGGAACACCTGAGATTCAAAATTACGACCTTGGTCCGAGTGAATCTCCAAGGGCAGTCCGTATCTGCAAAACACTTCGTCAACCAGTTTAGTTGCCACTGTCACTGCCTCCTGATTGGGTATTGCGAAAACCTCTGGCCACCTCGTAAAATAATCAACCATGACCATGAAATACTTGTTGCCATCATTAGATACAGGAAAAGGTCCGGCTACATCTACTGCGATTCTTTCCCAAGGGGCTCCCACGTTGTACAACTGGAGACGTCCTCTGTTCCGCGTCGTCGGGCCTTTCACGGCTGCACACACAGTGCACCTTCGACACCAGTCCTCGACATCTTGCCGACAGTAGACCCAATAAAATCGCTTCCTGATTTTCTCCAGGGTTCTCTTCATGCCCAGATGCCCTCCTGAGGTACTATCGTGCAAGGCTTCCAACACTGCGCGTACTTTTGATCTTGGCACGACCAGCTGCATAGTTGACTCCCGTCCACTTGGGGTTTCCCATTTGCGATACAACAGTCCATCAACCATCACTAAACTGTCCCATTGAGCCCAATAACTCTTCATAACAGAGCTCAAGGCTGCAACTTGGTTCCATTGTGGTTTTGGACTCCCTTCTATTTTCCAGTCTATGATGGCCCTTAGGTCACCGTCCTTCTTTTGCTCCTCCTTCATTGCATCCGTGGTCCACTCATCACTGACGTTATTGATGGTGATGGCCTTAACTGTTTCTTCTTTTTGTTCTCGTTTGGAGCAATGTTTACACTCGTCAGGGCACGGCCTACGCGAGAGAGCATCGGCGTTTCCGTGCGATTTTCCACTACGGTGCTCGATCTCAGGCTCGAATTCCTGAAGTTGTTCGATCCACCGAGCCACTTGTCCTTCAGGATCCTTGAACTGGAGCAACCATTTGAGAGGGGCGTGATCTGTCCTGAGCTTGAACTTCCTGCCCAAGAGGTATTTACTGAAGTGGCGCAGCGTCTTCACTACAGCTAACAGCTCTCTTCTGGTCACGCAGTAGTTCCTTTCCGGTCTTGACAAGGCCTTGCTGAAGTATGCTATCACGACTTCCTTGTCGCCTTGTCGCTGTGACAGCACTCCTCCGATTGCCAAGTTGCTGGCGTCGGTGTCGACTACGAACTCTCCAGTCTGATCTGGATAACCAAGGATAGGTGCTTCACAGAGCCGTTGCTTAAGTTCTGTAAAGGATTTTTCACATTCTTCAGTCCACAGAAATGCAGTCTTATCTTCTGTAAGCCTGTGCAAAGGTCTGGCTATTCCTGCAAAATCCTTCACGAAACGGCGGTAGTACGAGCATAACCCCAAGAATGCTCGCACCTCCGTTTTGTTCCTTGGAGTTGGCCATTCCCGTACCGCTTCGGTCTTTGCAGGGTCCGTTTCCACGCCTTCTGTCGAGATCACATGACCCAAGTAGTTGACCCGCTTTTTGAAGAAGCTGCATTTCTTCGGATGTAGTTTTAGGTTTGCGGTCCTTAGTTTCTGAAACACTTGCACCAGGTTTTGTAGATGTTGGTTGAAGTCGCGTCCCATAATGATCACATCATCAAGATAGACCAGGCAAGCTTCACCGAGAAGGTCGGCAAGTACTACTTCCATCAGTCTCTCGAAGGTAGCGGGAGAATTGCACAAACCAAAAGGCATGACCTTGAACTGCCATAGCCCTTTTCCAGTTGAAAAGGCAGTTTTCTCCCTGTCCTTTGGATCAAGTTCTACTTGCCAATATCCACTCTTCAAGTCAAGAGTAGAAAACCACTGGTTCCCTCGCAGCTTGTCCAATGTGTCGTCAATCCTAGGTAGAGGGTAGCTGTCCTTTTTGGTCACGCTGTTGAGCCGACGATAATCCACACAGAATCGCATGCTACCATCCTTCTTCTTGACCAGGACGACAGGAGAACACCAAGGATTTGAAGAAGATTCGATGACATTATTCTTCCTCATGTCATTAATCATCTCTTCTACTTCTCCTTCTCTGCTCGTGGGTATTCGCCGAGCTCTTTGACGAATAGGTAGTTCATCGCCTGTGTTTATTTTATGTTTAACTAGTGACGTTCTGCCAACGTCACCTTCCTTGAGGCAGAAAATGTCGGAATAGCGAGTCAGCACTTCCTTTACTTTCGCATATTCTGCTTGAGTAAGGTCTTCCTTGCAAATGTCCACTTGTTCGAGAACTTTCTTGCATCCACTCCTCGCCGTAGGTGACTCCACTTGCAGGCAACTTCTCATCCAAGAAACTTCCTGACATTTCGCAATAGCCTGATTTTCATGCAGAACAACAGGTGCGTTACTGAAATTTAGTAACCTGATTACTGGATGTCCCTCGCCGCTTCTTAGCAGTGTCCTGGCCGTCAACCAGTTGCGCTTCTCACTGTGGGGTAGCTGGTCAACGATAACGCTTCTAATAGGTCCCTCGTTCGTCGATGGTGGTAGTTTCACGTTGACCAAGGTTTGCGTGTAAGGCGCTAGCGTCGTTTCTTTAGCACAGCGTACCACACCTCTAGGTCCGCCTTTGAAGAAAACTTCGTTATGGCCGCATTTTAGTACGCCGTTGGTCACGTCGATTTTGCACTGAAACCGCTGCATGAAGTCCAATCCGATAATGCAGTCGTCGGAAATATCAGCCACGATGACAGTGTGCGAGTATTTCTCTTCTCCCACCTTCAAAGTCACCGTGAGCTCACCGTGGACAGGTATCGGCTGGCCGGTAGCCGTGACAAGCTTCAACTGAGGAGTCGATCGCTGGATCCTCTGTGCCGATTGCTTCACTAGTTGTGGTCTGACTACCGTCCGTGTTGCCCCAGTGTCGACTGTGATTGGACACCAAGTACCATTTACCTCGCCGTCTATGATGAGACTATTCCCGTTGAACACTTGTGAGATGACAATTTTCGGGGCTGTATCACGACCAGCCAGCACCTGCCCCACGGTCCTGGCTATTACTCGTTTCCCTGAACTTCGACGGGCAGAGCTTGTACTCGAGCCCTGCCTTCCTGTGGTGATTCGTTGCCTTCTGTCCTTTGCCTTAATTTAGGGCAGTCAATCCGAATGTGCCCGAGCTGCTGACAGTAGAAACAGCGCGGCGTGGATCGGCGCCTAGGTGGTAAAGCGGCTGGTTCCACTAATTCTCTCACTCGTTGTGTGCGAGGCTCCTGTCTCACGGCTTCTACTTCAAGGGCATGCGCCAAAGCGTCCTTCAGAGTTTTATGGTGCCCAAGTCTGACGGTTGCCCTTACTTCCAGGTCCTTTATTCCGTCGACGAATGTTTGTACCAAATTCGTGTCGACGAAATCAGTGCTGGCCGACGGGTATGCCTTTCTTACGATCTTCTCAATTTCCAAAGCCCACTGCTGTAAGCTCTCGTTGGCACGCTGCGTTCTGTCCCTTAGTTGAGCCCGGTAAACATGCTCTAGGTGTTTGTCGCCATATCTAGAGTCCAGCGCTTCCAGTAGTTTTCCGTAGCTCTCCGCGCTGTCTGGTGATGCCTCAAGATCCGAGAGCGCCTGTCTTCGCAGTGCCACCGTCAGGGCGGTCAGACAGTGTTCGTCCGTCCACCCATTTGACGATGCCACTGTCTGGAACTGGCGTTTGTAGGCACTCCACGAAGTGGTACCATCGTACGGCGGCACCTTAACCCGGGGGCCGGAGTAGCTGGTTCCACTAGGCCCAACCAGTTTCAAATGTTGAACTTCTTTTTGGAGCGAGTCGCAACGGGACTTAACGTGGAGTATCTCATCCCCGTAGCTGACTAACCTGTCTTCATGCTCGCGTAGGTTTTCTTTGAGCTGCTTCACCTCCAGGTTTATTTTACCTAAAGTTTCTCCAAGCAGCTTCTCCATACGCTGCGCTTGTTCTTCCTGGCGACGAGCTTGCTCCTCCTGCCGACGAGCCTGCTCCTCAATGAGTTGGTGTGTTTGCTCCTCCTGTCGACGAGCCTGCTCCTCCTGGCGACGTGATTGTTCCTCCTGCCGACGAGCCTGCTCCTCCATGAGTCGCATAAGAGCGCTTAAGTCGAAGGTCTGAGCAGCAGCGGCCCCGGCGTCCACACTTACATTTTCAGCGTTGACGTCGTCCATGACCTCGTGCTGCTGATCCGCTGCCGCCTGTCTCGTGTGACGTCTTCTTGACTGAGACAAATCCCTAGGTGTTGTTGGCATCTTCAATATCCCACTTCTGACACCAAATGTTACGGGCTACCGGTTCTAATATTGACGATGCACTGAAACACTGATTTTAGTTCACTTTACTTTATTATAATTCCAAATTACAAAATAATCCAAGAGCAAACAATATCGAACACTAATTGCACAGTTAAAACACTCCGCACTTCGCAAATTATCGCGCTTGACACTTATCGCGTACTTCCAAAAATCAACTTGCTGGACGCCGCGGACCATCGCCTTATATAGCTCTCTCCCTTCCACTAGTCACCGTCTCGAACATTCTATCTCTCGAAATTTATAAATTACATTTTAATTTCCTGGACCGTGGGAACGGAATTTTGGCGCCAGTGGCGTCTCTAAAAATGACCATCGATTTTTAGAAATATCGCGAATATTCTTTTGAACGACGCCGCCTCTGTATTTAAATTAGTGAAATTAATTGTTCGTCTAGACTTTTCGGTTTTATTGAATGGCTGTGGGAATTTTTCTCGTAAGTTCGATGACCTGTTTTTGTACTATTGTAGATAGGTGTCATGCTTTTTCTAGTGAGTTTGATAACGTCGTCGCGAGAGTAGATAGGCGTTACAATACTATGTGGCATGAGTTGTCACAGTCCTGAACGTCTCCCTTATTTTTATAGATGGGCACCAGCGTACTGTAGCACCACTCATCTGGGATCTTCTCCTCTTTCAACAACTTATTGAAGAACAAAGTCAGCCACTTCCACCCATCTGCTTTCATAAACTTCCATACTTCAACAGGTATACAATCCGGCCCTACTGCTTTCTAATTCTTCGTGTCTCTCACAGCCATTCTCACTTCCTCTACGCTAATTTCATCTACCGTTTTAGTATTAATAGGGCCATCTATCAATACCTTATTCCAGTCATTCTCTTCATTCATCAACTTTCTAAAGTATTCTTTCCAACGCTTTTTTATTAACAATTTTAACAAAGAAAATTAAAGACTTAATTTTTTTTTATTTTAAGAGCAAGTTATAAATTGGTCTATATTTTCAAAAAAATATTAGAAGTATGTTAAAAAATTTGGTTTAAGTGCATTTAATTACTAAATGATAAATCTGCGTGGCCGTTTAAGCTTCCTCAGATAGCGATAGTATGAATAATGCTATTTGCCAATTTTGTCGCATTACCTTTGGTGGCTGCTGTATCAAAACGTAACTAGTATAATCTAAAATAATTGTAACCACCGAGCTTTGAATTAGTTTAATAGAGGAGTAATGCTGGCCGTTTAGTTCGAGAACCAAAGTTATCACATTTGAGCCATAGGATGAGGAAGGGAGACGGACAGGGCGCGTGTATGGACGTCGCGATTAGTTACCTAAATGTTGCGTTGCATCTAGGTCTTTGTGTACTGCCCGGCACAACTAATTACATACTATCGAATGAAAGCCAGACACCGATAACTTTTTTTAAAATAAATATAGTTGACATTTGAGTCGTCTATTCTAGCAAGCGCACGGCTTCTATTCTGCAACATTCAAATTTCGGTTGTTGTAACAAATGACATTTTATCAAAATACGTATAGACTAATGTGTTCATTCGACAAGAATAAACGAAGCGGTCATACACAACATTTTAAATTGACGGATAGTTTAGTAACGGCGCGTTAACTAGATGTCGTGAAACGCAAATAAGTTTAGCGAAGTTGTTATTTTTTAGCGCGTCGTTGCTTAACGTCTGTATAAAGTACTGTTACAAAATCGGCCCTTAGACTATAACAGATTGTTTCAAAATCTATTGTTTCTAAAAGCAGAACATAATACGTCTCTTGTGAAAATGCAGAAACATATGAATTATACTTGGTTACCAGGACAAATGAACTTAGACAAATTTATTAATTAGTACAGTACTTATTTATTACGATCTTAATATGGCAACTTGTACTAACGCAAGTGCAGATTTACGAAGTGTAAACGAAGACAACTTAATAAATTTACAAGACCAACTTTTAATTAACACATATCATAAAGTAGTTGATTGTGAATATAAACAAATAAGAATAAATATTAATAGTTGTTATACTTAAGGTGGGACGACGCCTGTCTATTACGGCAATTTAATAATAGATGGACCCACCATATGAAGAAATTATTTTTATTTTTTCATGGTCACATTTCTGCGTTTCAGTTGATGAAACATAACATGCGACTAAAAAAGATTTCTCTTTAATGTCTTTAAGTGACATTATTGATCGTTTCAACAGTCTTGAAACGTTTGCACAAAAGCCATAAGTGGAAAATAAGGTTTTTCGAAAAACGCTTGAAAACTGTTGAAAGAACCAATATATAAATCAGTCAAAAAACCTTATTTTTCACAAATTTTGGTTATTTGTAGAAATGCAAATCAACTGACATCATCTTAAATGAGTGAATAGTAAAACCCTTTTTACATTATAATAATAACGTAAATCTTATCCGGAGGCCCGCGCCTCTGCCATTATCTCGCCTCGAGTAACCCTTAGGCGTTTCCCGACACCTTTGCGCCGGTGACACCCTAGTGTGCCTCCTGGCTGCTTCGATAAGTCGTAGGAGCTTTCGGGCTAACGACACGCAACCTTATTATGCTTCAGGCGGTTGTTTAGCGGGCGCGACTCCTACATACCACGTGCGCCCCGGCGTGCGGAAGCTGTAGATGTTTATCTTTCAGAAAAAAATCCTAACAATAGTAATTTTATAATTTTAAGCAAAAGATGTACATACATGATTCAACGACTTAGTGAGGAGACAGACAGCAGCCAACAGTATCCCGAAGCTCAATTGTGGCGCGGTGACTGTTTCATACGATATCTTTGGAGCGCCAAAGTGTAATTCCACTAACATCGGGCCGCGGACGGGCGTCGGGTCTGCTAGTAGCGCCAGAAGCGGAGGGCTCCATGCACACAAACAATAAGCAGACATGTGAAGTAATTCTACAATCCTGGAAAAAAATTCAAAGTGAAAAATCACCTCATTAATCTGTTTGATTTACAATAATTTTATAACTTTTGGTAGCAAGACTGTTTATAAACATGGTCACGTAATGTCACCAGCTATGGATTTTCTTTGCAAAATAGAATGTGTATCGCAAAAATCCACAGAACTGACACTCCATTGTAGGCAGTAAGTAGGTCACTACCAACATATCTCACAGAATTACCAAATCAAACTGGAAATATGCAGGCCACACTCTTCATATAATCGATAATGTCTTGAAAAAAACCTTCTCGAGTGGCAACCACAATCAGGACATTGCAGCATGAACGGCCCTTACTAGACAGAATTAATGGGACATCCCACATAGCGCCATCTAAGCAAGTATTATGGGGTACTAAGCAATTGATATACATACTTAAACATTCTTTATTATATATAACGATACCTTTACACACAGATATGAAACCAATAGCCATGTTTATGCACACAAATATTTGTCCCGGATAGGAATCGAACTCGCGACCCTTGGCTCCGTAGTTAGGGTCTCTAATCACTCGCCCAATCGGTCAATCAACAGATGGACTGACGACTCGGTAAAGAAGAACTGGGACGTAGGCCTGATTGACGCTTATTGATTCAAATCGAAATCGTACCTGTTGAGTAGCGTAGGAGTATGTTGATGCCCCGCCATCACAGAGGTCGACTCATCGAACGCAGGCGTGCCTGGAGCGGAGGTGGGGAGGGACGCGGTCGCTTCGGGCGGACGACGTGCACGAAGAGCCAAAATCACGCACTGGCACAGGCAGCTACCGATACTATGCTGTAGTACAACGATATTTTGTTTTTAACCAAATTAGCCTCGTTTACCCAAGCGGGATGAAAAAATAATATCAGTCGACGAACTAGCGTACTCTTTGTTTGTGCAAACTAATACTATCCATTTTTTATTACATTTCACGATATGCTTTACTTAAGATGGTAAAATAAATATAACGATGTGTCGTTTTTTACATCTGGTTAAATAAATTTTGTATGGAAATTAGCTGAATTGTTTAACCTTAACTTGGCATAATATTTGACAACAATGACGAGATAACGAGTACTGTACAGTATGTTTCGAGGGTCAAGAACAAAATTTTTTTCAAGTGGCATAAAAGGACAGGTGAAATGCTATGCTCCACTAGGTATATTCATAAGCAAGGAGACTATGTTAAAAAATAAAATATATGATTTTTAAATGTTCACACTAATTTTGAATACTTTTTGATCACTTCTCATAGTAAAAATCTATGATTATGCATGTTGAAACAGTACTGAAAGACTTTATCATACTATTTACTTGGCATCTGTTATCAGCAAAATTATTTAAGAAAATCAGAGATAATTTTCTCAAAAAAGGTTTGATGTAAAAATGTGTTTGAAATAGTTATGAAATGAAATTTAATTTAACAATTGTAGTGCAGCATGTTGCACAAAGTAAATACTTAAACTAAAACCACTATAAAGTTATACTGCCTTATTTACAGTGCTTATAAACAGTTGGCCCCACACTAGGCAAAATTTATCTGTTCTGTTGTGGCCATAAAATATATACTTGATGAGCAGCTTTGGTATATTAATCAGGTCATCCCACAGTGTATATTAGTCCAATAGACTAAAGGTGACCAATAGATAATGACATCAACTCCCCTGCAACGCGGGATACTGTAGGGACGAGAAACGTTATGCGGTATACCTTTGGTAACGCATTTTATATCAACCAAGTATAAGTAACTAGTGCTGCGTGGCATGTTTAGTATTAAATGTAGTAATAATAAACTGCTACAAAGGCGGAAGTAGCACCAGTACTTAATCATCAACCTATTAGGGTTTAAGTCGTAGAATTGCTACAGAAGGTATCTGTTCAAACACATATCGTTTACTACATTACATAGTACAGCTTGCGCCAACTTCTAGGTCAATCAATCAATCAAATTTCTTTATTTCGTAGTTATGTATCATAATCTTCAAATATGTCGCAAGAGTGAATTTATCACTTTGTGGAAGAACGTCACCACAAAGGCGCATTCAAAAGTGTTGGTTCCTCTCAGAAGAACATGCAAGAAACTCAGGATATAACAAAATTATAAACAATTTTTTTTAACAATAAGTGCTTAAAAATTTATATTATTGAAACAAACTCATAGGCGTGCGGCTTAAACCCATGGATTTTTATCATCAAAGTAGTTAGATACGTTACAATAAGCTTTTTCGTAAAGCTTTCGTTTTTTTGTAGTTTTAAAGTTAACAGGTAGATCTTGGGATGGGATGGGATCGAGAGCGGAATTCGCGGTTGTGCAAAATGCAACCACGTCAAGTTCTGAGCGATCTAGAAATTTGGCGTAAGCTATACAATTGGATTCAATCCCAATTCCAATTACAAATCTGTATTAGACTGCCAAGTCTGTCTGTAACTCACCATGATAGTAACCAAAGAGTTTATGTTTTTCGTCCTCCATTTTTCTTCATACTTCACCAATTGCACGACCAAACTCAAAGCCGACGCGCACAAATTCAAAGAATCCATATTGACTATTTGGCTAGGCATCAAAATAGCTTCTATTAAATGTTCTAAGTGAACACCAATAAATGTGATAGCGTCATCTGCAAAGAACTGGCCATGCCTCATGACCATCATCGAAATGAAGTCCATACTAAATGCATACACCTTCCACCACTCTGAAGGCTGCCAGGACGACCTCGAACCGTTAGCTTCGAATTTAGGCGGTAGTAACTGCAGCCACAGGAATTGATCAACATCACTGATCAACAGATCTTTCGAGAACGGTCCTCTAGAGTATGCTATCAGACATCTCAAAGCTGCTAAAGAAGTATGCCAATGTTTTCGATTTTGTAAACAATTTTGCAGACAACAAAGGAGTTTGTTAACGAACATAACCGACTGGAACCATTGATCGAGGCCCGTGAATATCGCATCGTACAGTTCTAAGCATTGTTCCAACATAGCTAAAGACAAAACTATAGGCGCTACATCTTCATTAACGCTATGTCCATTCAAACTCGGCTCAGCTTTCGGTTCGTCGTTTATGTTATCGAATAATTTCTGCAATTCGAAACTGTTGATGTCTGTAACAGCTCTGATGATACTTTGCGCTGTAGCGCTGTTAGCTTTGATTTCATAATCTAAACTGCTTATTGCTACGGTGCCTATAGCTAATAAAGCACGCTTTGCACGCGGATGTAAGCATTCGTAGACCATTGCAGTGTTAGTCAGCATACCACCAATTTGTTTAGCTATTGCTTTTCTGTTGTCGAAACAGTCATCTTTCCAATTCGATAACATAATGACGTAAAGTTCAGAAAGTACTACGATTAATCTACCATCTTTTAGGTCATCTAGTTCATGTAAAAGGGCAGTGAGACACGGAGCAACCATTTTGGCTTTGTGAGCTATATTCAGGTGGAACGGTAGACATTTGCAGATTATCGTGGTGAAGTCTTTCCATGAAGTTAAGAGGCCGAGCCAAACTGGAACTCGGTCTATCGCCTCGTCTTCATCGACTCTGTCTTCGAAAGAATAAATAAACTTTATCCAATCGTCCAAATGTTTCTTATTGGTATCAAAAAACATTTCCAAGACACTTTTCAGACTTGGATCGATTTTGTCTCTGCTTGTGAACAGCTCAATACCCAATACATTAAATATCTGAGAGTAAGATCTAATTCCAGGTTGTATATCACTGAATAGAGGGCTGGTCAGCTGTTCCCAGAAATTAGGACCATCTCGTAGTTCTTTCACGAGTACTTGCATATTGTTCTTCCATAACGCGTGAAACAGTCCCATAATACAGCCAAGCAACGGGCTGTGCAGCAAAGCGACATCCTGAAACCACATTTAAAAAATCACAGTTCAAGTTTATTATTTGACTGGTCGATTGGCCGAGTGGCTAGGGACTCTAACTGCGTAGCCGAGGGTTGCGGGTTCGATTCCCGCCCAGGATAAATGTTTGTGTGCATGAACATGTCTATATGTTCCGTGTCTGGGTGTAAAATATCTATATATGTATATCATCATCATCATCAGCCCATTTTTACCCCATTGTAGGGGCTTAAGCCTCCTCCAGGGTGAGGAGGGGGGCTTGGAGCTTAAGTCCACCACGCTGCTCCACTGCGGGTTGGGAACTGTAACGACCGCCATCTATTGACAGCGTCCGGGACAGACTGCTTAACGTGCCCTCCGAAGCACGGATATATATGTATATATTATAAAGAATATATAATAATTAAGAAGAATAAATTTGTACTAAAAAAAAATTATATTATTTTAATTGTACTAATATTTAGAGTAATATCTAATGTTAATATCTCGGTTATACTAAATGTTTGGTTAGTTTCATTTACTTTTTTATTTTTTACTTTGTTAAATTTAAGAGTGTCACGAACTGTATTTACTTAAAACTTGTTCTTGTTTCCGACGTGACAGGCTTTGCTTTGTGTGCGGAACATTGATACATTGTGTTTCATTATGTGAAGTTCTTGTGAAATAAATGATTATGATTATATTTAAATATGTATATCAGTTGTCTAGTACCCCATAATACAAGAATAATACTTGCTTACTATGGAACTTAAGTGTCATTTAATTTTAGGTAAGAAAATGAGACTTGTGAGATCCCTTCGTTATTCGTCTGTCTGTCGCCCTTTATCTTAGGAACGGATAGAGGTATCAAGTTAAAACTAGTATGAATACGGAGGTCTACGGCTCCATAGTCCCGTAAAATAATTGAATTTCTAAATCAGCGCTGATTTAGAAATTCAATGAAAACTATGGCGTATCCTCCTAAATACTAAATGCTACGTCATCGAAACCTATAGAGAACCTACTTCTTGTTGACCAAAAATCTTGAAATTGGGTATGATGCAAGGTCTCGCAGCGCAAGTAAAGGAAACACCTGAAAATGACCAAGTTCTAATTTCAAGAAATTACTTAGTATTTTTAAATGACATTAGTTTTCGTGCATCTGTCGCACGTCGGCTAGTTGCTCTAAATAAAATCTGGAATATCTCACACAACACCATCTAGTCCCAAACTAGGCAGATCCTGTATTATGGGTACTAGACAACTATACAAATGCTTATACCTGACTGACCTATTGGGCGAGTTAAAAACCCTAACTGCAGAACCAAAGGTCGCAGGTTCGATTTCCCCCAGGGACAAATATCTCTGTGCATGAACATGTCTCTTTGTTCTGTGTCTGAAAGTATCTATACATACTATAGTCTGTAAAAGTATCTATATATGTATATATTATAAAGAATATTTAAGTATGTAAATCAGCTGTCTAGTACCTCATAATACAAGCATAATATTTGCTTACTTTGGGACTAGATGGCGCTGTGTCGGAGATTCCAGGTATTATTATATATGACAAAATGTACGAACATGCTAACCTCCTTAACAGTTCCTAAATACTCTGCCATGTACATTAGAATTCCTTCATCATTGTCATCTTGTAAATCTTTCTGATTTTCCTCGGTTTTCTGATCCTTTTCAGCTTTAGTCACATGTTTCATACTGAAAAACGCTTCAGTCAACCCTGGCTGTTTACCGACGCAAGCAGCCACAAATTCCAGTATAGCAATTTTCAACTCCGGGTCTTCATATTTGTCTTGCAAACGATCTAAGAACATCACCCGAACTTGGTACGCCGTCATCTCCAAACACGAGAATAAGGACATTTGGAATTCCTAGAAAATTAATAAAAAAATTAATTAAAAATAGAATATGTCATTTAATATAATTATTTCATGAATACTTCCAAGGCCATTTTAGTTTGCTTTGAACGTGTGTGGGCAAGTGATTTTGGTTTGACCAATTAGAGAAAGCAAATTGCAACTAATAAATAAAGGTACTACACATGTGGCAAAACATTTGGCCTTAAAATTAGCAAATTTTTTCCGTGAAAATAATTGACAAATGTTTGTCGAAATTGTACTTCCTACACTACCTCGTAAATGTTTGCTTTCCGTGCGGCCACTTTGAAGTGCGCAAGAAAACAGACACACTATCGCAGATATCAAATGTTTGCCCCACAAGGCATTACCTGGAATACGAATGGCCTCCGACACATGCCTGATGGACAATGTTTGGCATGTTAGTCCACATGTGTGGAAGCGGAGTAACAAACGGCATGTGCACGACGCAGCAGTAACCAAAAATTATATAAATTAAGCTCTACATGCTCTATAAGTTTGGACTATGTTCAGCCGAACACCCGGCATTTTCTTCAAAATAATGTTTATTGAAATTGTTTGTTATATGCTACCTACTGCCATATACGTACATAATAATAATAATAATTGTGTTAGTAGAGACGACTCTTCTTTATAAATGGTTTTCGCCTTCGACGTGAAATAGGGTCATCACAAAAAAAATATATATAATCAACATCCAAACAGATAAACATTTTTTTTGTAAAAAAATATAACATAATACTAAATTGTCAAATTTTTATCAAACTATCCTATGATTTCTTTTGTTTTCCATCAACTTCCATTTGTATTTGTAACTCTAATGCAGAGGTTAGTTCGTTAGTTGGTTAGCGAAAAGTTCAGCTCCTCTGCCCTCAGCAACGTTGAGCAACACATTGATGTTTTAAAAACGTTGAGCAAAACTGAGCAACGCTTCACATTAAAAAATTCGTTGGAAAATAACAATGTTTGGGCGCGAACAAACGGATGGAAGGAAGGACGGACGAGTGGACTACGCATTGCAAAAAAGACAGAAAACATGCATGAATAAGAATAGATCAATATGATGAGTGTAAGATATAATTCGGAAAGAGCTGATAAGCCGCAAAGCTGACCGAAGGAGGCATCGCGACGTTCTGTCAGAACGTTTCTACTCCTATGTAAACGCGGCATTAGATGTTTCACATTAAAAAAAAACCTTTTCAGACCTTTCATCATGTACAATGAAAAGTACTCGTGAAGGCAAACCTAATGAGCCCAAACTCGGTGGCTTCACTAGTGGTCATATGAATGAATACTTCTGTTATCCACCGTCAGCTGTATCATTATCATACCCTCGCCACCATTTGCTGTGAAAAGTGCTTGTGAAGAAAAATTTTATGGATCCAAAAGTTGGTGGGTATTCTAGCAGCTATGGATAGGTTTTGTTATCCACCTTCCAGTTCTATCATCAGTTCGGCTCGATGGTACCGTAATTATTGATTGGCAACCAAATAATACATATCTGTGAAGTTTCAACTAGACATGATTAACGTTGAGGATTTTCCTCGTAAGGAGACATTCCTGGCTGCATTAATAGGATCTGGTCATCAGATTATTACATTGTCATCGGAATTACATATGTGTGCAATATTTTAATATCATGGGTTAAGACGCAATTCCTCTAAATCAGCTTGAAAAATTTGAACCTTACATACGTACACCCAAACAAGTGAAACTAAATAAAATGTGACGAGTTTTCTAGTAGACACTAGAACGTTAGCACCTTAACATATTTAACGCATTCTTGACAAGCTAAATTTCAGACAGTGCCAAATTTGAGTCAGTTGGATGGTGACAACGAAATAGAGGCCATGTGTAGAAAATAAGTATACATAATTGTCAGCGTCAAAGTAACATGTGGATTTTACGTCGAAATTAGTTTCGCTCTAAAACGTTTTTTAGCGAAATACAGTGTAAGAAACTGGCCTTGAGTTGTCTTGATCGTCTCACAGAACGTGAGGTCGTAATGAATTCGTTATTTTTCCAAATTCAACATAATATAAAATTTGTTAACCTTAGATAAATTTAACATCTTACCGTTGCGAATCTAGTGAGCAGCCTGCAACACAGTATTGACAGATTTTTATTAAACGGATGGTTTATAAAACTGGTCACTCTGGGCACCACTTTTAAAGCGTCCTTCTGTTTATTCTGAGCGAAGATCAGATGTTCCATCGGCGTCATTTGAGTGGAGTCGGTTACCATGGTCTTCAATCGCAGTACTAACATCAGCACCGAAAAAGCTTTTTGGATAGTCTTCAGGTGCTCAGAACCAGGACCAGACACCCAATTTGTCTCGTCAAACATCATGCGTTCTAACTGTTCGTTATCTGTGAATATATTTCATGGTGCAACTATTTATTTTCGTTTGAGTCATTATGCACAATGAATCAATCAATCAAATATCTTTATTTGATAGTGGGAAAACTATCAAATATTTCCCACAAGCAGTGGGAAAACGCCCTTATAAAGGCGCATTCAAAGAAGTGCTGGTTCCCTTCAGAAGAATATGCAAAAAACTATTGAACGCTCTGTTTAAAAATATATAAACAATTACGTTTAACAATAAGTGCTTAAATATGAATATTATTAAAACAAATTAATAGGCGAGCGATCTACACACACAGATTTTTATCATCTAAATAGTCTGATACTTTATAATAACATTTGCATAATGCTTTCGTTTTATTGTAGTTTTAAATTTGTTAAGGGGTAAATCTTGCATGTCATCTGGGATCTTATTGTAAAAGCGTACACATTGCCCTTTAAACGATTTTGTGACCTTACTAAGATGGTTAATATGGTCAGCAAGTTTAGCTCTGCTTATTTATATTATAATTATTCTGATCTCAATTTTTTTTTACATACATTATGTTTTCAAATATGTAATATAAATAATATAAAAAGTTACTTATTTCTCTATACAGGTTGGAATGCGACTGCAGGGCAAACCATAATACGGACTGCTCATCGAGAATATAATTTTTTTAATAATAATAATAATACCGGGACATCTCACACACGGTTGTCTCGTCCCAAACTAGGCAGAGTCTATATGTCTGTAGACAACTGATATACATACTTAGAATTTTTTTCAATACATAATGAAATTTAACAACCAGACATGGGACAAATAACTAAATTAGGTAAGAAAGTGTACTATACACTGTCAGGGATTATCTAAATGATATATCTACATGTTTGTTGAGTCCCCTTAGCTCACACAGAATCTGTATATCATATCAGCCCATTATGCCCCACAGCGAAGGATTAGGCCTCCCCTCAGGATGAGCGTTCTTTGAGCTTAATCCACCACACTGCTCCTGTGTGGGTCGGTGGATTGGAATCTGTATATGTAGAATCTGTATGTCGTACAATAATGGTATGAATCAGACGTTCCAGATAGGATTTTTTTTTAAAACAACTGTTGCGTTTCTTGGTGTTTTATATCATTTCCCGAAGCATTGTAGTTTCTATTCATTCTTTTTATTTGATTGATTGACCCTTTATAGGGAATATATATTTGTCAAATGATTTGAATTTATTAAATGTACTAACCGATAGCAACTATTTTCAGGAGTTCCAGCGCATTCTCCGTGTGCAAAAGAGCATACACGCAAGTCTTCTGAACCAAAAGAGCCGATTCCGCCGTCCCTTTCGGCTGCTGCAGCGTATTAAACAGCACGTTGATACAGCGCTGCAGCAGCTGACGGCGGTCCGGGTAACTCGAGTAGCGCCAACCACACACGTTCGGAAACACCTCGCGCAAAACGAAAACCAATCCAGGTAAAACTATTTCTGACGAGACACGGTCATCCTGTGATGCCTGAAAAAAAAAAAATGTTTCATTTACTTTGTACCTATCTCATTTTCTCAGGTAGTAAACGCATTGACTGCTGAAGATAATTATTCAGAAACTTGGGCTGAGTGGGACTGCCTTTGCGGTAATATCATTATTACTCCTATCTTTGGAGGAAAAGGAAGGTGACAGGGTCGGAAAATCATTTCTGAAATAAAGTTAGCTTTTGATTTTATTATATTTGGGTGCTTCCGATCCTCGTCTTGCCTTCGAACAATTCATATTGTAATATATTACATTTGACTTACCCGTGATATATAGATACAATTATCGTTTACGGGTATACCGCATAACGACGGCCCTTCCTGCGGCGGTCACATGGAGCGAGAGGGTGTTTTCGCGCTGTCTTTTGTACAATATAAAGAGCACAAATACACCTCCCGCTTCGCATGGTATTGCAGGATGGCCATCATTGTAGAGTGTAGATTTATTTTAGTATTGAGAAATTAACTAATTGACATAATGTAATTATTTTAATGATGATAATATCTAGATCACACACGTTCCCGCGATCTTTGTGTCTGCAATTGAGGTCTCCGACCTCTCGACCACTTGTCAGTTATTTAACATTAATTTTTGTTGATGATGGGCCTTTACAGCGGCTATTAGAATAAAATTATATGATAGAATATAGCTTTATAAGTTGCATTGTTAATATTTATCGGATTTCATCGTTATAGTTTCATAGTGTTATCTAGCTCTAACTATAGGTCTCTTAAAAGCTTGTATTATAGATACTGAACAACTGATATACATACTTAAATATTCTTTACACTTATAGTTTTACACCCAGTTGTGGAACAAATAGACATGTCCATTCACAGGAATTTTTATCCCAAGCGGAAATCGAACCCGCGACCTTTGTTTCTGCAGGTGGGGTCTCTAACCACTCGGCGAATCAGTCAGTCGATCAGTTAATCTTAGTAATAATAATAATTTGCTCATTGTCACTGTCATACTTGTTTGCCATATTGACAAACTTAAACTGACGTATTGGGACGTAACACGTAACATATCGCGTATCGTATTATTTGACGCGATCCACACTCCCAATTTCGAAAACAGTCCTATGGAGGGTACAACATAGCTGTAGCAGCTATTGTCTTCATTTTCATATGCCAGGTATGTTTTTAAACCTCCTGCTAGCTTGTGTGGGTTACTAAGTATCAGTTTCTAAGCCCAAATAGAATATATTTAAAAAAATTATATTCCAAAATGAAATAAACTTATTTTTATTTTTGTAAAGTTAACGCATTTTCGCCGCCATTCAATGTATTAGCAGATGCGTTTAGCGATAAGTAATCTTGTGTGAACGAGGTATTGCGTAGTGTTGATATGATATGATTGCATGATGAATAAAAGGAAAATTTATCATTAATAAATAAGGTGTTCATCCGAATTAATGGAAAATAATGTGAAATGTGTGATCTCCAATTGAACTTTTAAATGCATTAATTTGACAGAAGAGAAAAACACCTTGTATCTACAACCACAAATTACAAAACAATTGCTATATGTTAAGCATTAGACGTTACGTGTAACGCCCTAGTGCATCCCCAGCCAGAAATGCTCCAAATCTGCGAAACACAAGAGTTTTAGGCATCAGTTTTCAACTTACCCTACAAAAACCGCATAGCATATCAATATACGCAGCCAAAAAACTGTATACACCTGTTGGTTGTTCCACCGTCACTAAATACAACCCAGCGGCTCCCGGGTCTAACGACACGCCACTGGCGTACTCAGCAGGTGAGAGACGAGCGCGGACCAAACGTGGAAGGAGGCCCGTGTTGATCAATCTGTAGATTGAATTATCATGTGAACACAGCTTTATTAATTAACCTTTCATAAGCGCAAATTATCAGAAGCTACAACAGTTTCAGAAAGTCTATTCAACTCAGAGGAACTTCAATAAGTTTTCTTCAAATAAGTATCAAAGAACAGCTTTACATTTTGGTCACTTAAATATAGATATACAAGATGAGGGGGCTTGGAGCTTAAATCTACCACGCTGCTCCAATGCTGGTTGGCGGATTGTAACGACCGCCATCTATTGACAGCTACCGGAACTGACTGCTTAACGTGCCTCTGAGGCACGGAGTCAGTAACAGTTAATGTACTTAAGTCAGAAAAAACTCATTGGTACATGCCCGGATTCGAACCATGATGGCCACATTTAACTTATTTTAGGGTTATTGTAGATAGCTACAATAACCCTAAAATAAGTTAAATTGTGTGATAGCCCGAACGCAGCGAACCTATTTCAAATCTATAAGGCCATGTGGCCATGGTTCGAATTCGGGCGTGTACCAATGAGTTTTTTCTGACTTAAGTACATTAACTGTTACTGACTCCGTGCCTCGGAGGCACGTTAAGCAGTCAGTTCCGGTAGCTGTCAATAGATGGCGGTCGTTACAATCCGCCAACCAGCATAGGAGCAGCGTGGTAGATTTAAGCTCCAAGCATTTTGAGGGGAGGCCTAAGCCCCCGCGGTGGGGTACAAAAAGGGCTGATGGAATGGAAAGTTAAATTATTTTTTATAAAATCTATGAATTTATGTAAGTGCAAATCTTTAAATACTAATGAAAAGTAATGAATAAAATAATGAAATAAAATTCTATTGAGAAGTAATGAAAAAATAACATTAGTCACTATACCAATATTGAATGCCAAGTTAGGCATCTTTTGCGTAAGTCATATACTAGTACGAAAGTAAAACTACAAACATTTACCTCAAATGTATCTCCTTGTGGAACAATGGCAGCAGAGCAGTACAAAGATGGAGGCAAGATACTAATAGTGGTAGAGGAGGTGTCTCCGCTCTCATGAAGCGTATCAAAACATCAAAGACCCCTTCACATGGACCCATCAATGTCTTAGGAAGCTCTCCCTCTTCAACCAACACTTTCAAAATCTCAACCAGCACAATAGTCCCTTCGTTAACTCTCTGTAAACTTCTGTTTAAATTTTGCTGATGATGCCCTAGTGCTTTTTCTATAATATCACTGAATATCATCCAATAGGAATATGGTGTTCTATAATGTATCAAAGTCCCTTCTCTCCTATCCATTACAGCAGCCTTAGAACCAGCTTCAACTTTATATGTTGAGTTTGATAAAGGGTAATAATCTTTGCCAATTTGTACATCATCTGATCCCATAGCTATCTTGGCGACTGGCACTGAATTTGCATTGTAGATTTCTGTATAAACTGGCAAGTTATTTAGTTCTTCTAAAAGCTGCAAATATGTTTGATAGAAGTTAAAAGGAGAATTAAGAAAAATATTCATATAAGTCACAAAGTATAATTATGAATATTTTGAATACACATTTTGGACGTCTATAACACATGTGAACTATATGGTGTTCGGCTGAACGTACTTCAAACTTATAGAGCGTGTAGAGCTTACCGTACTGAACAAAAAGTTAAAGAAAACATTTTAAAAAATTAAACGTAAGATGTTTTTCTCGGTAACCGTTAGTTTGCGCCATCTGCTTACTTACTTTTTGTTAAGTTCAGTAAGCTCTACACGCTTTATAAGCGTGGACTACATTCAGTCGAACATCCGATATTGATATAAATATTTTTCCCACACCTCAAGTCTTGTCTCAAACTATGGGAAAGTTAAGCTAGAATTAAATTGTTCATTATATTTTCATAATACAGGGAAGTTCAGTTATAAAGGCTGTCGCGTATTATGACAGTTCAGATTTAACGATGATGTATTGAAACTCTGTTATATTGCATATAAACATCTTCTTAAGGACACAGCTAACCAGTGAAGTTATAAGAAAAAAACATTTTTTGTGCATGTTGAAATGTTTCTGCTTTAAAAAAAGAGCATACTTCTTGTTATGTAAAGCATTATGGCTTATGGTTAAAGTGTAATACATATATATTAAGGATTGAGCTATTAAGTAGCTTTCATTTGATATCCCTATTGTTGTACTTACAAAAAAATATTATTTCCCCTCTTTTCTTCATTCGCAGACACCATATTGAAATATGATATACCCTTTGTCAACAATAACTATCTCACACCATACTAGCACTGTAATGTACAGTATTACGCACGGATTTTTGCCGCTCTGAGTTGCCTGCGAATGACTCAATGCGCAGGTACAGCCGTGCGGCAGGGAAAGGAGAGGTAGTGGAAGGTGGACACCGCGCGCGAACGCGTAGCGCAACGTATCAAACCTCTTCTTCTCCTCCGCGCTCATATTTTATGCTACTGCGCCGCTTTCTGTAAATAACTTCACAGCGGCAAAGATTCGTGCGTAATTCTATAAAATATGCAATTTTATTTTATTCCTTCTAATGTATGAACAAGAGTAATATTGAACACAATGATCAAATGATTTCACTGGATGGGATTCAAAATTATCAGTTACGGAAAGTCTTGGATTAATATAACACAATATAACAAAATACTAAAATATACTACAAATATGTTATTTTTAATTCATATATTTTTTTACCAAAAATTTAAAAGAAATAATTATAAAAACTCACTTTTTGGGTGCTAACTTTTCCCGCTTTAGCCAAACCAGCAGCCATAACAGATAATGCACTAAAGTTAAATGGAAAGTATTCTAAAGCTGTATTCCATAGTGAGACTATTCCAATATTATCCTCTCGCAAATGTTGACTCCAAAACTGTTGGGCTATATCTAAAAATCATAATATAGGTTAAATTTAAAAAAAAAAAACAATTAAGAAAAACATATATTTAAATAAAATAAATAGGGAGGAGTTTCTTGCCGGTTCTCCTCCTCCTAGTTTTTGAACCGGTACCTAATCAATTTTTATGACTTTCAATAAGTGTGTGCAAACATCTTATATTGAATAAAAACTTTTTGAATTTGAATTTGAATTTTATTTTTCAGGTGTCTGTCTGAACGCGATAAACATAAAAACTACTGAACGGATTGGCATATGGGTAACACCAGTGGATGGAGTAATTGGAGAGGAAGGTTTAAGTGTATAATTTATTAATGTTTTGTGCAAATTAGTTGAAATATGACGATTATTGTTGAAAAAATTAAAAAAAATCAAGCCAGCTGGGAGCTTTCATCGAAAACGCTGCTTAATCCCTTTGTGATATAACAAAATAATGTATGGGGGAGTTGTTTCTCTTTTATAAGACTAAAGAAAAGTCCGCGATGGCATATGTCTATCTTGTACGGATAGCTTACTATACTAATTTTTATGTTTTAAAAAATGGTGTCATATGATGAAGTGATTGGAAAGCAATTTATACGGATACAGTAATAATCCTTATCAAATTAAATACGTTATTTATATTCAGCGTATCATGCAGATTATGACTACCCTTTACACCATACAATTCAAATTAATATCTTAGGAATTATCGCGAAATAAAAGCTATAGCGCGACAGAGGTCGGGCGTCGCGCCGGGCATCCGTCCGAACGTGTGGTTAGGCAGAAGTTATCCATGTTGTAGGTATATACGTATAGAAATATTTTAATTTGTTTTTATCTATATATTCGTTACTTTTTCAAATATTTACAGAACTGGAAATAAAATACATTAAAAATACTCGCAAGTAGGAAGAACTTAATGTTACATTTAAATCTAAACCACATGTTCGACGCAACAAGCTCATAGGACACTACGACAGAAAAAAAAACATGACGGCTTATATGCCTTGCTACCCGTGCGAAGCCGGGGCGGGTCGCTAGTTATAAAATAAAGTTCACCGCCGCGTCTATCTGTCTGTTTGCCTGATCGCGATAAACTCAAAAACTACGGATTGGTATATGTTTGACACCAATGGATGGAATAATTCAAGATGAAGGTTTATGTGTATAATTTAATAATGTTTTGTGCAAATTACTTAAAATATGACGATTATTGTTGAACACGGCAGAAAAAATTTAGCCGACTAGTTTTATCGAAAACGCTGCCTAATCCCTTTGAGGTATAACAAAATAATGTATGAAGGAATTGTTTCTTTTTTATAGGACTACAAAAAAGTCCGCGATAGTATATGTCTATCTTTTATGGATAGCTTACTATACCTATTTTTATGTTTGAAAAAAATTGTGTGGTCATTGAAAAGCAATTTATACCGGATACAGTATAAATCCTTATCAAATAAATACTTTATTCACCTTTCGAATTTCATGCACATTATAATTACCTTTTACACCATACAATTTAAATTAATATCTTAGGAATTATCGAGTATTATCGCGGCCGGGGCCCTACACGGACGCGACTCGCGTAATGTAAAATTAGGCAGAAGTTATCAATGTTGTATACATAGAAATATTGTAGTTTGTTTTCATGTATTTATTCTTTACTTTTTCAAATATTTATAGAATTGGAAATAAAATATACTATGACAGAAAAAATACTACGGCTTATATGCTCTGCTAACCGTGCGAAGCCGGGGCGGGTATTAATAAATAGATTTTAAACAAATAAAAAAAAATTTAAACAAAATTATATTTGGTTGAAAAGTATGGAACTTATAAGCTATTAAAAGTTTATCTTCGTCTTTTTCTTGGAAAAAGAAGTTTAACATTATTTTAAATAGCCTAATGTCACCGGCCAATATGCCAAGTGGTATTGCCCTCTCTGTCTAACAGGACATTTTAAACATTCATAATTTTTTATTATTAATTAAAAAAAAACATTTCACTGTTATTAGGTATTTAGAAAACTTACTTAAATAATGAATAAAAAAACTATTCAACTATTACTGTTCATAATAAAAGTCTAAATTTCCTTCTGACAAGTTAAAACTTTAAAATATTTTTTTATTGTTACCGAACAACGATAATTGATCTAAGAAATATTGATATATTACCAGGAGTTTGTATGAGACATGCTGCTAATTCCATGACTCCGTGATGACGTCCCAATGAACCGTCTCCATCAAATTTATCACATAAATCATTGTACATTAAGAAAATACGTTGTTTCACCACCAAAGAACATTTTGAACTGTCCTAAACGAAAAAAAAAATTATTATTTGTACAATATGTGCAAAGAGATCAGTAAAACTGAAGTTCGTTACAAAAACGTCGCATTACATACACAATAGGGCAAGTGCATCACATTTCAGAGGCCCACAGGTTGTTTAACTGTAGTTACTAATTCAATCTTTTCATGTCTATGACTCCAATACAAACATATTAAAATAAACTGGTTTACTCCTAGACCGGACAAAGCAAACAAAATTGTAATGCGCGTACAGTCGGCGGTCGGCAACTGTCCAATGTCCATTCAGTCTCTATTAGGCTGTCATATAAAAACGTGCCAAAGTAATTTAAGTAAAAAAAAAATATCTAAGGGCTATATGCTGAGTTGCTTACTGTGATATTGCAAATCGTGATTCTGCGAAATGACTGAACGTTAGATTAATTTTTTTTCATAAGCATTTTTCTTCTAAATATGCAATGAACATTAAATTCCAGTAGGTCTAGAATGTTCCAAAAAAACTAGTTAATTTTTGTATTAGACACCCTCTAGTGTCCACTAGTGAGTTAAGTAGTGACCAGCTTTGGAGTGTCTAGCTGGGATGCCTTTCCTTTATAAGTTGATTACCGTAGACATTGTCAAAAGCCATCTCTCATTTCATAGCAGCATTTTAATAATATTCATAGAAGAATTTTAATACTAGACAGAAATGCATTGTGCGTATCATTACAGAATTTTGTATGTCATGCCCCCTCTATGAATCTACTTGTACTTCTATGCGCCCATATTATATTTAAGAAGCACTTAAGTATATACATGTATATTATACAAGGTGCAATTTTAACCATCAAAATTTTAATGTAGAGATCTTTGGTAAATAACCGATGGCCGTCTTGTTTCCTTTTAGTATCGTTCAATAGAAAAATGTTGAGATATGACTACACAAACTTTACAAAACACAAACCGAAGAAACCAACAACTCTAGTCACCATTCACGGCCTCTGCACGATCCGCTCCGTTTCGGTCTCAAGGTTTCGGGTGCGTCGTCACAAAGAAGGCAACCATACATAAAAAAATAATACTGTAGATAAAATAAATTAGAATGGAAATGTAACTTATATTTTTTATTTACGTAATGAAGTCTGTTGGTGATACCTAACATGTAGATTTTTTTTGGATGGTTTCTAAAATCTCTTCAAAAGTATTAGATTGACAAAATGTATACAAATATAGTTTTTTTATAATCAAAAACTAAGTAATAAATTTCCTAGTTTCCATCACTTACTTGGAAACTTATAAATAAAAACGTCTCAATATTAAGAAAATTCAGACTCACTGAAAATACTGAACTATTCAACATCTGATGCAGAAACTCAAAAACACACAATTTAAGAGCTGTAGTGCCATAGTGTTGGTACTGAGTTTCAAACTTTTTCGTGTATTCTTTACTCTGAAAACAAAAGATTAACAAATTTTGATCTTTTAATAGACAGAACAATTGCATTTACAGATGTTTTAATATCTAGTATACTTAGCTAAATATTAAATATTTATTAGGTCTTAACCTACAAAGTTGCCATTTTGTATGAAATAAGTTAAAGTATTTTTTTTTCTAACATGTTTATTTCTGTTATTCAAAGTAATCACCCGTGAAATCAATGCATCTTTGCCAATGCAGTGGCAGTTTATTGATGCCCTTCTTGTAAAATTCAACTGGACGGGATGAAACAAACTCTTCTGTAGCATTTTGTATTGTCTCTCTGGAATTGATTTTTTTCCCATTAAAAAGTTGTCCAAATTTAAAAAAAAGTAATGGTAGGTGCAAAGTCTGGTGAGTATGACAAATGAGGGAGAACTTCCAACCCCAACTCTAGCAGCTTGGAGACTGTTTGTTGTACAGTACGGGGTCGCGCGTTATTGTGAAGGAGCAGCGGGGACGACCGATTGACCAAAGCTGGTCGCAGACGTGGGAGCTTCTCCATCATTGTCTTCAGTTCTTCACAGTACACATCTGCAGTAATGCTCATGCCATTTTGTAAAAAGCTGTGATGAATCAAACTGGCACTAGACCACCAAACAGTGACCATCACCTTTTTAGGGGTTATTTTTCGTTTAACACATTGCTTTAGTGTTGAACCAAGATCTAACCAACTTGCTGAGTGCTTTCTATTGTCGAAGAGAATCCATTTTTCATTACAGGTAACAATCCGGTTCAAAATTCCTTCATTTCTGTGCCTGTTGAGCAACGCGAGGTAGGTCTCGACGCGTACGTTGCGCTGGCGATCGTTAAGTTTGTGGGGTACCCGTCTATCAAGCTTTTTTACTTCGCCAATTTGTCGCAAATGGTCCAATATTGTTTTGATGCTAACATCAAAAGCTGCTGCTAGTTCAGCTGTAGTTTAAATCATCAGCTTCCACAATCACCTTCAATTCATCATTGTTGACCAAAGTGTCCGGACGACTACGAGGTTATAAGGTCATAATTTCCAGAACGGAAGCGAGCAAACCAATAATGGGTTGTGCGTTCGTTTGTTAAGTTCTTTCTGTAAACGTTGTTGATGTTACGTGCCGTTTGTGCCGCATTAGTGCCACGACGGAACTCATATTCCATAATTACACGAATTTTTAAGGTGTTCATGTCCATTATGATGAAAAATATTCAAATTTAATAAAAACACAACGCTAATCAATAAACAAAAGACTGACTTTGTAAAAAGAATGGCATGTTTTTAAAACATAATTGAATTTAGAATTGACTGCCAGTCAAAATTTTTTTTTGTTTGTAATTGCCAGTACTGCAGAACAGAAACTTAGAAACTTCGTAGGTTTAGACCTAATATAAAAACTGGTTATTCGGAAGTGGATTTTTTAACTATACTAAAAAAGCGTTATCTTGTGACCAGTCAAATCATATGTCATTCTACATCCATATCAGCCCAATGTGCCTCACTGCAGGTGCTTAGGTGTCCCCTTGGGATGAGGGTGCTGGGAGCTTAATCCACCACATTGCTCCAGTACGAGTTGGTGGATTCTATCCATTATTTTATTTGTACTCCAGCAAAATAATGGGACCAGTGGAAGAGGGGCTTTTTTTACTATCAATGACAATAGAAAATATGTAAACTAGCCCCAAACTACCACAAATAGTTTTAATTTGTCAAAATATTACTTGTATACTATGCTAATCTTATTGGGGTACAGGGCTAGTACATGTGGACTATTTAACTAATCCTTAGTAGTCAACATGTCAATGTCCAATCCAATTAGGCAATTAGCATGAGATGAATACTTTATTCATATCACCTGTAAAGTAAGCAGCATCCAAGCTAACAGCATGGCACTATGCTCCTCATTCATTTCTAGTTTTGTTAGCTCTCCCTCCACTACTTGTTTGGTGTTATCCAGCCAAGATGTAATGTTAGAACTGTAATGTTATTACATGTGAACGTTCAATAATTAAATTAAAAATAAAGAGAATAACAATGCTTTCTTTTACAAATTTTCATTATATTGTTTCACATTTATCGGATAATTAATGGTAATTTCATGTATTGTAGATGAAACTGTTAGAAATCTTTGATTTGCCGAGCAGTTAGAGACTCTATGGAGCCAAAGGTCACAGGTTTGATTCCCACTTGGGACAAATATTTGTGTGCATGAACATGTCTATTTTCTATGTCTGGGTGTAAAATATCTATACTAAGTATATATTATAAAGAATATTTACATATGTATATCAGTTGTCTGATACCCATAATACAAACTTTGCTAAGTTTGGGACTAGATGGTGCTGTGTGACATGTCCCAAGTATTATTATTATTATCTATGTCTCTGTGTCTGCATGGACAAACAGATTTTAATAAAACTATAAAATTAAAATACATTAAATTGTGGTTAAATGTATAGAATATGGTATTGTCACACTGATATTTTAAGTGCAGTGCAGTTAACTCAAGAACCACTAACCCAATTTTGATGCGACTTTCAGATTTAATTAGATGATTTATTCTATTTACAGAGTTGTATTATCACACTGCTATCTTTAGGAGTAGAGCAGACCAAAAACTATATCAAGTGCAATGAATATAAGGATAGAAATTACCATTAAATAAAAACTAAAAGAAATTTTGTTATACATACATTCTTTTTCCATCAACAATAACAAGGAACAGAGCTATTTCAGTGTACATAATTCTGAGGCAACTTTCACGGTGTCTTTCTTCTAATAGGTCGTTAAAACTCTGGCTTTTTCCGAATTTGTGTTTTTTGAAAAGCTCAAATAGTTTTTTGAATTCTGAATCAGTCATGGAATTTTCACTTGCAAGTAAAAGTAAAATTTGGAGTATCGATAGCTGTTCCCTTAAATTGAACTCGGCCCATTCTTGCCTCACCGTTTCACATGAAAACTCTTTCTGGATTCTTCTAGGTGGTGGAGCAATCGACAGTAACATTTCAAACTGACTAAGCAATGAAGCTTTCAATTCTTTGGTACCAATATCAGACACGATAATATTAAACTGTGTTTTGTATTTGTGATTCGGATCATCTTTAAATTCCACTATATAGAGCAATAGTTTTAGTAAAAACAACCTTTCAGCATGATAAAATTTCCAAATACTTGGTAATAAAAATGACGGTCTAGTATCCACAAATGCCACATTTTTAAGTGCATTAGAAGGGGTTCCATAGGAGATGTGGCACAGGTAATGTTTGATAATATCCCATGTTTGAAATGTGTCAATATTCTGTAATGTATGATAAAAATTAGGTAGGTAGCAGTTTACTATGTTGCCTGAGAAAAACTTAAAAATATTTAATTGGGCTTGAAAAGCTCCTTGTACTGAAATAAGCAGCAACTAACCTAACCTAATTTTTTTTGTCAGAGTAAACCATAAACTTATCTTCGATGAATTTAAAATTGAACATTATTAAACGATTTGCAACAAGCCGCATTGCAAAGCCGACCTAAAAATGTATTAACTGGTAGGACATAAGTTCAACTGAAAAAGTTTTACTTACAATGTAATTTTGTAAGGTTTGTACAACACTTAATAGTTTAGTTTGTTCCGGGTATTTCGACTGCAGTTGTGACAGTAAATTATTTTTCAGAGGTTTGTAACTCGACAGACCTAGTCTCAGGCAATTTGTAACTTCTTTTGATCCAACAACGGCAGAAAAATCTCCTTCGCTTAAGTTTCCCGAAGTTGTCCATTGCCACAATTGCTTCCAGAACCTGCGGAAGTTTTAGTTAAGAACTCGTGAACCTTTGTAAACCTTTCGAAAGGTCAAAATATAAATCTATAAATTATACCAACTTAGTAACACTCGCAGCCATAGTTTATTTGAAAATAGTAAATAGTATTCAGAATATGAAATACTATCGTTTGATGAACATTGCAATTGTCTAAGTATCACTATGTACCAATTAATAAGTTATTTTATTTTTCATTTGCCGCCAGATTTTCGATTTTAATTTTAGGTTATCAACTCATTCTGCTGTCAAACACTACTGTCAAAGCCTCGAAGCGGTCACAGCCCATGGCACCCTGAGGGCACCCGGTTACTTCCTTTTCGGGCTCTCGTAAGTTGGCACCCGAAAGAATTGTTTTTTAATATTTTTTTCTTCTAATTCGTTTGTTCGTGATTGTTCGATCAAATTCATCGTTTGTTCGTTCTTCAATTTTTTATAAAAAATATTTAAAAGTTCTTACTTAAGTTGGCACCCGATAGAATTGTTTTTTAATATTTTTTTTTCTAATTCGTTTGTTCGTCGTCTGTTCGTGATTGTTCGATCAAATTCATCGCTTGTTCGTTCTTCAATTTTTTATAAAAAATATTTAAAAATTCTTACTTAAGTTGGCACCCGATAGAATTGTTTTTTAATATTTTTTTTTCTAATTCGTTTGTTCGTCGTTTGTTCGTGATTGTTCGATCAAATTCATCGTTTGTTCGTTCTTCAATTTTTTATAAAAAATATTTAAAAATTCTCTCTTAGGTCATTGGCGTTCCATTTAAATTTTTTTCTAACTCGTTTGTTTTTAATTGTTTGATCAGGTCACTGCCTTCTATAGTTTCAAGCCATGCAATTAGATTTGGCAACGTCGCATTAACTGTCACTTGTAGTCTGATTTATTTCGTCAGCTGACAAGATGTCATGATTTAATATTTAAAAATATAGGATTTAAATAACTATATGAAATTATCGATAGCATTTAACAGAAAATAGAAATAGGAGTATCTATTAAATTATATTAGCACCCGCCCGTGACTTCGTTTGCGTGTCATAAGTGGATTTTATGAATAAAATAAAATCATCAATAGAATAAAAATAATGGTTATTATATCTCATTTCGGTCAGTGTTACTATGATTTTGTGCGTTTATCACAGGCTATATCTTAAAAACTAGTTTTATTGTATAATGTTCTACGGGAATGTACCTTTCCCTTGCAGTTTATTCCTCTTCCTGGGTTCTATGTAATCTCGCCGGACCTGCTGGTGGCTAGCATGCGGTTAAAGTGACCATGAAAGGTATAAGTATAGTTCCCCAAGATCCTCCAGATTCCATGTCTTCGAACCTATTCGAAAAATTATAAAAATTTACTGTAATTTCCACCCAAACGTGTCAAGATTGTGACGTGAAACGAAAAACGATTATGGTGAAAATATCAATTTACCTTACTAATTACGAATAAACACGATGCAAAACGTAATGTTTAACACTGATTTATTATTTTAAATCAATACTCTGTTTACATAACGTTTAAATGGAAGAAAACGCGAATTAATGACCTGATTGATACTAAGGCTCGGATTACACGCAACGTTGCCAGATTTCAGTAGCATGGCTTGTAAACTATAGATGGAAGTGATCAAGTTCATTGATTGCTCGTTTTTAAATTTTTATACAATACTTTATAAGTCGGTGTACCTACAATACTTTAAAAAATTCAAAAGTGTTGCAATCGAATGTTCCCTAGATATATATTCCTAACAGAAAATTAAAACTACAAAGAAAACATTTATAGGGTCAGCTAGGTACATGACGAGTCGGTCCCCAAAGAGGAACCTATATCGAAAGTAAGGTTTGAATATCGGCTTGATGCACCTACAAACACAATGTTATTTAGGTACAGGTCCAATCAAACTGTATGCATACCTACCTAAATTTCAGGTCATTATAGTTTAAAAGTAATATTAGGCCAAATCTTTTCACGCTTAGGCGGCCCATTCATGATCACTCCATCATTCCAAAAACGTTCACATTAGTCCAAAATCTTGCCGTGAATGTTGAAACGGTTCGATTTTTGCGTGACGTCGCGCCATGAGCGGAAATCCAATCGTTCCAAAATCCAGTGATGCCACGCCGATGCATCGCGTCGCGCCATTGCTCCAACCAACGTATCGTGAATGCGGAAACCCACGATTCGTTCGCACCGCGCCAGTCACTCCATGAACTCCATCGCGCCAAAAGATCGTGAATGTGGGAATTGTGACTGATCCAAATTTTGGCTTAGTCTGTGTGAATCTGCCGTTTACGTAGACATGGGTAACACCAGCAAATTTCTTGCGTCAACGCCAAAGCGCCGAGCCAATTAAGGTATCAACGCAGCGCCGTAACGCCAACGCCAGCGCACTGAATGAATGAATATCGCCCACCACGCTGCGCCGCGACACGACATGACGACACCGGGTTCCGTTTGGCGTTGGCGGTGGTTGACGGCGCCACGACGCAGCGTGCAATAATAATAAGTGCAATAAAACTACCCTTAAATAAGTTTCTTTCCAATTTTACAATTACATTGTTATTTCCAAAGTTTAAGTTGAAGAATACATTTTGAGTTTAACACTTGTCATATGGTTGTCACTTTCGTCTTTTGTTTCTATTTCATTATGGTGTCTGAATAAAATGGTTCTATTAGTAATATAAATGGTTTTATTATATTAAACTATAATTAGTTTATAATAAGAACCTTTCAGGTTTCAATATAAGTTATCGTGTATTTAGATTAGGTTACTGTATAACGAAGATCAAATATTTTTTTGTTATTTTCATTTATTTTTTATTACATATTATTATTTTTTACATACATAATTTAAAATTAAAAGTTCATTATAACCTTTTAAATCTATAAATTAGTGTTATTTATTATTTATGCCTTGGTTTCATTGGGGTGGCGAAGGGCGAACGACCGACGCACCGCATGATACACTCGGCTCGGATAATTAGTTAGTTAGGGCTAATTAGCTAATTAATTAGGTCCATGGGTCCTGCAGTAATGGTGGGTAAAGGTCAGCTGTGATGGTCAATAACCATCAATCGGAACTGACATGATAATAAGCAGTGTTGCCAGTAACTTAACTGAAATAAATACCTACCCCAGTAGGTAATGGAAATTAAAAATCGATTATAAATCGCGAGTTGTTAGAAATTTAGCAACGAACAAACAATGAATTTGATCGAACAATCAAGAACAAACGACGGACAAACGAATTAGAAAGAAAAATATTAAAAAACAATTATATCGGGTGCCAACTTAAGTAAGAATTTTTAAATATTTTTATAAAAAATTGAAGAACGAACAAACGATGAATTTGATCGAACAATCACGAACAAACGAATTAGAAAACAAAAATATTAAAAAACAATTCTTTCGGGTGCCAACTTAAGAGAGCCCCTTTTCGCACTTTTTTTTTAATCACCAGTATACGACCATGACCATGCATGCCCATGCTGATGTTAAGGAGACAACATTCCAGTTGTACGTAGTACTAATGACTCTCTTAAGTTGGCGGTCAAAAAAGGTTTTTATTTTTTTTACTTATTCGTTTGTGCGTCGTTTGTTCGATCAAATTCATTGTTTGTTCGTTCTTCAATTTTTTATAAACAATACTTAAAAATTCTTTCTCAAGTGGGCGCTGAAAAGATTTTTTTTTAAATATTTTTTTTCTAATTCATTTGTCCGTCGTTTGTTCTTGATTGTTCCATCAAATTCATTGTTTGTTCGTTTTTCAATTTTTCATAAACAATATTTAAAAATTCTCTCTTAGGTATAAGTCTGTAAATACTTGTATATTGACACCCTAAAAGTTGTCTCAAAACCTACATACGGTACGGTGTACGCAACTATTAAATTTCAAGGTTAAAGGTCACAAAAATCGGTTTTTTGCGCTTCTTTTTTTGTAAATATTTCATTTCCTATGGGTTTTTTGCTATCCGTATTAATTATCAATATTGTAGAATACAAAATTCTCTACAAATTTTTTTCATCGGTGAACCGTTTTCGAGATTGAGGGCGGAGAGTGCGCGGTCACAGCATCACTTTAGGTCAACCGGTGCCTCCGGTCGAAAACGCGCCATATACAGGTTGAGGTTTTTATGACCAGTCAAACTTCAATATAATGACCTTTGATAACAATCCGTTGGCCGTCTTGTTCCCTTTTAGTATCATTCAATAGAAAAATATTCAGTTAAGACTACATAAACCTTTCCCAAAACTACCAATATTACTAGTCACATTAGGAGAACGCCAGTGCACGTGCACACGCCCCGCCCACATTCCCCAAGCTCCGCCCTTTCGCTCTGCACTCAGTACTAGCACCATAGATAATACTAGTACGTCGTATTTTTGAAAATTCATGATTATCGAATGATCTCATTTATGAAGGCTCCTTCTCAGTCTTCAAAACTCTTGAAAACTTTGGTTTGACAAGGCCAAGGGGACGATTAAAATTGATGACATCATCAATGAGTTTCAAAAATACGGCTCCATAAGTTGCAAATTTTTCCTTCATACTTATCAGGCTTACGACCGTCAAATTGCAAAAGGCTTGTTTTATTTATTATCTGCGATTAAAATCGAATCGAAATAAATGAAAGTGAAAAAATGAAATAACCTAATCTATTTTGATCAATGTACCTACTCGTACATTTGATAATTGACTAACAATACTGAACAGTCGTTTTTCCTTTCGCATTTTAGGAAGAAAATTGTTCGGCCCAGAGATTATTAGAGAGTGGAACTCAAACCTTATTGGCAATCTATAATGCTCCGAAATCTGTGAAAAGTCTCGATCATCTTCGTTATATGCATTACGTCAAGTCTACAAAACTTAATAAACCTGTGCAGCTTTGAAATACTCCACCAACAAGTGCAGCTGCACATTAACATTTCAAACGTGTATATTATCAAGTTCAAATTTGGTTAGGGCATGATTTGGAACCCCAGGTATGGGGTTGCTCGGACATTTGGAGTGATAATGCTACAAATTTCACTGGGGCATCCAGCGAATTGAAAAAAATGTTACTGATATAAAGGAAATCAATGCTCGATGAAGTAGCAGAGGTTCTTGCAACAAATGGTTGTAACTGGCATTTCATTCCCTCTCGGTCTCCCAATTTCGGTAGACTGTGGGAAGCTGAGGTGAAATCGGTAAAGTACCACTTGAAACGGATCATCGGTCAGTCGACACTGACCTTCGAAGAGATGACGACAGTTTTAGCACAGGTGGAAGCTTGTTTGAATTCCAGACCTTTATCAACACTACCATGTGATGAGAATAGGGAAGTGTCAGTACTTACCCCGGTACATTTTCTTGTTGGTGAATCTCTGTTAGCACCACCTGAAAGAAACTACAAATCGACTAAGGTAGGGTCTCTCAGGAGATGGCAACATACTCAACATATGTTGCAGAGCTTTTGGCGTTGTTGGTCCCAGGAGTACCTTAACAAATTTTATCATCGATATAAATGGTCGTCCCAGGGTCCTCAACCCAAAATCGGTGATGTTGTTGTAGTGAAGGAAGACGGCTTACCTGTTTGTCGCTGGATGTACAGCAGAGTGATTGACACTCATCCTGGGTTGGACAACATTGTCAGAGTCGTCACATTGAAAGTACGAAATGGTACGTTAAAGAGACCAGTTACCAAAATATGTATTTTACCATTAACAGAATGATAAGTTGTCCAACCCTGGATGAGTGTCATGTGTTCGAATTTTATTTTAACATTGTCAATTTTCCTTCTTTGTTTATGTATCTTGGTTTGGTTTATACACAATTTAATTGTTGTTGGTTTGTATAACTGTTGTCACGGTGGGCGGTATGTATATTTAATCATTTAAAGGACAAATTGCATTTTGTCCTTGGTGGGCGGAATATGTATACGCGGTTTATAACATAGTTCTGTACTATACGTATGAATTCGGTTGACCGCCATTAGATGGCAGTAATTAATATTAGCTACATCACGCTATCAAAATTTCTTTTAATTGTATATAGTTCGGAATGCATATTTATTGAATATACTGAAATTTACACCGTAAATGGATATGGTTGTTTTGCTGTAGATAGTGAACCCATCCCCATTTACCCTCGAATTCCTGGATACGGTCGTGTTCAGAAGGCTTTCGGTTTTTTGTCAAAAAAGTTTGTCAGGTCACGTTTTAGTTGGTGTTCGTCATCAAATTTTTTTTCTTGTAAGTAATTAATTAGATAAAGCCCTGAATAGGTGGTAATCGGTTCACGCAATGTCTGGCGAATAATGGGGATGTGCAATAATGGTCCATCCAAGTTCCTGTATTTTTTCACGAGTTTTTTTGCAAATGTGTGCTCTGGCATTGTCATGCAAAAAGTAAATTCTATTCTGTTTTCCTTTCAGATTTTTAGATACTTGGTCAAGCTGGTCACAGTAGATATTCGCAGTAACTGTAGTATTAGGTGGTAAAAGTTCCCAGTATATTATTCCATTCCGCACAGCATAACCTTTTTTTGGTGACTGTCTGTAACGTGTAGAAAATTGAAAGTTAGGTATTTGGTGTAGGCATATGATACGTACGACACGGAGCTACTTACGTTACAAAAATATCGATGGATGGAGGTAGCTGCCGCCGGTCCTGGATCGAGCCTAGTCGGCGAGCAACGGACTTTTGTATCAAGGACCGTCCGTATAGAATGGAATGGAGGTTATACGATGCTGTGCGCTCGACTAAAAGGAATGAAACACGTTTTGATCAATATAGATTTAACGTTTACTTTTCTGAACCAAAAGGGTGACGCTATTTACACAAAATATATCCGCCGCGCAGGACGGCGAAAAATACCGAATATTAGTGTCTCTAACGGTGCCGCGTGCAGCCGATTATCGGACGGGGCGGAATTGAACCGCTTATTCGTTTCACTCGCACTTTGAACTTGGGCCAAGCCCCATAAAACTGAATCGTACCGTTTTCCTTTCGACGTGACGGAGCATGCCAACGGGCAGCTGAGATTCCGCTACGGTTCGGCGGGCGCGCAGGGGTGATCGCGGCTTTCCTGGATTTTGGCCTGCGATCGGCGATCGCGGCCGCTCCTGGCTCGTGGTTAGCCCACGGGCGTTACTAGGGCAGACGGAGATTCGATCTTGCCTGTTCGCCTCTTCTGCGGCACCTCGCGACTTTCGTGTACGAATACAAAAATATCCCTATGCGGGAATACGTGCCAACGAACGATTTTTATAGCTATTTATTCTATGGCCATCTGCCTTAAGATTGCGTCAACTTTTCTTGATTAAATATCGAGCCAAGAGGTTTGCCATTGTTCCTGCTTCCACCACCGATGTCGTCGCCATTTTCTTTATATCCTCTACCCCCTATTCTCTAACAATAAATTCACGTCTGCCGCCATGGTTAGGCGGTAGCGAAGACGTGTCTAGTTCTCGTGCTGTCCCTGGAGGTAATGAACGAGTGATCTTCACTCGGCTCGGCCGTAGCCGACGAGTGTTAGTTTCACCTGGCGGTCCGTCCGCAGGTGGGGCGCTGTCAAACTACTGGTGTGTTCGCGCGCCATCTACTCGTGGTGTTGACGCTTATGTCAACGCGCGATGTTTGTGATCGCTGTTACGCGCCCCGGCACGGTGGCGTGCCTATAGGTGGCGCTGTTTGGGTTAATAATAATAATGGATTATAAATGGATGATATGTTATTCCCTAGGTACTCATTTGTAGGTGCTACATGTCTTGTTTCGATGTTGGTACTGCCTTCTGACCGACGCTAAGCCACTGACGCTTACGGGTATGATTTACATAGAAGACCCATTTCTCGTCGCCGGTAATAAGATTGCGTAACCACTCGAAGTTCCTGTGCGATGTCAAGTTTTGCATACATATGTCGACTCGCTGTTGTTGTTGAGAAGGAGTTAAGTCGTGCGGCACCCACATTCCATGTTTCCAGGTTTTCTTAAGTTTGTGGAGATAATTCTCTATTGTCCCATGGGAGCACTGAAGACGCTCTGCCAGTTCACGCACCGTAGATCTTGGTTCATCTTCAATTATTTTTTTTAGAACGTCGGTATCTGTTGCTGGTGGTCTTCTAGGGTGGGGCTCGTTGTCGAGGTTAAAGTTACCCTCACGAAACTTCTGGAACCATCGTTTTGCTGTGTCCTAACAGAAGACATTCTCTCCCATCGTACTACAAATATTTTGCACGGCTTCCGTCGCTTTGTGACCCAGTTCTATTCGAGAAATGTCCATTTTTGTCGATCGTCCGAATCGTATCGAAGTTATTGTTCAAATGTTGAGGTCGTGCGAGCCTGCTCTTCTTATATAGCCGAACTATGGACGTTTCCAAAACCCTCTTACGAATTCGTCAAATTGTAAATTAGATGGCGGGTTTATATTTGGACAATCTGATACAATTTTCTGCAACTACAGGAGTGGTTGTGGTTCGCGATGCGGATGCAGGAAAGCGGGCTTGCAATGCTCTTTAGCTTGTGGCCAATGTAATGGGCACGCTTGTCTTAACGCTCTACCATAAAGATGGAACCTTTGACCCCGAAATCATGGAAGAACTTGAAGCAAATGTCGTTGAAGACGATAATGAAGACCAGTTTGAAATTTACCAGCAGTCGGAAGACGACGATGAAGAGGAAGATGATTAAAATTATAAATTGTAGTTTTTGTACCCATTATTCCATTTTTTTACTTTTAATAAAAATAAGTGTATTGAATGATACTTTTTAATAAAAAGATTAATTCATAATTTATTTGTTTTTTTTTTCATCATGTAAGAAGTTATTAATATTAATTAAGTTAAAATTGAAATATAATTCCTATATTTTCATTAACAATTCTGCTATTACATGGGCAGGTAAGTGTTGTTAAATAAATTAATACTGAATAAAAAGTGGATAGGTTAGGAAAAAAATGATAAAATATAATATAATAGTTAATAAAAATTGACAAATATTTGCAATCATTGATTTATCGATAGTTCATCAACTATATATGGCGCGTTTTCGACCGGAGGCACCGGTTGACCTGAAGTGATGCTGTGACCGCGCGCTCTCCGCCCTCTATCTCGAAAACGGTTCACCGTATGAAAAAAAAAATTAAACAAAATTTGTAGAGAATTTTGTATTCTGTTGTATTTAAAAAAAAGAAACGCAAAAAACCAATTTTTGTGACCTTTGTGACCTTGAAATTTAATAGTTGCGTACACCCACAGCGTACACCCTACCATATGTAAGTTTTGAGACAACTTTTATTGTGTCAGTATACAAGTATTTACAGACTTACAGCTGGGTATCTCGAATTCCGAGGTGAACTTACTATAATGACTGGACTATTAGGCATGTTTAGTCTGAATTCACAGATGTGCATGAATTCATTTATGAGTCACAATAACGAGCTAATTCACCTTAACAATTTATTATTCCTTTAATATTCACTTGCTCTCTTAGCTCAGAAGATACATTTATTCCCTATTCACCTTATTATGTCTTTCGTCGCTTATCGTTTAGCTCTGAAAGACACGTTTATTTATTACTAGCTTTCCGCCCGCGGCTTAGGTCACGTGGACTACACAGTTGTACCGGGACAGTTACAGGATCCCGATGCTTCAGAACATTGTAGCACTTTCTAGAACATTCTGAAACTTAACTGTCTAAGAAATCTCTACCTCTAATTTCATAAAAATCCTTTTAGCTATTTTAGCATGAAGAAAAGCTACAATCAAAGTCGGTCCCAAAATCAGTCAGCCGTTTTGGAGATTTACTAGAAAAAAAGAAAGAAGATTTGCAATTGAAGAAGAGAACATTTTTTATATGTATATAAAAAATGCTTTTCACTCCTGATAACACACTATGTTTGCAAAATTTCAGTAAAATCTGATCAGCCGTGTCGACGATTAGCCCTAACAAACACACAGACAAAAACCTACTTATGTCACTCTTGATAACCCCCTTTTTACGTCTGCGAAGATTCATAGAAATCATTTAGTTGTTTTGGAGATTAGCCAGAACAAAAAGACAGACAGGCAACCAACAGAATAAAAGTTACCTATATCACTCCTGATAACCTATTTTTAATGGCTGCATCATTTCATTAAAATCTTTAAAAGTTCAGCTCGAACATACATGTAGACAGACAGACATACAAACAAAAAGTAGCGTATGTTACTCTTCACACCCGTCTTTTCACGTCTGCAAAGTTTCATTCAAATTAGTGTAAGTGCTTTAGAGTTTAGCTCGAACAGACAGAGTGACGGCCAGAAAGACAAACAAAAAGTATTGTATGTCACTCCTGACAATCTGCTAATCACATGTGTGAAGTTTCATTGAAATCAGTTCATTCCTTTCGGAGATCAGTTTGAACAAACAGACGGACGGACAGACAGGCAAACAAAAAGTATTGTATGTCACTCCTGACAATCTTTTAATCACATCTTTAAATGTTTCATTGAAATGAGTTCAGCCTTTTAGGAGATCAGATCGAACAAACAGACGGACGGACACACAGACAAATAAACAAAAGTGTTGTATGTCACTCCAGATAATCTTTTTATTGAAGTCAGTTCAGCCGTTTCGAAGATTAATTCGAACAGACAGACAGACAAAATACTTGTTGGCAGTTATAGGGACTGGCGACAGAATTGAAAACTTAGAACAAATTAAAACATCAAGTTTGAGTACCGACACGATAGGTCTGCGATTGATAGTTGCGAAAATACAAGCTTTTAAAAATTTGGTCATGTGGTCACATAGATCTCGCCGAAACATCAAGTTTGAGTACCAACACGATAGATCTGCGATTGATAGTTGCGAGAATACAAGCTTTTAAAAATTTGGTCGCGTGGTCTCATAGATCTCGTCAAAACATCATGTTTGAGTACCAACACATTACACTAATAGACTTAACATTTAAACGATATTAAAAAGAACTTTCTACTAACTAACAAAAACAAGTAAATATTTTAACTTAACGTCATGCGCGAGCAAGCCGCAGTTAGGTACTTGAATTCGTACAAGCACAAGCGTAATGTATCGACTCAGCCGATCGACTGGTGAAACATTGTCTGTCTAGTGTCTGCTATTACTAAATACTAATTATTCACTTGTTCGTTTAGCAACGAGCGAACGAAAGACGTCTATAATTTATTACAATAGAAGTGATATTAGGATGGATTATTGGCGACACCCAGTCGTGGCTACTTGGCCATTGTAATATCACTTCTATTACATTAGCAATAAATGCTTATTTCGTTCACGCGTAAATCGGTCTTTGATGAAAAATAATGAACAGCCGCAAGCAGGCCGGCTATCAGTGACATCGGCATAGACGACTGTAGGTGACGAACGATCGACACGAACTGCGAACTAACCGACGTGACTCGACATTGAACTAATAATTCGTGAGCTTGGAGTGAATAATTATCGCAGTTATTCAGTAACGTGACTTAATTCATTAATTCGCTCAGAGTAAGACTACGCAAGCCTAGTTTCTATCAGCTGCTGTCAGCTGAGCTGACAAGCACAGAACAGAATCACACAGAATATACTGACAAGCTGACAAGACTTGTGAATACATCTAGATCTACTGTTCTATGAGTTCTGTTCAACTTAATTCAATAGTGATTCAATAGCCACGACCGACCACGATATTCAGGATATCCACGAATACGAATATACGAATACATACAGCCACGTAAAAGGAGGACACAATTTCGATTAACGACCTTTTGATTATAATCAGTTGGTATGTTTAAATTATCACTTTGTTTTGTATTGGACTTGTACTTTAATCATTTGCTTATCTGCAGTAGTTAGGGGCTGACTCTTCAAGTGTCTGAATTATAATTTATTCATTAGGTTTTTAAATTTCAGTCCATTGCATAGCTATGGCACCAACAGCTACTGCCGTGAAACCCGAACGTGCTGAAGAGCATACAGGAATCAAGGCTGTGCTGCTTGGACCACCAGGATCTGGCAAAGGCACTCAGGTAACTTGGGAATTCTTAGTTTTTCTAATTGAAAATCCTTGGATATTTGCTCTGGTAAAAATCGCTTTAGAGTTCTTAATTCGTTTTAGCTTCTATTTTGTTATATGCATTATAATATACTTTTGTTACATAATGAGCTTTATTGCTAAATGTTTGTGGTACTTTTAAATGGTTTCAAAATTAATTCAAGGAATTTTGCATTTCTAAAATAGTAATTTTATTCTTTGCATTTTTGGTATTTGCAGGCACCTCTACTGAAAAAGAAATATTGTGTGTGCCATTTATCAACTGGAGATATGCTTCGTGCTGAAGTAGGATCAGGCTCTGATCTTGGAAAGCGGTTAAAAAAAGTCATGGATGAGGGCAAATTGGTGTCTGATGAAATGGTTGTGGATATGATTGATCAAAATTTGGATAAACCAGAATGCAAGAATGGTTTTCTATTAGATGGCTTTCCAAGGACAGTGCCTCAAGCTCAAAAGGTATATGTCAATACTTAATAGAAAATAAGTTATTCTTCATAAACATAATCTTTTCAGAGCCAACTATTGAAATATCAGTCCTAAGTTGAACTGTCCTGGGTGCTAAATATTGATATAATATAGTGCTTCGTAAATTAGGACTGCAGGGCAAGCCGCTACATGAAGGAGTATATGATTTTTGTATATAAACCCATTTTTTTCTACTATTCATATACATCTACTATTTACAATAAACAGATACCAAGTAAAATTATGGGCATCTAATATGTGTTGCTTCTATAACATAGTAGGTACTTATCCACATTCTTGCACGGTTTGTTAGGTTTGGTGAAAAATTGAGATAAAAAAGAAATTGACAGTAATAAAAAAAATTAAGAAATTTTATCTCAAAGTATGATCTACGCGTAGACTTGTAAGATTATTTATTTTTTGTTACTGAAACTGCTAAACAAAATATTTGTAACCATTTCCATGCTACCAAAAATGTTTGTAGGCATAATATTACGATGTAAAAAAGAACATATTAAAATATTTTATAGTAGTCTCAAGCATCTCAGTATGAAGTATCCCTAAAATGTCATGCCAAGTGTTAAAAAAGTTACAGACTTGAATTCAGTCGATTTCCTTTACAATTACCTTATTATTGATTACAGTTGGATGATTTGCTTGCTAAGAGGAAAACTGCTCTGGATGCTGTGATCGAATTTGGCATTAGTGATAGTCTTCTAGTGAAGAGGATCACTGGCAGACTCATCCACCCAGCGAGTGGGCGAAGTTATCATGAAGAATTCCATCCTCCCAAAAAACCCATGACAGATGACGTCACTGGTGAACCTCTGGTCAAGCGTTCTGATGACAATGTTGAAGCACTGAAGAAACGCCTCGCAACTTATAACTCACAAACTATTCCCCTTATTGACTATTATGCTTTCAAAGGCTTGCATTACAGAGTAGACGCTTCAAAGGCAGCTGATGAAGTATTCAAAAGAATTGACAACATATTTAAGAGCAGGATTTATGCAAGGTCTTATATGAATTGATCATAAACTTGTACATGTTATTTTTGTAGATATTAATCTAGCAGTTGTTAAAATTCCTAATCTGTACAGAATCACACCGTATTGTGGGACGCACTGCATTAGGATTATTCTTATATTAGAATATCCTATCATTGATAAGTTGGCTTTTAACGTGATAGATTAAGTAAAAACCGTGTACAAATTTTATTTTTGGAAGCCAGGGTAATGGCTGTTATTTGATCTTCTAACTTAAGGGTACTTCTGATGCAGCCAATGGGTTTACTTATTTAATAGACTATTTTTCTGATACTAAACCATGGAAATAAAATCATAGATTGTTCATGTTTTTTGCTATATATTACACAAAATTGGTTTTTTTTTTTTACTATTTATAAATGAAGAAAAAAAAACTGAAAATAAACCTATATTAATTAAAAATTAAAGCTTATATCAAATTAAAAACTAGAAGTACAAATAAAGAATATCTAAATCAGAGTCGTGCGGCACAGTGCCCAAAAGGCTGACGGCATTACTTCGTTGTATGGCAATTGATACTTATTCATTGCCCGAGGTAAGCGCCAGCCCTCCTGTTATCCAAGGCGTCTATCAGGCGCGCCGATAAATGTGGACAACCGACGCGCCTCAGGCACCCACGGCTCCATCGTCTCGACCCCAAATGGTACAAATATGTAGCTACTTTCTAAGGCAGCATATTTGTACCGTTTGAGATATCCAGCAGTGGTCGCGGCCGCGCCAGCGACTGCTGAAGTCGCTTGGATGTGGGACGCCGCCAGCGTATTAACACAAGTGGCGTCCTACACCACCGATCACTCCTGTTCCCAAGGAACGAAGATTATGCCGTCGGGTTTCTTGCCATCTTCACGTAATTTTGGATAACTTTCAAATATTAAAATTAAAAATTGCAATTTCTCAAGTATGATTTGATTGTGGAAAACCAACTTAGGGTATATTCAAAATTAGGCAGCTGACATGTTTCTTAAAGTGGAGAGTTTGATAATACCTGGCGCAAATTAAACACGACCATCTAGTCTAGTCCCAAACTAGGCAGAGCCTGTATTGTGTACTAGCAACTGATATACATACTTTGATAATTTTTCCTTGTAATATAAGGTCGGGGAGAAAGTTTTTGTATTTTATACACAAATTCAAGGCGTTTTTTGCATAGCTTAATTACATTTAATTTAAAGTTTATATGTGCCGTTTTGTTCAATAACTGTTGCTATCTTGTAGGTAGTAACATGATACCGTTGCTCTAGAAATGCAACAAGTAGTTTTGACAGTGATCTCTTAACGTTGTTAACCTTATACTATATAAGAAATTCTGAAGGGCCGGAACAAGTGGAAATCAGACGATGCAAGATCAGGCCTATATAATAATGATAATATCTTACTAGATACTTTGGTACTCCAAAGTAAGCAAATATTAGGTCTTAACCTATGAAGTTGCCGTTTTGTGTGAAATAAGTTAAAGTATTTTTTTGCAAACATCTTTATATCTGTTATTCAAAGTTATCACCCGTGCAATCGATGCATCTTTGCCAACGTAGTGGCAGTTTATTGATGCCCTTCTTGTAAAAATCAACTGGACGAGAGGCAACAAACTCTTCAAAGGCATTTTATACTGTCTCTCGAGAATTGAATTTTTTTCCGGTTATAAAGTTGTCCAAATTTTGAAAAATGCAGTAGTCGGTAGGTGCAAAATCTGGTGAGTATGGTGAATGAGGGAGAACTTCCAACCCCAACTAGCAGCTTGGAGACTGTTTGTAGTACAGTATGGGTATGGACGCGTTGTCGTGAAGTAGCAGCGGAGATGAGAGATTGACCAAAGCTGGTCGCAGACGTGCGAGCTTCCCCATCATTGTCTTCAGTTCTTCACAGTACACATCTGCAGTAATGCTCATGCCATTTTGTAAAAAGCTGTGATGAATCGCACTGGCACTAGACCACCAAACAGTGACTATCAACTTTTTAGGGTTTATTTTTCGTTTGACACATTGCTTTAATGCTGAACTAGGATCTAACTAACTTGCTGAGCGCTTTCGATTGTCGAACAGAATCCATTTTTCATCACAGGTAACAATCCGGTTCAAAATTCCTTCATTTCTGCGCCTGTTGAGCAGAGCAACGCGAGGCAGGTCTTGACGCGTACGTTGCGTTGGCGATCGTTGAGTTCATGGGGTACCCATCTATCAAGCTTTCTTACTTTGCCAATTTCTCGCAAATGGTCCAATAATAATAATACAATAAGGACGTATACATCACAACAACGTCTAGGCCCCAAACTAAGCATTAGCTTGTATTTTGGGTACCAAGCGAAGACACCTACATACATACATACATATAACAACCAAGATAAAATTGTTTCGATACTAACATCAAAAGCTGCTGCTAGTTCCGCTGTAGTTTCATCAGCTTCACAATCGCCTTCAATTCATCATTGTTGACCAGTGTCCGGACGACTACGAGGTTTATTATTCAAGTCATAATTTCCAGAACGGAAGCGGGAAAACCAATAAAGGGTTGTGCGTTCGTTTGTTTAATTCTTTCCGTAAATGTTGTTACGTGCCGTTTGTGCCGCATTAGTGCCACAGCGGAACTCATATTCCATAATAACACGAATTTTTAAGGTGTCTATGTCGAATTATGACGAAAAATGTTCAAATGTAATGAAAACACAACACTAATCAATAAAAAAAGACTGACTTTGTAAAACGAAGGTCATGTTTAAAAAAAAATTAATTTGAATTTAGAATTCACAGCCAATCAAAATTTTTTTTGTTTGAAATGGCTAGTACTGAAGAACGGCAACTTCATAGGTTAAGACCTAATATTTTTACTCCAGTCAATATAGCAAAGTTTGTTAGGAGCACATTGCATTAATTGCACTTTAGGGGATTATTTACAATATCATAAAGAAAATATTTACGGATAATAAATACATAATAATCCCTTATTTATCTTAATTATTTTTTATAGAATCAACCGATAAGATTTTAAAAAAATATTTATGTGTGAACAAAAATTTAAAAACGGGTGATTTTCTATACGACAGCTTTTTCCAATACACTCTGTGTAAATTCAGAAGAATCCCCAGGTTTATTCACAATATGTGGTAGGTAATTATATATTTATATAAAATAAATGATAACTCCAAAACAACAATTTTTGGATTGACGATATTTTGGCACTTCATGTAAATATGTACTGTATACAATATAGTAAATTATCACCTACGTGACTACTTTACTTTTTTTTTGGTGAAAATTTATTTAATTTTTGGGTCCTAGCATTAATTACACCTTGAATATTTTTGTATATTTATGCTCCAATAATTATCTTTAACTATAATTAAAAGAAATCCCTTATCGATCTGTTGAGCGTTACAAGCTATTTTACAAAAATAATAATTAAAAACCTACTTGGCACGCGGCGGGCAGTGCGGTGTGGCGCGGGGCGGGTTACGTCGAAGCAATAATCGCGGGCCATCTGCCCGCACCGCACCTTGTTTTATTTAGTAACTTAACTAGCTTTCCGCCCGCGGCTCCGCTCGCCTGGACTACGCAGTCGTACCGGGACCCCTTTTCAAGAAAAAAAGTAGCCTATGTCATTCTTCACTTTATAAACTATATCTATGTGAAAAATTGTAGCCGTTCCGGTACGACTGTGTAGTCCATACGAGCGGAGCCGCAGGCGGAAAGCTAGTTTGAGAATAAAATATAACCCATGTTACTCACTGATAATGTAGCTTTCTATAGGTGAAAGAATTTATAAAATCAGCGTGTAACTGTGTAGTCCACGCGAGTGGAGTGCACAGACAGAAAGTTAGTATCTTTATAAGTTATAACCTATGTGTTATTCTGATGTATAAGCTATATTTTTAAAGTTTAATTAAAATTCATTTAGTAGTTTTTGCGTGAAAGAGCAACAAACATCCAGACATCCATACATACAAACTTTTGCGTTTATAATATTAATGAGGTTTGAGCACAATCGAGACGCTTTGTTTTCGTGTGTAAAGAATGGCAAGTAAACATGTTTTAAGTAAATAGTACAATAGAGAGGTTTACAAATTTTTTTTTTGTTCGCTATTATTAAAATTTAAGCTAAATAAAACAAAAGTGTGAATCATAAAAATATATCTACAAATAAAGAAGTTATACAACATTAAAGTTGTCCTTGCAAAAATAATTTCATTATATATTTATACAGATCGCGCGGCGAGAGTTTGGCTTTGACCGTTATTGCGCAGAAATTTGAAAATTGGGTATCAACGGGCAATTAGCGGGGTGCGGGGCGGGTGTGTAGGCGCACGCAGTGCTCTGATTGGCGCTCCAGTCGTTCCCTGCCTCTCGCATGCCCCGCGCACTCCTGTTGTACAATCACATTCACAAGTGAATTGCTATTTTCGTTAATTGTTTATTGTTGTCGATTATTATTATTTGTTGAGTTATAGTAGGCATGGGCTACTATTAAACAATATGTAGCTAGCAAAAATGTTAAATGGAATTTACAAGAATGTACCAAACTTATCAAAGAAAAAGTATCCTTAATGGGTGCCCAGGAATGGGAAAAAATATGTAAAAAGGTAAAAGATATAGAAGAAGAGTACGCCAAGAGTGACCATGTAGTTGATTTACTTACCGAGCAATTTATAATTCGCGTCGATGATAGTTCCGAAGACGATGATTCTGATGATGGTTATGAAGATGATGATGATTTTATTAAAAAACAATTATTTAGAATTTTCATCGCTGTCTCTGTAAACTTTAAAAGGTAATAAACATTTTATATAAGTAAAATAACTATCAATAGTTTTAATAAATGAAGAAGTTTATCTATTTCGTATTATTTTCTAGCATTATTACCACAGTACATGAATTTTGACCCACTCAAATATCCAACCTGGTACATAAAAAAGGAAAAGTATTGTGTGCGTGACAGTACCCATGCGCAGTAATCCCCTCCACCCCGAAGGTCAAAGCCAAACTCTCGCCGCGCGATCTGTACCAGTATGTATATATAAATATTTCGCAAATATCTATATAATTAAGTCTCGTAAATAAAATTAACGTTTCGTTGTTGTTTAAAAAGAATGCAAAATATATTTTTAAAATATGTACTTACATATAAAGTCGGTGTTACATTATGTGTTGTATTTCTTTCAAATATTGAATTATGTCCCGTAAATTAACGTTTTGCTTTCGTACGTAAAAAAATATTATAAGTATTTATATATATAAGAAATATTAAATTTTTTAAAATTATTTGTTTTCTATCCTAGCCAACAAAGACAGATCCGACCATTGGGTATGACTCTGAACTTAGATTTGTTCAACGCATAAATACCATTGACTTTTGAAAAAAAAAAAAACTTACAAATCTTAATGTTATCTTACTTTATTATTATTATTTTTATTACTCTAAAATTATAAGGGTTCCGAGTTTGCTACACCCGTTATGAACATTTGTAAAATGTCTTGTAAAATTAAGTAGCAAATTAAATGTTTATATTGACTGATTTTGGAAATACAGACTTCGTGTTGACCTAGAATTATGAAATTTGCAATAAACAAGGCTCAGCACGAGTAAAGGAAAAAAAACTGAAAATCTATAATTTAAAGTAATATCATTTTTTTGTTTTTAGTAAATACCCTTTTTTCAGAAATGATACGATTAGAAGTATCAAGTTGAAATTGATATCAAAAGATAAATCAATGGTCCTTTGTAACTGTAAAAAAAATTAACCGTTTACGTTAGAGCAATAAATAATACGGTCAAATATGTCATATATTTTGACACTCGCAACTAAATCAAAACTTATACGATACTTTCCAAGCAAATTAAAATATATTCATAAAGATGAACCATTAACTTTGTCGGTATGAACCGACTAATTTTCGCTGGAACTGTACGCCGCACCTGTAATAACTAATACTGTCGGTTTTCTTGGTGACGGCGGCACGTGTGGCGGCTTTCATTGTGAATTTTTTGTCTCAGTGAGGTGTCGGCGCGCGGCGTTTCAAAGGACACTAAGTGCAATAGTTATATTCTTAACAATATACTTTTAACTAACATTAACGACAAACAAATTTTAGCACAAGAAATATGTGATATTGCAACTTCTATTTCACAATGTTAGCGCGATACGGTAGACGGCTAAGGTCATGCGTTAATAGTCACAATTTAAAGGGCGTTACCTATACTGGATAGGTACTTTAGATTTATTCGTTTTTATGAATAACGCTTTTGACATAAATAAGGGATTATATCAATTTATGATGAAGAATAATAATAATGCAATATAAATAATACTTCTAACCAGAGATCGACATGCTTCTAACTTAACAAATAGCTCAAAAAAATACTTGATATGAGATATTGCCGTCCCTTTTTCTCAATGTTAGCGAGATGCGGCAGACGACCAAGGTCATGCGTAAATAGTCAGACTTAAAAGTACGTTACCTATCTTAGTGAGTAAATTAGAATTATTCGTTTTTATGAATAACGCTTTTGACATAAATAAGGGATTATATTAATTTATGATGAATTATTAAAACTGACTCATATTAAGTAAAATATTTAGAGTGTCTTTAATGCGCGTCGTAAAAATTATTAAAAAAGACTTTTTTTAATGGTTGTTGAGAAGTCACATAGGTGATAATTTAATAAACTATTATGGCTTACATCTAGAGTATAAAAACAGAAAATCGCCAAAAGTGCGATTTTGTAAGTTTAACTTTTTTTTAAATTAAATAAAATCTCGTAATATTCAGTATTTATAACATGTGTACTAGGGATTACTTCTAAATCAAATTCATATTGCTACCATAGACATACAGTTAATTTGTCACCTACCCACTATTTAATGTAAAAGGTGAAATTTAGACAAACACATCTTTAGGTATTTCTCAACATGCAACACTCATAATGCAACCAAAGCATAATGAGTGCATAACTATTCAGCAGTATTACTATTGTAAAAAGAAATTTTTAAGGTGTCTTTAATGCAATCCAAAAATTTATTTTTACTGGACTATTTGTATTATGGGGTAAGGTGACTTGGGGGAATTCCGAAGTTGGGTATATTCCGAATTTTTGAAAGTTCTACCAAATGCGGCGATATTTGTGTAATGGCAACATTCATCTAGAAACCATCATGAAGTTCCCACCGATTTAGCTGATGTAAATAGCTATCAGTGACTGGACGCATGCAGCATCCCAGTACAAAAAAAAATTAAAAATGCAATGTTTTTTCCGGGTAATTCCGATTGGAGAGCGGAAAGCGCAGCTATTCTTTGAAGGAATGTAACAGTATTTTAGTGAGAGGGGTAATTGCGATTGAAAAAGAAATGTGAACCTTAAGTTCAGATGTAATAGAACTCCTTTGTGAAAATTTTTAATGTTATTCGGAATTACACCAGCATGTTTCGGAATTCCCCTTGTACAAGAAATTTATAAATATACTTTTTTGATACTTGTATTTATGGAACCCAACGATATTACAGAGATTTATTGATACAAAGCACATGTTCGTTTCTTAAATAAACAGAAGTAATATAAAATTGATAGAAAAATTGATAGGCATTTAGTAATTGACCGAAATAGAAACCCCAGGCGGGAATTGAACCCGCGGCCCTTGGCTTCGCAGTTACGTTAAGGTCTCTAACTATTCAGCCAATCGGCCAGTCAACGTTGGATGCATTAACACTTCCCATCCAAACTCTTTCGATTTGTGTGGCTAAATATGTCTGTTGTTTGGCGTTATCATGCTGAAAATCTACACCCTTTCTATTGGTCAATTGCGGCCGTTTTTTGTCGATTACAATCCCACGATACACTCAATATCATTTTATTGCGCGTTAATCCGGATTTTGCTAGTCTGTGGAGCTTCTTGCTCTTTTGCGTACGTTCTAATCGTAAGTGATCCACTTCTCATCAACCGTGATCAACCTTTACAAAAATTGTACGCTTTCACTACATTTTAATACAGAATCACAAATGAGTCCAAATTATGTTATGGCAGTTATTAACTGATATACCTACCTTGCTCCATTTATTATAAATAGCATCAACTTTATGCGTAACAGGGCGACCAGACTGTATTAGATCCGAATAGGGGCACAAATTTCTTTCGCGACCTGTGTTTCTTATTACTTGTTTTTTAATAAAATTACAAAATATATACTTAGTATTTCTTCAATACATTCATTCATTTGGTGACGGTCTTTCTTTCTACTGGGCATCGACCGTCTTGCGGTTCATTATTAGACCGAGTTTTCGGTGCTGAAATTCCGATTTTTTTGTCTCTCTGTTCAAACTAAAAAAGCCTTTTGTCAATCATTTCGTACATATTCTTTTCTACAAAATTATAAGTTGATTTTTTTCGACAGAATAAATAATACCCTGTGGTTTTCGTATTATGGACAGTTCCAATCAAACTTTATGGCGGATCCGAAGGTAGGCACAAGTCGCGTCGCAGTAACCAGTTTTAGGTGTAGCGGGACGCAGTGGAGTGAGGGGTATATAACTGTACCTGCGCAAGCCCACGTAAAGCGTTGTCTTCAGATCCGCCATAAAGTTTGACGCGAACTGTATTTTCGTGGTATATTTGTAATAGTAAAATATTTTTTTAAAATTTTTATTGGTCGTATTGTAATTTCTCTTATTAGTAATATGACAAATAAGGTGTCTACGGATCAATAAAACAAGGTTTAATCAAAATCATACATTTATTTCATTAGAAAAAATTAAAGTTTGCATATTCCGCTTCAAAGTATGGTGTATATTTTAAGACAAATACTATGAAAATAGCCTTTTTTAAGTACTTTCCAACCTTATATAACAAATTATGAATCTCTAACCATTTATTGATTAAAAAAAGTTTTTAAGGGTAGAAGTGCAAAAATTGCAAAATGTGAAACGTGGGCGACGTGCTTGCCATTTATAGGTAGAAATTGCACTATAAGGTCGCTGGCCGGTTGACGGGTCCAGCCAGTTACAAACAGCACAATGAAAGATATTAGATTAAAACTTCATACAAACAAAATTCGAGCAGACTTTCTTTCCCAATCCATTGTAGACATTATTAGACATTTCACACCTAGACAAAACAAATAGACATGTTCAGGTCATACACACAAAAGTTTGTCCAAGGCGGGAATCGAACCCGCGATCCTTGGTTCCGCAGTTGGGGTCTCGAAGCACTCTACCTACCTAAGTTATCCTTTTAAACGTGTCCATCGATGGACTCCCAAGAGTGAACGAGCACGACGAGTTAAACTTAGTTTATTAGTTGAACTTAATTCATTAGTTAAAACCACGTTAAAAATGAATTATGTGAACTTGATTGAATAAATTTTATGAATTAGATTAAAATTTTGTTTTCAGTTAAGGTTAACACAGAAACGAATTTTAACTCGATACCGACATTTATGCAGTTGTGGAAAGTCATGAAAAACTAATTTTAAAAAAGTTCGCAATGAAAATACTAAATATGTACTTTTCAAAGTCGTGTCATCAGTGAAGGATTTACACATTGCCGTCCGTAGGCTATTTCTATACCCTTCATCATCATCAGCCCATTTTTACCCCACTGCAGGGGCTTAGGCCTCCCCCAGGGTAGAGGAGGGGGGCTTGGAGCTTAAGTCCACCACGCTGCTCCACTGCGGGTTGGGAACTGTAACGACCGCCATCTATTGACAGCGTCCGGGACCGACTGCTTTCTATACCCTAGTAAACAACAATTTTTTTTTCAATTAAATGTAACTTTATGGTTTGTGCACTATTGATCGAGCGTCCTAATTATACCATCTTTTTTCTGTAATTAATAAGCATGATTATAAACTAGGGGCTCAGTGTGTCAATTTCTAGATTATTTTTACAACAACCCAACGATTTAGTTAAGGTAAGCTTGCACGAGAAATACTTTTTAAGTATATTTGTGAGCTAAAAAAGCTCAATCATGTACTACTAATAAAGCGGGGTAAAACATGCCTTAATACTACTTAAACTTAAACATCGATGTACTAACCTAGGTATATAGATACACAGATATGTAGGTACATTTGATAAACGTAATTAAATATTTTTTATTGCGCTTAGGTACAGTTTAAAAACAATGGACATATTCAATTATCTGGTAAGAATCCAACTAACATTACGATAAAATGCAATTTATTAAGTTATGAAAGTTTTACAATAGGTACCTATTGCGAGATTTTCTATTCGCAAAGTCATCAATTATCTTCGTTGTATGAAAACTTATTCATTAGTTCTGACTCTATGCATAAAAAGCTAAGGGGTTTGCTTTTGTTCGCAGGTAGATCTTAGATATTTTTTCCCCGTTTTAAACAAGAAAAGCTTCCCTCATCCAAACAATTTGTCGCTGGTGTATACAGTATGGATAGCATCATTTGTTTGTCCCAAATTAAGCGTGTTGTACTGATTGTTTACTTAACTTTTAGACAACAAATGCAAGAAAAAATGTCATACATGAAAAACATGAAAAAAGTAATAAAATCCCAGTCTCGTCAACTTTATACAGCGCACGCGTAACGTAACGTAAACGATAAACTACCTACTAGGTGGGCCGCGTCCGCGCGCGCGCGCCCAGGCAGCGACTGCTTAGGTACATGCTTATTTGTGAATAATATGTATTACACTTAGGTACCACAAATCCTCGGTTTTGTAAATCACACCAGGAACGATGGATGATTCATTCATAATGGTGTACCACGAAGTTATAATAATCTACAGAACACGCTATTAACACAGGTTTAATTCACAGTTACCATACCAACGTCGTCGTTCGTATTAACTCTTCAGATACTAATTCTTAATTTGTTTGATTCGGCGTGTGCCCCGGTGTGGCCTGGCGGTCATAGTACGAGTTGCGTGTTTATTTGTAACCCAAGTAGTATTAAAAATTGATTTTCTAGAAAACGGCTACAAATAAAAATATAGTTTCTTCGGCGAATTAGTTATTGAATATCAGCAGATTTTAAACACAACGGGACTCTGGACAGTTGCTATCCAAACTGTATATAGAGCTATGCGAAGTGCGCTACGCAAGTTCTAGAAAAAAATAAGTAGTAAAACATTAATTTTTACATTAGGCATTGCTTGTATAGATCGAATAACATTTAGGTATCTATAAGAGTATAAATAAGAATCTTTTGAATTGAATTTTGTAAAACATTTTAAAAAATTTGCTCCTAATTTGCCACCCCCAAAATCTGCCGCCCTGGGTTTCAGCCTGCTGGTAAATCCACTAACCGCTTTTTTAAACCAACTAATTAATAATAGTAATATTTCGGACATGCCACACAGCACCATCTAGTCCTAAACTAAGCAAAGCTTGTATCATGAGTACCAGACAACACAATGCATAAGTCTTTGGCATAAGTACTTAAATATTCTTAATAATATATACATGTATAGATATTTTACACCCAGGCACGGAACAAGTAGGCATGTTCATGCACACAAATATTTGTCCTGGGTGGGAATCGAACCTGCGAAAATTAACACATGATACATTCGCGTCCGCGTTGGGTATGAGATCGACTAAAAGTGTGCTGAAAACATGATCACTAGATACATGGCGTTTTAAGTTTTTAACGTACGAACATGAAAACCTTACCTTCCCTGGTCGGTACAGCTCCAATCAAAGTTTATGGCGGATGTGAACATAGACACAAGTCGCGTCGCAGTAACCAGTTTTAGATGTAGCGGGATGCAGTGGAGCGAGGGGTATATATGACTACCTGCGCTAGAACGCTCAAAGCGTTGTATTTCGACCCGCCATAAAGTTGTTACTTCCTTTCCTTCATTCTTTTCACATATTGTGTTGATTAATGTGTCATCAGGGATAATTACGAAATGAGCTCACGATAACATTATCGACCAGTTTATTTTCTTATAAACGTCTTAACATATATGACCAACTACAATAATGAGGTAACATCATTTTGTCTAAGAAGTACAAATTGAAATAACACGTTGTTGCATTGAACCGGAATAAATATTAAGCTCGAATAAAGGCATTCAGAGACTGTCATAAATATTTCAGTTAGTATAAATTGGTCAAATGAATTGCAAGACATACTTGATTACATACCATATAGGTTTGCTTATTACACATCTCAGACTAAGAAAAAAGTGGGTCTAGACAAAGTACCGCAGATTAAAAACCGGCCAAGTGCGAGTTGGACTTGCACACAAAGGGTTCCGTACCACCGTACAATATAAAAAATCTTGCAAGGGTACCTTTTTAATATTTTAACTTAAATTCATTTTATTTGTTATTATAGCGGCCATAGTACACACTTCATGAAAATTTCAAGTGTAAGCAATGGTTTCCTAAACACCAATCACCAAAAACGTCGATAAGAACACGTTTCTTGTATGGCGACTCCCTTTACTTTTACCTTTATTATATTTTTATTCTTTATGTTATAGCTGCTTTAATAATACATACCTACCTACTCTATGAATATTTTAAGTGTCTACCTATAACGGTTCAGACAATACAGCCCTATGACAGACGGACGGATGAACAAAAAGCAGAGCCTTAGTAATAGGTTTCCGTTGGTGCCTTTTGGGTACGGAACCCTGAAAATTAATAATCGAATTTTTGCCGATTTGATTGCACCTTCTGCTGGAGTCATTTGCGCTAAACCGACCTGCGTTTTAACGAAACAAGAGATTATAAATATTTGCGAAAAGGCGCATGATGGTATCCATACTGTACTTACTTACACCAAAAGCTTGCCAACCGCGCTTAGTTCTAGCGCGTTTCAACAAAAAAGTACAAAATGCCATCGTGTGTCGTGAAATGGTGTAAAAAAGTCAGATAGGATTATACTTTTGACGAGTAATTCATTTTTCATAACTTATACTTTTCTCTTAGTTTGAGTTCCACACAATATATGTATATTGTATATTTTTAGATGCAGGACAAAAAAGCTACGCACGCAAATATTTAAGTTATCTGAACGCTACCTTATATGGACCACCATAATATATTCATATCTAAATATTACGGTTAGGTAATAATTTATTTGACAAGCGAGTCAATTGGTTAAAAATGTTTATTCCTAGATACTACATTTTGTTCTAATAATGTATCTATACCTACTATTTATACAGAACTCTTTGCGTGTGTGTTGTAGGTGGTTTGTGACGATTTAACTTAAACTATTTGACGAATTTTAATGAAACTTATTTTTAAACATTAACATTAAAACTCGATACATCGATCAATCGAAAACATAAATTTCGAATATGGATAAAAAATTGTGAAAAGAATTTCCACTTATTCCTTCATACCTGCTTTACATATTTGGCTTTGATTATATATGTCTGGATGGACCTTCGCAATAAAATATCAACAAAAAGGTCAGGCCGACTTATTATATACATGTGTGTGTGACTCAACAGACCACATATTCTTTCTACGCACTACGAACCATGTACAATCGTCTCTGTGTGCGTAAATTATAACCGAACTGTTTGGTGACATTATTATCTACATTTTTTGACGCCGACTCTCTATCCAGACATTATATAATCAAAGATAATAGGGTAAGCATTATCCAATATATTATTTTCATACTTGTACAACTTGTTTTTATTTTTTAGTTATAAAGTTGTTTTATTTTCCTCTTTTAATTTCTTATTACGAAATCCTATCTTGATTATTCGACGCATGTTTAGTCCGTTTTCGCTTAATTCTCTGCAAGATATCTTCTTTTCAAGAATATAGTGCTTTACATTTTCTAAAAATGGTATAGAATTTACGACCGAAGTATATCCGCGCAGAGAAACAAACGATTTGAAAATAGCGAAAACCGTACGAGGCAAATTCCTTCTGCCTTACTTGCAAAAGACTATGCACAGGGAGGAAAATATAACGGCCGACATTTTCAATAAGGTTCTTTATTTGCGCGTCCCATAGATGTTCAACGAAATCTTTTTCAATGCAAAATATTAGGTCATCTTCATAAGAAATTGTCCAATTTATTAGTTGCATAATGTATTATGAGATTATAATGAATCGATTACTAGTAAAGCTTTTATTTTTTGAATACATATATCCGAACTGGTATTTTTTTTAAAATTATTTTGGAGACATCCCTAGGGACATTTTAGATCGCAAGCAGAGGTTTTTCTGATGCGTTTGTAGTTTTAATAAAGAAATTAAAACAAAATAGAATAAATGGCAGTGGTTTTTCGCTTAGACACCGTGCTCCGGAAGTACCCGAGGATTTATAATAGAACCTCCAATCAATGTTAGGAACAAATTATTTTAATAATTTTTTTCTGTCTGTTGCTCGTTGTTTGAGATATGAAAGAAAATATAAATATTGGAATGTATAGTTTTCGTCGTGCAGCAGAGCCTAAAGCGCCCTTTACATTATACAACTGTCGTACCGATCTATACAACTGTTGTATGAATCGGTACAACCGTTGTATAATGTAAAGGCTTGTCGTATGCGACCTATCGATGGTCGTACAAATCGCACGGTCGGATCTAGGCTACTTCCAACTTGTGCGATTCATGCGACGGTTGTACAATGTAATGCACATTCATACGACTTGTCATTTAGCTTCAAATTTGGGCAAGGTTGGTTGTGTACTACAAAATGGTAAACGAAAATAAAAGTATCAAAAAGGAAAGAATGATTACAATATTAATATTGAAAAGAAAATGGGCGAGTACGATAATGTGATTTATTACGATTTTTACTTATTACAAAAATATAAAAAGACTTGAAAATAAAATAAATTACGAAAAACTTGTATTATTAATAAAAATGTCTAAAAATTTCAAATCTTCATAAGTTCGTCCAACAGTCCAGTATCGTAAGGTGACGACTAATCTCTCTTCAGCAGGGAAAGCGTCACGTAAAATGTATTTTTCCTTCCATTATGTCTTTCACTAAATTCAATAAATGGTAAAAAGTCTCGTTAATCATACGGAGGTAATTTTTAAAACCACCAGGGCTGTATAATCTAAGTCTCGCAATAAGCCAATGTGAGAAAATGTTTTTCTGTTCATTAGCCAATTCTTCACCCATTGGGATAAGTTTTTTCTATTTTTTTTACACAATAAGTAGGTACATACAACCAACTGCCATAATTGCAGCACGATTTTTGCGATCCATTCCGAGGCCATATATAGAATGAGTCACTTTCGTCGTATTTGTTTGTACAACATATCGTATAAATGTAAAAGCGCATTCGACGGTCGCAAACAACTTGTGCGACCGTCGTACGTACGACGGTTGTATAATGTAAAGGGCGCTTAATAATAAACAATGTTGTCGGTTCGTGCAGCTAGCGAGCAAAGAACCACGAGTAACGAAACGTTTACACGGTATCGTACGGTACGACACGTAAGTTGACAAATCTGCGTTGTATAAAGCGAATCAATGATAAGACAAATTAATTAAATAAACAATTGAACACGATATACAAATAAATAATTCCGATTTAGATTTAAAAATTACAAATAACCGGAATATAAAATTATTAGTAATTAATGTTAATGCTTAAGTGTTATTAGGTACCACTGAAAATTTATAAAAAAAATAATTTTTATAATTTTTTTATTTGTTATCACTCGTTCAGTTAATGACAAGACGTAATGGAAACGCGCACGCAGCCGGCTAGTTCCTCCCGCTACATGCTCGGCTTCGTCGGCCAGCCAATAGCCGTTTTTCGACACGTACACTACGAAATACCAATTATTTTTTTCTATAGGAAAAAATGCGAAATTGAATAAAAAGTTATTTAAATTTTTTTCTTATCTTTATCTCTAGAATCGCTGGGCAAAATCCCTCGGATACCTCGGGAGCACGTCGTATAGAAGTCGCAGTAAATCGTACTTTTTTTTTTAAATCTTATAATTCACATTAATAACGATTATAATAATTGTGGATTTTTATTACTAAGTAGGTACATTACATTGTATCGATATCTACTTACTTATGTGAAGAATATAGGTAGTTGTTTTAAATTTAGAAGTAGGTAGATATTATATAGGTTGAAGAATGCTAAAGTTACGTGTAGGTAAGTACATAGGTAAGTAGCTACTTAATACAAATCTAACGCAGTTAATGTATTATAAACATTTTAATAGGTACATCATGAAGTGACTGATTCAAAAATGTTTTATAAAATCACGGTGTTCACAGCCGCTTAATATTATTTGCACTATAGGATTTCACGAGTTTTATTAGTAAAAAATAACAATATACTTAACATAATTTTGGGCATCCATATTAGTTACTGATAAAGTAGGTAGGTACCTACTTACATACTTTATCAGCACGTAAATATTTTTAACAATATCTGAATATTTATTGTATGAAATTAAATAGATTATGTATAATCCTACATATATAAAAAAAATGTACATATGAATAAATAGTAAGGAAAACATTATACCTAATTAAAAATAAAAGCTTATACCAAATTAAAAACTAAAAATACCTACAAATAAAACTAATTCAATAATCCACCCCTCGTCACCCCCGGCGCAAAAGTTCCCATGACACTCATCGCATTGCCGCGCTGAATACGAAATGTATTTAGTAATAAAGTTGTCTTCATATATATCATGCATATTACAATTGTAATTTTAATACAGACACAAGGTATCTGATGTAGATTTATGGAATGAGGCGATAGAATAGGTTCATAACTTAACAAAATAAACAATATAGGTAATACTTTATAGTTAGGGAGCTGATATCAGTAATTTTTATGTGTTATCATCTATTGGTAGATATAGATAATAATAAAGAACATCAACATCAACAAAACATCGACTGATGTATATTTGTTTCTTGCACACCTTTTTGTTGTCAGAATGCATATCTCTATGAACATCCACGACCACATGTTACTATCAAAAGTGTTGGAATCCTATACCTAAATGGCCACCAGCCCCTAACTATTAGTAAATATTATTAAATGTATGATATCCTGCGGTACTATAATACGTGGTACTACTCGATCAAAATATCTGCTAACCTGTCTGGGTGCGGTTACAAACCGACCGCCGTTTGTTTGCAAGTTTGAGAATCCATGACTTTACTATAAAACTTAAAAACGGGCGAAGATCGGACAATGAATATTGCAAATTTCCCCTTCAAAATTTTACGGGGTAGGTAACATCGCAATGAAATGTAAAATTGCAAAAGGACGCACGTTGCCTATATGAAGACTTGTAAGATATTTCGGTCCAGTAATACCCATAGTTAATAAATTTACCATTACGTTCTTGGTATCCTGTTCTATATAATTTTGTGGACAATACAGGTATGTATAGTTACTACAGAATCTGAGAAAAATTACCAATATATATACCTAAGTTGCCAGAAATCCTTCAACATTAGGTACCTATATCAATATCGATATATTGTAAAAAGACCTACATTACATACATTGCTCTTAACATATACGAAGAAATTAGATATGATATGAATGAAAATTACAAACATCCTCCACTCTCCATGTACCTACAGCCGACGACAGTACTTGAATGAAATGTAACTTTTTGTTTGAATTTATTACGTAGGTAAAGTAATTGCCATATATGTGTGCGGTTCTGAAGTTAGTCATAAACGTCGCAGGAATCATTTCATAGAAGCATTGCGGCGGAACGTACGGCGCACCTACCTTCCCCAACCTCTTTAGGGCCGCACATATTACCTATGGCAAATACCTACTGTAAGGCGTTGAGGTAAGATCAGAACGTTTCTTGAGAATATAGTAGACCGAGAGAGAGAGAGTAGTAGGCATTTAATTTTTTTGTACTATTTTGAAACTATAGGTTGAATTCGACTTTTATTCCAGAGAATTGAAAGATAGAATAATTTGACGATATTTCACATCTGTAGAACAATTTCTCTACAGCGGATTTAAGAATCCATGACTCTTAGTATTTTAAATTTATAAATGGGGGAAGATCGGACAATGAATATTGCGAACTTCTCGAAATGAATTTATCAGTGATAACTATTTATGATACTTATTAAGTACAAAAAAGTTAAAGATATGACAAACCTAGAAACGAAATTATCAATCCCGGGTTAAGATCGGGTCTCCAGAAATTTCCAAAATTTTCGTTCGACACCTTTATGAAAATATCGATAACACACCTTTTACTGGGAGCGTCAGACACGCGCTGACAATCGAGACATAAAAAACCAACGTTTTAGAAGAATATACTTATTATATATAAAAAGTGTTGCCAAATAAGTTGTCTCGCTCTTCCTCGATTCGCTCTAACCCCAACGCACCTTACGTTATTTACTCTTTAGTCCGGTAATTCTAAGCTAATTTAAGAAGAAGAAGAACTCTAAGCTAGCGGCTCCTATATCGTTGCGGGGTTCAGGGGGTTATTGTCGGCCAATCAGCGCAATTGAAATCAGTAAGTCTGCTAATTAAATACTGATTTTATATAATCGTTCCCCGGTTAGAGTTATGAATGACATCAATACTAAGCCAACGTAATTAGGACTCTTCTGTGTAGCAATCACAAATCGGCAGAAAGCACAAAAGAACAGTAATTATTTACGTAAGTTTTTTGTGCAAAGCTTTCGGTAAGCTAAAACGGCTTTAATTCAAAAAGCTAATTAAATTAAGTTAAAGTTGGTTAGAGTTGAAAAGCTGCATGGGTGAGTCTATGCATGAGCTGAAGCCGTTACGATAGTGAATAATTATTATGACAAAATGGGAAAATAAATAAAACAAATATATGGGCCAATTCAATATAATGATTGATGTTTATATAACAATGAAAAATTAAAAAAACAAAAAGAGCCCTAAATCATACTCGATATGTCGATGAAACTATTACATTACAAAAAGTAATAGGTAGGTATCTAGGTACAGACGCCTGCTCTCATATCAGACCACCACCGTCCAAAACGGAACTGCATCAAAAGTCTAGCATTCTCACACTGTGCGCAATTTGCAGTAGAGTCCTCCACCTTTCCGTAGGAGTCCGTGCGCGCAATTTATGTTTTTTTTTTCACGATTTCGTCCGCTATTTAAAAGTTATCAAAACACAGTGTTCAAATTCGAGCGCAGACGTCTGTACAGGGGCATGATTTATCTAACTTAACAGATAAAATTACAGTGCCATATAATAGAAAGTAAATTATACCAGAAAAATCGATAATGTATTCAATATCAATGATATGTTCGTGATTTGTATACCGCTATCCAAAAATAAAGGTATTCCGAAAATCAAATATAATCTTTATCTTAAGTTGCAACTATCAAAACAATATTCAGAACTGAATTCTAATACAAATGGATAAGAGTTTGGAATTCATTGAAGATGAATCTCATACAGTTAACAAAATAAAGAATGGGTTTTGAATCCTCTTTTCTTGGATATCATTATACAATGCGATGTGATGATACTTATATTCATTCTACAATTTCAAACGCCGACTAGCAACAAATATACTACAGTCTAAACCTTAATTATAACAAAAATATGAATTCATTTTGTTACATATAAATATTATTAATGTAGACATAGATTTACCTACTATTCAATAAAGTTACATAAAAAATTGGGTGTTTAGTATGTTGATCCACTTTCTTTAAATCCAAATTAAAATCATCAGTATATGATGTAATATGACAGTTTTTTTTAAATATTATGATATCAAGTGCACTATTAAATATGCCTAAACTGAGATCTGCTACAAAAAAAATGAATGTTTGAAATATATATGTTTTAATTAACGAAATTATAATTTATAAAAAAATACCTACATAGGTACGCTTGGCGTGTCAAAAACAATTTTAAATTTCTCTGGTAGCCAGATCATTAGAACTATCATTATGGCACGAGACAGCCGCTCGAGTTTATATTTAAAATATAAAAAGCCCCATACACGTACCGCATTTGTTAATCGGATTAGTAATTAGGTCCAGACATGAAAATACGAACGCGAAAGGACGCAGGCTTTAAATTTGAGCAATATTAAAATTCCGCTTTGGATTTATTTTCGAATTTAGCTAAATTTAATTAATATTAATTAACTAAATTCCGAGATCTCAAAGTCAGATTTTGAGATCTCGGTATTTAAACTTGGGTTGAGTTGAGACTATGCAACGTTTACATTCATAAAATTGCAAGTCAGTAAATCTAAATCGAACTAAACTTGCGTACTAGTGTTGTATTTGTATGTGGAGGCAAAACAAAATCAAAAGAAAAACTTTTAGTAAGGAATCGAGTGTCAAAAAGAGAATGTTGCTCAATAAGTAACAAGAACTATACCTACTTGTACAACGTTAACTGTCAATCCGGAACAGATAGGTACGTAATAAACCTTTGATTAATTACATGTCTAGATATTCAGCGTAATAAAACGTAGAATAAAATATCACCTAACTGTTCGGTTTTAATTCCCTCACCCTCGTTCAATGCTAATTGAGTCGCTTCTTGCGTTATAAGTATCCAATTAAATTGTTAAATATAAAAACGTGTGCGAAAAAGTCTGTAGAAATTACCAAGGCAGACAAAGACAAGCAAGAAAGTCACCTACCATGGGCATGTTAAAATCTCAAGTAATAAATACATGATATTGGTTTAGTTGCAATAAATTGTTTTTTGATTGTTTTAGTGACTATGCCATTTTTAGGGTTCCGTAGCCAAATGGCAAAAAAGGAACCCTTATAGTTTCGCCATGTCCGTCCGTCCGTCTGTCTGTCTGTCTGGGGTTTATCTCGGAAACTATTGACAATATATAGATGAAATTTAAAAGGTAGGTGTAATCTATGAACTGCTACACAATGACGTAGTGAAATTAAGAAAAAAAAAATGGTTTTTGGGATAGGTCGCCACACATGTAACTGAAGTACGAAAAAAAATTCACCTATATTAACGCGAGAGGTACCAAACGATAGGTCTTAAAAAATGATATCAAGGTTTTAAACAAGTTTTTTTATTTAAGTCAACAGTTGTTGAGATATGCACTCCTAAAGTCCTAATTTTTGTTAAAGTAATGTGTCCCGTCACCCCCTCTACCAGCTAAACCGTTGTTTTTGGATATGTGAAAAAAAATTTATGACAGGAGTATATATAAGGTAGTCAAAAGGAAAATTATCACAGCTAACTAGACTGTATTATTTAACGAGTAATAGATTAACTTATAAAATATACTTTTACAAGTAAAAATTTTGTAAAAATTTTATAGAAAATGACAGATAGCGTTTAGCCAATAAGTGAAAACTAGATGCATTTTATCTTTGTGATGTTATTGTAAAAGATAATTTAAAAAAAAAAATTTTATGATGAAAACTACATTGTATTACTAAGTACTATAAATTTACGCTTTCTTTGCAGAGCTATTCTTTTCACAATCGATACCAAAAGTCAAAGGTTCACTGTAATAAAATAAGTAATAAAAATTGTCTCTAGCCATCAGTGCACTCATGTTATTACTTTTCGGATTAGCCAGAGAGGATCGAGCGCCTTCTAAATAACTAACGAAATAAAAATGAAACATATCCATACAAAATTTTTTAAATTAAATAATAATAACGATTAATGGTTAAGTTCGATTACCGTCGCGCTCGTTTTTTATACTGTACGGTGGTACGGAACCTTTCGTGTGCGAGTCCGATTCGCACTTGGCCGATTTTTTTAAAGAGTTTTTACGGCTCTGGGATCTAGCTCTTTGGAGTTAGAGCTTTCATAGTACCAACGCTATTTCGTTGAGTGTTACTAGTATCCAAAAATGCCTTAGAAGTAAGTTATAATAATTAGAAGTAACATATTACTAAATATACTTAATTAGTAAAAGTAATAATAATAAATGGTTAGGTTAGAACTAAGAATATTTTTTAAGTTCAAATTAATTTTTCTAACAAATTTTTAGAATAATTCAGCTCCCGCTCCACTGAACAGGTATGTTGATGTAGCTGTAACTTAAGAGTATAAGGGCTATAATTATGCCTTTTCTCATAATAACTGATACCGCCATCTTGGGTTTCAAAATCGATGTTAAAGAATTCAGAATTTAATTAATAAATGTCGGTGATTTAAGTTCCTACACTGAGAAAAATTTCAGCATGAAAGAAGGATATTGTAAACTTAAATCGTGGTATTACTTGATTTAGCGTTGCACAGTATATTACACCATGCAGCTGCAGGACAAGTCTGTCAATGTACTTTTGATGTATCCGTATTAATGTTGTATTGTACGTATTTAAGTCTAAAGTATACGTTGACTGTATATTTCTGAAATATACGTTCGTCTGTACGAAGGATTTTTCTCAGTGTAGGAGACGAGTATATTGACGACTGTTATTACTTCTCACTAAATATTACCTAATTTATATTATTGTTACCACTAGTTATTATACCTTACATAAATACTTCTACACATTTATAACAAACTAGCTTTGCGCCTGCTACTTCTCCTGTGTCAACTACTTTAAGTTTGCACTGGGAGCGCTAAGTAGATGCGACGCTTCAAGACATTGTGAGACTTTCTAGAACATTCTGAAATTTAAGAGACCACTCTTTAATTTTTTTTTTAAATAACGTTTTTCTTAACGTCTTAAATCTTTCCATTTTTTATTTATTATTACGTTTTAAAGACCAGTAGACCTGTGCCCAACGATCGAGGCTGATGATCAAGAAAACATCTATTACATTGCCTTCCGACGACTAATAACTTTAAACTAATCTAAGAATCCGAACTGAAGCGATTCCTGTAGTAGTAGGTGATGCAAAAAACTGCATTAAAATTAGCCGAACCGTTTTAAAAGAACAGGTCTATTGTAGTGCATCCAGGTAGCCAATCACCACAAAATTTGTCTAAAAACCTGATCTGATGTAATACTTATTTAAGGCGAAAATCGTTTTAAAGTCGGCTTAGCCAGTTTAGAGAAATACATCTATTGCAGAGCCCGATGATGATCCACAATCGCAATATTTGTCTAGGAACCGGTTTTGAAGCGGTGATAGCTATATAATGAAAAAACCGAATCAAAATCTACTGAGCCGTTCTAGATAAATAATTTATCGCAATGTTTTCTGCGGTAGCCTACAACTGTAAAACATAGCCTATGTCACTTCTAGAGTTATATGGAATATTAAAAAAAAACTTTCATTGATACCATAAAAGCACAAATTGACTAGAATAGTAGCCCTCCTCTGCGCTTACTGTCTAACTACTCCTACTCTATGTAGCTGGTGTACCCGTTTGGCGAGATGGCGAGTTTCAGTCCGCGAGGTCCCCGCACGCCAGGCTTCACCACCGCGAAATTGCATTTGACTGTTTCGATACTGTGAAGTGACATTTTTACTGTATTTAAACCAAATGCTGCTATCAAATTTATTTACTCTATGATTAATATCTATCCGTTAAATAGTTTTTTAGTTAAACCGTCACAAATCACTGCGTACAACGAATTTCATATAATAGTATTAATTATAATTTATGTAAATACATTAAGTTTATATTTAGAAAATATTTAATAAGTTGGTAATCCTAACATCTCTAACAGACAGTTAGAATGACGGGGCGGGAAAGTAGAACAGTCACACACATCAGTACGTAAAAGCTGGCTTGTCATTATTGTTAACCACGCAATTATATCTAGACATGTAATTATCAAACCTACTTTGCTTGCATAATCGACACATCCCTTGTTTTATTTCTCTACTCGTCTTAGAAACCTTTTATTATTTTCGTAACCACTGTACCTACCATGAGCAACATATTCAATGTTAACCCTCAACTTTAGATTAAATTTTTTGTTTTAATTACATTATATACTCCAATATAAAATAAATCTTCGGAGATAGGTATTAATTTCAAGGCTAATAGAATGTTTCAAAACTCAAGCGAATGCAAAGTACCGTAAAAAATTAAACGAATAAAAGTGAAGCTGATATGCGCCAACGGGTGTACACGGTATGACCCAGTTTGATTGTCATGATCATAGAGGTCGCTTGATTGTTACATCAAAAGCTCACCTACTATCCAAATAAATTACTAAAATTAGATAATTTTATATACAGTGAAGTGTAAAACACGACTACCTACCTAAAAATCGCCTACGCCACTATCAATAGCTTTGGATTATCGTAACGAGAACTCGCGGGATCTAACACTAAATCTAAATTATAGTAAAGCTTTTCAGAACAACAATTACGTTTAACCTTAGATAACAGAGTCATCGAGATTGAGCGTATCATGTTTCGAAACGATCGGAAACCTAAGAAAAATGACAGAAACTAGACATATCATCATACCATTGTTTGTTTTAAATATTTTGTTAAATTACACGTGAAATGCAATTTCAGTAGATATCTTTATTTGCTTTTCCATTAGTGCCTCACTAAATTCTACTTGACAGTGAATATGCATCGGAAACATTAAGTGGCATATATTAAGCATAGGGCGTTTATTTTATGGTCTCATTTTTGTGGTCACGACGCGGTACAACCCGACCAAAATGTGAGCGAAAACACCGATGCCAAAAAAATTTACGCTACAGACTAAATAAACTTACGCCACATGACTATTTTACATAGCATTATAAAGTTGAATTTAGTGTAAACTGGACAAACAAATAAAGAATCTAAAAACACATTTCATATATGTAATTTAACAAAATATTTAAAACAAACAATTATAATGACATATAGTTGTCTAATCTTTGAATCTGTCATTTTACTCAGGTTTTCAATCGTTTCGAAGTATGATATACTCCATCTTGATGATTTTACTATCTAAGGTACATCCATGATTTTAACAATTATTATTGTTCGACATTAATATAAACACCGTTAATTACACTCGTACGCGATTGGACAATGTATACATATAGTACCTATTCCAACACTAACAATCGAACTTTCGTGTCGTGTGTGGTGTTATTTGAGAGCGCGTGGAGGACAGCGATGGGATCGATTTTATCGAAGACTTTCATTGTTAGGTGGAGTAGATTGTCTATTGGTTTTTAAAGGTAAAGAGTGTACGTTTAGATAGATTTGAGGTGGTTTGCTTAGATTGGTAATTTAAAGTAGGTATAACAAAAAATAACTTTTATACTTTAAAAACAATGTTCAATTAACTAATGTAACTTCAACGGTGTATTGGGGAAATGGATATTATCCAAGATTTTAGCGCCAAAATTTCTTTCAAAATTTACAAATGTTTCAATATTACTGTTTATTATATTGTCTATCATATCACCGAAACATCCTATTTATTATGTGTTAGAATGTTTTTAAACGTATAAGTAAAATAATGGCCAAACCAGTAAATTATCCCGCGCGATTATCAAATAACCGCAATTTTTTAAAATTGGAACATTATCTTCCAACTTTTTTTTTGAACTAACGGATACTTTTGGTTGATGCCTTATTGTGACCACTCAAATTTATGTTCGGTCTCACTATCAACGCGTGGCGGTAGTTCAGTGGTCGTGTAGGCGGTCGTGTGAACGGCTTGAGGAGCGTGACGTCTTCCGCTGGTCCAGATACGCCGCCGGGGCCCAACCTTCACCTTGCCCACCTGCCAATTAGCACAAAATGAAATAATTATTCATATTAATACTTTTTTTAAAATTAATTATTAGGAACAGATCACAGACGTATCAAAATGTAAAGAGAAATAAAGTTGTATTAACTAATTAGTAGAGACCGTTTGCGCACAATCGCATAATTAATATATACTTATAATAGAAGCATTAATTTCATAAAGTATGAGTAATTTGATGGGAGTTCACTGGAAAGCACTAGAACGTTAGAACTATCTAATATATTCGAATCGAGTGATGACAACGAATGATATCTCAAGTTCAGAATACGACAAATAAATTACCACTGAGTGTCGTGCAGATTTTATAAACATACATATTATTGTTAAATTAGTGTACAATGTGAGGCAAGTCAGAGGTTCCGTAAGCGTCGAATCGTCGCGGCAACGAAGATATTGTTCTTATGCGAAAAAGATTTTTACTGTCAATATAACTTCATCTAAGTGCAGATCCATAAAAACTACAATGTCAGTTTCTAATCTAAAGTAGTTTTGTATGCGCGAAAAAACTGACATGTTGCGACGATTGCCTTTAGTTACAACCGCGGCAACACTCAGCGTTTTTTACACTTTTACGAAATAGTCAATAGACAATGGAACCTCTGGCTTCCGTCGTACTGTATTTATTTATGTATTTTGTTATTGGGTTTAATAACAAAGTTAAATGTATTGCGTTTAGAGAAACGCTATGGACAGCAGTGTCCATTGTGTAGAATTCGATAGAATTTTGATTGTTCCATCCAACCAATAACCACCTATACAACAGTAAACTGGTGTATGCTAAACATCTGACGATGTACGTTTACCGACACCTGCGCGACCTCCTTCACGCCCTAAACCCGAATTTATGACAGACAGGTACAGTTCCAATCAATATTTTTTGGCGGATGTGAACATAGGCTCAAGTCACGTCGCAGTAACCAAATTAAGATGTAGCGGGACGCAGTGGAGCAAGGGGTATATGACTGTACCTGCGCAAGCACGCTTATAGCGTTGTATTCTGATCCGCCATAAAGTTTGAGGCGAACTATAGGTACACAGTGCACTAACTAAACCGTATGCTGGTTCGTTCCTTTATGGTAAGCGTCACATAGAACCTGGAGTTGTAATATACTGGGGTTTCATAAAATTTTGATGATTACCTATCTTTATTTAGATAGGTAATATAGGAATTGAAAATTAGTGACTGATCACCGACTGTGTTTCCCAACCCACGATATAAAAATGTATTTGACTCACCGGCAAGTCGGACGTACCACCAGCCGGCACAGCCCACCTTGAGCAACTCGGCGTGCTGGCCCTCACGCAGCGACACCTCGCTCGCGCCCACCGCCGTGTACTCCGACAGCGCCACCAGCGAAGAACCAACCGCCTACGTCACAAATCACAAACTAACACGGACAGCATCAAACCATACCTACATAAAACAGAGACACTGTGTGAAACACTTGACGTACCTACTTTAGTCAAAGCCAAACACGACAAGTATAAGTAGTATGTTTTGTTACCGTGAATGTCCGATTTTATAAAATGTTTAAATGCACCAATCTCAGAAACACTAAAACGGAAATCATATGTAATGTAACATTCCCAGCGCTTGTTCGGTAAACGTAATAATATTTAATTATTATTGTTATAATTTATTTAGTTTGAGGAATTTAATGAATCAATACAAAGTGATTAACCTTTTAACTAGTCCTCAATCATTATCAATCAATTGTCTCTGTTAATTAAATGGGTCGTGACCTTCAATCTGACCAAATATGGTTAATGTAATGTGTAATAGGTTAATTTTAAAATGAAAAGTCTTCTGGGTGGCTCGTCGCTCACATTGCTATCAACAAACCTAACCTACTTTACAAATGGTGGGCGGTCCACACATTATGACTGAATTTAAAACCGACTTTATAGATGACCCGTCATTCCGCGACGTTTCGTTCCTCACATTAATATAAAAAAACCTAACATAAACTATCCACTTAGAAAAAATGCATTTTTTCTAATCCTATCTCTGTCGCGCGATCTGTGACCTTTCCCGCACGACGGCATTGCAGGTCAATACGGTTGTCAATGTCGATTAATTGGATTAAAATCTACATTCTTTTTGGTTGTCATCATAGCTGTTTGTCAACTTAAAGTTTGTAACAGTAATTGTTAGTTTAAAGTAATTTTATTTAATTCAGAAATTTAACAAAAATAGATTAACAAAACGCGAATCTCTCCAAAGCTAATAACACAGACAACATTGATAATCGCATTTGATAACCAAACAGTGCGCCAGTGCCATCTAGTAACGTTATTTGGTACTCTTTTAAAGATAATGTCCCATTAATGTCGTGCTCGAATTATTTTGTCGGGTGTCATTGGTTCGCCATCGCTGTACTAGTGTATCTTAAAATACGCAGTACCTACTTCGAACATTCGCGGTAACATATACAACTTATTTCCATTCAAGCAGTTAGCGCAAAGAGAAATGGTGTACAATAGCGTCACATTTGATGACAATGTGACAATTTTTGAATTGGCTTCCAACAGTATTTAAAATATTCCATGTGGTAATAAGCTTCTTCGACTTCACTTGCAAGTGCACGCACACACAGTGTCGATTGTAATATTTACTTAACGTTTTATAAAAACTATCTCTTACCGATCAGTTATAGTGCCTAATAAATTCTGATCTAACAAACATGATTCAGATGGTGATTGACGATAACAATTTTATTTTATTATCTCGTACCTTTTTTACATAGGAATCCCAAATTGTTTTCATCCAACATAATTATTTAAGTAAATCAATAAAAAAAATTAACCACCACAAAAAAAATATTGTGATTTGAGTACAGGTTTACTGATGGGCATTGACCAAAAATTTATATATTACATTAGAATAATTTTAAATAAACATATATACAATGTGGAGTATTTTTGTAATTATTTTTAAGAATGAATTTTTAAGGTCTAATAGATTGTTAAAAACTGATAACTGATGACGTCACTATGTTTGACGACCGCTTAGCCTAGTGGGCAGCGACTCTGCCTACGAAGCTGGAGGTCCCGGGTTCGAATCCCAGGTCGGGTCAGTATTTATATGATGAATATTAATACTGGCACCGGGTCTTGGTTGTTATATGTATGTGGTGTCTTCGCTTGGTACCCAAAATACAAGCTAATGCTTAGTTTGGCACCTAGACGTTGTTGTGATTGTATGTGTTATTATTATTATTATTGTTTGTATGTCGTGGACCGTCGCTTGTAGTAGTGACGTCACAATATTGTTTCACGTTTTCTTTTTATATCTCTCTTATTGCGTCACAAAAAAAAATGATATTTCCCTGTTAAATAAAGATACCTACCTATTATATATTTAATTATTCATTCATACATGCATTATATATCATAAAAATACAAACATGTTTGGACCGTGCTGCAAAATTTTGAACAATGCCCATCACAGATATTATTGACAGTATTATCTCTGCAATCGTAAACAATTTAAAATTAAATAATTTTTGATCTTATAAATCAAAACAGAACATGCATTTTCAACATCCGAATCAATCACACTATACGAAGTATCAACGGTTTAGGAATTACTTCGTCACTATTACAAGATTTGAACACTTCTACGGTTTCCTCTTTGATTGTATAATGTCTGGAATCCGGAGAGAGAGTCGACGTCAAAAAACGCAGGTGAATATACCACCTAATTAACTGTTCGATTATAATTCACGCACACAGAGACGGTTTGTACACGGTTAGCATCGCGTACCGAGAGTATGTGCTCTGCACGGTTACCATGAGTTTGAACTATCATAGCGAGTCGACACTCGATACCGACTCGTAAGAGATTTGTATGTGAATTTCAGTTCTTCTCGGTGCCGCTAGAGGCGCTTTCCATACAAATCTGGTAAGCTGTCGTCGCTAGCGAGTGTCGACGCGTTACCCAATAGAAACTCATAGTAGCCGTGCTGTTGAGTGTATGAGCTGGCCTGTCTTTTTTGTCGACATTGTATTGTGAAGGTCCATACAGACATTATATAATTAAAGAATATCCTAAACAATTAACAATACTTCGTACATTTTTTAAAATTCTTTTCCTATTACATATTAGTAAAGCAGTTGTCAACATCCAATATTATTTTGTTAAGAAATAACAAAATTATATTTCCTGTCTCTTGCGTTTATTGTTTAAACACATTTAACCCATCAAGTGACACATCCATTTATTTTGTAATATTTCAAGCAGTGAAGCGCAAATAGTTTAGTGAGTTGCGAATAGCAAGCTTGTGTCGTGCGGCAGGCAAATCCATATAAATATAAAATTATAATATCCCGGTACCTGTAAACGATATATTTCGATATATAAATAACTGTACGGAGATTATTTTTGCGTATATTTACACAAATACTTCGTTGTAATAATACGATCTGATTGGGTTACATTTGAAATAACGTATTAAACATAAAAAAGAAATAAGCAAGCACAAAAAATAATGCAATTAATAAAGCACACACTGACAATGAGTGACATAAACGAAACAAAACTAGACTTACTGGATGAAGCGCTCTGCTGGCAGAGCTTACGTCGAACCGTTAGGCCGTTATAGCCGCAAAATAATATTTTCTTTTTTTTTCATTATGTACAAGGCATCGAATCAAGTACTATCAATACTGAGACACGTAAAACGTGGAAGTGGCGTGTGTGCTCCCAGAAAAGAACTGTACCATTCTGTGTATGGTGCCGTTGAGACCCACGGTCTCCGTCACCTGTCGAACAACACAACTTACAAGAAGGCGGCTCAACTGTGTCTCACTAAGTTATATTTATTTTTCTCTAAATCACAATAAATGATAGACAAAATGGTGTGCCTCGTGAATGGTGCAAATATCGTATTGTCGGCATCTATGTGAGTGAAGTAACCAAAGCCAGAAGCAGTGGGTCGCGAAATGAATATTATGTGATTGGATGTGATTTTATTGGTTTTTTTAAAACTATTTTTATATCTTTGTGCTTTACATGTTGATCTATACTTTGTGTAGAATCTAATAGGCTAAACCCTTCAGATGAGATCTATATAGTTTTACGTTATGTATAGGAGCCAGGAGGTTATGTTTGAAAGCGTAGTGCGCTTCGTCGGTAGGTCGGGGCGCATGCGCTGTCCTCGACTAATCAGCCCGCATTCCTTATCAAAATATTTACACTTACTTAGAGTGGTTTTTCACTTCACTCAACGCTGTGAATCCAAAATTAATCACCATTATTTGAAAGTTCATATTTAGCAAAGCAGCTTACATACCCCACAAAAAAGCGTTACCATCGAACGCTATGCCCGGTTAGTAATGATTTACTTTAAAATGTTGACACACAATGAAAGTTTACCAGCCCCTTGATGAGAATTGCAGCAGATTATGTTCAAAGTATTAATGAATGGTATAATCTGAAGCTTTCCGTAGTTTAAAAATGTATCATTATGTAATAAATTACATTTACAACATATTAGTTTACAGACGTATTTATGAATAAGCGATATATCGTGCCAAATATCATGATCCCTCTGATGCGCGGGTGATTAACGCAGTTACACAGCGCGCGCTGAATCTGTTATGTACCCATTTTTAGCTACTGCAACGTTATTCGATTTTGAGGGATCAAGGAATTTAGCACGAGCTATATTATGAAATCCTTCAATTGAAGTACCATCTTAAATACCCATAAAACCCTATAATTTAATACTCACGGGTGCATGTTCATGCTCCTCCTCCTCATCCTCGGATGGGTCAGTAGACCAGCATTGGTCATCATGGGTTTCACAGGAGGCAGTTCGTGCAGTCGGTGCCGGCTGTCGCTGTGTGGGTTGTGATGCTGGACTGATGTCCCACGAGCTAGCTTGGGTTAGAGCTCTGTCGATGTAAAAATGTAAATGCGATAAAAGAGTGTAAAGAATACAATTTCTCTAAAAATAACTTTTATATACAATACCATTGTACTAGAGACGATACGTCAAACAAAACAGTATCAATCGAGACATTAACAAAAGATATCACCGTGCCCCGTACTATGAAACGCGGCAAAATACGTAAGCGATAGGTAGTGGTATGCATAGCAGTAGATATCGTTTTCTGTAGATGCGAGCATAATACTTCTTGTCGATGCCCGTTTTCCCGCCTTTGTTTGAAACATACTATATTGAAAAATACGCCTGTCAAATCAATTGTGTAATTTGTTTAACACTTTTGATCAAAAACCTGTACAAAGTTATAACGAGTGCATATATCGAATGATGTCACTGCAACTACATACCTGCAACACAGTTCCAAAAGTGCCGGTTGATGGCCTTGCAACGACGAAGACGTATTATGCTCTAAACCTAACTGCTTATATGTGCTGGAGTCTGAAGCAGAGAAGAATAAAGAAAATAAAAAATAATACTGACCTATGGTGTGGAGCGCCATATTGCCGTACCCGTTCCCCCTTTAATTCCTCCAACTGGTCTAACAACACGCGTTTAATTCTGGCAACCCAAGCGCGTTTGACATCTGCACTCGGCGCTGTGATTGTGTGCACTTCCGAACGTCCCTGCCGCCATACTTCGAATTTTCGCGCGTCACCTTTTACAGATTCTGTTAGGCCGATTTGAGACATCTGCAAATACGTTCTTTGTTAAATTATTGAATAACAATGTTCTAAAACTATTTTTGTCTTATATATTCCAACTTATTCACTCAATAATTTTGAAACCTTGTCAAAACAAGGTTGTACATGCAGTTGCTATTTTATTAAGTGGAATCAGTGGATCACTGATTTGTGGCATATGACAAAACGTGAATTTAAAAATTAATTACTTATGACCAAAGAAATTAGTATGTCGTGATAACCTAAGCGCAGCGAACCTATTTCGAGTTTATAAAGCCGTGCAGCCGTAGTTCGAATCCGGGCGTGAACTAATGATTTTTCTGACTTAATTACATAACTACCACTGACTCGGTGCCTCGGAGAGCACGTTAAGCTGTTGGTCTTGGATGCCATCAGCAGATGGAAGTCGTTAAAATCCACCAACCCGCACTGGAGCAGCGTGGTGGATTAAGCTCAAAGCCCTCTCACTCTGAGGGGAGGCCTAAGCCCCTGTAGTGGGGCATAATAGACTTGTGGAATGAAACGGAAAGAAATTATTTATGACGTCCAAGCAGACATTTCACGTACAATAATTTCAAATTCAACAATCATTAATGAAATTTAATATTTTTTTAAAAGCGGTCAAAGATACTACAAGTTATATAGACTCTTCTTTATCTTGATCGACAGTTCCAAAGGGATATAAATCTGATAAGAAAATCAAGACCTTATAGACAATTATAAATTTTTGATTGTGATACTATATCGATTATAGATCGATGGAATACTCAAAAAATCAAAGATTTTTAATTTGTTCTTAATATACAAAGAAATATTTTAAATTTGTCTTAAAATGATTGGAAATACTCAATCCATTAATATCATGATAGCGAATTTAGACCTCAATGTCAGTTGTAAGTTTTTGATTTCATTGTGTCGGGCGGAGCCGCGGCATAAGCTTCAAAAATCAAAATTTTATACAAGTACACTTGCACAAGTACTTTTGAATCATCAATATTAAGTTACAATAATTAATTTTTCATCTTTTAGTTACTAGTTCATAATGTAAACTCTACTGAGAACAATCAACAAGAAACTCGGCAATTACTCTTTTCAAAATTTTATAAGTATCAACAATAAAGATACACAAATATCATAAACTTTAACACTGCGATTATTTAAGAAAAAATACATAAAAAAAAAACAAAGTACATGCCAACTGCTTAAGGTTGACGTCCAGACATGGCGGTCACTTAAATTAATCATTTACTGTGTAGGAGTCCTTTCCAGTTACATTTTTTTGCAATAATTTTAAATTATTTAATGGCATATTTAATACGTCTGGAGAAATCGATGGTCTGGAAGCAATTTGTTATAAATGCGTACGTACACCTTGCCCCACAAAAGAGTTATGGACATTTTTCAGGCTATGTGATGGTATAACTAGCATATTTTTATTTCGTGTATTCACTTTGTGAACGTTGTGTTTGATAAATTTATTTATATTTTGCTGTACAAATATTATATGACTAAAGCTAATATCACATAAATATCAAATACCTGCAAATCATGTTTAAAATGGTACGTGGCTTTATTGTGATTATTCTTCGCGGCGGGTTTGCAAAATAACATAGATTTTTCATAGAGGAATATATGACGACGTCGTGCTCGCAACCTCAAACGTAGATCCCGTTTACTATCTGACACCACTAAGAAGGAACCCTGCATCAGGAGCTCTCCTTGCTGGGTTAAGTCAACCTGCCAACAATTAAAGTTTTTAAACGATGCAGATGTTTAAGCATTTGGCATTTTTCTGCTTAAATTATTGCGAATCCTGTGATAGATATAAACAGACTAATTCAGCAGGCCATAATATATTGGTAGATGTATGCCTTACTCAACTATAATATCTATGGTTATAGTGATAGTAGGTATTTGAGTTAGATTTTCATATTGTTTATGCAAGTCGGACCCGAGCCTTTCGAACGTTCCATACGGTTGTGAACTTATATTGACGTGACGCCGCCAGAATACCACGTGAAAGCATCTCACAACTAAAATTTTTTTTTGTTGTAAGTATAACTACTAATTCACAATTTTCGTATCTATTCCTTTACTTGTGCTGTAAAACTTCGCTTCTTGTCGAATTTAAAGAGGAAGTCAGTCTCTTATAGGTTTTAATTTACTTGCTAGTGTCAAAATATTTTGTACATAGCCCTATTTTTGTATTTGGTTGACTTTGAAACTTGTTTTTTTTTTACATTTCCAAGAGACTGTAAACCTAAGTACTAGATATTGATATCAACTCGATACCTCCATGCATTCCTGAAAAAAAGGGTCTTGACAGACAAAAATCGGACAATGAAGTGACCCTATAAGCGTTCTTTTTTTCCTTTTGAGGTACGGAACCCTAAAAATGAGCCATTATATCAAATGCCGGCTGCAAATACCAAAAGAAATGATCATTATAAATATACTAACCGGGAAGCCAGTGATTGCAATCTGATGCATGGAATCGTTGACACATTTGAGCACTACGAGCATGCAGTCTAACGCCTCTTGAAGTCCTGTACTGACAGAACCGCATTCACTATACCGGAGTAAGTCCTAGAAACGAAAATTTTTAATATCACACAAGAATTTACAAAAGTATCACATTTCCAGCAAAGTACTACATAGAAATGAAAAAATGTAGATTTTGGGTAGGTATAGGTTGTAGGCAATTGCAAAACCATGTAAGAATGGACACACCATGGACCAATGGATCATTAAATTTATCAAATCTTTATAAACCACGCAAGTAGAATTTGTCGGGAGAATAGAAGATAAAGGTAGTAAGATTTATTACCTTCAGCAACAACTGATACTTGGTGATGCGTTGCACCGGTTTCAGCAAATAAGCTGCAAGCGGAAGTTTATGTCCAAGCCGTAGTTGGCAGGCTTGTAGGAACAAATGCGTGTCGACGAGTGTCTCCCGTAAGCGCTCTGACCGAGGAATATTTTGGCAGTAATAACTATACAACCTGAAGAAAGTATCCCTCTGTAAAATAACAAAATTATAAGATTATTTATTTATTTTCAATTTTAACCTTCTAGCAACAACACACGGCCATCTAGCCACACACTAGGCAGAGCCTGTTTTATGGATTTCACTTAGACATTTAAAAAAAAACTTGCATGCATATATAATAGATATTTTATACCAAGAAACGAAACATATATCTAGACATTATCATACACATAAATATTTGCCCCGGGCGGGAATCAAACCCGCAACCTTTGGATCTGCAGTCAGGGTCGATCAACTCAACTACTCAACTTGACCAATCGGTCAGTCAACTGACGAAGATTTGTGAATTTTTGTGAACTCGGAGTACACCCTGTCCTGTCCGAACAGTTGATAGGCATAGTGTTTGCATAAATAATTATTTTATTCTATTTAATTTGATTTTGCACTAAATTAATCCAAAACTTAGGTTCAAGATAACTATAATTTTATTGTGTTTCTCACCTTACTATGAACGTAAAAAGTAACAATTTTGTTATTCTTTTTGCTGAATATTTCACAAATAGTACATTCTAATTAGTTTTAAATATTTTATATTCCGAAGTATAAAGTATGACGTTATCTAGTCGTATATACCTTGTGTACAAAACATAGCGCCACTAATTCCGTAGCGGAAATGCATTTCTCTAAATCCTTTAGGAAGACATCTTGGTGGAAGGTGAACAACTCGTGCAGGTTTCCGAACAGCACATCAGATTGACCCACCAAAGCCGCAGGTAATAGCGGCTGATTTTCCGGTTTCTCGATCTCCTCTTTGTAACCCTGGAAAGTAAATTGTTTAATTTTAGTTTTAAATAATTGCATCTAAAACAAGGACGTCGCGTCGTTAGCGTTGTTACAGCTGAAAATTAAATACAATTTCGTTCTTTTTAAGCGACTTCAAAAAAGAAGGAGGTTACTCAATTCGACCGTATATATGTTTTTTTTTTTAATGTGTGTTCAGGGATAACTTCGTTGTTTATGAACCGAATTGGATGATTTTTTTTTGTGAAAGGGAGATATCTCCGGAGTGGTACCATGATAAGGAAACCAGGATCTGATGATGGCATCCCAGAGAAATCGAGGGCAACCTTCGAAAATCGTATTTTAAGTATTTTGATAAAGTACTACTACTAGTACTATTTAATGAAGGTCTGAAGAAGGTAATGAAGTTTTACAGCAATTACCTGGTGTTTGGACGTAATTCATTTCTATTAATGAGAACTTTGCACCCGTATAGGTTATAAGTACCATTACAGGTCTGATGATGGAGACCATACACAGTCGAAGGGACTCCTTAACGATTTACAGCAATTACCTGGTGTTTGGACTTAATTCATTTCTATTGATGAGAACTTTGCACTCATATGGGTTATAAGTACCATTACAGGTCTGATGATGAAGACCATAAACAGTCGAGGGAATTCCTCAACGATTTACAGCAGTTACCTTTTGTTGGGCTTCCTTCATACGGTTGAATATGCCAAAATGTTCAGTTCGCACAAAAATAATAATTAAGATTGAAGTTTTACATAGGAATACCACTGCCTACTAGGCATGCTGATGCGTCAATTTGACACTGAATTTACGTTGCGTAATCGCGGTTGTGTCTCATTAGAGTAGCGCGTTTAGTAGCCCCATTTATACTAAATACAAATAAGTTACAAATGCGTTCAACTAAAAATTGAAAAATAAAATAATTAAAAAAAAAAATAAAACCGACTTCAAAAACATAAACTAAAAAGTTAAAAATAAAATTTTCACTTTAAAGAAAGGAGCATTAACAGGCGGCATATAGTTAATGAAGTCGGTGCCTACTCACTCAGACACTTTAAATGGGTACTTACCAGGTAATAACAATTACAACAATGATATATTTATAACAATAACAAATATAGAACACAATTTAAAGTGTCTGAGTGAGTAGGCACCGACTTCATTAACTATATGCCGCCTGTTAATGCTCCTTTCTTTAAAGTGAAAATTTAATTTTTAACTTTTTAGTTTATGTTTTTGAAGTCGGTTTTTTTTTTTTTTCTTTAATGCACAGGTAATTTTCATATACATCGTCGCTGTGAGAATATAATGTTGCGCTGATTATGTACATCCAAGTATATTCATCCAAAAACAAGTTACATTTAAGAGGCCATTAAAAGAAAACGTCTAATTTATAAAATGAAATTATGTAACTACGAATCAATTCTAAATTCTTGATCTCAAATCTATAAAAAAAAAATTTAAAAGTTAATAAATCATTAACATAATTATAAAACAGTAGTAGAAAGCGCGGTTAAATTATGCGTAAACATATTTTACGGACGAAAAGATAACATTAAACAAAACAACACTAACAAGTTACCTATTTATTAATATACTAAAAAAAATCTCTGTTGTTAAAGTGATTACATTTAAAATAATAGTTACTTCATACAATTAATATGTTAATTTTGTGGTTTATTTTCTCACCGAGTTTATTACAGATGAACATTGTGTGACAGAATCGCACCATTCTTGCAGACGTTTGTCGTAATTTTCGTATATTTCTTCTAAACAAACGCATTTTGATGGTCTAAAGCTGTCGTCACCTCTCCAAATTTTAATTTTATTTTTAAAATTTTGCAGCGTCGAAGTCGATTCCTTGCTGAATGAGAAATTCCGGCCTAGCTTCTTATTTTTTTCAAGACAAGCCGCGTTTTTCTTATTCGAAGAGTTGGGAATGAAGTCGTCGCCGTCCTTACCATAGATAAATGCATAATCATAGTTCCTGCTATCGGATCTGATGCATCTTTTTGCCAACTTTCTGCATGACAGTGTCGAATGAAGACTGCGAACATAACTCGTAGTGTTGCTTCTGCGGACCGTAGATCTAGACCGATCTCTGTTGCTGCTGTGGCGTTCCGATTTGCAGTGATCTATTAGTGTTTTATTCCATTCGTCCATTTTCCTTTTGTAATCCCTTAGAATACTACCGCAAACGTCTCCATCTTTCGGGCTGCACATAGTTTTTTTAATTTCTGTGCAACTGGAAGACTTCAGTTGAGAATCTTTAGAGGAAGAATCGGTGAGGTACTCTTGGAAAATTGTCGGTAAAACTTCATCGGGGCAACCGTATAAAGGATTTTTGACGCTTTCGGGAGCGTCAAGCACGGTCGGAGCGTGTGTCGATTCTTCTGTCAAGCAGGTATCCACCGAAGGAGATTTCGCGTCAGATTCTGGTAAATATTCAATCTTCTGTTCAGTTTTCTCGAAGTTCTCGAAACCGGGCAACGGTTTACCGTAATAAAAATTACCGACGAAAGGTTGTATACTTACAGTTTTATTGTCACTCACTTCGCGATCCACATCTGGAGCTTTGATTAAACAGCTCATAGTCTTTTTGCATTTGTTCACAATTTTCCCTTTGTCGAACATGTTTATTTGATTGGTGTAGTCACTGAACAGCGTCGATTCTGAAGTCGTTCGAACGAGTCGTCTCTTTTTCGTCCAAGTGGCGGAAGGGTTCTCATTTTTCTTATAGTACCAAGAGTAGGAAGTTCCAACACCTGCGCTGGAAGACTTGCGGAGGTCGTATTTGCCGTATTTCATCGTGCGTGGTACGAATCAGTGTGAAGAATACGGTTAGTTGCGATCGCGGAATGCTTTTCGTTCCGCTCGGGTGGTTACACCCCGCCACACTCCGTGTCCATGAGCCAATAAATAGAATGAACAGAATGGCCCACTTCTATGTCAGCGTCTCGTTTAATTTTTAGACCAAGCAATTCTCGGAGATGTCGTGCATCACGCCGTAGATTTGATGAAGTGTGAAAAAACATCGCGTCTCTCTCGATCAGTTTGCGTGATGTAGATACAAATGGACGTTTAATAATAATAATAATAATAATAATAATAACACACACAATCACAACAACTTTTAATAGAGTATAACATTCGTCTTTAATTTGACACGATGTCGTAAAATGTAACGACGACAATCAATGTTTAATATGTATAAATTTTTAGAATAACCCTACACATAACATTTAACAGTGAGCACGACTTTTACTTCCTAGTTGCGAAAAAACTAATATAGAAAAATATTCCACTTTCTTTTAATTAGCCACAAGTCGCAAAAATAAATCGATACCGATTTATTTTTTATATTCGATTCAAGGAGAAATCCAAAGCGAAAAATATAGTTAGTTACTTTTATTGTTGAAAAAAAGTTCTTTTTCTATAAGTTGTAAAATATACTTGATCATCTCAAAGAAAATATCCGATTATAAACGAATTGAGTTTTGCGTCAAATTGTCAATGGAACACTAACATATGACTCTTTATTTATTACAGGTTCTTTCGATTCGAGAGTCTCCTGCGGTACAAATAAACACGACGAGGCGGGATAGAAATTTTCTTTACCTTGAGTATGGAAGCTAGTTCCTGAACGTAAACACGCTCGGTGTGTAACAGTTCAGCCAACACGTGTCCACGCTTCGCTCGTCGCGCCTCCGAATCTTCTCCCCCTGAGCTCTCTGACCCGCCTGACGTCTCCATCTATGAACAAACAAATAAACTATTTAATACATTATACGAGAACAAAATGGAGAAATAATTTTTAGTCAAATTAGTGCCAACTGGATGCAAAAGCCACGTGAAATAGAAGTCGAAGGGTTTATGAGACGCCTACACCGAAGAGACACTATTAAAACTAATCTGATTGTATTTTTTTAATCTAGAATAAATTTTGTTCATTTTGTGTGCAGTAGAAATAAAGGTTATTTTTATATTTATTGATACCTACAACACACTATATTGCTTTGTGAATTGCTTTGCTTTTTTAATCAAATACTGCTTTATACTAGTATATCTTTTGTACTTGCGGTTCAGCGCTTAAACAAAGCAGCGTAATCTGAATCCGATAGTTGAACCATATATCATAAAAATAATAACTGATTTGGTTAAGCGTTATCGTTGAGTTATAGGAGTACAAACAAATAAACAGATGGACAAAAAAAATGAAATATTTTTTAGGTTCACGGATAAACAAGATTAATCACATCTCCTTGGATTAATTACTCTATTACAATAAAGGGCTTTCCAATGCTGCCTGATACGAATCGTGTTCATAAAAATGATCAATTTCAAATTCGGTCAAGATAGGTTGATTGCCCAACATAAAAAAAAATGGTTAGGTTAGATTTCGCATGTGATAATGTAAGGAGCGAAGCGGAATACAGCGACGAGCTACCAAAAAGCCCTATACTTGTTTTTCGTATTTCCGCTAAAAATATTTACTGCATGAGGTTCGTATGTACACCCCTCCTATATAAGCCGCATTAAATATTTTTTTATTTTTTCGTCAGGGAACATTGTAAAGCGCTACCCTTTGGAAAGTAAAGTCTTCCCATATATTTTTGATCATCAATTCTCCGTTAGTCTAGCTAGACTCTATTAGAGCAACTAAAATTGGACTGACCTTAGCGGACTAGGGACAGTGCTATGTCACTATGCATTAAATGCACTTGTTTGGACTAAATTATTTCTTGTTTATATTTCAGCATGAAAATTAATTAATGTAAAATCTGACCATTTGCTACATTAAAATTAAAATTTTTCTTTTTGCTTTCTCTAAACCACGTGTTGGCAAATTGACAATTTGTATTATGACATGATTATAACATTTGAATTGTCTTTAAGTCCATATACAAACTATTTAAATGGCTTCACGTATAATTAAATCATAAAACACACAAAGATACACTATATCGTTATCAACTGCAAATTGATGTCACTTACATATTTGGTCGTGGCGACGAATCCTTTTATAATTTCATGTCCAATTTTTAACACTGAGTTTAGCTTTAAATAAGGCTTTATATCCATCCCTCGTAAAGATTCCTTGGCTTTGACATATCACTATACACGTTTTTGGTTTTGGATTTCAATAGATTTTATTCACAAATAGCTACTTTCAAACTAATATTTCACGATATTTTGGATAATTTATTCCACCACGTTCCGAGATGTGTATTGAAGACGTAATACGAATTATAAGTGTGTGTAGGGAACAAGGACCAAGGTTCGGGAGCAGGGATACGTTGGGTTGGGTCATAAAAAAAGCCGTTGCCTTTACTTTTTGGATAGCTGCGCCTTAACGAAAAATATACTCTATTTAGATTTTAGATTTAGTTTCAAATCCACGACAAACAACTAAAAAAATATAAATAAACTAAAAATATTTCTAATCTCAATTTATATATGATTGCCTTAAATATACTATTAAAATATGGCGACCAATAAAAAAAATATTCCACGATCTCTTTTAGCATACCAACATGGTCGTAAAAATTGAAATAATACTAATAAATTCAAAATAAGAGTAAAGTACATTAAACATTATATACTAGGTATTTTAGAAAATTTGATATGTACGAACAGAGAATATAAATTCTGTTATTTTAATTTTAATCGTTTATTAAAATACAGATCACTTCAAAACAAAAACTGCAGAATGAAATGAAAATTTATCAAAATTAATTTAATAATGAAAATCTCAATTTTTAACTAATAAGAATTATAAAATACATTGTGCTTACACCATGTTGTTACGTTATTGTGATCACCACTTCCATTTTGATTTTTTATAATCAACTAAAACGAAAAGCTGTTTTTGAAATAATAGCTTCTATTAAGTATGGATATAAAAAGAGTGAATTTTATAATAATTGCATAAAAAAAACTTGATATAACTTTGACTTAGTTTTATTAGGTAGGGTCCATTATTCGGTAATCATATGAAAAAAATTTAGAAGAGTAACTTTCCAGACTTCGAACTATAGCGGTAATAAAGGGCGAACGTGAAGTTATGTGTAGAGAAATATACCACGTGACCTTTGCGTGTGTGAGTGTAACCGCTTTGAACATGCTTTTTCCTTCCTTAGCGGGGATAGGGGGATACACACCTGCCAGTATTAAGGAGGCATGATAGTCCGGGATACCGTGACCAGAAATAGTACCGGCTTTCTAAACGCCAATTTTTTTCGACGAGAGGAAGTAGGTACTTATATTGCTCATCCATAGTAGTAGGGGAGCCCAAGAGGGGATTTTGGGATTTACTAAAGCGCGGCAGATTAACATACAGGGAGGCACCTAGTACCCCATTAAATACCTCCACCAAGTATTAGCCCCGTATATGTGGCCGCGCGTCAAGGATAAAGGATCAGATTAGTAAAAAAAATTGATCATCTGAAATTCTCGAGCGCGTCAGATTAAGGTAGGGTAAGTTAGTTATATGCTAAAAAGTGTATATTCCACTAATCTGGCAATTTTCGATTGACGATAAGAAGTAGGTGGGTTACAAACTTGTAAAAAAAAACGTCATCTTGACTTTCTCGAGCGTGGCTAATTTTTTTTTTATTTTGAAGGTAATAATTCAACGTTCACGAATAGTATATAATCTGACGATTTCCGTAAGCCGAATTAAGGAAAAATAATCGATAAAGTTTGATACGAGCAGCTACGTGATGCCGATATTCTCAAATAAAATTTATATTTTTTATACTTATTTTCTCATAAATAAAAGTTTTGTACTTCAAAGAATATATACTGTTTTATTTGCATGCTATTTTTTCAGCTCTTTAATTTGTTAAGTTAAAAGATTTGATAAAATACAAAAAAAAATTCTTTCCATTGTCAGATTAGGCGAATCCCTCCAGATAATCGTCAGATTATGAGACAGCACGTTTAGGGTATATAAATGAACCATATATATCTTAATCTGACGCGCTCGAGTATTTCAAAACGGTGATTTTTTTTTGCACATTCTAATAATGGCCGCGAGTTTGGGTCACATCCAAATCGTCAGATTATTACATAAGAGCCTTCTTTTAGGTTCACTTAACATCCCCTTTGAAAATCTGACGCGCTCGATTAAATTTTTTTTTTCCGTTTTCAACCCTTACGTACGACCACCCCCATCATGGAAACAATCAGATTAACATACGTATGTTTTCAGAAATACGTAGGACATGGATGCTATTAATATCGGACGCGCTCGAGTATGTCCATGCAACGATTTTTTTTTTACATTTTTGAAAATTTATAGCCGCTCCCCCCACCGATGAAAGTGTATATATTATATGACATTTCTTTCTTCTTATCATCTAAGCTTCGCAATCCAATAGGTCTCTTTGACGCTCGAGTAAATCCCGATTTAGCATCCTGGGCTCCCCTACTATAGCTTGCGGTTATACAGCTAGATATGGTGCGCTAGGAAACGCAACATTTTTTAAATCATTCTAATAAATAAAAAAATAGCACTAGTCTTATCCATTTTAAAGAAATTGTTTGAATCCCTGTATTTTATTATAATACATACTCGGGTCAAATCGCTGTTGAAATTAGGTTTTTAATTTTTTTTAAATATTAATTTTTAAATTTTATTTATTTTATTTTATTCTAAATATTATTCGTAGGTCGCCATGACCTGATCCATACATTCCTACGTAACTGGTCGCAGTCTGTGAATGAAGACTTCAAGTACTACCACTTATTAAAAATTTAGGTTTTAGAAACTCGTGACCATTTCTGGTCATGGGTTCTCCAACTATACTGGATGGCCAGCTACACTGGATGGCCAGCTACACTGGATGGCCAGCTACACTGGATGGGTCTGAACTGTAGATGCTGATTTATTAGAAAGAGCAAGTAATTTCGGAGCTCGAGCCATAGCCATACACAGTCCACACATTTACACGGAAACGTTAAGTACTGAAACTACTGAACTGTTTAATTATGTAAAATATATTAATTAGTTGTTTAGAAGGCCGTGGTTCGAATCCCAAGGCATATACCAATGAGGTTTTTCTAACTTATGTACCTTCGTACATAACTTGACTGATTCTGTGCCTTGGAGAGCACGTTAAGCCGTCGGTCCCGGTGGCCATCAATAGCTGACAGTCGTTAAAATCCACCAATTCACACTGGAGCACGTGACGGATCAAGTTTCAAGCCCCCTCATTCCGAGGGGAGCCCCTGAAGTGAGGCGTTAATGGGCTAATGGTATGGTATATTAATAACACAACTCGATAAAAACTAGGACACAGATAATGATTATCAACATCTATTAATAAAAATTGTAACTTAGCGATGTCTACACATGGAAGACATTGTTCTTTTTATTTTGATTGGCTAATTAGTCATCTGTTTCGACTAATAAATTATAAACAAAACACTACAATAACCAATATCATAAATGAATCCGGTTAATTCACCAAAAATGTTTGAACCTACATGCGAATTTTTTTAATTTTTTTATAGATGCAAATATATGCACCATTAATAACGACTCACGCTACACTACTCTTCCGTTTATTGGTGAATGTTGTTTTTACAAAATATTATGGTACCTACTACATATTTGTTTTATCTATACAAATAAAATTTAAATGTATAATGTTCATATGTAGATTTGCACGTAACCTAAACCCAAATATGTGTTTTTAAGTTCTTGTAGGTTTATCTGACTGTTTGTCCGAGTTAACCTTCGAATTGGCTATTTCGATGTGACTTACATTGACAGGTAGACGACTTTTCAAAGATTATCGACTACTTTTTATTTCGAAAATATTCAAGACTTGAAAAACTGTAAATTTCTCTATCATTAATTAATATGTCAGAAAGTGCAGTGAAAAACAAATGCAGGTAATTTAATTTCCAGGGAAGTTTTCTGAAAAAGCGCTAGAATAGACGAACCTTCGAATATAAAAAGTTGCATTTGAAAATGTCAGTAAACCTGCAGTCCTGTATGAGCAAAGGTCAAGAGTGTACACAAATAAATAAAAAAATAAGCCGTCACAGTTGACGTGCAGATTGTACAAAAATCCTTGACGCAAATAGCAAGTGAAATGAAAATGCATCAAACATTCTAGATTAAAAAACAAAAGTGTTAATAAAACAGTAATTCATAGGTAGAGGCTACACTTTGAATCGTGATTGTGATTTAAGCCAATTCGATCAATTATCACAATCAAGATTGAGTGTGTTTGGAGCAAATTTACTGATTGGTCAAAAATCTGGAACGTAATCAACTTCACCCCGTACAAATTCAACCTTGTTTGTGATCTGTGATTGAATTGGCTTGAATCATCATTGTTATTGAAAGTGTACCCTCTGCCCATCAACCTAGGATAGGAATACCCGATAACGGACGTATAGCATCGCGAACTGATCTGTGTATGCACCCCTAGTAACTCAGCTAGCTAGGTATAATACCGTAAGTCTATTGACCGGAAGTACGCTGAGAGTTTTACTCACATATATTTACGTGGCCGCCATTGAAGTGCTTCATTGGTTGTTCAATGACAGGGAGTCTAGAATTTTTATTACGTCTGTGCCTCTGTTATGCACAGACAACGCATTGACTTAATTTCTATAGGCCCACTCAATAATAGGTATATACAGTGAGTGGTAGTTACATTCAATTTAGGTTATATACAAGCAGTCAGGTAGCATTAGTGTATGATTGATATGCGTAGAACGGCGTTGCCCGTGACACGAGTGAGTATGGCAAATGAACTGTGATTCATGATACACGCATGAGTCACGCATTACCATCGCTTCGAATGGTGAGACCCTAACTGCGGAGCCAAGGGTTGCGGGTACGATTCTCGTTCGGTACAAATATTTGTGTGCATGAACATGTCTGTTCCGTGTATGGGTGTAATATATATATATATATATATTACATTTTATTTTTTTTATTTTTTTATTTATTTTTACCAATGTGAGAAAAATTCTCCCAAAATGTTGCCTATTTAATATTTTAACAATTTTTAGGATTACACTACAGGTGGAGATGGCCCTAAACTCTAAACAGACAAATCACGAATGTTAATACGGAAAGAGATATTATTACACTCAACTTTATCAAAGTCGTAACGTATCAAAACGCTAGGCTTAGTTACTTATTCTAAAATTTAATACATCAGGCAACACTGAAATAAAAGAAAATGCAGCATCCTCCGCAGCGCTATTTTACGTGTGTTTGTAATGTATTTAATAAGTATACGATTGAAAGTAATATGGTCCACGTACGTATCTAAAATCTGGAATTGACATATGAAATACTAGTTTAGCCAAGGGGGCAAAATAGCGTATTTCTAGCGAGGGACTGTAAAGTAGAATCCTGAGCGTGGCAAGGGATTCAGTGTCACCCGTGAGGGAAATAATTTTTAGATTGTGATCTAGTTTCGATTCAGCTATGCGAAAATCGATATCGCGCTAATGTTTAGACAATAATAGTTTGACAGCATTTGCGATCCAATTGCGATCGAATAGCGTCACAACTTTCTGTCAAATTAATAACGCGATCCGGAATGCTCAAAACTGCTCAAAACGCGCTACGGTTGCGGTTGTTTATTTACTAGACATAAAATAAAGTTGCTAATTTCGCTTGTACTAACGAAGAAGTATATTTTTTTATGGACATATTATAATAAATATACGATAGAATTAACACTTTTAATCTATTTTCCACTAATATGTAATACATAATACTGTTTTTACAATAAAATAGAGAAATTGAGGTTAGAACACCTCGCAAAAATACACAAAAATATGCATAAAAAGTACGAAATTTACCGAATCAGCAGTTCATTAGTGTTTATAGTGTAGTGTTTATATATAATATTGGCCGTATAAAATTATAATCAGAAAAGTAAATGTTGTTCATTGCGTAAATATATCAGGTGTTTACCATTATAGAATCTAAGATAATTATCATGGTTCAATAAAAAAAACAATTTTCGTAAATTACACATTAAATGTAATTTCAGAATCATTTCGTTCATTTTCTTTTCCACTAGGTACGAATTTCACATGTGGGTCATACGAAATTCTAAATTCACAGCGAATATTTTGAAACGTCAACTATATTTAGTGTGTGTGTGTGTGTATATGCGTGTGTTGCGTGTGTGCGTGTGTGTGTGTTTTGCTCACAATTTTTTTGTTACAACGCGGTATCTCTGTAAACATCAATATATAAAAGATACGAAGATAATGCTTGTTTTTTCAGTGGATGCTATATAAGTTTTGTCGTTTTTGTATTATTTTCCATAGTTGCTTTAATGTTATTTACTTCAGTTAGTTACAAATAGGAATAACAGTTGCGCAACCGTTCTTCGGCGGTATCACGTACCGTTAAAGGAGCCGTTACTCTCTTGGGACTACATCACTACAACAACCACACTCGTAAAAATAATATGTCATCGTAAAATCCTTTAAAGCGCTAATAAAACAACAGCTGCCCTTTTCAACCACAATTCACTTATTTATATATTCAGAAACCGTTGGACGTTGTATATAGTTAATGAAAATATTGTTTAAGTATTTTATACTATCTTACCGCTCGACGCTAGCGTGGACTAGATAGTTGCATTAGAGCCACTAAAGGGATGCGACGCTCCAGGACATTGTGAGATTTTCTAAAAAAATTCCAAAACTTAAGTGCCTAAGAAATCTCTATATCAAATAACAATGACTATTGCGCTATTGACCCAAAATATTATTACTTTTACGTGACTATATGTTGTGTGAAATTGAAACATATGTCATTGAAAAGCTTGTCTCTTTAGAAAATTGTTAGTTGAATATGATATTTTCAAGAAAGAGGCGTTTTTTAATATAACATATATGAAAACGTGCAAAACTTGTAGCGCCATTTTTATATGTAACACAATAAAATTACATTCGAATGTTTTTATTTTAAACAATACGTATTTATCCGAAATTATACATGTTAGGTACGTGTTTGAAAGCTTATAATTTTTGTTTAAAATTTAATAAATAAGGTATATTTAAGACAAATCTGGTGATTAGGTAGATGGCGCCATCTATGGTTAGGTATAGTAGTTAATTCGATTTAAGTTTATTTCGCTGCGTACACTATATAGTTTATATATTCCATTAGAATTTCACTAGGTACTGTCTTTTTAGAGTTTATTAAATCCCGCGGCATAGGAAATCACAAAATCGAAATTGAAAGTATTTTCGCTTAACTTTATAATTGATATTGATTTTTTAAGGGGCAGTCCTTTTTTTTTAAACAAATAACCAATAGTGTTCTCCTATGAAAATCCGTTTAGCCATTTCAGCGTGAAATGCCATGCCGCAGGAACCATCTCTTTTTCCGGGATGAAAAGCTTCATATTAAACTATATACAAAAAAACCGGCCAAGTGCAAGTCGGACTCGTACACGAAAGGTACAAAAAAAATCACGTTTGTTGTATGGGAGCCCCCTTAAATATTTGTTTTATTTTAATTTAATTATTTATTTTTAAAGTGAATATATAACTAAATATTCTGTAAACATTTCAACCGTCTACCTGTTGCCGTTATTAATATCGAGCAAAAATGAAAATTGCACGTTTGTTGTATGAGAAAAAAAATCACGTTTGTTGTATGAAAGCTCCCTTAAATGTTAATTTTATTTTGTTTTTTAGTATTTGTTCTTATAGCGACAACAGAAATATATCATCTCTGAAAATTTCAACTGTCTATCGCGCTTCATGAGATACAGCCTGGTGACGGACGGACAGACAGACAGACGGACCGACGGACGGACAGCGGAGTCTTAGAAATAGGGTACTTGTTTTTTACCATTTGGAAAAGATGCGAATCCAATGTTCCATTGCTGCTCGAATGAAGGGTGAAACAATCATGACACTTTCGTTTTTTATAATCTTAACGACCGCCCTCTACTTCGCCACGTGGACAATTTTACGAAAACACAAATAAAATCATTTTTAATTTCTCCAAAACCTTAAAAACCTATTTTAACTATTTTTATAATAAATAAATATAAATATACGTACTAATGTAACCCATTTCTAAAAAAGCTAAAACAGGTTTTTTTTTTTAATTTCTAACTATAAGTTTTCACTTCTATACAGAGTTTTATCTGTTGTTTTACTCCCTTAATGGGTAATTTTTCAAAAATCTTGAAACACAACATTTTTAGCTACTAACTCAAAGAGCCAACATAAATTTTCAATGATTTTTTTTCAAAAATGACGGATTTTCATACAAACTTACATTCTTTATTTTTCCCTCTAATGTCCGAATTTCGTGGGATTCGTTTCAGTGGTCCTTGAAAATGACAGAATTTACAAAATCTAATATATAAAATTCTCGTGTCACAGTTTTCGTTGCCATACTCCTCCGAAACGGCTTGACCGATTTCGATGAAATTTTTTGTGCTTATCCGGTATCTATGAGAATCGGCCAACATCTATTTTTCATCCCCCTAAATGTTAGGGGTAGTCCACCCCTGAATTTTTTTTTTTTTTAGACAAAATTTTTAATTTCTATTTTTTTATGATACAACATACAAAAATACATACAATCCTCAATTTTCACCCTTCTACGATCAACCCTTATTTTTTAATAGCCATTTTAGTAATTTAATAATTGCATAACTAAATATTATTTCGCAAAAGTGTAATTTATTTAATTAAGACTGACAGAAATTGTTGAAACGATAAATATTTGTGTTACGGGAACGAAAACGGGAAAGGGAAGAACGGGAAAGAGTTAAGACTGAAATAAAAAAGTTGTACTTGATGAGAATGGAAACAAAAAGGAAATGAGACCAGGGCCAGGAACGGAAACGATAATATATTTATGCGATGGGAACAAAAACGGGAAAGGGAAGAACGGGAATGAGTTAAGACGGAGATAAAAAAGTTATTTTTGATGAGAATGGAAACGAAAACGAAGCTACACTAGGGCCAAGAACAGAAATAATAAAGTATTTTTGCGATGGGAACGAAAAAATGAAAGGAAGAACGGGAATGAGACAAGACTGAGATAAAAAAAGTGATTCTTATGAGAAACGAATACTACCCGTGCGAAGCCGGGACGGGCCGCTAGTATAGTATAAAATCTAATATCAGATATAATAAATTTAATTAAGTATTGTTGTTCTTTAGATAAATATAAAAGAATTTGATACGACGCACGAAAATGTGTAAACATTTTACGAACTTAATTGTATGAAGTACAATAATTTTAAAACCGTGAGAAACACATTCAACATCAAACAAATTATCACATTGTAAACAAAATTACAATTTAACATCACGAGTCACCGACAAAGATTGAACAAATATTTGGATGAAATTTTCGCGGTCAAACACATTCAACAATACGTCACTACAGACAGTTGAATGCCATAGTTTGATATAATTATGGATATAATAAATTTTTTAGGCAGATGAAAAGCTTGTATTTTAGAAGGAATACGTACCTACATATAAAGAAATTGATAATTTCATCAAGAACTTTTGGATTATATAAAAGTAAATGGGAATAATAAAATTCATACTTGGGACATTACATATAGCGCCATCTAGTCAGTTCCAAACTAAGCAAAGCTTGTATTATGGGTACTATACTAGATGACCGATATACATACTTAAATATTTTTATAGCATATACTTTCCTAGATATTTTACACTTAGACACTGAACAAAATGGTCATGTGTACCTAACCACTCGGCCAATCGGTCAGTCGATCAGTCAGGGAATGGAATATTTCTAGACTCATTCTGAAGTTAACATAGATAACCCATAGAGTAATAACAACACAAAGCATAGAATTGGCATAGAACGCTGCCCAATTGGCCTCATTCGGGCTTTGAGTGCGTATGTCTCCAATCTTCTTTCTATCTCTATCATAATAAGTAATAATTATCACACGGAACGCAACTTTCTCAGCCGTTTTGTTCTAGGATTACGTGTTTATATTAGGTCTCAACTCTAAAGGGGAAACAAATTGTCAATGGCCACAAATTCTGAAGGTTGATTATATTATGAGATGACATTTTGTTAGAAGCTAATTAAATGTGTGTGACAACCTTGAAGAGGTTTTGAGCCAGTTTGGTTCGCATTTTTACACGGTCAAAGAGTGTTTGATTTTATTTTACAGTAAATAAATATGATTACACGTTCACACGTCAAATGTGAATACTACACAATTTTTTGAATATACCAGGGTTGTCTAGGCATCTTATATTGCTTCAAATTATTCGTCATGTGTGACAATAAAGGCCATTACTGTTTACTTTAGTAGAAAAAAAAATAAATTTTTCAGTACCTACAAAATCTAGAGTTTCTTATTATATTTAACGTTTTATAAGGATATTATTTCAGTTAACCGATTTAAGTTTTATTTTTGTATTCGATTTCATGTACAACAATGTTCCAAACCTCACAGAGTCATACCATTTCTAATCTTATTCTATTTAATTACTAAAACAGCATAAAAAGGCAAAAAATTGGTAACGAACAAATATTTGGTGTTCGCCTGAACATAATCCAAACGTATAGAGCGTGTAGAGTTACCGAACTAAACATAAAAGTAAAATTTTAAAAAAAATATGTTTTTCTCGGTAACCATTAGTTTGCGCCATCTGCTCACTTGAAACTTTTCGTTCAGTTCGGTAAGCTCTACATGCTCTACAACATACAAGTTTGGACTACATTCAGCCGAATACCCATACATATTCAAGTTTCCACGATAGTTCTTCATACAGTTGGGACTAAACCTCATACACCCGTGATAACCGATTGGGTCGTAAACTCGTATTTTTTCTATTTGATTTCTATTTGTTCCATATTCACATTATCAGAGATACATAGACATAGTCCTTAATGTACTAATGAAGTACCTATGTATATTAAATCACGTTTATCACATCACTACCGTGTTTTTACATCATTACACCACTTTTTTTATGTACTTAAATTTTTAATTATAATATACATGGCTTGGAGAGTATTTTTACATGGACCTGCGTATCGGACGTTCATTAACCAAAAGGTTCCGTTGTATTCCTGTTTAAAACAATTTACTTTCAAAGTGATTATTAAATACAATATTAGTAAGATTTCTTACGATTTAAAAATTAGACAAGGACACAAAGTTATAATGATTTTGGGAGCTTGTATGTCGCAAATATTCACCTAAATAATGAATAATACTTTATGTAAATATAATAATTATAAATATGTGAATAGAAATAAATTATGAAACTTAATTGTTTTTCCAAACATCTGTCTAGAATTCCCACAGGAAGCTCGTAGCGCGCAGAAATTATCCAAAGTTCAGTGTAGGAGAGCCACCCCGTAAATAATTTAGTTTTCATAATTTCTCTGCAGAATTTTATAGCGGTTTCACATTACACACGTTTATGAAACGAAACAGAATCAATGGAAAGTTGAGAGATATGAGCATATGATATTATGCGCACATGTGCAGACGGATGTACCTACAGGATATGATGGAAATATAAAAAATCTTTTTTTCCATTAGCTACGGAAACCTAAAAAAGATGTAGACACGAAACTTTGACACAAATCACATAATAATTTCGTCCAGATTACACGCTGACATTTTCGACAAGCACGCACGTTGTGTAAACAAAAAAAAACTAATAGAGTAGTATGAAAAAGTTTTCTCAATATGTAAACACGCAATATGGTGTTTCAGTTATAGGTTTATTCGCAATTTACAACCAAATACAATTAGATGAATTTAGCTTAGTTTTGAAGGATTGGAACGGAATGAAAAGAAGTGTCGCGTCTGCCGCTTCTATTTACTTATTTATTTTGTTCTTCTACGTCTTTTCCTATGCAGGATTCTGGAAATGAACGCATTTTTATATTATTTAAGAAATAGCGTTTTTACTTGTATGTTTACTTTTTACATATACTATGTATGCCATTTGACCGCATGCACTAAAATGTCAGTATCTTGGCACAAATTTCATAATTTCTCTGTCACTTATAACGAGAGAAGCTACACACAGAACGAGGGCATAACGCTTCTTCCGGCAACATTAACGATAACTCGCAATTAAGTATAGTTGTATAACAGTTATATAAAAGGTCATTTCATGACTAGATAGGCTAATAAAAGGGTTTCTATTATGACCTAATTATCATATATCTCTGTTTTCGACATTGGCGATCAAAATTTTTGTCCAGTTTTTTGCTTAAAATAAATTAGAAAACGTTTAAATATACATATTAAAATTATGTTAATTCTAGTGAAACACCACAAAAACTACTTTTTTCTCGTTCTATTCAAAATATCTCTGACCTTAGAAAGAATGTAGTATTCCGGGTAGTTAATTCAAAAGATATATTAAATAATTTTTTTTTCTAATTATGACAACAATTTTATGGAGAGGGAAGGAAAATAGAAGGAAACTAACTACGACAAAGGATCCTAACGAGGAGTCCGGACCCCGGATGATAAGAAAAGATAGCGAAAAAGACGATGAAAAAGAAGATGATAATGTCATAAAACATTATTTTTTTGCTAGAACCTAAATACCTTATACTTGCGCCTCAAAAGGTCTATTATTTTTTATAATACATTTAACAAAACATTCAAGGCAAAGATAAGTAGAAATGAAAGCGTAAGGTTTGTCTGGAGGAATTTTCTTGTCTCAATAGAAATGAATGGAACATTACAGATCGCGCCAAACTTCTAGTTCGCTCAGAAGTTGACGCGGATGCGTTATGCGCAGGTGCGGGCCTCGTACTCGACCCTCGGATACCCATTTTTTCTACTGCGACGCTACCGTACATTCATAAGACAGTGTCACCGTATTATTACTGTTTCATTAATGCAATAAATTGTGGTTAATATTTCACATTTCACGTACCATACATATAATATAACGGTTCTTGAATGAACTCGTATCATGTCTGACGCAGAAATTCGGTCGAGTCCATACCACGTAACCGGTTCCTCCGAAACGACAGTAAGGTGCTGTGCAAAAAGTGTGCCGTAGAAAATGTTTTTATCCTTTGGTACATCGTAAGAAAATATTGAAACAAATAAGGTAACAGAACTGATGCGTTCCACTAGTCTTAGACTATGATATCCTGCATTACAAAAAGCACAGCTATAACTATTTGTGAATGCTATACGGGTCTTTTATGATCTATCAATGACATTTGAATGCGTTGATCATCGAACATTGCTAATTAAATTGAAACATCATGGTGTAAATAAATAATGCTGCTAATAAACTAACAAAATTTTACCTCTGTAAGAGAATGCAAATAGTTCATATTAATAGAGTAATACCTAAGGGTTCTATTGTGAAAATGGGAGTTCCTCAGGATCTATATTGGGTCCCTTTCTATTTTATAGATTGAAAAAAATATCTGGGAGCTGCAATACAGCAATAAATGGCCTATAAGACGAGTATTTCAAAACAATAGTAAGAGTGGATCGTGCGAATTTTCTTCATCGGATTTCGCAGATTTCGCTGATTTCACAGCGAAAAGATCGGTTGCCTATAACGGATCTAGCTTTCTAGCTATCATGACAATACAAATTATTGATATCGATTTGGAACAACGACCAACGAAAGCTATGCCGTTAAGAAAACAATTCATTAAGAGTTTCAATGGAGAGAACAACTTGTAGCTAACCAATTCTTTGATCCAATTAACTTTAACCATCGATATATTATTACATGGATGCAGTATCATATTTGTACATGGACCGTAAATATTTGGGTTTTGTAACAAATCTCATTCATAGACTTTCTTTGTTTTTGTTTGAATGAAAGGCCCATAGAAACTCGTTCTATACGTGTAGATGTATATCTATGGTTTCAACCCTTTTGTCGATAAAGTATTTCAAATACGCCAATACAACAATATGAAATAACGTCGAATATTTTTTTGTCGTAATCTAATCTTTTATTTCGATGATTCATTTTGTACTATTAGCGAAACAAGGAAATTAATCTAGTGATAACAACAAAGTGAAGGTCACGTTTAGAGAAATAACAAATAAGTCGTCAGTGGATAAAATTGAAGAAGTGGATATTGTGGATTTATTTCACTGTAACTGTTATTTAGCGAAATAAACCCGTAAGAACTTGTCCTACGTTTGATTGAGAACGTTATACAGAACCCGGGGTCCTAATACACAACTCTACAACTGAAAACGAAACGTAAAACTCTATTGATTACCTATGTTCTAAAAATGTTCAAGTTGTCTCCGAACCGGCAAGTATAAATGCATATCGATTTGGTCGCCGTTCCCACGGTTATCAAATAATTTATTTCCAGTGTTGATGTGGCAATTAAGGGGAGGGGGGCCAAGGTTCGGAATACGAAGCGACGATTGGTTACATAACATGTGCTCATATATGGAATATTAAATGTAAACTTTACCTAACTTTCATTTGCCACGGCCACTTTTTTGGCTTCACGGAATGAAATAATGCAAAATATATTTCTGTGGAACGAACGATAGTCGGTCAGAGCTCAAAAGTTGTTTAAGTGTAACAGCCGCCAAAAAATATTCAAAGATAGCCATTTACGTGTACCAAAATATACAATGAAATTTAACTCAGAGTTCTGTTCCACATGTAAGTATAGAGTGTAACTATGTCGAGAATTAATTTTATTGAATTGTTCTTTAAGAGAAACGTGAGATCTTGAAGTTATATGCTTATAAGGGATGTTCGACTGAACGTTGTCCAAACTTATACAGCGTGTAGAGCTTACCAACCTAAACAAAAATTTCCAAAAAAAGTTATAAATAAACTTTGAACATTTTTTCTCGGCACCCGTCAGTTTGCGCCATCTCATTTGAAATTTTTTATTTAGTTCCGTAAGCTCTACACACTCTATAAGTTTGAACTACGTTCACCTGAACAGCTCGTATAGCACAAATCCCTCTTGCTCACAAAAGTGCGAATCTGATAAAGTGAGTGTCCTTTGTATTAAATGGGTCATATACAAACTGACCATTGTACTTTCGAAAACTTGTCACTCGTGAACTATAAAATATAGAGAGAGAATAACGGCTATCCATATTGGTCGAAACAATGTACCTTGAACTCTTCGACAAATATATATCTTAGAGAATGTGCCAAAAAATAGTCGAGAAAATCTTCGATTTTTACGTAATAATATAATAATAATAACATCTGGGACATCTTACACAGCGCTATCTAGTCCCAAAGTAAGCAGAGCTTGTATAATGGACACTAGATAATTGACATATATAATTTAATATGTTTATAATACACACATACAATACATATGTTTTACATCTAGACGAAACACATAGACATGTCCTAGAATGGACTTTCTTATTTCTATAGTGATAACGAAAAATTATAAAAAAAATTTCAAATAATTTTATATGCAACAACGAAAAAAGGCCACATCGATTAACTTTCAAAATCCAAAAAGGCTGCTTGCAATCGACCGCCTCCACTTACATAGGCAAAAATATCGCTAGTACCAATTAAAGAAAAAATAAAATAAAAAATTTCAAAATCCCTAAAGTTAAGCGGCCCTGGCTACGACACAGCTCACCCCACATTTTTTTTTACTGTAGATCAGTTAACGGTAGATGATTCAGATTAGAGAGTAACTTGCACACGCAACCTTGCGGTAAGACGCAGTTGTTGCTTTGATGGAAATCGCTTTACAAACGCTTTACACTATTACTAATAATATGATGATGAAAAACTTTTAAATAAATGGTTTTTGGTAAGTATTAAAGTTATACTGTTGCTAAAGCTTTGAATATTCGGAATTTCGGTTTCGCTGTGTCCACGGCCTCCTCGAAGACAGTAAAAGTATAGATGGAAGTTCACGTCAAAACGAATCATATGAGCCCAAACATCAGGTAGCTGCTGTACACAGTTGAGGAGTTCCCTATTTCTATCATCAGATCAACTCTAGGTCACCATAATATATAATTTTCTGTGGAACTACACCTATATGCTAAGTTTTATTAATATCAATCAACTGAAAATGGGTAAAATTCAAGTAAACGAGATTCATCCCCTTACTTTCTACCCTTAAAGGCGGATTATTTTCTTTAACTTTAAATTCGACCAACCTCAAGACATTTTTATTAAATAGGCTATGGCCTATTTAATAAAAAAGGGATCAATCAAATCGGTTTACAATCGGCAAAGATATCGAATAACATGTACACAAAAAAGAACAGTCGAATTGTAACCACCTCCTTTTTTTGAAGTCGGTTAAAAGGGAACGCATTACTTTTGCATGTTTCCATTGTGACAAATGTGAGCAACAGGATTTCACACAACGCTTTCGCAGTACTTTAATGTCGCGAGGTAATTGCTGGAAATACCACGCCATTTGTCAGCCACACTTTCTTTCGGACGAACACGGTTTGTCCATTTTGCGAACTTTGAAATGGTCGTTTTAGCGATTGAAGATTTTACTTAGTTTAATTGCATATTTAAGAACGTTTTCTTGTTGTTTCTATAGTTACAATCAAACTTAATAGCGGATGTGAACATAGGCATAAGTCGCGTCGCAGTAACCAGTTTTAGGCGCAGCGGGACGCAGTGGAGCGAGGGGTATGTGACTGTACCTGCGCAAGTACGCTTATAGCGTTGTTTTCCGATCCGCCATAAAGTTTGACGCGAACTATACTAGTAGTTAAAAAAAAAATTTACTAGGATACGTTTTAAATCGGCATCCATACAAAATTCTGCCAGAATTAGCGATGAAACGTTTCCGTTGTCGTCATAAGTGTTGATATATCTCATACCAATGTTGGTGCCGTCAAGTGGTGTACATATTTTGAAAATAGACTGTGTCCTAAATACCTGTCAGTGCACTTACGTCATAGAGCCGGGGAGGGGGGTCAAATAAGGGATCGAAATATACTCCATGCGATCAGAGAATTAGTCATAACTCCGCAAAGGCTATTCAAGATATTTATGTGCCATCGTGTAGATATTGAGGTGTCTTAAAAAGTAGATTGAGCAGAAAAAAAATCTATCACGTGTTTTTCTTAAAATATACCTACCTGGAATCACGAAAAACGTTTAAACCCAAAAAATTACTTTAATGCAGCAATACTACCCATTCCGATATAATTTTTCTAGTTTTCACGACATTACAAGGGTTTATGCACAATGGTTATTAAACTGAAATTAGTTTCTCCTTTTCAAACATAACTTACTAATCTAGTTGGATTTCATGTATTTATGTACAGAAAACGCATATTTCTGTAAAGCTGTCTATTATTTGGGAATAAAGGATGCCTCGATACGAGGATACGAGCTTGCATATAGTGGGACAAGCAATGGATACTTTCATAATCATTGCATAAGTCTACTGAGTATGTTGTAGGTAGTGTGTTTGTAGTAATGAAGAAACTAAATTATTGTAGCACTGTGAAGTATAATTTAGTAGTACATGTGAAAATCATACCGGAGAAACAAATAACAAAATTAAAAGAAAAAAAAAGAAACTAAAGCACACCCCGAATAATCCGATATAATTATATTAAATTTTAGGACTACATACAAAACGACCGTAAAATATTGCCGTTTGACTTATTGGAGCGCAAAAATATATTTGAAACCCAGCAGCCAAGTTAATAACCCAATTGACAATATTTGATAGTATCTTTCTTGTAAATTATAATTCTATTTTAACTTTTATTGTTTTATAAATATATATTAATAGTATATTAACTAAATTAGTTACTGACTAAATAAAATATTAAAAATGTTATTAGGTACACAGCACAATAAAATTTAATTGACAAAAATACTTTAAATCTGCTATATAAAAATTAGAATAAATAACTAAAAATATATATTTGTATGATTCTGACAGTTCGCTGAGTTCCCAGTGGCGTCATTAATCGGAAGCATTCTGTAGTCTTCAGTACCTATGTTAAAATAGTAGAAAAAAGCTATTTTCATTTCATTTTCATTTTCCATATGATAGTCCTTTGCAAGACTTAATCCTTACTAGCAACAATGTCTATAGGTGCAATAATACAGGATGTTATACTTTAACAAAATAAAGTGGTTTGATTCCCGGTTAATGTAACAGATTTTGCAAAAATGTGAATATGAGGTTTTTGTTTTCTCAAAAATCGAGTTCATGACTCCTTTGAACACTTTTCGCTATTTATTATAGTTTGAGGTTTAGCCATACAGTTCCATCTCAACAACTCAACCTGATACTAGCTGAAGTTGGAAATTATGCGAGAACGTGAGCGGAAAAAGTTATGTAGGCAAGCAAAAGCTACTGTATTCTAATTTAAAATAATATACTGCGCTTATTTTCAGCGGAATTCACTTGTATTTTGAATTATAAAAATACGCCATCCATTTCAAAAGTACAAACATACAAACTGACGTCATTGTATAGGCAAATTAAAGTTCCGTTAGTGGTTTTAACGAGCGAATTGATTGTAACAAACGTAACCACAATGACAAATAATGAGACTGTTCAATGGTTTCTAACTGTATCCGTGAATCCTTATTGTGTTTGTAAGGTATTTTACAACGAAATACATAAAGTTTGTATACCACCTACTGATTATTAAAATGCATATAGATAGAGATAATATAACAAGAGTAGGTATAGCCATCTAAAAGTCGGACAGACACATGGCGTACAGTAATAGAATCTCGTTGGTACCATGTTCGTACCCTTTTCGTAAGAAATCCTAAAAATTCATCCAATGTATGTGGATGCTATTGTATTTAAAAATGGGAGATTTTTTTTGGAGAGATGTTGCCCTAATCGCCACGCTGGGCAGGCGGGTGGGCGACCACGGTATGGGCTGTTTTACAGAAAGATACCGCTGCCCATCTTCTGCTGACCAGGGTTAGTCGCCTTTTACGACACGCTTTCCCGGCGGCGGTAGGAAATTGTATTCTTATGCCGTCCTCACACGGCACGGCACAAATTTAAAGTCGCTCAGCGAGCGATGGCAAGAGCTCTATGCTCGGTGTTCATCTGCGAGATAAGATCCGAAACGAGGACATCCGCAGAAGAACCTGAGTTACCGACATAGCTCTATGAATCAGCAAATTGAAGTGGCAGTGGGCCGGCCACATATGTGGCAGAACCACACTCGGTAGGGCAAAAACGTTCTTGAATGGAGACCACGCACGGGAAAGCGTAGCGTCGGGCCCCGACTCGATGGACTGATGACCTGAAGAAGGCGGCAGGTCACCGTTGCATGCAGCAAGCGGAGGATCACGTTGCGTGGCGTGCCATACAGAAGGCTTATGTTCGGCAGTGAACAGTTAAAGGCTGAGATGATGATGATGATGAATTATTTTTTGATATGCTCTCGGGAGGGGGGGCTGCTTTCGAGAGTGCGACGGAAATGTGTAACAGGAAGTATGGAGACGCGTGTGCTATTTACTCAGTATACACTATGATTCTTCGGTGCGGCCTAGAGTTGGCTCTAGCTCAGCAGTTTGTCAGTGACCGTCAACATTATCGTAGCGTTTGAAAAGGGAAATAAAGAAAGAAAAAGGACAAAGAAGGAAAGCTGCAACCGTTCTTTCTACTAACATGAGTCCTGAACAGTGCAAATCATGGCCTTGCGGCTTTTCTAAGTACGATAAAATTCGAATGTTAATATATTGACTATATCAACAAATAAATTCTTTTCAATAATTATAATAAACGATGTGGTGCGTTTAAATTAATTTAAAAAATCATTAAAAAATTGTACAATATATGTTAAATCACTTTAATCAATACCCGACTGTAATATTTTGACAATATTGCCCGCTATCGAGCTAAGATGTTACACATTATAAGTGGTTACTAAAACCTATTCTTAATATTTTGGTTATTTTTCAAGCAAGTAAGACGCAAGACAGACTTCTGTACGATGTGTGCGACAGAAAGTAATTCCCAAATCCACAAAGAAATTAGAAACTTAGTTGAAGAATAAACAAGAATCATAAGTATTGTTCTTCAGCGTCACAACATGGAAATAATGACTGGTTTAGGACATAAGCCGGTTATCATAATATGGCTCTTCCCTCCGTGAACCGGCCGACCCTGGCTTCGCTCGCGCGCACTTTCACTCACCATACGCAACATTCCTATAGAGGTACTGTCGCGAAATCAATGGATATGTATATTTATAAGGACATCTTATACAGTTTATTTGCTGAACAAAATACAAGTAAACAAAAAACAGTCCCAAAGTAAGCAAGTTATATGCTTGTATTATGGGGTACTAGACAACTGATATACATACTTAAATATTCTTTATAATATATGCATATAAAGATACTTTTACACCCAGACACGGAGCAAATAGACATGTTCATGTACACAAATATTTGTCCCGGGCGGGAATTGAACCTGCGAACTCTGGCAGTAATACTTCTAAAATTATTTATGTATTTCGAAATCTCAATTCATCATATAATATGTATAAAACGTACTCGTATGAGCGTAACATTTCTGCTTTATCTATTCTTTAACTTTTGTGCATTTAGTTTAAAATACAACAAGCTGGTAAGACTGTGACAGATTGGCAGATTTACGATTCACCGTATGGAATAATAATAAAATATACAACTTTTGGAATAACAATTCAAATAAATTGGTACAAATTGGAACACGAATTCCACTGAAAAGTCTCAATTACCTTATATGAATATAGATTTGAAGCTATTAACTGAACGATTTTTATAATAATAGAAAATTAGTCAAAATAATTATAAACGTTCTTACGTAATTGTCTTTGTGGACCTACGACTACTATGTTCGTACAAAGTTTGTCGTGACATCAATGGGATGACATTTTATCCGTTATCTGCACACCCCATAAAAGTACAAATTGACTAGAAGCTCTCTTCTGCATTTAACCGTCTAACTACTCATACTCTAGCTAGCTCGTGTAAGATAACGAGTTTCAGTCCGCGTTTCAGTATGCGAGGTCCGTGCGTGCCGGTTTCACCCCCGTGAAATCCCCGTGCGCCTGTCTTCAACCCCGCAAAATTGCGTAAGGTCACTTCGATACTGTGAACTGACATTTATGACTTTATTAAAACTAAACGCTGCTGCCAGATTAATTTACTCTATGGCACACCTAGTTGATTATCAACATTAACACCAGATTTGTTTCAGAAAGTACGGTGAACAACAAGCGAGGATTCATTTTAGTGGGTTCATTCTGAAAAGCACTAGAACCTCTGAATCTTTGAATGGATAAGATGGCGTATTCTAACAACTAAAATGTCAGTCAAATGATGACAACGAACTGCAGAAGAAGCAGAGAATAAATAAACAAGTGAATATTAAAACCCGGTACCAGTATTAATATTCATCATATAAATACTGACCCGACCTGGGATTCGAACCCGGGACCCCCAGCTTCGTAGGCAGGGTCGCTACTCACTAAGCCAAGCGGTCGTCAATTATGTAAGCTGTTCTAACACTTTTTATATAATAATTTAATTTCGACATGCCATCGCTGCTTCGAGGTATCAATTCGGACTAATCAATGGTTGGATAACCTGCTATTCAACAATTGTACAGCTGTTATTTTTTTCAGTTCGTTTACTACTTGAGTTATTAATAAGTTTCGTTGCTAAGGACGGTGTCAGGGATAGACATTTGGGAACAGTCCGTGTTTGCTAACATTGTTTAAATTTTACATGAATTTTGTAAATACTTACGGTGGTTTGGGTTCCGTATTTATAACTGTCCTAATCTACCACGCTCCTAAATATACATAAAAATATTTGTAACTGTAGGCCAAGCATACCAGAATCATTAATTTACATAACTTTACATATTACCCGTTAGGCTCCAATTTTTTTTTTAATTTTAGAAGAATTTATGTCCGCGAAAGTACATAAAAAACTCATAATTAACACGAGATACGACTCCGTGATGTCCGGCCGAGACCGCCGATTAACGAAAGTAGGTAGGATAAGTATAGAAAAAATTTCACTATGGTATACTAATTTAATTAATAGTTTATAATAAAAAACAATCACATCATGTTTTTATATATATACATTATAATTCGAAATCATAGACGAAACCTAGTTTTTCATTTTTTTCTGATGTGTTAAGGCGCAACTAGAGGCAGGACGCTACAGGTGAAATGGCGCCGAATAACTGAATTCAATATTTTTTATTTTTTCACATTTATGTAAATTTAAGAGTAGGTAAAGAGGTGGCGTCAAAGAAATCTTGGCCGGGGCACAACTATTGCTAAAACTAACTCCGCTGTTTCAATGTTTTGTACTCAATCGAGAATCATGCAGGTGAACGGAGCTGTTATTATTATTACGGGAATCCTACGAGCGTTTCGGAAAGTGGCTGTCGTTTAGAATATTGTATCTTCTTTGAATTATGAGTAAATCCTTGTCGCTATAACTTGAATGACAATGACCATTGTACCATATGAAATTGACTCAAGTAATTATTACGTGACTATAAGTTGCCACGAATTGAAACATATGACATTGAAAAGATCGTCTTTTTTGAAAATTGTTAGTACAATATGATATTATTGGTTTGAGATATCATATACTTATACATTTGGCGCCATATTTATATGTTACACAGGTGCATTCGAATGTTTTTTTTTTCAAGCAATAAGTATTTTTCTGAAATAATACATATTACGTGTTTGGAAGCTTATAATTTTTGACAAAATTGAATAATTAAGGTTTATTCAAGACAATTCTAGTAATAGGGCAATCTGTTGTAAAGGATAATAACTAGTTAGATAGCGCCATCTATCGTAAAGTATAATAATTAATTCGATTTAAGTTTATTTCACTGCATAGATTGGATAGCTTAGTTACTCATAGCTGCATAGTAAATCACCAAATTATAGGTATTTTCGATATTGGTTTTCTTAAAAGGCAGTCTTTTTATTTTTAAACAAAGAATCAATAGTGTGGGTCAATATCGAGCTTTGTTGTTTCAATAGAATGTTTTTTTCTATCAATACTGTATAAATTGCTATCAGTATGATGAAACTTTCTAAATAATCGTAAGTAATGATCCTTACTAATATTATAAACATAGTTTGTACGTATGGAAGTATGAATGTTTGTTACTCTTTCAAGCAAAAACTGTTCAATGGATTTTAATGAAACTTAAATCTTAAATGGCACAACTGTGTAGTCCTTGCGAGCGGAGCCGCGGGCGGAAAGCTAGTACTTTATAAATGACAGATCAAAGCGATACAAAAACGAAAATATCTTTACGTGAGGAGCATAGACCGCAGCCGCAGGTTTCCAAGACCGCCAGTAAAACTAGTTGGACCACATATAAAGTGGTAAACGAAGATTATATTTGTGGGAGACTTAAGTATCATGGGGTGGTTGGACGCATTGGTTTTCATTACATCTACGGCTGAATTATAAAACAGGTAACCTTGATATTAAATGTTATAAAAATGTATTCGTTCAGCGCCTAAACATGTTTTTAACAGATTTAACAGCATCACTGAGAAACAAAAATTTTATGTGACAGTCGACTGACCGACCGATTGCCCGAGTGGTTAAAAACTCTAACTGCGGAACCAAGGGCCGCGGGTTCGATTCCCGTCCCGGACAAATATTTGTGTTCATGAACATTTTCTTTTCGTTCCGTGTCTGGGTGTAAAATATCTATACGAGTATCGTATATATTATAAAGAATATTTATGTATGGATATCAGTTACCTGGTACCCATAATACAAGCTTCGCTTAGTTTGGGACCAGATAGCACTGTGTGGGATGTCCCGGATAATAAGTAATTATTTCACAAAAACAAATATACAATTTCAATTAAAATTCCTCTCCAATTGCAGACATATTATGCTCAACGTCAGTACATTAAGTACTAGCGACCGCCCGCAGCTTCGCTTGCGTAGACTACACATTCCTGTTATAGGTAGTATTAACTTTCGAAAAGGTTTATACATACTTTTTGCTGAAACTAATATTGGGTACACCCATTCAAACTTTCAATCTTCATTCTCCCCACTCCTTTAAGAAAACCGATACTCCCATACTTTTCACCTACCGTTTCCCACCCTTAAAATGTGGAAATCCAAAAACCCTGAAAGACATCATTATTTTTTTATGTCAAAATTTTTATGTTTCTTACTTTAAAGAACAAAGACTCATACAAAGCCCTTCCGTCCCTCCCTCCTTAAATTTGAAATTTCCAAATATTCCTTTCATAAAAAATTGATACGTTATAAAATAAACCACTGTTCCAAATTTCGGCTTCCTACACTTAGTAGTTTCGGCTTTATCTACGTTGATAGATCAGTGAAGACAAACGACAGACACAAAAAGTAGCTGATGTCACTCTTGACAACCTTCTTTCACGTCTGCAAAGTTTCATTAAAATCTGTTGAGCCGTTTTGAAGATTAGCTTGAATAGACACATAGACGTACAGACAAACAGACGGACAAAAAGTAGCGTATGTCACTTTTGATCACCTCCTTTTCATACCCGTGTAATTTCATTAAAGTCGGTTTAACCGTTTTGGAGATTAGCTCGAATAGACAGATGGACGTACATACAGACATACACAAAGTAGTGTATATCATTTTTGACCACTTCTTTTCCATATCTGTGAAGTTTCATCAAAATCAGTTAAGCCGTTTTGGAGATTTGCTCAAATGGACAGACAGACAGATAGCATTATTTTATACATATAGCCTATAGCCTTCCTCAATAAATAGACTATCCAACCAAAAAGAATTTTTCAATTGGAACCAGTAGTTCCTGAGATTTGCGTGTTCAAACAAACAAACTCTTCAGCTTTATAATATTAGTATAGATGCTCTGCTGTGAGTGATTGTATTTTTCGATGCCAACGGAAGAAACGTATGTTTGTTTATACTGCATGAATTTATATCGGAAACTATTTTTTTAAAGTCTTTGTGGTTATGTTCTGCCAGAAAAATAATAAATTTACTCTTGTGACGTACCTATTTCAAGGTTATTGCATGACTACAAAATAAAGATGCCTATTTGATTTGTATTTGATCCGTTTGCTAGAACGCACGATTTTTCTATCAAAGGCCAGGACCGGCAGCGATGAATTAATTTAAAAAAGATTAGTAGCCAAAATACCTAATCCCATACGCATCTAGTGCAAGCAGAACTCAAACGTGAAAGCGAAGAATGTAAATTGGCTTACGATCTTCATATGACTCGCAAGAAAGACAGATTAGCGACTGTGGCATGAATATCACCGAGCTTTGAATTTGTTTAATAAAGGAGTAACGCTGGCCGTTTAGTTCGAGGACCAAAGTTATTTGAGCCATAGGATCAGAAATGGAGACGGCGGAAACACGTATATAGAGCATGGGATTGATTACCTAGATGTTTGTGTTGTATTTAGGTCTTTGTGTATTACCCGTCACAACTAGTTACTACTATCGAATGAAACGCATATACCGATAAAAAAAATTAAGTATATTTAGTTGACAAAATTTGTCGGCTTTGTGTCGTTGAATTTAGCAAGCTTTCGCTTTCTAGTCTGCTACATATAAAGTTCGGTGATGTGTATTCAGAAATTTTTATGGATAGATGTAAAAAAAAGGAACCTTTATATGATCAGTCCGGTGTTTTTATATCAGTCTGTTACGTCCCATTTTTCCCGAATCTACAGGACGAAAAAAATTGAAATTCGCTGCATATAAATGCAGTCACCAAATTATGGATGTCTAGCTACAGAAATTTTTATATAGGGGTTGATTTTCGGGGCAAATTAACAAAAAAAAAACTTTTCATAAGTGTATAGCGTGACATATCAAATGAAAGTGTTAATTATGTAAAATACAAATATATTTCTTTATAACCTTAGAATATATGGTTTAAAAGGTAATAAAGACAATATACGACAATTCTCCCTTGTCTCTGAAATTCCCGAATTTAAAATTTTGAAAACAAAACTGGGAAACATACTATTATTATGATTTTGTGGGGGCTAATTACAAAAAAAAAAATAAACTCAAGTACGTCGTGTGACATATAAAATGAAAGTGCTCGTAATGAGAAACATTAAAAACAAATAATTAAAATACATAGTTTAATAGATATTAAAGAAAATATCCCAAAAACTACCACTGTTCCTCTTATCTTCGGTAGTATTGACTGAGCCTCAAATTTGCATTGAACATAGTAAGTCTATGCGATGTAATTATCTAAACTACGAAACCATTTGCACGCGAATCCGACTCGCACTTAACCGGTTTTTCAAAGACAAATGTAACCAAAGGGATTCTAACATATCAGTTAGATATTTCAGTCATATGCTCTCTATTTATCCCACATGAACAAAACCAGAGATATTCGAGAAATATAATTCAATAATATTTGATTTGATATGCGGTCATTACGGGACATGGTATGGGAACAAGTATGAACTGTTTATTATTCTTCGATATCCTGTAAACATGTTTATTATGTAAATACTTATATACCCATATTTGATTGTTGTATAACAGCTTCCTCCTCGTTTCAAACAATGCGTAAAGTGAGGCGTAATGTAACAAAACGTAATATATTCAACACGCATATTTTTCATGATCTGAATAAGCGAAGGCAATTAAAATCATTCCACACAAACAGACAGATAGTTAAAGTAATTCGGTGTAAGTTCGTATGTGTGAACGATCATCGGTGCACACAATGGGCAGTTAGCGCGTTAGCGTCTCAGAGTTTGCTTAAGAACTTCTTTGTTTGGAGAGGCCGCCGTAACCGTAACGTAACGCGAAGCGAAGGTCATTCTTGAAACACGCATGTTGTGTTTGAACTACGAAATTTTTGTGTCAACTGTACAATGTAAACATCTAGTGATTCGGTACAGTCGACTAACTGCAAAATCAAAGGTCGCGGGTTCGATTCCCGATCGGCACAAATATTTGTGTGCATGAACATGACATGCGTGTGAAATATCTATTTATGTAGGTATATATAATAAAAAATATTTAAGTATTTATAGCAGTTGTCTAGTACCCATAATACAAGCTCAGGTTACTTTGGGATTGGATAGCGCTGTGTGGGCTGTCCCAGGTATTATTATTTGGGCCAATATGCATATGAATGTCTTCGATGCTTAAACATGGTTAATTGTACAAAGGCATAACAAAAGTAGAAAACGTAGATACTTCTTAAGAACTGGAGTTGCAATTATACTTTTTTAAATGACAGGTCGCACATAATGTTATAGCGCTGGTTAGTTGGAAGCCAAACGCTTGATTTAAAACACATAAAGTATGTGTTAGGAACACAAGCCCGGGATGCTCAGTTTTCCACATAGATGAATGTGGGAGTGTTTAATCGTGGTGTTATAAATTGTGATTACGAAATATACCAATACTATCTTCGAGTCTATCATCTTTTTATTTCAGCTATCCAAGTTATGTCCCTAAACAAATAAGTTATTATAGAATAATATTATAAGAGCCTTACAAAAGAAAATAAAATAAGGTGTTCCAATATTTATCGTATAGTTAATAAGCAGTAAAATTGTATGTATGTATAAAAATTATCTAATCAGTATTTCACTGAACAAATCGAATAAATCGAAAAAAATATCGAATCGAACTATTCAACTTTGTGCCTCGTAGCACTAGGCACTAATTAGGTCAAGATAGCATTACTCAAGTAAGTTGTATAATAATTGTTTTAAAATCGATAATCAACTTCTATATAACAACACCTTTATTCTCGGCCTTTATTTAAAACTTTAATGTGTCATTAAAATAAACTAATCGCTCAAAGGCGTAAAACAACACAAATTCTTTTAGTATTCACCGACCCTGCTCTTTCGTCAACGCGATGCAAATCGATGAAAGAGATTCTAGAGCATAGTAAATATTTCATAATTTTCAATATGCGATCAGGTCTAACGTTACAACACGATTTCGTGAATGCCATTTTGGATTATGGATACAACGAGAGAATCAAAATCATCATATACGAAATTAATATTAACGTTTACACAATTTTCGTGCATAACATCATAAACATTCAACAACATCAATAATAAATCTATTACTAGTATTATAGAAGAAAATTCAAATTTTTTGTTTGGTACGGATAAACGCAAAAACTATTTCACTGATTTTAAGAATTCTTTCTTTTAAGAAAGCTACATTATCAGCAAGTAACATGGGCTATATATTATTTTCTAACTAGCATTCCGCGCGCGGCTCTGCTCGCCTGGACAGAACAGTTGTACTGTGGCCGCTATAATTTTTTGCATAGATTTCATTTATAAGCTGATGAGTGACATATGCTATTTTTTATCCCGGAAAAAGGGGTTCCGGTACAACTGTGTAATTACGCGAGCGGAGCCGTCGGCGGAAATCTAGTCAAATAATAAATTGGCGCATGGAGCTGCTGATATGCAACATGGGATAACCGCGTGGACACTGCGCTAACGGTGTCAACGTAACGTTTACATATAAGGAAAAGTAATATAAAGTGAATAACATAGGGACGGTATTTAAAATGTTGATGATAAATATTCATTAACTTAGTAATATACAAAGCGTGGACAAGCGTATGTGTGTAGGGAGGGGAATTTGGTCATTGTTACATCTAACTTTTACCAATAATAATAAAAAAAAATGGCGAGAATCATTCGGTTTATTGATTTGTAAAATTAATTTAAAACTAGAAAAGTTTAGATGGTGGTTTTCGAAAGGGTTTTCTCATAATATAAATAATATCTATCCATAATGCTTTGCATTGTGAGGCGTGCGAAATGACGAAAATGTTATAGTACATCCATGTTAATCAAAAATAATTTTTTTCATTTGTCTCCACACAGAGAAAATAAAATAGTAGTTCGCGTCCATTCATGTAGCACTTATGCATGTACGTGTATACCAACCATCCATCACAGTACAGAGATAGTACTTCGGTTATTCTGTCCAACCACCTACACACCAGTTCACTGGTGGTGTATGTTGCCGGTTTATAGGCGAAACAACTGACGACGCCGACGACCGTTCGCCGGCCTCCTTCCCAGCCGTTACTTGTGTGCGCTTCGCGACTCATTTTCAAATTGAGAATGCGTAAGTATTCCACTATACTATATCCTGTCAGTGGCGGCCCTGAAACATTTTATAGGTGGTGCAAGGTTTCCTCGTAGTGCCCCCCTCCCCAATTAAAATCTTTTCTATAGCCATTTAACAATGATTAAGAGACATTCAAACAAACAGACAAATAATTTCTTACATCATTTGCACGTGGGTCGCAGAAAGGTGTCGATACATTTTTGTATTTTAGTTTGCCTTTACTGTTCGAATTTTGACGTCCTTTCCCACTTGGTGCTTAGAGCGAAGCGCCCGCTGCTCTAGCTCTACCCCAGAACCACCACTGTATGCTGCTGTCGGTTCTGATACTTACTGGCCAAGCTCTGTAACAATTCGCCCGTCAGTCAAACTGGTTTGATGATTTACTGGTCGAACTTACCGATCTATCACGTGCGTGCTTAAACTCGCATGTATGTCCGATTATTGTGCGTATTGTAAATAATTTATAATAGAATTTAGATTTTATTAATTAAGTAAATCTTTTTTTTAATATAAAAACGTATTTCAAATTTTTAATATATTTCTCTGTAAGAAAATTTTTAGATAAGAAATAATAATGTTTTGAAATCGTTAACAGTAGGATTTTTAGAACAACGTTATTCCAACCTTGGCCTATATTTTTTTTTTACAAACGTAGGACTGGGTGTAATATTGGCGAGTTTAAAGTCTGTTACGCGATAAATCCCATTTCTTGTCTTGAATAATGATTTTTTTTAAGTAATTATGAAATCTTGCGGAACGTAATATTTTATTAGTTTCAAGTAGAATTCCTGTCAGAAGCTTTTCGGGACAAAAATAAAAGAAAACTATCAAAGTAGTTTTAACTGTCAAACATGATAATGTAACATAAAACATAGTCAAACATTAAATAAATAAAGCTAAAACCATTGGTGTACATAGAAATACCGGTTCATGAGTCGAAGGCGAACGAAAATTTAAGCAAAAAATATACGCCATAAACTATATATACACTGCTTGATGTTTTGACATATTCACTGTGATGTCGAATTTAGTGCGATGCACATTTAACATTCGTACTGGAAAAGCAGATAGAGATACTGAAATGACATCACTTGCGTTATTTTGTCATTTTCTTCTTTATGATTCTGCTATCTAAGGCTAAAACATGCGTAAAACCGATACGGAAAATCTGTAAGGAAACGTTCAAAGGGCAATTCGTATATATGTCAACCACGTCAACCGACATAGATATATGAATATGAAAATTAAGAACGTTCACAAAATAACATGGCGTGATTTATTCAATTCGACGGACGTGAAAGGCCGTCCGATATGTTAATTCGACCATTAGAAATCGAAAAACGGCGTAGCTTAGTTTGTGATCGCATGGCACATCACTACTTTGACTGGCACGTGTTGCTTTTAATCGTTCGAGATATTCGAACCGTGGAAATCGCTATGGAGATGAAAACTCGTATGTTTTCAAATATTGACCGTTTAATCGCCGATCTAGTCATGCAACGATGCTAAACTTTCTATTAATTGTATCGATCTTCTAAAATCAGATTACATTTATCGAAACTTGTCTTAAAAATAATCGATTTTAATTTGCATTATTTGCAGTGTTACTAGGATAGAACAGTGATTTATTATTACATTGATGCGGTATCACCGTACTTGCTCATGGTTCACTCATTTTTGTGGAGAATCGTCACTTAAATCCACAGTCCTTATAATAGAGTTAATAAAGATAGCAGCGTTTGGTTTTAATAGTCATAAATGTCACTTCACAGTGTCAAAATGGCAATATGAAATTTTGCTGGGTTGAAGACCAGCGCGCGGGGATTTTGCGGGGTAAAGACCGGCGCGCAGGGACCTTGCGCACTGAAACTCGAACTAGACGGTAAACGCAGAAGAGGGCTTCTAGTCGATTCGTACTTTTATGGTTCTTACAGGCTTTTTCATAGCTTCTCTTTGTTTTTGTTTGAATGAAAGAACAAAGTTCAATATTGACCCACACTATTGATTATTTGTTTAAAAATAAAAAGACTGCCCCTTAAGAAAATCAATATCGATTTTGTGGTTTCCTACGCAGCGAGGTTTGATAAACTTTGACAAAAAAGTATGTAAACTAGATGTACCATCGATCAAGCTAGTAATTATCCTTTACAATAGATAGAGCTATCACTAAAGTTCTATTGAACAAAACTTAATTATTCAATTTCGAACTAAAATTATAAGCTTTCAAACACGTAACACGTATCATTTAGAAAAAAAATATGTATTGCTTGAAATAAAAACATTCGAATGCAACTGTGTGACATACAAAAGATGGCGTCACATGTATAGGTTTTAATACTAAATCGAAAAAAGCCGCTTTCTGAGAAATATCATATTCTACTAATAATTTTCAAAAAAGACTATGTTTTCAATGACATGTTTGAATTTGTGGCAACTTATAGTCACATAATAATAACTTAAGGCGATCACATATGGCGCAATGGTCATTGTAATTTGGGCCATATTTAGCTGCTCTATCTAAGGTGACAACCGACCGATACGTAAGCCTCTTCGTAGAGTAACAAACAGTAACTTATGGAGGCCTATAATTATGAAATCATTATTCAAATGTGAACTTTAATACAAGGCCATAAGATTGTAAACTTATTTGTTAGCATTCGCGACATCTGATGACCAGTAGATAAAACAGGCGAATTTGATTATACTTTGAACTTTAACACAAGGTCGCAAGAATTTTTAATACACTGCTCAATATTCATAACATAGTCGAAAATTACATTGCATTCTGTGATGACGCGCATGCAATACTCCGATCTCCGATGTAAATACATAGAGTAGCATTAGAATTACAGACCAAACGATTACTACTTTATCGATTGTGATTATCATAGACAATGTCGACGATAACGACTATTTGGACAGACTACGTGAAACGTTCAAAAATAATAATTAAGCGTTCTTGACATTTATTTACAGTATTTTAATGACAACGTTTACCATTATTGCCTTGGCTGTTTCGAGTCCATACATTCGAAAAGACAACAAGATTAACCACTGAACGTAGTTAGGGTGCGTTCACATTGATCTAAACATAATAGACAATAACTTAACTTACCAATTAGTCTAGTGGTCGGAGGCACCGACTGTAAACAAAGGTCGCTAGTTCGATCCCCGCCCGGGACAAATGTCTGTGTGCATGAACATGTCTATTTGTTTTTTAATTGGATGTAGAATATCTATACATGTCTGTATTATTTAAATATATATATCAGTAGCGTAGTGCGTATAGTAGAGGATCTGCCTAGGTTTTAAGTTTCGGACTTTTTAAACGTTGACCCCCATCGTCACTAGTTTTATTCCAAACGACGGCACTGTCTCGTGGAGCAGCGCGTTTAAAAGGCTTACTACCTACTTATATAAATGACACATCAAAAAGATACCTACTGATAAAAACTGACTAGGTATTTAGTTGGATGTATGAATGTTCATAGAGATACCGCGTTGTGGCAACAAAAATGTGGCCACAAAATATACCACGTAGACCAAATATGGTGTATATTTGGTCTACGTGGTATAATTTTATGAAATATTCGCTGTGAATTAGAATTTTGTGTGACCCAAATGTAAAATTAGTATTTTAAGTGATAACAAATATTAAAATACATTTCATGAGAAATTACGAAATGCATGTTTAAAACAATGATAATGACATATGGTCTGTCTTATCTTTGGTCTAATCACCGAGTCTGACATTATGCTCACTTTTCGATCGAAGTGAGACCCTCCATCCTGATTATGCTATTTAAGTTGGATATGTTAATTTTTTGGTTAACTTAATAATGTTGCAGGTTACACAAATCGGCCTCAAGCAATTCACATAATATTGTATAATAAGATAACATAATAGATATTAGCGCTAAAGGAAGAGAGCCTATATTTGAATTATACAGGAAAGTGGCAGCGAAACTAGGAACAGTATAATAAAAACGTAGGTAGCGCAGTGTAATTGCTGCGTGGCGGTGACATCTGTGACGTCACAAACGTCAATTTGACATACTCCACTACGCTCCACCATACCATAAGCAAGCGTAGAAAGCGCGAGCAAGGCAAAGCCAGAAATGACGTCAAAATGACATGAAAACCAACTCATCCCAAACGGTGTTGTAGAACGCAGCCTAAAACTTACCGAAATCTCTACCTACGAATTTCTAATACACTGATTAATTATTAAAAAAAAAAGTTGTATTCATCATAAGCTAGCATGTGCGAACCAGTAATACAAGCTATAATGAGATTTAAGATATATGAAATATGAATAACCTCGCGAGGGGTCACGCATGCGGTTAATTGGTCATTATTTAGTTCTGTTATGCCGCATTATGGTTCTTAGCGTATTGAGCACACTATCATGAATTTATAGAGAGTGCGCGCTTCAAATTACTGGTTAGAAACCATCTATTAGGTGCTGTATGTACTACGATTCCAATGGTCGCAGAAACCGGATAAAATATATATTCTCACGTCAAACCCCAGAAAGCATAGCAGTAAACAATAAAAATAAAATAAAGGTAAAAATTAAAGGAATTCTCCATACAAGCGACCTGTTTTTTTTTCGATGTTTTTGGTGAATGATTGATTGTGAGATCATTGCTTATACTTGAAGTTTTTATGGAGTAGGCACCTACTACTAAGGCTGCTATAATAACAAATAATGAAAAAAACGTAAAATTAAAAATTAAAGGAAGTCCCCCCATACAACAAACGTGTACTTTGATATTATACGGTGGTACGGAACTCTTCGTCTGTGAGTCCGATTCCCACTTGGCCTATTTTTTTTATTATACTAAATCGAACCTACTAAGATTTTACTCCAAAGCGACGCTATACGAAAAAAATTTTACCTAGACCCAAAACAATGTTATCAATAAAAAATATCCAGAGCCGAGTTTAGGAATACCGTATCTAAAACACCAAATGCGGGTATTTACGAGACATAAAACTTAAATTTGTAAATGGTTGCTGTAACACTAGTATTAAAAAAAAAACATTTTAGGCATTCAAACCGGAAATTGTCACAGTTAACGCTTACTAATACGAAAGAAACTAGATTGTCAAAACAAATTCAATTCGCCTATCGCTGATTACTAATTCTTGCGAAATAAAAAAAAAAACTAGATTTTTAGCGACAGAGAAGTGTATATTCGAATATATTTAACGTATAATTAACTGAAAAGAGAAAAACAAGCTCTGTCAAAATGCACACCTCACAATTTCAAATACTAATAAACGTATAAAAAAATAAAGATATTGAACGAGACATGCAGACACAGAAATACATCCACTTTACATTCTGCAGTCGGGTAAATTTAACTACTCACAAGAATTTTGAAATACTTTTGTTTAGAAATGCCGGAATCCAGGAAAAGATACTACGAGAAACTACAAGAGTGTGACATATTGACGGACGAATGGACATAACTAAATTACCGGTTTTTGTTTTTAGGTCGAAATTCTTTAAGATATTGAATAGAAATTTTGAAGAGAAATATTAATAACAGAAAGGAATCTTCATTCAGAAATAATCTGAGTTATTTCTTTTGAGTGGTGGACGATAGGATGGGCAGAAGCTAAATGACGATTCCTCTTTTGCGTAGAGCTGAGTACAAAATATCGAAACTGATCCATTTCTATAAGACTTACTTTGAATCGTCTTTTCATGCGTTTAGGGTTAAGTAGTAAGGTTGAGTCTTCACTTCATTTCATCAGCCCATTTCCATCCCACTGCAGGGGCTTAGGCCTACCCCAGGGTGAGGAGGAGGGCTTGGAGCTTAAATCCACCACGGTGTTCCACTGCGGGTTGGGGACTGTAACGACCGCCATCTATTGACAGCGTCCGGGACCGACTGCTTAACGTCCGAAGCACGGAGTCAGTGATAGTTGTGTACTTAAGTCAGAAAAACTCATTGGTACACGCCCGGATTCGAACCATGGCCCTATGGGGCCTTATAAATTTGAGACAGGTTCGTTGCGCTTTGGGCTACCACGACAATAAGGTTGAGTAGTATCTCAAAAACTCCATTTGGAGTAAACAAAGGATAGATTTGAGCGGTGTTCCCCGTGGTTCCATTGAGTTAACCCATTAATGGGTCCACGGGGAATTTTTTTCCCCTGTGGTCCCATTACCTAGTGATGGAATTAATATCATATTTTTATCGAAAGTAATTATATAGTTGTATTAATTTCATCGCTATGAACAACAGAAATAATGGAGTCAAAGGAATTCATATAAGGATTTGGCTTGAACATGGAGCTGTGACTATAGTATATATGGGTATATATAGATATATATATAACATCACATATTTATAACACAGAGGGAATTTCAATGACTGGCGAGCGACAGACAAAAATTGATTGTCCTTAACTCGATACTATATTGAAACGTTTATATGCCTTTGTGTGATGTTGTTGTTTGTACTTTACAACCATTTATGTTCATATAGACACAGCGTTGTGACAACAAAAATGTGAGCAGAAGAATTGTACCTCACAGACCAAATATACAACAGTGATATTTTAAAATATTCGCCGTAAAGAAGAATTTTGTGTGACCTACATGTAACATTCGTACTTAAAAAGAAAAAAAAGAGATTTGTTAAAAAAATTTTTGTTTAATACAATACTAATGACGTATGGTTTGTATAATTACTGAGTCAGACATTGTGGTCATGTTTTTGATGGTTTCGAAATACGAGACAGAGCGTCCAGTTTATAATGCTATCGAAGTTTGCAACTGAAAATATGTCTGGCGTGCCTCAGGGATTCGATATATACGAACCACTTAGGTCAACAGTGGACAGAGATTGCAAAACTTGTTATAATCAGATGCAACAAATTCTCAACGGTCCCGATTGTGATTTCGTAAAAGCAATCGAGCATCAACCGTTTACTGTTTCTTTGGAGTGATGATCTGTTACGTAAGTTGGAATGCAAAATTACGATGCAATATTTAGTATAATTTACCATAACTTTATCATTAATACTGTTTTTAACTGAAATTAATTTTTAAAACAATTTTTTTTTTAAATAATGAGTGAATATGCTCCACTTGCATTTTTTCATATTTATTTTAATAAGTATTAGAAGAGTATGTGAGGGTGGGACGTTGTGACAATAGGTTTTGAAGATAATTAAAATTCATTAAAAACGAATAAAATTAGGTCTAGGAAATTAAAACATCGCAAAAGTAAAACAATTTGAATACTTGGGAAGCTACATTAATGAAAGATGGGACAGTAAGCTAAAATAAAAATAAAAATCTAAGTAGAACAAGCCAAAAACTCACTTAAAGGGTAATAGGATTATGCGCAACCAATATTTCAATTTAAATTTCCGCATGATAATGGTCTGGTATTGTTTTTAGCATTTACTTTACGGTGCGCAAAGTTGGACATTGATATCTAGGTAAAAAAAATTATGTCTTTTAGTTGTGGATATACCACCGTACGCTCTGTATCTCATGGGTACATCGAGTGAAAACACCGAAGTATTGGGATGCAGCCCCAGAAACCCAGAAATCAATGAGTTTTTTCTGACGTAAGTACATGACTATTAGTGACTCCGTGCCTCGGAGAGCACGTTAAGCCGTCGGTCTCGATTAAAATCCACCAACTCGCACTGGAATAGTGTGATGGATTAAGCTCCAAACCTCATCCCGAGGGGCGGCGTAAACCCTTGCAGTGGAGCATAATGGGCTGATATGGATGAATGGATTGCGATGCATGTCCAAAAACGGAGATCATCATGCGATACCATACATGCGGCATTCTCTAGTAAGTTCAAAATGCCTCCTGATAGAAGGAAGATAGCCCGGTTGAAAAACCTTAGAGAATAATTTGGTCAAAGTACCAAATATTACGTGCCGTAGTATCCAGAACGCAAAACAAATCGATGATCGAAATTAGTGGAACTAGTTACTGAGTTGTAGAACTACTTGGTTATTTTGTATCACGCATAAAACATCCATAGAATCGAAATAATAGCTAAAAAAGATTAAATTTCTCCAAAGACCATGTAAGTATGTTTGTTGGTGTCAAGAAAGCGTGTTAAAGTGGCCCTCTTTGAACGGTACTTAAGTCATATTATTAGCCTATTATTAAGCTATTGTTTCAAAAGTAACAATGTCACACTAGCATAATGACATAGTATACGCAAAAAGGCATAACAGACAGTATATAAAAGTTTAATCAAACTTCACGAATACATACACGTCACGTATACAGCATCCTCATTCCGATGGGAGGTTTAAGCCCCTGCAGTGGAGCACAATGAGCTGATATGAACATACACGTCAACACGGCTGTTCTACTCAAAAATTAAGTATCAATGTTCGAAATCGCAATTTTTCAATCCAAACAATTCGGCAACGCGGAACATGCATGTCCCATCAGAAAATTGAATTTTGAATTAAAATTGAGAATCTTTACAGTTTTTGAGTTATTCAAAACTGAAAAATGATGTAACTAAGCAAGTTACTTAGTTTGTTGTTTTGTTCAATTTATTACTTCTATATTGTAAATATATTGTGTTAGTTGTTAATAGAAGTTTCATTCTGAGCTTTTTGAAGCTTGCCCACTCTAGTTATATAATCTCTATGGTAGGTCCACACAGCCATTTCTCTACTTTCTTTAAAGTGAGCCTACTTTGCTTTTCTTTACATACTGCGATAATAGGTTCCCATCGACAAGTACCTGGTTACTTAGCGATATTGGTTGCGGCTTTTATAAGATGGCGGCGCGGCGGGAGGAAATAACTCATCTCACGTTTTTTGAATTTTAAAACAAAGACGTGAGCGTACGGTGTTAGCTCACAAAAACTGTGAAGAGCTGTTTCACTTTTTCTCCGTTATTGTGCCCGCATAACGACGACGTGGTCGCTCAAAGCACAAAAGGCTATGCGGAAGCCCGCACTTTCAGAGCTTTCTATCGAGATCCATATAAGATCGCCCAGGAGAATAAATCTACGTGAAATATGTACGGGTATAAATTCCATAGATGTTAGTAATATTGACTCATTTTAAATGGTTTACGTTTGTCTCTTAACTCTTTAAAGCACATCCTTTGATTAAAAGGCCTATGTGAACAACATTTAGCTAAATTTCGAATTTAGGTTAACTTGAACTAATTAATGATGCATGATGAAAATCATAATTTTCAAAGTATGAAGAAAATAAATAAAAGTTAGGCGTTTTGCAGAATATAGTTATACCGTATAACATTTTGGAAATAGTTAGAGACATCTATACGAAATAAATAATTATTCTGTATTTGCTTGTAGGTATCTACGTAACACGTCTCATCCTAAATCATCATCAGTAAAAATTTCATCAAATTTCTCTACACTTAGTTGTCCTCTGCTGCAGATTCAAGATTTGTTGAATAATATGCTTATCGGAGTGCCAATTCGACCCAATTCAGTATCGCTTTGTAAAGGGCACCGACCTTCTCGTCTCAAATCTCTTTGACTCGATACAATTTATTCTAAAGGGAAATTTGGTCAAAGTAAATAAACACTAATGGTGAGCTGCCGTGATGGATGATGATGAAGTGACGAACCTGCTTCTTGTTTAGAAGGTCGCAGTTTGAATCCCAGAAATTGGCATGTGCCAACATTGTGTACCCACGACCTGCACTGAAGTAACGTGGTAGATTAAGCTCCTAGCGTCCTCATCCCTAGGGGAGGCCTAAGCCCCTGAAGTGTGGCACAACGGGCTAAAATAATTATCGTGAGCTACATGAGGATTGCTTAGAAGGGCCCGAAAGTCTCAGAATATGTGAGTTGGATTTTCGATATAAGGAAACGTATGCATAACATCATTTTTTGTCCATTTTCGCCGAATAATTGTAGTATTGTTCTCATTTCCATAATAAAAACAAACAGCCATGGTTCTCAAAATATACATTATTACGTGTATAAAATTGTATTTCACGTGAAACAAGCAATCGAAAGTATTGCATTTTAGTCGATAAAAACGGAAAACTTTCTATACCTGTCATCTTATTATAGTTCTGTGTTTAATAAACGTAGAACAGTATCAACGCGCTCTTGTAAATAACATCCGATTCTAAATACGAGATATGAAAATTTGGATAGACCTTCAGGCCATTTTATTGTCAGCGCCTACACTTAGCCATAAACTAATTATACCGGATCTTCCCTAACGTACCTAACCCAAACTTATAGAGCCTGTAGAGTTTACCTAACTAAACAAAAAGTTTCAAGTGAGCAGCTAACGCAAACCAACGGTTACCGAAAAAAACATTTCTGAAGTTGTTCAACGTAGTTCAACTTTAAACATTATTTTTTTCGGTAATCGTTAGTTTGCGCCATCTGCTCACTTGAAACTTTTTGTTTAGTTCGGTAAGCTCTACATACTCTATAAGTTTGGCTTACGTTCAGCCGAACCCCAATATACTGTCACATTATCGGTTAATGGCCGTTCTCAAAGCAGTCACCGATTTTAAGTAGCCTTCTTGCAATTCTCCGTACAACCTTAAGTACATCATAGCGTCACGCAACCATAACTTAAAACCACTTAAAACTCATCAAATTTCCATCAATTTAAAATGTCTAAAACTGCTTTGGCAGTTGCTATTTACCAAATTGGGTATTACGAAACTCCCCGTTCCAAGATGCTCTCTGCTTTGTACACTGTTATATAACGTAAACAATATACATAATGCCAATGCCACAAAAGACATGCAGTCACATTTAAAAAAATTGTAATCCTACTTAAAGTAACAGAATTAAATGATATAATAATAATAATAACGTGTACATCACAACAACGTCTAGACCCCAAACAAAGCGTTAGCTTGTGTTTTGGGTACCAAGCGAAGACACCACATACATATAACAACCAAGACCAGTAATCAATATTCATCATATAAATACTGACCCGCCTTGGGATTCGAAACCGGACCTCCAGCTTCGTAGCCAGGGTAGCTATCCACTAGGTTAAGCGGTCCTCATATAGGTCGTAGTACAGCAGAGTATATCATTCTAAGTATGAACTGTGTGTCGAACGCGCACACGAGTGTGTGAAGAGGGTTGCGCGCGTGTCGGTGACCGGCCGTGGTCAGCTCACCGAGCTTTGAATTGTTGGTTGTTGCTGGTCGATTAGTTTGAGAACTAAAATTATATTTGAGCCGTAGGATGAGAAAGGAAAACGAGCGGGACGCGTATATAGCCCACGCGATTGCTTACCTAGATGTTGTGTTGTGCCTAGGTCTTTGTGTATTAAACGTCACAACAAATTACATACTACTGAATAAAAGGTGGATACCGACAAATATGTTTTAAAGTAAATAAATTTGACAATTGTTTTCGGTCGCTTATAAACAGGATATGTATAAATCAGTAAACAATGTTAGTAAAATTTTAGTAATAGTTACTTAAAACGTATATTAGTAGATAAAAAAGACTTTAAAGTCCACGCAAACCCATTCAATGGTATAACCTATCAAAAAGTAAATGAGTTGTTTTCCGGTACATGTCGACGGACCTCGACTGATACGACTGCAAATATTTAATTGTCGTATGTAGATAATGAGAGAGTTCCAACTGAATCCTTTGCTGTTATCCAAAGCGATTATTTTCGTCATTTCAATTTCAAAAAGAAACATAACGAATTTTGTAACGTAGGTTTTGTTTGTTACGAATAAGCTCAAAAACTGCTTAACTGATTTAAGAATTTCTTTCACTTATAAAAAGCTACATATCGACGAGTCACATGGACTACATTTTATTTTCAAACTAGCTATCCGCCCGCGGTTCCGCTCGCGTCGACTGCACAGTTGTACCGGGACCACTTTTTTCCGGGATAGAAAGTAGCATATTTCGCTATTCAGTTTACAAACATTATGTATGCAAAAATTATAATGGTCTCGGTACAACTGTGTAGTCCACGCTAGTTTGAAAATAAAATATAGTAACGTGAATCAGCGATAAAGTAGCTTTTTATAAGTGAAAGAATTTTTTTAATCAATGAAATTAGGTAAGTAGTTTTTGAGTTAATTTGTAACAATCAAAAAATCTAATCTCTCCTTTTTATGATATTAGTATAGATAACTTAAAATTATAAATGCAATTTCGTAAATACCTTATCGTTACAAACGCAGACGTAGTTGGGATTGCAGTAAGAGCAGTCGCATTCGTTGCACTCGCTCCAGAAAATCTCTCCGTTGCATCCGACCCGCCCGCCTCCCTGAAGTTGGACCCACGCGGATCGCTTCATAGCCCTCACATTCAAACAATATTCACAACACACGGCGAGAAAATATTGTTTCAGTACAAAATAATTATTCGTTTTTATATTTCACTGTCTCGAATCCTTTCGGAATAATGGTCATCCTTCAAAATTTATCACTTTTTAGCTTATCATTTTAAGCTCACTTTATCACAAAAAAAGTGTTTTGTTCAGTTATCACTTGAAAATTCTATTTTACGTAAATTCAAATATACATTCCACAGATGCTTCAATCGGTGTTCTTTTATTTAAAGAATTTGTTTACAATAAACCGAAGGAAATATTACTGTGACCCAAATTTTTCAGTCATTCAGGACAAGATCCGAAATTGTCACTTTTATAGTTCCATCGAAAGCACATCCGGGTTTTTTAATACAAGTTCGCGACTTTTTTTAGTCCACTTAACGATATAAATCCAGGTTAATAGCTGTCAACTAACCAAAATAGGTCATATTTATTGCAGACGATGCACGAGTGTTTGATGCACTTATCGGAATGTTTTCGTATGAACGTAACCACACCGCTCCGGCTCATCGGGCAGACCAGACTGAGCGGTTTCGCCCCCGCTTCACGCGTCACTCTCTCGATTGTCCCTCTCGATTCACACCCACGAACAAAATTATCATTGTTGAATTTTTAATTTCTCAATTTCCATGTTTATAATCGAATTAATCATTCAACTGATGCGTAAAAGCTTTGAAAAGCTCTTTTTTTACGCCATAAAGTAGAATTACGTTTTAAAAAATATACAAAGTGAAACGATGATTACACCTATCAAGGTCGTGATACTCGCGATGGTAAAATCGAAAGCTATATGTTTTAACTCTCGACTGTATTGAAGCTCTCGACAAATTTTTGTTTTGCCCAACACTTATGACAGATGAGATTGACGTCATGCCATCTAAGCGAATATGGGCAAGCAGATAAAAGTTTTCAAACTCTAAACGGAAATAATATTAATGTGGACATCCAACATAGCGCCATCTCGTCCCAAAGTAAGCAAGTATTATGCTTCTATTATGGAGTACTAGGTAACTGATATAAATATTCTTTATAATATTTATATAGATATTTTTACATCCAAACACGGAACAAATAGACATGCTCATGCACACAAATATTAGTCCCGGGCGGAAATCGAAATAGTGACCCTTGGCTCTGCAGTTAGGGTCTCTAACCACTCTGCCAACTGATCAGTCAGGGTGTCAGCCACAATAACTTACCGGGGGTAGTGTGTAAATTAAAATATGTATATAAACACAGAAGAAACCAGCACGGCTACAATAGAGTTTGAATTGGTATAATGTGTCCGACACTCGATAGCGTCTCGTGAAAGATTTATATGTGTGAATTTAAATTCTTCTCGGTACCGCTAGAGGCGCTATCCATCACATCAAAACGGTTTTTATAAAACCTTTAAAATATAGGTCCTAATAGCAATACTTGTTTTACTTTACTCAAAGAATAACGTAAATAAAAATATAGGAATATAATGGTAATTATATTTTTACTATGAACACACACTAAGCACAATAGGTCGAATAAAAACCTGGTTTACAGCAAAAATATATGATTTTACAATTGGAATCTACACTGAATAGGTTATTGTCAATCATGCGGGCTGCAGTGGTTGTAAACACAATACTCCTTGCTTATACAAAATTGTTTACAATGGCTTGAATGGCTTGTCGAAAAATAAACACTGACATAACCACAAACTCGATGCAAATTTTCATTCACTTCAACTGCTAGAATATCTTGAAGAAGGATTATTCAATCAGTACACGTGTAAGAAGGCCAAAGGTGAATTATTACGTGTAGACGAAGTGAAAAGCGTCTTATTAATATGTGTAAATTAAAACATATATTCTACCTGGATTATAATACTTAAGCAAACATAAAACCAAACATTAATTTATTCAAACCTATGTATAACGTACGCTACTTCGGCATGAGATATTGTAGAGCTGGCGAGTTTTATGCAAATCGTAATTTTAATTTGTATTAATTCAAATTATATATGTTTTTGGAACACAAGCCCGGGATGCTCGTTTTTGACCTAGATCAATGGGAGATATCAAAATATACCAAATATTAGGAATCTGTCGTGTTTTGATTTCAACTTACCATCTGAGTTTACACTATAAGTCCCTGAAGTAATTATTCTATAAAAATAGGTAAGTGACAAAGATATAGAAATAAAGGCCTTACAATATCATATATTCAGTCTCAACCCAAAGATTTTAAAGATTTTTTACTGAGATTCGTCTCTATACTGCGATAAAAGTTGAAATATAACTCGAACAAAACGATAAACGAGTTCATTCGTTTGATCTGGGATAGACAGGCTTTGCGATATCATTTTCAATTTGATTCAATGATCTCAGCGAGAAGATTTCTAGGATTGGTTCTGTTAGTATAGTTCACTTAAAAGGAGTGTCTGTCGAAGCTTATAGACAATAAAAATACAGAGACCACAAATTACGACCAAGATAAAAGTATTTGGCTTTTTCCATTCAAATTCCTAACGATTTAAAAATTTATGTTTCAAACTAAGTTTTAACAGTCCATTATGCCCCAGTGCAGAGCCTTAGGCCGCCCATCAGGATGAGGTGTTTGGAGCTTAATCCACCACGTTGCTCCAGTAGAGGGTGGTGTATTTTATACAATATTAAGTGTAATTACATACAAACTCTTGCTAAATGTTAATATTAATTTATTCAATTTCAGAAATACTAAATTCGGTTATAATAGACGAATAAATCTAGTAAGATTCAGACCAATTATTCTCAAATGTCAGATACTTACAACTATCACAACGATAGATATGCTTGCTTACTATCATTTGAATATTAATTTTAAACAATAATAGGTTTTTTTTATTTGAAATTTAACCCTTTTTAAATTGATTAACTGGCATTTTAATTTCAAAATTTCCTATGGAATCTAATTATAGAAACAAATAGCTGCCTATAAAAGAGTTATTAACCTTTGATAGGAATTACTAATCCGCACCACCAAAGACGTCCCGTAGACGAGGCGCTGTCGACGCATTGCATAAAATTCTCGGAATTAATTAATAATTATTTCTCGAGTCGCACTTCGTAGGACTTTAGGCATCTTAAACCACTTTGAACGTTTATAGAAAGTCAAATTCGACAATCGACGAAATTTTTATACGCGCCAACACAGACAACCAACCACTTAAAATTTAGTTGATTTTTTTGCCGTGGGACTTCTTTGGTGGTACGGACTTACTTATCCATTATTGAAGGTCTTTCATGCTCACGAATGCTTGACTAATTTGTGGTGGAAATATATAAATTCATTTAAATGGTTTCATTCATTCATTTCTTTTGTCTCGACGTTGTCACTTCGTCACTTCCTTTTCAATTGTATGAAAAATGGTATTGTTTTTGTTTGAATCTCTGATTACGTTAGTGTAAATACACGCAACTAGGCTGTGATTGTCTTTATTATTACTATGCTTACAAAACTACCACGCTTCATAAATTACCGTACGCGTATACTATTGGGCCATTTTCACCACTTGTCTTCGTACAGTCCTTTTAAGCCTGAGTCCCACACCATCTTCATAACGATGATTATAAACCTTTAATAATAATAACACTTGGGACACAGCGCCATCTAGTCCCAAAAGTAAGCAAGTATGATGCTTGTATTATGGGGTACTAGACAACTGGTATACCTACTTAAATATTCTTTTTTATAATATATTATATATATAGGTACTTTTTACACCCAGACACGGAACAAAGAGACATTCATGCTTATAAATATATGTCCCGTACGAGAATCGAACCCCCGGCCATTGGCTCCGCAGTTAGGTTAGGATGTTTATAGTATAAGTACGATTTTGATTTCACTGCAGAAGAATGAGTTTCTTAGGCCAAAATAAACCCTATTATGGCGAAACAATTGTTGTTCCATCTTTATCGTGTCGAATATTAACCTATGAAATGTGTTTGAAGCTAGGTGTGGTTTTATTTGGTTTCCATCTAAATATAGATAAGCCGTATAGAGATTCGGCGTTTGCGAAAGCTAATTCGATTGCGAGTGAAATCTTAGTAATACAGTTCCGTGTTTTGGCGTCCGGCACTTTGTGATCCGCGTGTCGCACGCCTGCTCTTGATTCACTGCTTTAGGTCGCACGAAGTAAGTACGCGGTATTTTGAATTATTCTAGACGTGATCTCTCTTGTGATATAGGGACGGGTTTCTAGTGAGAAATAAGAATAAGTTTTTCCAAGCTATACAAGGTGAGATTTTAGTAACCGGCCAAAATTTTTCTAGATGTTAAGTATCACCAATAGACCTCATTGCGTAAATAATTAAATATGGGTTACATTTTCATAATAAATTATTTTATCTACAGTGTTATTTTATAACGTTTGGATGCCTTCTTAACGCTATAGTAAACGTACGCGCCCGAGGCCTTGAAACGGAATGGGGCGGTGGGCATGAATGGTGACTAGAGTAATTGGTTTTTTCGGGAATGGTTTGTGTAGTCATATCTCAATATTTTTCTATAGAACGATACTAAAAGAAAACGAGACGGCTATCGGTTTTCTACCAAAGATCATTATGTTAAAATTTGGCTGGTCATTAAAACCTCACCCTGTATAGGCTAGAAATCGCCGTTACTACACTGAAAAAAGTGTTTTCCAAAAAATATGATGGTGTAGCAATTGATGGTCGAGATCATCATAAATACGAGGAAACCGAAAAGAAAAACTACGCGTCATCATAACATTTCAGGAACCATAATTTCCTTGACGCATATTTCGTATTCCTCGTTTTATTATTCTATGGGCTTTTATTTATTTTATGGGCTCATCCATTTCTCGATTCATGATGAACACTTTTCTCAGGATATTTTTAGCATAACGAAAATAATGTCTACAGTACTGAAAAATACCCCAATGCCTAGTATTTCACAGATGGCAAAAAAATACTTTGTATAACTAACGTCTGTCAAAGACTTAAAGCCTTCACGTTCTGTGATAAATAGCATGTGCAAGATATCTCATACACTGATAAATACATGTTCTTTCAAGCAAAAATATTAATTATGAATTACACGAGGCCCTGCAAAATACCAAGATCTGACGAGTCACCTCCTTCCATTTAAAGCAACTTATGGGCATACGAAGCTGTCCCTATTTCTCGACAAAGAAAAAAGGATATTTTCAAAACTTTACGTCCTACTGTTATGTCATTTAAAAAAGAATTATAACATTATTCTTAAAATTTTTAATATTAAATTATAACTTAATTGTATGTTAAGGTAATTTACGATGTTCCGCATTAAATAACACTAAGAGAGCTTGCAGCTCGTGGGAGCCAAAGACGTGGGCACGAAATTGCGACAGTGCGTTGCCCACATAATGCCCAAATTTGTAACCGGCCGCCTCATCTGATTTATAAGACGAATTCTTTGGCCAAAACTGTGGGCCAAAATAAGCAAGATGGCACGAGTATCCTCTATAATGAAGTATTTATATACGTATAAACTCTGTCGTAGCTTTTATACACATCAAAACAATAAATTAGATATTGAAATATTTTTAGCATTTAATACACTTCTTTTATTGCAGAGTTGAACTAGGACAGTTTAAAATCTTTGTTTCATTGTCAAGTCTCATTATGACAATTAAGATATAGGGTATTTGCTAATATTGAATATATTGTATCACAATTTTTTTTAAACATACAAATAGGTATAGTAAGCTATCCATAAAAGATGAACATATGCCATCGCGGACTTTTCTTTGGTCCTATAAAAAATACATACTTCTTTCATAGATTCATAATAGTTTCTTAAATATACATTCAAACATTTTTTTTACAAGTAGAAACCAAATTATAACTAAATTATATAAAAAGTAAAACTAAAAGTATTTACAAATTAAAAAATATATTGTATTTATCAAGTATAAAAATAAACTTAGACGATAAGAAAATTTATAAACAAAATTATATTCGGTTGAAGAATATGGGAATTATAACCAATTAAAATTTAACATTATTTTAAATGACCTGACGCCATAGACTAGTACACCATGCGGTATTACTCTCTCTGTTTAACAGGACATTTTAAACATTCATAACTTTGTTAATAATGATTTATTTAAAAAATAAATATTTCAGTAATATATCTTTAGAAAACATTTTTATATAAATAACTGAAAAAATAACATAGTCAAATAGTCCATAGTTTTGTTATAGTAGGTAAAGGAAAAAAAAACGTTTTCATCTCTCTTATTGCCTCAAAGTTCTAGTGCCATAGTTTCTAAATAAAGATTACTTCATTTCGATGTTTACACGACAACAAATTATTCGCATTAAACGAATCCAATTAGCTAGTAAACGGTGCTAGTTGTGCCAGTTACACCTTTAACTGTGGCATCTCGTTGGATCAAACGGACGGTTAGAGTTTTGCAATAGTGAAACCTCACGTTAATACTATATCGTTCCCAATTGTCATATTTTATCATAGCCTAGACAAATACTTTTATCATGGGATTTGCTGAAAAAAAAAAACAAAAACATTTAGCATTTTAGGCACCCAATCAATGAATTAAATACAATCAACCAATCAATAAATAAACTATTATATTATAATAAATATAATATTATAGTTAATAGCCTTATTGATAAAACAACAATTATACTTTTAGCATACACGTGTATTCCATGACAATTTTATTTTGCTTGCGTGGATTTGCTGTATAACCTACTGATCCGATTATCCTAATAGAGGCTACGGTTGCTTTATTTGAATGTTACACATAAACTAGAAATATTTTTAGTCAATTAGACTTTTGAATAGTCGAAGTTACAATTACAGTATTTTAGAATTCCTTACCCAAAGGGAGCCAACGATGCCCTATTTTGAGTTGAGTGTACACTGTCTGTCCATTTATACCTACCTTTAAAAGGCAGTATCTTTTCATGCGTAAAAGTAAAAAATAAATTTAAATAAAAAATATCAATCAATCAATCAATCAAATATCTTTAATGCGTGTAATATACCAATATACTTATGCAGGTCAAAAGTTACATGGAATTCCTTATTACAATTAATATATCCACATATAAATAATACAAGGTATACATATTGTACATTTTGTGTCCCTATAAATAAATACAATTACAAATTAACTATCTATATGTATTATAAAAATTCACAATTGATTGAGCAGTCAAGTCAGAGGGACACGTTCAAGCCTCATTATCTCCTAAATAGTCACAAATTTTATAATAGGCCTTGCTACAAAGCCTTTGCTTTACAAAATGCTTACATTTTTTCTTAGTGACCGCCAACACACTCGCCGGAATTTTGTTGTAGAAACGAATACTGTGAACCATGACAGATGTATTGACCCTACTGAGGCGGAAACAAGGAATAGCTATACGAATAGCCCTCTTTTGCAACACAAAGATATCCTCAATGTTGGCTGTTCTACCTCACAGAAGAATTTCGTAGGACGTAAAGCTATGGAGATAACGTAAATACACAAGCCTCGCGGTTGATACGTCTATTAAATTCCTTATTTTTCTGACTGTATGAACAGTTGAACTTGATCTATCACGAAGCGATTCTATATGAGCATTCCATTGTAATGAAGAATCAATAGTTAAGTCTAAAAACACTGTGTGTGGAACCAATTCCAACCTAACATTTTCTAAAACTATGTCATAAGTTACTGATTCAACATTAGGTAAGCAAAATTTAATACATTTCGTTTTTCTTGCATTTAATATTAAATTATTAAGTTCAAACCAATGGGAAACTTGAGCAAGAATATTGTTAACGTCATCAAAGTCACCAGACTTTCTATCCATTTTAAATAATAGGGAAGTGTCATCAGCAAATAAGACTATGTTGGCCCAACTTTCGACAAAGTATTATTATTTATTATTTATTATTATTATTATTAACCTAAATAATAATAATAAATTAATTGTCGTCATTTCTACTACTTATTAACATTCTATGCCATAAACATCTTTCACCATGATATCGCCAGACTAAAGATATCATTAGCCTCTCAGCAAGCTGGCTGGCTAGTGTTGATGCAACCATCGTATAGTGTTAACTTGAAACTACTTGTTGCAGTCAAAAGTCTCGGAATTTCTACAGCAACAAGATCATGACAATACCTATAAGATGACATGTTATCAAAATATCGAGACACATATTAATTATAAGTTAATTATCTAATTAAAGTTTAAAATTTTTAGTCTGGAATCCGTATCGAAAATACGAAGAAACTTTCTTCCCGACTTAATTAAATGGTTACTGTTGTTTAAAAAAAATACGATTGATTTATTAATTATTTAATTATTCCGTATCAAAAGTGTTTGTATTGTTTCAGATTTTTTTTATTACTTAAAAAATATACAATAACTCTTAGAATTATAAATTCAACGTTGTAATTTTACAGTTTATATTATTTCTTTAGATTTCGCTTATTCGTATTTCAGTAGAGGGCAAACATTTAAGCGTTCTTAGCAGCAGAGAAAAAGCTTACAAAATCTAAACTCTAGAAAATTGTAGTCACCGAACATTGTCCTAAAGTCCTTATTGGATCCAATTTTCAAAGTATGGAGGGTTGTGACTTCTATTGGATAGGTACATTTAGACTGTTGGTCAAGCTTGCACACTGTTTAGCCGGTATCGGATTTTCGTCTTTTTAGGCATGAACCTAAAAATACCCAGACGTAGCATCCCGAACTAATTACCGTTGCATTCCGAGTAAGTCAACTATTTACGCACGCGTCAACTTTAACACACACCATAGTAAGTCTATACCGACCGCCAGTAAGCTACGAAGTTCCACTCACACATACGCGGCCGCCATTGGAGTGCTTCATTTGTTGTTCAGTGACAAAGAGTTTAGAGTTCTTATTCAGTATTTAGGTGAAAACAAAGCGTTTTAGCCAGTTGATACATTGTGCACTTGTGTTAATTTGGTTTTAACTTCAAACAATAGCCAAACATGGGTTTAATATTTGGACTCGTTTTTGTAGATTAACTCGTATTATTCCCCCGTAGCTTTTCTAGCATTTATAACTAACACTCGAAAAAAACCAGGGAAAATGTAAGCAGAAATCTATTCCTGACTGACCGATTTTAGTTAGAATTAGAGACTCTAACTGCGGAACCGAAGGTCGCGGGTTCGAGTCCCGCCCGGGACAATTATTTGTGGACATGAACATGTCTATTTGTTCCGTGTCTGGGTGTAAAAAGTATCTGTATATGTCATAAAAGTAAGTATTGGCTAAAAGCCCTCTTCTGCGCTTACTGGCTAACCACTTTTACTTTAGCTAGCTGGTGTCCATTGGGCGAGATGGCAAGTTTCAGTCCGGTTTCAGTCCGCGGGGTCCCTGCGCGCCAGTTTACACACTCGCAAAATTGCGTTTGACAGTTTTGATACAGTGAAGGGACATTTCTGACTCTATTAAAACCATATTAAAACATAATTAAAACCAAACGCTGCTGTCTTTATTTATTCTATGGTATGTGTATATATATTTATAAAAAATATATAAAAAGAATATTTAAGTACATATACCAGTAGTCTAGTAGTCCATAATACAAGATAATACTTGCTTACTTTGGGACTAGATGGCGCTGTGTGGGATGTCCCAGATATTATTATTATTCCTAATACAGTTAAATTACATATCGATTCGATTAATTACATATTTTCCAATACGATTGTATATCATCGATACCAATCTAGTTCTACCATCGATTATACGTCTGAATCCATTTTAAACATATAAAAAAATCGCTTGTGAAACATCTTGCACAAGATTAGTTTCTAGCTAAATGGATTATATCAGTTTAGCGAAGGAATGTTGTGTTACGTATGTTTGAGTCGATCAACGATTAATTCGCTAATTAAATACTTGCATAAAAAAAACATATAAAACGCATATTTCGCTTCCTGCTGAGGCTGGTTATACAATAATATCACGATTTTTGTGGTTTATATCGATTGCGTAAGAATTAATCGATTTAAAGGTTCATTAGGGTCGGCTAGAGGTATTAACACATAAATTGGAAGTTATGGATGCTTTAACGTAGGTACTTTTATAATAAAAATTAACATTATTTACAGATTATACGCGTTTTTTATTGATTTTTCATACTTCGCGTTTCATATCCGCATTTAATTTTATTGGCCATTTTTTATGTTTTATATTTTACGGGGTTCACGGCATTTGCATGGCGTCATTTCTGTTACGCTTGACCATTTGATTGAACGTTTCCAATGTTAAAAGGAAACTATATCTGTTATTGTTCAGGTTTGCTCGTATGATTAAGTTAATATCGTATTCGTGTAAATAGCTTTCCAATTACCACATTATGTGTAACCATTTTTTTTAAACCATCGCTTAGTTTGAGGCCTAGACGTTGTTGTCATGTATACGTTATAATTATTATTTTTTTAAACATTAAAATAGGTAGGTACAGTATTTAATAGCTATCTAGCTAGCTAATAGCAACTAAATAGGCTATCTTTAATAGACAGATATTCTATCGCGGAATTTTTTTTTAAAATCTATAAAAGAGGAACAGTTCCTCCGTAGGTACATTGTTTTGTTATATCTTAAAGGGATTAGGCAGCGTTTTCGATAAAAGCTCTCAGCGGGCTTGATTTTTTGCGACATTTTCAACAATCATCGTCACATTGATATGTTTATAAATGTGTCATATTTATATATACACATAAACCTTTCTTTTGAATCACTCTGTTCATTGGTGATAACCGTATGAAAATCCGTTTGGTAGTTTTTGAGTTTAAAGCGGTCAAGTAGACAGACATACACTTTGGTTTGGAACTTTGTTTTAAAATATGTAGTGATATAGTATTATATGAATAGAAATCACAAAAAAAGCTTTGGCCGACTGTATTGATGTTTATTTATTTCGTCGCAAAAGCTCGAGTCACTATAAATCTATTAGTGGGTCAGTCGCACACGCATTGTATCATACATACGATTTCTACGCAAGTGGTAATCTTTTTCACTCCAAAGAGTGAGTAACTTAAATGAAGGAAAGCGAGGACAGACATGCATGAATTTAAGTGTCGCATATTTGTGGTCAGACAGATATTCGGTGATCGTATCGAATCGAGGAGCGCAAAAAAACACCTCGAAACCGCAAGTCACTACATGCCTCATTATAAACTTATAAAGCGCAGATATAGCATTGAACTTGACTAGCACGCACGATGATGAATGATTTTAGATACCGACAAGAAAGTTTTTAATAACCATGGAGGCAGTATTTTAACATATATCTACTCTATGCCCGGTGTTCGACTGAACGTAGTCCAAGCTTAGGGAGGATATATAGCTTACCGAACTAAACGAAAAGTTTCAAGTGAGTAGCTGGCGCAAACTAATGGTTACCGAGAAAAATATGTTTAAAGTTTCATTTTTTCATTTATGTAACATTTTTTTAAAACTTTTTGTTTAGTTCGGTAAGCTCTACACGCTTTATAAGTTTGGAATGGTTCAGCCGATCACCAGGTACCTACTATCAAAGTGATAGTTATGATCGGTGGCGTGTATAGAGTTAGATTACCAGTAAGCGGGCAGTAACTTCCTGAAAAAAATATCTAATATCTCTCAAATTTCGTTGTGATGAGTTCGTATCATTTTCATGTGTAATATAAACAAAACGTGAAAAATATTTAATAGGTAAATAATTAGGGCATCATTCATATGATAAAATTGAAAGTGTTACAAAATAACTATAATTTATGACCAATTTATACTAAGATAAATTTATTAAAATACAATTATTTGTTTATTTTACATAAAAACAATAAATGTATGTATACAAAAAGACATGAACTTTCAGTTATTTAGGTACATAAACATAAATCTTAAGAAGATTATGTTTACAATAAATTGAAATTAATTATTATTAATCTAAATAAATAATACTTATCAACATGTCAATAGAAGATAATGCGTGATGCGTTTAAATACCATTTCACAATGGAAAAAAGCAATATTAGTATTTTATTTTTGATAATCATAAACTGTTATTTTGATACACCATAAGAATAAGAAACTTAAATGCGCGGGTTTTTTTTGCAATTGTTTAACTTTTCACAACATGTTCAATATAAAACTAATTGCATTTCTACTTGCACTTTAATATATCAAAATATTTACTAACCATATGTTTGCGCCAATCGGTTAAGGTTTAATGGGGTGCAATCGTTAACACCATTTGTATTTGCCACTACACATTCCTTTTAATCCGTCACAAATAACCAGAAAAACAGACACCATTTGTATAATGCTGTTTGGCTAATAAATACCATTCGTATAATGCTGTTCAACTAATTCGATGTTCACCACCGTGTTCACCAACATAAACTGAAGTAGTCCAGTCCTGAGTAGTCCTGACGAACATTGGACTATATGACGGTGAAAAGTTATTTAAAAAATGGTTTAGACGGATGATATATGTACTACTTCTTGTATGTATCTAATTCTTTAATGAAAAATGGTATCCGTTTTTATAAAAAAAATCCAAAAGAAATGTCATATTACATTTTAGTTTTATAAAATGCGGTCAAGTTTAGCTCACGAAGAAGGCTTACTATTGTAGTAACGAATATTTAAACGATTAATAAACATTTTAAATTAAAAGGAAAGAAAAACATATACCTATCTGCAGAAAATAAACAGGGAGAAGTTTTATGCTGGTTCTTCTCTTTCTAGTTTTGCGGACTTGTACCTAAACAATTCATTTTGACTTTCATCAAACATCTTATACCTCTTTTTTTAATTGCATTAATTAAAAGATTCGTACAATTGAATTATAATTAATGAGAAATGGAATCTATAGTTTCTTTTAACATGATTTTAGTTTATGTTTTATAATTTTTAAGAAATACTTACCCATATGAAACGGCTGATGAATCTAGAAGAAGTGGCAAAGTAAGAACAGTAACAATTGGAAATCTATGACTGCCCGACTGACCCTGGAAACAAGCGTTGACTCGGCTTATGGGTTTATATCTTTTGAGGATCTTGTATAAGCAGCGACAAATATTAAAAGGTCATCAAGTTCTGACGAATATAGTCATTGAACGGTTGCATTTTAGACTGTGGGCGTCGGAGGGAGTCAATTCTGTTACTTTTGTAGATTGGCATGGATGATTATTCTACATCTAAAGGTAAGAATGGAGACCTTATTGTGAATTTTTTTACCTTTCTGTCTTGTCTGTCTCTACACAGGTTAGTGTTTGATTGTTAGCAAATAGTTTTTAGGATAAAATTCGCATGTTTAAATTTTTAACAATTTTATCGAAAAAATATTAATGAAAATACCTGTAATTATTACTGTTCCTTTATTAATTAAATATGCTATGGATCGGCACAGATTACATAGAGTTTACCGTAAAGTCCATATAAAGTTTCCGATGGCATATAAGCAGACAAAATAGAAAGTAATAATTTAAAACATATTTTATTACAGTAAAAAGATACTTTACACTGAACCGTACACTACTATAACTAACCCAGCCCATAAGAAACCTTGAATAATAGCACCGAATGCATATCAATGTATACAGTGAGTACATATAAGCAATCCCATAGTCAATATTTACTAAGATACTTAAATACTAAATTTCATATCTTAGAGATAATATGATGCATTACACAATACACGTATTTACATGTTTGTATTGAATATTTAAATTATTCTTAAATACAAACTCTATTTTAGTTAATAGAATAGGTCTTTAGAGCCGAGATACCTCTGAGTAAGGGGCAAAGTGGGCGGACGGCGTTTGCACGATATTTAAGAAGGATCATGATATTTTAACGTTTTTCTTATTTTATCCTTTCGGAGATCTTTACATTACATGTTAACATTTTCTTAAAACGGGTTTAATTCAACTTACGATTGCGAATAAAATTCAAATGCATTGCTACGAGAATCAGGAGTGAGTTATGCTACTGAGTTAATATTTAAAATCATTGTTATCGAGAAATAATTGAATATAATTTAATTTACAATATAATTTATTACTATATACTTTAACTGACCGAATGGCCGAGTGGTTAGAAACCCTAACTGCAGAGCCGAAAGTCGCGGGCTCGATTCCCGCCCGGGATAAATATTAGTGTGCATGAACATGTTTATTTCGTTCCGTGTCTGAGTGTAAAATATTAATATATGTATTTATTATAAAGAATATTTAAGTATCTATGTATATTAGTTGCCTAATAACCCATAATACAAGCATAATACTAGATGGCGCTGTGTGGAAAGTCTCATTTATTATTATAATAAGGAAAAAGGTACGTAACGATGTTATGTTTTCAAGTAAAAATTTAAGTAAAAAATTAAGATTAATGGTTTTTTTTTTGTTAAGAAACATTAATGTATGTAGATAATGTACTGAAACCTAAAAAATAATTAGGTAGGTACTAGGTCCCATTCATCACATCACTCTCCTCATTAAGCATTAATCAAACCGCTTTTTTGACGGCCGCTTAGCCTAATGGGGAGCGATGCCTATGAAGCTGGAGGACCCGGGTTCTAATCCCAGGGCGGGTCAGTATTTATATGATGAATGTTGATACTGGTACCGGGTCTTGGTTGTTATATGTATGTGGTGTCTTCTCTTGGTACCCAAAACACAAGTTAATGCTTAGTTTGGGGCCTAGACGTTGTTGTCGTGGGGCGCGTCGAATTCCTATTATCATTCAGTTTCAGCAATTCAGTCAACTGCTCATATAATTATATATGTTTTGGATGCATCTTCTTAATAGACAACATATGCAAAATGTGTGTAAAAATAAATCCGTCATTATCATCGTACGACATCACAGAACAATTATTACATATGAACTAAAATTTCGCTACGTCCAGCGATTTATTTTAGTCAGATCTTCTTAATCGTAGACACAATATGTTCATTTTCAGATCTAGCATGTGTTAACTCTTAAATAATATCGTTGATTTATAAAAAAGTTACACCACGAATTGATCATCACTTTAAAAACTTTTAATTTGTGAACAATAAAATAGTAATTCTTCACAACACTCAGAATAAATATTAACTTGATGTCAATTTTATATTATTATTCCATTTCTGTAAGTACTAAAGTCTAAGGCAGTGATTAGGAGTTAGATAAATATCGAAAGTACCAGAAAAGCAACAAGCTACACAGACGACATCGAACAAAGGCTCTCTCTTCAGTTCGTTTTCCATCGATGGCACGACAAAAACACAATACGGGATCTTCTAACGTTTTATTATTAGTTTCCATGCTTCGGTTACCATACGAACAATGAACAAGTACAAACTTTGGGATTGTTTGTTTGCAAAGCAAGACGTCAATAGGTAAAGAGTTAAACACTTCAGAGGACTCATAACGGTCATAGCAGCTTTTAACGTGCTCAGCTACGATTATAGATGCTTATAACGGAGCTCAAGTCACATATATGTATTGGTAGAGATATAAATAAACTGTCGGAATTGTCAGTGTCAACGGGACGTATTTAAATTCGTTATTTTGTCGGAGACTATCGGAGTGCAAAACAAACGTGGAAAGAGCTCGCCGTGCGTTTCAACGAGTGACCACACAGAAGTACAGAACCCTGTGCTGCAAAAATATTTACCTATATTTACACAATAATTATATTTCGTTTCTTGTGAACTCGGTTTATTTTGAACGCTATTCCTTTCAACCTCATGCATCCTCAACTTGATCAAAAATTAAATTAAAGACGAATTAGGTTTTTTTTTAATGAAATTAGCCTAAAAACACAATTTTCATTTCAACAATTTTTTTTATTTTTTAGTTTTTAGTTCAATACGTTTATGGGGCGATTTACTCGAAGTAAATTCCACGTCCAAGGTGAACGCTGATATGTAGATAGACTATCTTGTACGTATTTATGTACCATAAAATATCACGCATATCTTACCCAGAAATTGTTATTTCTGCATGTCTCTGAAGCTATTTAAACAAAAAGGTATCGTAGAAAATATAACAGCGCAAATAGATGCACAAATCGTTTCTATTCATACAACAAAACATTAAACTTTGGGTACGAAGTTACGCGAAGATAATTTCTGTTTTTATGTTTTAATTTCCGTCTATAGTTTCACATAATTCATGGCAATTATCTATGTCGGTCTAGTGATTGTCTTCATTAGAAGTGATTTTTTTTTGAAACTCCAACAGCCAATAAACAATATTTGAATTACAAAAAATTAGTGCAAACAAAAGCAAATAACAGGTGCTCGATTCTTTTCCACTTTAAATTATTTCGATGTTTTCATTTAGTTTTAGCAAAAACATAAATTTAATCATTTATGATAATTGATAATTTAAAACTCTAATTATTTATAAACGATCATAAAAGCTTTTTTAAGTTTCATCATAGCCGTATAATGGCGAGCGCGCTTCTTGTTTAGAAGGCCATGGTTCGAATCCCAAGGCATGTACCATTGAGTAATTTTTTTTTACTTAAGTACATAACTATCATCGACTCAGAGCCTCAGAGAGCGCGTTAAGCCCTCAGTCCCGGTTAAATTCCACCAACCCGCACTGGGGCTGGATTAAGCTCCAAGCACCTTCAACCCGAGGGAAGGCCTATGCCTCTACAGTGAGGCATAATGGGCTGATATGGATATGGAAACGCTTTTGCATTTTGTAACAATTTGAAAAATAAGAAGAACGTAATTGGTTTCGATATATACACATCTCCTACAGATGTATCACGGAAACATTCACCATCAGAAACACTCGAGTATTTTCGGATAGAAAATCTCACATTTTTCGAAACTGTATAATTTCATAATTTTTAGGGTCAAATAACCACATGGCAAAAAACAGGACGCTTACAGTTTCGTTATGTTCGCCTGTCTCTCCGTCTGTGTGTCACAAGCTCATATCTTAACCTTTTTTTCATTGAATCTGATGATAACAGGCAGATATGTTTATAGGAATTGGAATGTGACAGACAGAGTTCAAATATGTTATAAGTATTACTACGAGTAATACTTACAAGGATAGTTATTAAATAAGTATTACATAAAAAATATAATTTTAATCGTATGAAACGAAATTCAATAACAGCCGGCGGCTTCGCCTACGTGGCATTCGGAACACCTACTCGCCTATTTAACTTGCTGAGCTTACTTTCATTATTTTTTATTTCTTCCGGGTTTTTTAATTGCACTTTTATTAAATTTTTCGTGATACAAAAACTAATAAACGGAAAAGTTATAATAAATCAATGAGTTTTTCTTTTGAGGTTAGAAATACAATAGATACGAACGCGTCGAATAATAGAGCTCTTATGATATTATAAACTCAGGAACTAATTCGTTTACAATCCGTGAATCACGCTTGCAAGGCCACAATTCGTAAGTTATTTAGCACATGTAATGAATGGAAGTTATTTCTCTACAGTTTATATATCTTTTCCTATAAGAGTTTGTCATGTTTTTGAGACAACTCTCTGATATTGGGTAACAGGTCAAAAACGTTACTATAACAAACCATAGATTAAGTATATCAATGATATTTTGAGCATAATTGTTGTGTTGTGAAAGGACAACGGAATCCTAATTTTGCGTGTTCTAAGACACACGTGACCAATATATGTATATATCTATATATGTCGTCATAACCGGTCTTGTCAATCACCATTTTGAAAAATTTATAGGAAAAAAACAAAATTATATTTAATAAAAAAATACATAATTTGTTAACAGTTTTTTTTAAATTACTTAATTTTAAAGATAATGGGAAAAAATAGTAATAAACTTTAGATGACTTTTGTGACGTCACCGTTTACCTGATATTTCATCCAACCGCTATGAGATTTATGAAATTTAAAAATAAAAAACATATATTAGCTGTCCATTAGAGATAAGACCTACTTCGAACAAATTTTTTGTCGAGATAGCGCTGCCTACGTTAGAGGTTCACCTCTTTAACACATAAAATATAATAGATTAAAGTTATTTCTTTCATTCACAAAAAGTAGGCAGCGCTATCTCGACAAAACATTTGTTTGGATTGAAATGTCACTGCCCGAGTACCACAATGACATCTTGTGACAAATGCGTGACACCAACAGTAATTGACGTTTGTATTGAAATAAAAGAAAACCAAGTTATAGATGTCACACAAATCTTTGTGACGTCAAATACGGTAAATTAAAAAAAAAGTAAAATAAAATACACGCTCAAAAATTTTTATGGTCAAATTCGTTTCTTAAATTGATCTACATTTTAAAAAAAATTTTGTAAAATCACATGTTGAAAAAATCGGGCAATGCCCATTAAAAAAACAAAATTAGTATTTAATTTTGAGCTATTTTTTTCGATAGAAAGCATAAAAACGGTATGTTTGAAAAAGTGGTGTTACCGAATTATTCTCATTTCTTTTAAATAGAACCTAAAAGAGTAGAAGAATGTTTCTATTACAATAATAGTGCATTATGATGTTAGTACCGTAAGCTGTATATTATAGTCGAGGTGTTTAGTAAACCGATGACTATAATAGCCAGTTTACTAAGTACGAACATGATACGACGTTTTTAAATACATTTACGATTAAAATTAGGTAGATACTCAAATGTAATAATGGTGGGAGCTAAAGGCGCGAGCGGGTTGCTTTTCTCGGTTTACGCATGCGTCACAAACAGAATGCTTGTTTGTGATTGGCAGGCCCGGCGAGAGCCAGATCGGGCCCCGGGTGTAAAACATTCAATTAACCGGGCCCCCGTTTCTTAGTCCGGACCCTGGTGGTACTACTACCCTTGCACCTCCCTATCGCCGGCCCTGGTGATTGGTGTAAAGCATAGACTATTTGTGTAAAGTAAAAAGGCCTAGTACTGTAAAATACAACATTACGGTACAAGTTTCGATGTCATGAAGACCGTATTAATAGCAAATGTATTGAAAAAGCTATTGTGTATAATAGGTATGTATAGCTTGCATATTTCGATGTGAATTGTCGGAGTATTTCGATCATATCACCTTGAAGTCAGCATTCCTGTGAGCGGGAAGTGATCGCACCCAGCTCTTACAGCATACCATATTTAACAAAAAATTGCTACAAATCATAATTATATCATGTTGCAATAATTTTACGTAGGTAATCTTAATACAGTTTTATTATTATTTAATTTAAATATTTTATAAATTCGAGTAAGAGCAGAGTCACCCATTAAATTAAGCAAAAGTATTAAAATTAAATTTTACATTTTAAAATAATAAATCATTGTTTACCTAATATAAATTTTATGAATCATGGATGTTTATGGAGATACCGTATTGACAACAAAAATATAAGCAAAAAAATATACGCCGTAGACCAAATATACACCAGTTGATTTTTTGAAGTAGAATTTTGTGTGACCCACATGTAAAATTTGTACTGGAAAAGAATATGAAGACACTGAAACTGTATTTCATGTGTAATTTAACGAAACGTAGTCCAAAATTATAAAGCGTGTAGAACTTACAAATTTAATAAAAAAAAAAATTAAAAATGATACAAAGATGAACAAATTGAACTTTAAACATGTTTTTTTTCGATAACCGATAGTTTGCGCCATCTGCTCAGTTAAAACTTTTTGTTTACCTACGTAAGCTCTACAAGCACTTTCAGTTTGAATTAAGTTCAGCCGAACACGCGGTATATTGTATACGGGTGTGTTCGGCTGCACAAAGTCCAAACTTAAACATGTTATTCTCGATAACCGTTAGTTTACGCCATCTGCTCAATTGAAACTTTTTGTTTAGTTCGGTAAGCTCTACATGGTCTACAAACGACCCATTTTAGCGGCATAACCCTTAAATAAACTTAGCCTGTATACAATTTTGTAATATTTGTATAGTTTCTAGGTTTTTAAGAAATAAACATTATCATTATAAAAAAAACCGTTCGGACTAAGTTCAGCCGAAAACCCGGTATATGTCTAATCACTGAGTCTGATATTTTGCTCATGTTTTATAAATCGTTTCGAGGTATGACACACTCCATCTTGATTAATAATTGTATCATATCATATCATACACATCAAAGTGACGCCTATTACTGGGAAGATGACAGAGTCCAGGCTAAGGTAGTACGGACACATGCGTAGACTCGATAACCGCATCGTGAAAAAGTGCCTTTCCATGGCTATAAAAAAGATAGGAAGAGGTAGACCGCCTGAATGACGCAAAAGCTTGGCCTTACTGATGATGCTTACCAGCGAAGTGAATGGCGGCGAATGATTAAAAAAGACGATAGGTCAAGCGCTGTGTTTATAATTTTTTCCACATCAAACTCTTTTTTTATGAACCTCAGAAATCTTACTGAAGGACATTTATCTGCAAGTCTCGAAACTCACACAAGATAAGTACTGATTTTATTAACTACTACAGACATATCATGACAACGAGGTCGTCAACTAACTGCATTCGCGCTGATTGAATTTGACGGATTGCTCGCGCCTATCTCTCACCATACGTACCGTTACAGTCGATTCTCGTAGCATACCTACATTGCGGGTTCGCTTCGTTACAAGAACATAATATTCGCTTTTGAACAAGCAATGTATTTGAGGTTGACAGTGAACAATATATACGTAAAATATTAAGAGTATATGGCGAACTAGGGAGGACTGTCTCGTAAACTTGTTAGCAAGTGCGCGACATTGATGCTGTATTGGATTGATGGCCTGATATTCGAGTCAGATGATTTAAAATATCTGAATAAGCTTTAATTACAAAAATATGTGTTAGAATTGAATGTATGTAGGTAAATAATTTTCGTAAGGTACTGTACAATAGACTTTTGTGAATGCATTTAAGGGCAAGCATGCTACGACAGGATGTTTCTATAGAACTCTATGTTCGGTTCTATATCATGAGGTCAGATAGATTATTAAGTCTATAGTCATAACTTTTTGTTAATTATGACGACGAATTATTGTGGCGACCGCTTAGCCTTGTGGGTGCAACCCTGTCTACGAAGCTGGAGGTCCCGGGTTCGAATCCCAGGTCGGATCCGTATTTATATGATGAATATTGATACTGCTACCGGATCTTGGTTGTTATATGTATGTGGTGTCTTCGCTCTGCACCCAAAACACAAGCTAATGCTTAGTTTAGGGCCTAGACGTTGTTGTAATGTATACGTCATTATTAATTAAATTGTTGTGCCCAATTCGGGTTCACGATAAAATAAACAATAGACTTTCGTGATTACTTATCTACTTACTATATTACTAATCTACTTTTCAGAAATGAATCACATGTGCATGTTTGAGATCTGTCTTTAATAGCAAAATATAAACATACTAATTTCAGATATAAAAATTAAAATAATACATTAATTTCTGTTCAACTATGGGTAGCGGGGGCGTGTATTTATGGGTTATGGGAGGGGAGGAGAGTAACATTCGGTTGTGTTCTGCTGCATTCCCACGAATCATGTTAAAAGAATTACAGAGAATAAATAAACGAGCCGTCGGTGTCAAAATGACGTTCAAATTATATGATAGTGGGTGTCGAGAGATTAGTGGTTTAGTTTCACTGTGAAATATAAAAAAGCGAAATAACGTTAAAGAACTTATCGTACACAAAAGTACCTCAGGGAGGCCAGGGGGCGGGTGGATGGGTGTAGTGTTTCGTTTGAGGGATTGGATTCAATGTCTGGGGTGGATCCGTCGTTCACGAAGGCCGAAATCCAAGTTCGAAAAATATTTAAAAAAAATTTAAGGAACTTGTAAATTTTAACAAAATATACCCATAGATACTAAATTCTAGACAGCATAGTAATCAGGACTGAGCGTCATACATCGAAAATATGAGCAAAATGTCAAACTCGGTGATTATACAGACGATACGTCATTATCATTATTTTAAACAATAAAAACACGAATTGACTAGAAGCTCTCTTTTGCGTTTACCGTCTAACCACTCATACTCTAGCTAGCTCGCGTAAGATGGCCAGTTTTAAGCGCCCTTTACATTATACAACCGTCGTACGTACGACGGTCGCACAAGTTGTTTGCGACCGTCGAATGCGCTTTTACATTTGTACGATACGTTGTACAAACAAATACGACGAAAGTGACTCATTCTATATATGGCCTCGGAATGGATCGCAGAAATCGTGCTGCAATTACGGCAGTTGGTTGTATGTACCTACTTATTGTGTAAAAAAAATAGAAAAAACATATCCCAATGGGTGAAGAATTTGCTAATGAACAGAAAAACATTTTCTCACATTGGCTTATTGCGAGACTTAGAATATACCTACAGCCCTGATGATTTTAAAAATTACCTCCGTATGATTAACGAGACTTTTTACCATTTATTGAATTTAGTGAAAGACATAATGGAAGGAAAAATACATTTTTACGTGACGCTTTCCCTGCTGAAGAGAGATTAGTCGCCACCTTACGATACTTGACTATTGGACGAACTTATGAAGATTTGAAATTTTTAGACATTTTTATTAATAATACAAATTTTTCGGAATTTATTTTATTTTCAAGTCTTTTTATATTTTTGTAATAAGTAAAAATCGTAATAAATCACATTATCGTACTCGCCAACTTTCTTTTCAATATTAGTATTATAATCATTCTTTCCTTTTTGAAACTTTTATTTTCGTTTACCATTTTGTAGTACACAACCAACCTTGCCCAAGTTTGAAGCTAAATGACAAGTCGTATGAATGTGCATTACATTGTACAACCGTCGCATGAATCGCACAAGTTGGAAGTAGCCTAGATCCGACCGTGCGATTTGTACGACCATCGATAGGTCGCATACGACAAGCCTTTACATTATACAACGGTTGTACCGATTCATACAACAGTTGTATAGATCGGTACGACAGTTGTATAATGTAAAGGGCGCTTTAGTCCGAGTTTCAGTGCGCAAGGTCCTCGCGCGCCGCTCTTCACCCAAGAGAAATCCCCGCCAACCCCGTAAAATTGCGTAATGTCCCTTCGATACTGTGAATTGACATTTATATGACTCTATTGAAACCAAACGCTGCTGTCAAATTATTTTACTCTATGTTTTAAACCACAAACATTTCGTAAAATGCAATTTCAGAATCTTTATTTTCTTTTAAACACAGACCAGTCAACCTTTAGACCACGCTTTAATAAACGTCAGTACGAAAACGAAATCGCCAAAAAGTGGCGGGTTGCGGGGAGAGGTCGGCTAGTTTTCATTGGCTCGTTCAAAATTGACAATTTAATGGCTTCCGACGTGCTTCCAACTGACGGCTCACTAGTGACGTAGATAGCCTTGGCGAATGCTACTCCCTGTCAAAGCGTGGTCTATAAGGTTGACTTGTCTGTGCTTTTAAAGTACGAAATTTACGTGTAGGTTACATAAAATTCTATTTCACAGCGAATATTTCAAAACATCAACTAGTGTAATTTGTTCTACGTGGAATACTTTTTTGTTTACATTTTTGTTCTCACAACGCGATATCTCTATGAATATCCATGATTAAGCTATTTATATCAAATGCGCCTTACATACTTAAAACTTTTCTAAACGCGTAAAAATTTAATATGCTTCCGATATGCTTATAGAAATATTCCGCAAAGATGAATATTTTACATAAAAATACTTTTATGTAAGATCGCCAAACTAGCGCCGCCGCCGCCGTCCAGTGCGGCCGCTTTGATACGTTAATATTCATTAGGACTAACTTTCTCCTAGATCGCGTAACTTCCTTCCATTTGTCTATTGAATCATAAATGCATAGAATGCCTAACACTGTTGATCTGCCACTTGTTAATTTAGATCTTTTATCTATATTTTGTGTCGTGATAGCCGAGTAGCAGCGAGCCCGCTTCTCGCCTACAAGGTCGTGGTTTAAATCCCAGAAACCAGCATGTACCAATAACTTTTTTCTGACTCAATTATCATTGATTCCTTGCCTCGGAGAGATCGTTAAGCCGTCGGTCCCGGTTGCCGTCACCAGATGGCAGTCGTTAGAATCCACCAATCCGCACTGAAGCAGCGTAATGGATTAAGCTTCAAGCGCCCTTATAAAGAGGGGAGGCCTAAGCCCCTACAGTGGGGCAAAATGGGCTTATATCGTATCCACATTTTAATATCTATTCTATTAATGGCATTTTTGCAACCTTTTAATTCTTTTAATACACACCGTGTAAATTCAGAAGAATCCCCTGCTATAAATAATGATTTGGGATAGGTATTTTACTATATAATTTATATCCATTCAAATATATCTATCAGATTTAAAAGTGTATTTACCGACGGATTGGTCGAGTGGTTAGAGACCCTAACTGCGGAGCCAACGGTCGCGGGTTCAATTCCCGCACGGGACAAATATTTGTATGCATGAACATGTCTATTTGTCCCGTGTCTGGGTGTAAAACTATCTATACCTATACATATATATATATTATAAAAAGAAAATCTTTAAGTATGTATATATCAGTTGTCTAGTACCTCATGGTAAAGCATAATTCTTGCTTACTTTGGGACTAAATGGCGTTGTGTGATGTGCCACATATGATTGTTATTATTATTTATTAAACTTTTTCCATATTTTGTACACAGTATTCAGTTGTACCTGTTATTCTTTTAAAAAACGGGTCAACTGCGAGTCGAACTTACGCCCTGAAGGTTCCGCAAGTACTATCTACTGTGCAGCTATTACAATTGACGAAGCCTACAAAAGTTGTGTCCAAATGGAGTTATATGTAGCAGCAATTTTTCAGTTCTTAGGTACGGGTCACTAGGAGTTTCTAAAGCCTGTGTGCTTGTCGGCTCTTTTCTGTTGTTTTAAGAACATTACTGTTGATTTTCATACAAAAGTTATTTATTTGACCAGAAGTAAAAACTACACTTTATTGTGTTTATTTTACCATCTAAATAAGTTAACTGCATCGTAAACTTGTCATAAATTTATAAAATATGTTCTACACAGGAAAAAAAAGAATTCTGTTATCAAGAAAATATAGTTGTCAATATATTCAAATACCGCGTAGTCTCATATCAATGCAAATTGCATTGATCTAAGAATACACGGTTTTGTATATATTGGAAAGTGTATTTTCTTGATAACAGAATTCTTTTTTTTCTGTGTGTCTAACACTAAATAGCTGTAATTCTGGTTTTCTAAAATTGAAAATGAGAATCGAAAATTATGAACTTAATAAAAAATCATAATTAGATCCATTTTCTGTTAGAAAAAAACAACATATTTTTATAAATTTTACGACAGTTTAACGATCTATGTTACAAAGATGATAAAATAACGTTGAATTTACTACTTCTAGAGAACTAAATTTTGTATGGTGTTAGAGGTGTCGTTTAACCTTAATGTAAATAAATTTTAGCCTCTATAACGGAATTTCTCTTCATTACAATTTCGTAGCTCGAGTTAGGAGTTCAGACATAAGCAATAAGGTCGCTAGCCCTATATTAAGGTAGAAAGTGGTAGTCCAACGAGCCACGGTTATTATGATGGCATACGTGCATTAAATTTGTACTCGTCTTATAGTACAGTCTATCGCAGTTTCATTATAAACTGCATGATTATTTGCGCGAAGGCGATACAAACAAAAATTACAAAAAATATTTGTTGTAAAAATTATAATAAATTGTCATTTAAAGACTACAACCAAACTGTATTCCTTTGACGGTTCGTCTTCATATGCAATACCTACCTTGGAGCGTTCAAGTCATATTTAATATTACATTGCGCATTAAACATTGTTAAAACAAAATTCTATAGATTATAGAGCTTACTCTTTTCAGTTAAATATTTTATATATACAGTCTTGTTTTTTATTTTTTATTTACATTATGGTTTTTTTTTTGTATGTAGTCTGTTCGTAATGGGCACTTGAAGCTTTTTATTATTAAAAATTACTATACAGTTTATAGGAATTTGTTTACCTTATACACAGTAGTTATACAAGCTCTGCTCAGTTTGGGACTAGATTAATTAGTTAATTAAAAGCTCTCTTCTGCGCTCACCGTCTAACCACTCCTGCTCTAGCTAGCTAGTGTACATGTTTGACGAAATGGCGAGTTTCGGTCCGCAAGTTCTCGGCGCGCCGGCCTTCACCCCCGCGAAATTGCGTTTGATAGTTTCGATATTGTAAAGTGATATTTCTGACTCTATTATAACCAAACGCTACTGTCAAATTTATTTACTCTATGAGGACGTCCCTGGTATCATTATTATTGATGTATTCAGTTGTCTCTGTTACTTGTTTGACTAAGAAGTTAGAACTCGATAAGTTATTTCTAAGCCAGACTAAATAGGTACATGGAGTATTATTGTTTTGAGTGTACAATGCACGGGTAATGAAAGCGTTGACATTCGCCCGCTGATGACCCGCGACGTCGCATCGCACTTTCTATGCGAGACCGATAGGATCTGCATTCATTGACGCAGATTGCAGTACTTTAGAGGGATACAAAGTCTCTCGTTCATGTTTTAATGAATAATTAAGATAAAAGTTACAGACAAGTAATGGGCATAGAAGGACCCATAATATTGAAAATAAAGTAATAGTAATATAATATGTTACTAGTTTCTTTTCTTTCGTTACAAGTTTCTTTGTATTGTAACGTATGTTACAAAGAAACTTCGCGACGGAACTCTTCGTGGAAGAGTCCAATTCGCAATGGGCTTGTTTTTTATTTGTTTTTCTTTATGGTTTTATGTTTATAAAGTTCAATAATTAAATGGTTATTTTTCGTACGTAGCTGAAATATTAAAAAAAACGGAAAAAATATACCACCATACGACGTGTTCGCCTGAACGTAGTCCAAACTTATAGAGCATGTAGAGCTTACCGACCTAAACAAAAAGTGTCAAGCAAGCAGATGGCGCAACGTTACCGAGAAAACGTGCTTAAAGTTTCATTTTTTTAATCACTGACTTAATGTTTTCTTGGAAACTTTTTGTTTAGTTCGGTAAGCTCCACACGCTCTATAAGTTTTGGCTAGGTTCAGCCGAACATCCCGTATATGCTTGCAGTTAAATATCGTAATGTATACATAAACATATCGCTTACACACGGTTGCCGCAGTATTAGATAGTGGTATGTAGCCAGTTAGGCTTGTTGTTACGATCGAAGAGATTTTCTATGTATATTATTAGTAAGTAAAGTATTGACTAGATCACGAATACTGTATGTATTTGTGTGTCGTGATAGCCGAGTGGTAGCAAGCCCGCTTCTTGCTTAGAAGGTCGTAGTTCGAATCCCAGGGCATGTACCAATGAGTTTTTTCTAACTATATACACAACTATCACTGTCTGTACCTCGGAGAGCACGTTATAACCCAGTTAAAATCGGTCGGTAAAATCGGATCCAGTTAACATCCGCCAACCCGCACTGGGAGCAGCGTGATGGTTTAAGCTCCGTGCCCCTTCATACCGAAGGGAGGCTTAGGCCCTTGAAGTGGGGCATTAATTGGCTGATGGTATGGTATGGTGTGTATTTGAAATTACAAAGTTAGCCAGTAGGAGACCTTTTGTCATTTCACTGCAGGAGCACAAAAACTAGAAATGTAATTGTGTCCCGGAAACAATTATGCACTTACGGAGAAAACATTATTCCCAGAGTAGTCGGAAGGTTCAATTAAATGTAGAGGTTGTATAAAAAAATGGCATCACGAGAAAAATATATGAACTGGAAGCTACTTCGCATTGGAATAGTAATACGACTTTTAAAAATATGAAATTCACATATCTTAGACGTGTGTGTACCAATGAGTTTTTCTGACTTAAGTACACAATATCACTGACACCGTGCTTCGAAGGGCACGTTAAGCAGTCGGTCCCGGACGCTGTCACTAGATGGCGGTCGTTACAGTTCCCAACCCGCAGTGGAGCAGCGTGGTGGACTTAAGCTCCAAGCCCCCCTCCTCACCCTGGGGGAGGCCTAAGCCCCTGCAGTGGGGTAAAAATGGGCTGACGATGATGATGATGATGATATCTTAGACCTTGACTTAGAAACTTTTTTTTGCAGCTCTAAAAGACCAGACCTAAGTACTAGATATTAATTTCAACTTTATACCTCTACGGGATCCTGAGAAAAAGGGTATTGATTATTATTTTTATTTCTTTCCTTCCTTCATATGTGCTGGAAGGTCTTGCTTCTCGTCAAATTTCAAAATTATTGTAAGTCAAGGAGTTACTCTATAGGTTTTGATTTATTTGAGAGTTGTCAAAATACATGGCGTTTTTTTATTGCGTTAATTTAGAAATTTGATTTATCTAAGTATCTGGTATCAAAATCTTGACAGATTAGTTAGCTAACTAGACAACATGTGACTATAAAAAAATATTTCTCTTTAATGTTCTTAATTTACATTATTGATTGTACCAACAATTTCGAAGCGTTTGTACAGGAACCTAAAATTTGGGGGAAATTGGGTTTTTTGACAAACGCTTCGAAACTATTGAAATTATCATTATATAAATCAGTCGACAAACCTTATTTTTTACAAATTGTAGGTTTTTGTACAAACGCTTCGAAACTATTGGAACAGTCAATAGTGTCAGTTGAAAACATTAAAGAGAAATATATTTTATAGTCGCATGTAATGTTTCATCAACTTAAACGCAGCAATGTGATCAAAAGAAAAAATTAAATAAAAATCATTCTTTGTATGGTGGCGCCACCTATTATTAAACAGCCGTACCAGACAGGCAGTACCCCACCTTAATGTGAGGCCATACATACTACAGACGAAGTTAAACAATAAAGAAACTGAAAATAATATTGTTGAATCCTATTATTACTCCAATGTGTTTTATCAATGTATTGATCAATGTAACTAAAGGAATTCTGTTTGTCGTTGGCAAGCCAGTCACAGCAGAAAAACATTCGTCGCATATTAATGTTTGCAGGAAAGTGGTCTTGCCGCTCTGTTGTGGGATGACATTTCATATAAAATAATGTAAGTGCTTATAGGTAATTCAAGTAAAGCTGGCCAAAGCGATTTACTACACGTATGCATTTACAAGTGCCTAAAAAAACGAACGATATATTTTTTCTTCCTCACACACATTCCATTCCATTCCATCGGCTCATTATGCCCCACTGCAGGGGCTTAGCTTCCCCTCACGGTGAGGGGGCTTGGAGCTTATTCCACCACGCTGCTCCAGTGCAGGTTGGTGGATTTTAACGACTGCCATCCGTTGATGGTATCCGGGACCAACGGTTTAAAGTGCAGTGATAGTTATGTACTTAAGTCAGAAAAACTCATTGGTACACGCCTGGATTCCAACCACGGCCGCATGGCCTTGTAAACTCGAAATAGGTTCGCTGCGCTCGGGCTATCACGACACTGCATCTATGATAGTAAATTGATTGTGCCAGCTTTCCGTGGACTATTTCTACATATTTAACTGACCCATCGGCTGAGTGGTTAGAGACCCTCACTACCGAACCAAAGATCGCATGTTCGATTCCCACTCGGAACAAATATTTTTGTGCTTAAATATGAGTATTTATTCCGTGGTAGTAGCAAGTCTAAGAGAGGCCTATATCCTGCAGTGGAGAGACACGGGCTGATGATACACAAGCACAATAATTGCTTACTTTGGGACTAGATGGCGCTGTGTGGGATGTCCCATGTATTGAATTTATATGATTTCATATAATAATTTACAGTAATTTCTAAGGTTTTTAATTTATGTTTACTTGTTTAGTTAGAACTAATTTTATATCTGACTATGGATAACTATGATTGTTTCTTTCGCTTATTCAGCATTGATTTGTTGGATCACAGCAGTGGTTTGAGAAAAGTTGGGGTCAAAATGTTATTGAACGAAAAATAAGTCTTGTCCATACTATTTGTTTGTAATTTTGTTATTTATAATGATGATATTAATTAAAAAAAAAATGACCGAGGTACCTTTTTGGTTTGTACGAAATTTTTTTAGCGTCATAACGTAAAACTAATGCTTCTTTTAGATTAGGAAAACGTTTATCACCCAATTGGTAAAATTATTGTATTAATATTTTTTGCACGAACAAACGCTGTTAAATCCTTTTTCCTTGCTCTTACTTCATTAGATATGGACAAGAAAATTCCATTAAATTTTTTGAACTTGTCCATGTAGAATTACTTCTTTATGAGGAAAGAAATCACCAGCGCTAATCCTAGAAACTATACATATTAAATGAAATTTTAAAAAAAATTGGGTACGTATTTGAGTAACATTAAATATATTTATCAAGAAAATATAAAAATAGACTACACATTCTTATTATTTATCTATTACATTTTTATTTCTGTCTCTTTCTTGCAAGACGAAATTTAATATTGTTTTAAGTGGCCTGACGTCACAGGCTAGTACACCTTTAATGACCTCTCTGTCTAACATGACATTGTAAACATTCATAACTTTATTAATAATGATTTATTTTTTAAAATTACTTTTCTTTTATGATGTATTTAAATAACTCTTTCATATAAAATAATTTAAAAAATCAGTCAGCTAGGGTGTTCAAAATAGTGTAACTGTTGATATGTGACACGCATCATATGAATTCCGATCCCCAACCTACCGTTTTAAAAATCCCTGTTTGTTATAACTTTAATGTACTCACGAATTCGACGGGTTGCGGCGTTGGCGGAGGGGCGGCGCTATGCGGCGGCACGGATTGAACGGGTCGAGCAGGCTTAGCCGCTGCTCGTTGCAAAGTCGCTCGCTTCACCGACACCATCAGCCAAACGTCTTCTACGCGTTGTACCACCTGTTAAAAAAAAAAATTTTGTAACTTTAGTATACAAAACATTTACATACATACGTTCACGCCACTTCCACAGATATGTAAACGCAGTGGCGAAGACTGACCTATAAAAAGGGAAACCGCCCGCATCAACCTAGCTAGACGATAAACACCTATTTAATTGCGATGGTCTACTCTAATGTTTCGGGTTCGAAGAATAATAAATAGATCTACGCAATATGAATGATAGGGCATCTATCGTCTAGATTATGGCGGTCGTCTTACCTTTTTACAGGTCAAACTTCGCCACTGGTAGGCAGATACTATAGTATGTCTCCACTAGGTACGATCTTTATCGACGTTTTGTTTTATGCAAGCTCATCAGATCTGTTTCGAGTGTTTAATGTCATCAATATAGTCGACATATTTTTAGGTTGCTCCTTATGAATGGATCCATCCATAATAAATAATATTTGGTAACCTGTATTTGCAACCTTAAAAAGATATATCTAAGGGTTTTGATGAACCGGGCTAATTCTACTATTTTGAACTCCGAGAAAACGATCTAAGTCTAGTAACTAACTAGTAGTAACTAAGTAAGTAACCATTTTGGGAGAAAATAATTTTTCAGACATTTAAAGCAGCAGGAACGCAGGCCTGTAAAATACAGCCACGAATGAGAAAAGAATGTGGGTAAACCGTCACAAATATACATTAATTTTAACATAGCTTGACAGAACAGTGTAAACCCTCCGGGTATAGATCGAACAAAATTTCATATGTGCTCTGAACACGAGGGGATTGCGAGTTTACGGCAGTACAGTATTTCCTATTCTCACACCCGCTTACACTTAAAATAAGACGCTATGTTCAGATCGGTCATAAAGTTTTGCTTGAACTATAATTTAAGAATATAAGTTGCCTGTGTTGAGTTGGTGCATTTGAAGTGTTCGTATTTCCAAAGTCGACATAAATGTTAATAATCGTACTTAAATAGACCCTAAAGTAAGAAACAATATCTGTAATTCATAAACAATTTGCCTATCATAGTGTTATACAGTTTCTCTAAGAATTTGAAAATATTTTTAACTGACAACGTTGTAAAATGTAATGTAAAAAAAAAGCAATCATTTATTTTATTTTCAATCTATTATTTACACTGACATGTAATGTATAATTATATAAATAAATCACAATGACTGTTATTGCAGCAAATTCGCCGTCCAGTGAATTCTATAAGATAAGTAGGTTAAACTTGCGTTCCGTAACATGTAATTACCTATACATGAAAAAAAACAAAATAGAAATTTTATAATATTGCTGTAGCGAAAACATGAATTTTGTATATTTAACGAGAAATTTATTTAATTTAACAAAGTTTTCCATACGAGTTACCAAAATATTGTAAGACTTATTTACACAAAATTAAGTTAATGTTTCAATTACGAGTTATGAAGTATTCTTAATTTAATTTTATAGTAAACCTAAGAATGTTCTGGTAACTCGTATGGAACACTTTGTTAAATAAAATTAATTTCTCGTTTAATATACACAATTCACAAGTTTTTTTTTTGTATTCGATACAAATTATATCGTTGTTTTAAAATTATTTTCTTGTTATAGTTACAAAACGTTCTGGAAGTATTGTCTTCTACTATTTTTTTCCGTGTAGGATCGCGACGATCGAATAATTTTTGGAGGTACAAATAAGATCTACAAAATCAAAAACGTATTCGCACGCAAAAAAAGTCACATGCTAATATAGTGCATTTTCCATTTTTTACGGGACGGCGAACCTATTAAAAACAATTTCTATTTTAATTCCCACCTGAGCGACGAGAGCTCGAGTTTCTTGCGTGGCGCAATGCAGCAACATGTCTTTGAATTGGTCCGGTGCCGTGAGACCGAATCCCTGCGCTTCTTCCAATAGCCGCTCCACAGCCGTGAGTCCACCTTCGCCTGCTAGCAATTCTACCCCGGTCGCACACCACTCGTTCGCCTGGATAATACCAAAATAATTATTTTGCTTTAGGACTGTCCATAAAATACGTCCCGCATAATACAAGGAATTTCGGATGTCACCCTTGCCTTTAGAATAACATTTTGGCGCATTTTCGCAGATCCCCAGCTACACTCGTATTCGTATAGGAATGTTCCCTTGTAAAGAAATCAACACCTACTCAAATAGGCATTACTTGAATCCTTTTTTGATACTGTTCATATGTGAGTTGTCTTAAAGTACCGATACCTACTAATATCGATACATTTTACCATAGCAATTAAAAACAACAAATGCATGAGTTGTAATTTAATGCACTCCGCTGTACGCATACTGCACTATACAGTGTGCTCTGGGCAAAACAAGTTTTTTTTGTTTCACCTTAAAGATTAAAGAGAATTTGTTGTACACATTTAGCTAATTTAATTTGTGAAAACCAAAACATAAAAATATCAATTCTTATGTTGATTAGTTACTACTAAATAATTGCAGTACAGTCGATGTAAAAAGTACCCATATTTAAAGTTTAATATAGTCATATTAAAACAGCAGATAAGACCAATAATTGTCTCTGATATTAAAAATCAAAAAGGAAAACAAAAAACCTGCCGGTGGGATGGTGAAGCGAGATGCGTTTAGAAAGTTTAATTTGATTAGAAACAAAATAGCATTCGGTCTGATTCGATCCAAAAGAAGTACAAATCCCTTTCGAAACAAGCAGTATCGAAAAGTATATCCTCTGTGTTTATTGTGAGCATTAATTTCGATTTTTTTTAAATTGGTTGAAAATTAAATTAATTTGCTCATTTCGTTGTTTTATCACGTAGTGTCATGTTTGTTTCGAACCCCCTCCATCTAGTATTAGCCAGCAGTGTGCTAGCAGTATACGAGAAATTATTACGGATAATTTTTTTTTTAATTTTTAACTGTTCGTAAGGGCACCGCGACTTAACGCACTCATTTCCAGCCCCTGATTATCCAGCTAACTGGCCCCCAATATGTGAAGGAGCACTATGAAGACTTACTATCTATCGCCTGCCAAAAACCATGTTTTAAAAAGTAAAAACTATTATTTGGTGACGAGTTCGTGGACTATAAAATTAAGTTTTTACTCATAGAATCTTTCTCTTTTGCCAAATTATTGTCGTCAATAAACTTCAAGGTTAGAAGTATTACCGCAAAATTTACAGATTGAATTAGAGTTTGTAACAAACGATAATTATTTATCCTTAGAAATTTAGAGAGACAGACGCGAATTGGGGTGTTTACTATTATATTATGTATGTCCTTGTGAAATGAATTTTTATTATTGTTATATTTCGGGAAGTAGAGAAGTCTATACAGTCCAGAAGATGGACCATATAATGGGAGTCAATTGACATCTTCTATAAGTGTCGCTAGGATCAGAGAATACGTGAGTTATGAGTAGTTTGCCCGTTCATTGCGATAAAGTTAGTTAGTTTATATCCATAAAGAATTTCTTTCGAATCAATGGCATCAGTTTTTAAAACACAATTCGACAAACAGACAGTTAATTATACTAATTTGAGTATTTGTGTGTTGGCTAGTACCTTATCGATTCTGTCCATCAGCTCTTTGGCTTTGGTCAAGAGCAAGTTACGTTTGTTTATTTTCTCCAGAAGTAGAGCGCTGGTGCGTCGTAATTCTTCACATTTGGATTCGATATGGTCTACTGAGCTCAAAGGGTCTTGCATCAATTCATCACCTATTATGAATAAAATTATTTTTATTGCAGTTTACCTCCTTAAGAATCGATTTTTATTCGAAATCTACTTAGGTGTACAAGGTGTATAGAAAAGGAAAGATATATTCAAAAGTGTTCGAGTAAAAGTGGCACCTTTATAGTAGTTTTGCGGCCAGTTTTTTAATTATATATATATCTTCGATGTTAAAAAACGTAATAAATGTATCATCACCTGTTTGATCATAATTGACGCAAACAGAGGCGGTCGTGGTCAGTACCTACATGGAGTACTGTTTATAAGAACTGTAAATGAGGCAGTCTAACTTTATAGTGTTGTTTTTAAGTATTTACTTTGTGCAACATGTTTACAATTGTCGAATTGTGAAATAAATTTCATTTAATTTCTGATTTCAATACATATAATTGTACTGCAGTTCATATAGATTACATATACTTTCCCGATTTCATCCATAATAGTGCCAATGTCTCCGAGTAATATGGCTGTGAGAACCAGACGGACATCCTGACAGACGGATAGGACGAAATTATAAGGGTTCCGTTTTTTTTTACGTTTGGCTACGGAACCCTGAAAAACGGCCTCGGCCAATGGACTATAAGGCGAAGCTCACTAATCAGAGTTATGTTTATTTAAAGTACCACCATAAATATCTGGGACATCCCACATTGCGCCCTCTAGTCCCAAAGTACACTTATATACATACAAACTGGTTTAAATTTTTGGATAAAATGTTAGGAATAAAAAAGTGCAGGAAAGGTTTTTTGAGAACCTCTGACAACTATGAACAAGGTTGTGATCATTAAACTTCTTGAGAGTCACAATGTAAAGGATAAAACAAAAAGGTGGTATAGCGTGTAAAAGTGTGTGGTTCAAATAACGCATAGTACCTGATATATTTTCTTTGACAAAAATAAGTGGTTATTATTATTATTATTTAAAAAGCATTTACCATCTTCAATAACTTTCTGTGCTGTATCCAAATCGCAGTTGCAAAGTTTCTCGAAATCAACAGCCTCTTGAATAAGGCTCTCAACACGGCTTGCCGTCTCGCCCACTTCTGTCATATCGCACGCTTTCTTTAGATGACCATCTAATGAGGCCTAAAATGTATAACGTATAGTAATTAAAATAAAAAAATATATTGTAATTGAGAAGGTGATTTACATGTTACTGGTCACTAAATAAAAAAAAAAAGTAGTACCTACGTACAACTCCAGATAAGAATTTGAAAAAAAATATCGATGTTATAATAATAATATTGTTATAACATCAGCATTTTCAATTGTCAGCGAATAAGTAAGATCTAGATGTATTATGCAGGTATCTACTGGGATAAAAGAAGAAGTTCGTCTTAAATTGTTATATTTAAATAAATATATCTGTTGTAAAATAAAATGAAATATTTTCTGCTCTCGATGTCACTGGCCACTAAAGAAAAGTAATAATATAGCGCACATTTAAAAATAAAAAAGTTTGACATTACGTTTTATATGACAGCCAATAGATTTATGATTTAGTGTTTTGTGCATGTATAATGAATTCTATTATAACAATTATTGTTTTATAAAAAGATAAGTTTTTCAAAATGTCTTTAGAAATGGTATGTAATTATAGAAAATGCAGAAAGGCGCTGTCGAGCCAAGCGTGGGTGACGACGTGTTCACACGCTTTTTGCATCGAGCATGGTACAACTGGTTTCAAGAGGAACAACGACGACAACGGATTGACATGTCCGGCTTGTAGCAGCGAGCTCCACGATAAATTCGACATCGTACAGGCCAATTTGGATCCAAGTGAGACATTTAAATCGATCGTTTTAGCGGGACTGAAACCGGACACTATAATGGACATAGCTATGAGAGCCATGTCATTTTGGTCTTACCAAGTTGAACAGGAGACGCTATATCAAGAGTGCCTGGCTAAACACACCAGCGAAAAATTACAATGTTTAGAGGAAATGAACGCGTTGAATTTACAAAAACACAAAGCGGAATTAGAGGCGTGTAAAAATAAGATTACGTCATTGCAAGCCGAAAACAGCAAAAAGAAAAAGCTCGTGGACGAGTTGACCGCCTCTGTAGAAGACAAGGCAAGGAAAATTCAGAAATTAAATTTTCAATTGGAGGCGCAGAAAAGGAAAAACTTCAATATTAATAAAGAGTTTGAACCGTCAACGGCAAATAAAAGCTGCATGAGTATATCGGAGATGGTTGCACATAGAACCTCGAAAAATTCATTTGTATTCAAACCCGTAAACGAAGAAGAAGAAGTGGAGATGAGTACCCCGAAAACGCCAGTATTTAATTTTCAGCATAGAAAGAAACACCAAACTAATTTTCAATTTAGGCCTTTTTTATAAATACAAACGTTAGCTCGTAAAATCATTATCGATATTATTGTATATAATAATGAAATGATCATTAAATGAATTGAATGAAATAAATTAAAAATGACACTAGCTACTAAGAATAATTAAATAGTGAATTACCTGCATCTGTTTAAAATTTAATAAAAATGTTCTAAACTTCAGCCAATGGTTTAATTTCGTGGAATGTTTTTGCCAAAAATTATCAAATTGTTTTTCAGTCTCATCGAGTTGTACTAATAATCTGAAATAAAAAGTATGTTATTTTTCAATAATTATAATTTTATGCTAAGTAAACTAAACTTGACATATAAGTATCGTCTTAGACAGCCTGTTGTGAATGGGAAATGGACCGTCATGTTGCAAGTGCACCATGCAAATGCGTCACCAACAAACCTTATTTGCCTCACAGAATCAGAAAAATTTTATTCCATTAATTGGGGGATTACAAAGTGAGGGCGAGTCACAACAATTCTGATTCGCAGATCAGAAATAGACCTTGGGCATTTATTGTGCACTGTGTGGGATGTTTATGTATTATTATTTACTATTTTAATAATAATAATAATAATAATAACGTATACATAATTAAAATTAGAACCGTTGAGATATCTGTAAAATAAAGTTAAATGAATGCAAATTCGAATATTAGAACAATAAAAATTTTGAAAGTGACAGCCATAAACGCTGCTGTCAAATTAATTTACTCTATGGTGGCAGCTAAATTTTACAGTTGTACACTACCAGGTGGCGCTGCATTAGATATGTTGCTCTAAAACGGCTAGGCTGATTTTGATGCAGTTTTTAGCATTACACATCTCAGAGCAAGTCCTAAAATAAGGTTATCTATTAAAGGCTACCAGTGGCGTTTGCATTTATCTATATCTATTCCATATTATGTACTTCGAAATTAATGGAGTCATTTATGGTTTGTTTACAGAGAATATGCATATCGAACACAATGTTTATTATTATTATAAATACATAAAATAAACGTTTGTCTGCCTATGAGTACGGTCATGACTTAAGTTACACTGGACCAATTTTGATTCAATTTTCACCAGTAAGTAGGCTATTCGGTCTGGATGGTTTTAATATAAAAACAATGTTGGTAAATTTGAAAATCCGAACTTAATTTTTCTCAATGAAACATGTCAGTTTACAGTCAGAGAACTGCTAAGCTAATTCAAGAGAAGTCAAACTGAAGCTCTTTGACACGAGAGAAAATTCTAGACAATTTAAATAAGAATAAAGGAGGTTCTCGTTCTCGTTCTTGAATAAGAATATTACCTATTGTACATTTGAGAAGGTTTCTCGGATAAAACTTTATCGAATAATCACACATATTGAGTTTTGTATAGTATTTTATCGCTCAAGTTTTTTATTTGCTTCGCTTTTTTAGGATCAGCTTACGAAGGTGATGATGATAAATGTAGTTCCTCGTTTGTTTGTACGTCAGTAAGTAAAGAACCACTGAACTGATTTTATTGAAACTTACAAAGATAAAATTTGTATTTCAACATATGTGTTATCAGCTGATGTTTTTAAGGACACAGCAGTAAGAAAAAAATGTTTATTTTTTACATTCGAAGGAACGAAGAATTATATATTACAATACGATCGTTATTATGTATACATTCAAATATGATCTAATTACATAACAAAACCAAATATATAAAGTTCTATATAATTCATTTCTCAATACAAAAGAACTTCACATCTAACGCCATCCCTTTTTGAAGCACATAAAAATTGTACTTTTGTAATGAATTCCTCAAAAACAATAAAACTCACCGTATCATATCAGCCCATTATGGCCCACTGCAGGGGCTTAGGCCTCCTTTCGGGATGAGGGTGCTTGGTGCTTAATACACCACGCTTCTCCAGTGCGGATTCGTGGCGAGATTTTAACGACTGTCATAGGTATGGCGACGACAACCGACCGACCGACCGACAATAAAACCGATTATGATGAAATTTTCACATCAACCACCCTAAATTCATTCTATATCCATCCTTAAACTATCCCAAAATCATCCTAATGCCATTTAAAAACCATACTCAACCATCTCAACGTTAACCCAAAAATAAAGTATCCCAAATTTCAATATACAAGTAAACACAGTAAAATAACTTGTATTTTTTTAATGGTATTAGGGATCCAGTGTTGTGTCAGTAGTACCCATGGATTTGAGTACAATGGTGCTGATCAATGGTATACTATTAAGAGTAGAGGATGAAATCGTAGTTCAACATTATCTCAGAGTCATCGCGCTGATATTTTTAAGAGCACAGCAATAAGAAGAAAAGTATACCACGCGGACGGAAGCTAATGAATTAATATAGTTATAAAAAAAATCACCTTTCAACGGCAGCAACATGGCTTATTATATTATAGGTGAGATTTGGTTTGCGAACTTGCGCCAGCAGTTCCTCGCCTTGAGACGTTGCTGATGTGAGTTCACTTTTTAAAGCTTTATACCTGAAAATAAAATGTATCGTGTGATTATATTACAATTTAAAAAAAAAAATTAAAATCATGGCTACATTTTGTAAGTATTACGGAAACCAGTTATTTTTGTAATTTCTATGTTCTCAGCATTTCATACGGCAAATTGCACAGTATGAAATGTCCCAGCTGTCCACATAAATATTCAGTGCGCAAGGATTAGACATCATTGAACACAGAAATGTACGTACAGATGACACGACAAACGGGGTGCTGTGTTTAGCTATATCTATGGAGGTTCGTAACTCATTTTTACGCGTTTCACACAAACGCGTAAAAATTAGTTACGATACTCATGTTCCGTGTGATCCAGAAGTGACGTTTATGTTATTAAAATTTCGAAAAGCCAAAATGGCGTACGCTATTCGTCATATTGGTCAATCAACTTAAAACTTAGACCTGCTGCAACCTCGACCAATCCTAGTGACACTCGTGTCCGCGGACGTGTCGCCAGAACATGTGAGGTTCGTTTTACAGATTAACAAATACCGAGGCTGATTCGCTAGAGGGTCAACCACTGCAAACACTAAAGCACGACACAGGCAGTGAAGATACTATAGTATATGTGTTCAAATTTAATTGATCGTGCTGGTGTAGGCTACAAAATATAGAAAAGTCTAGAACCTGCTTTCCTGGCAGTCGAGTAGTTCTTTGGTCTGCGTTGGGTCGTTGCCCATATCACAATCCACAATTTCGTGCATAAAATCATCTAGTAATAAAGAGATCTGTTTCATTAGGGTCGAGAAGTTTTCCAGTGCCTGTAAACAATATTATTGTTTTAAGTACACGTCTCTGATACCATAAATACAAGATAATTTTCCATGAAAATTGTAAATACACAATCTCATTTTATTTTTCTCTTTTCATTTGTGTACTTGCATTTTTATTTGAACACTTTTATCTCAAGAAATATAAAACAAATTTTGATGAAAGTTGACTCATTATAACAGGCCATGACACTAAATTGAGAGTCTGTAAAACCGTGAGGATGATGTTGCATACAAAGGTAGTGTTAAATATGACAATAAATAATGTATGCCTGTAACACAGACAAGTCAACCTTATAGACCACGCTTTGACAGGGAGTAGCATTCGCCAAGGCTAATTAGTGACACTACATAACTACGTCTCTTGTGAGCGGTCAGTTGTAAGCACGTCGGAAGCCATTAAATTGTCAATTTTGAACGAGCCAATGAAAACTAGCCGACTTCTCCCCGCACCCCGCCACTTTTTGGCGATTTCGTTTTCATACTGACGTTTATTAAAGCGTGGACTATAGGTTGACTGGTCTGTGGCCTGTAACAAGCGCAGATAGTATTGACATAAAATAATTAACAATTTAATTAATATGCAATCATTATGCAATCAAATTAATTTTGTAATTTAATAAATTTATAATTTAAAGAATATAATTAAATTATTTCACAAGAAAATTTATTAATAATTAAATTTATTAATTTGCAGATTATTAGCAAATAAATTTAATTATTATTAGTATTAAATTATTATCCAAAAAATATTACTCACAATCCGTTGTTGTATCCACTCGGCGTGTGAGTACAATAGTTCCCCACCTAAATCCGGAGTAAGTTGAGATCTGTCGAAGTGTTCGTATAGTTCCTGTATCGTTGAACATACTAGAACACGAAACCTGAAATCTTCCTTGAACAGCTTGTTGCTTACTTCAGAGATGGCTTTTTGTAGGAAACTCGCCGGCCGAAGCACGTACACAGCATGGATCACGCCAGGGAAAAATTCCTGAAATAAATGAGAGGTTCGGGTGATAAATATGGAATGCGATAATTACTTTTGTTAATTTACTAATCCTATATCATAAAAAAAAACACGTTTCTCATATTTTTCTACTTTTTCGGACCTTCAATTTATGCTTTATATTATTTTAATAGTAATACATACTTCACGAAAATTTCAAGTGTCAGCAAAGATCTTAATAACAATACATGGGACATCCCACATAGCGCCATCTAGTCCCAAAGTAAGCAAGTGTTATGCCTGTGTTATGGATTACTAGACAACTGGTATACATACGTAAATATTCTTTTTTTTTTATATAATATACATCTTCTTATATATAAAAATGTAATGAAGCTTTTTACATGTCACACTAACACTCGAGAACGGCTGGACCGAATTGGCTGATTTTTGTTTTGAAATATTTCTGGAAGTCCAAGGAAGGTAAATGTGAATAAATTGCAAGGGAAAACAACAATTTCATTTTCCCATACAAAATGTTCGTACCTATCAAACAGGGTGCATTCAGAGATCAATGTCTTTACTCTTTTAAAGGCTATCTCGGAAACGGCTCTAATGATTTATATGAAATTTTGTATTTAGATAGATAACATTCCAAAGCGGGTTTCTAAATAGGTTTTATGCTTATTAAGCACCAGGAAGCGCTGCAGTAAATGTGTACCTTCGAAACGACTAGACTGATTTTGACCCGGTTTTTTGCATTACATGAGTATTACCTGCGAATAGATAATTAAATAATTTGTGCAGTTATGAGCCACCAGAGGACGCTGCAATAGATATGTATCTTCAAATCGGCTGAGACGATCTTGACGCGGTTTTTTATGTTACATATATATCTCTTATGAGCAGGTTCTTAGATAAGGATTGCGGCTATGAGGCACCAGAGGGCGCTGCAATAAATAAATTTCTCTAAAACGGCTGGGAGTATCTCTACGTGTTTTTTTTTGCGTTATAAATATATCACCTGAGAGCATGTTCTTAGATATAGTTTGCGGTCATGGGCCAGCAGGGGCCACTGCGATAGATATGTTTCTCTAAAACAGTTGGGAGTATCTTGACCCGGTTTTTTGTGTTACATAGATATCATCTAAGAGCAGGTTCTTAGATAAGGATTGCGTGGCTATGAGCCACCAGGGGCGCTGTAATAAATATGTTTCTCCAAAATGACTAGGAAGATTTTGACGTGGTTTTTCGTTCTACATAGATATTACGAAAAAGCAAGTTCTTAGATATAGATTGTAGTTATGGGCTATCAGGGGTGAGGAATTAACGGGAAGGGGAAGAACGGGAATGAATTACAACTGACAGAAATTGAGACGATAAAACATTTGTGTCGCGGGAACGGAAACGGGAAATGTGTTAAGACTGAGATAAAAAAGTTATTCTTGATGAGAATGGAAATGAAAACGAAACGACACCAGGGCCAAGAACGGAAACAATAAAATATTTTTGCGATGGGAACGAAAACGGGAAAGGAAGAACGGGAATAAGAATAAGATGAGACTAAGATTAAAAAAAATATTCTCATTAGAAAGTCGTTTACCTATCTACTACCCGTGCGAAGCCGAGACGGGCCGCTAGTACATATATAGATAATCTACACTCAGACACGGAACAAATAGATATGTTCATGCACACAAATATTTGTTCCGGGCGTGATTCGAACCCACCCACGAACCCTCGGCCAATCGGTCTGTCAAATCACCTTACCTTAAGCACCGCATCTTACAACCACCAATCATCAAAAACGTCGAAAAAAACACGTTCCTTTATTGTTCATTGTTATAGCGGCTTTAATAATACACATTCTCTGAAATATTCAAGTGTCTGCCTAGTACGGTTCATACGATACAGCCCTGTGATAGACGGACAGACGAACGGACGGACGGACAGCGGAGACAGTAATAGGAATCCCGTTGGTACCCATTGGGCATAGAACCTTAAAAATTAAATTATTTGTATATAGAGGATTTGATATCAAATCTATTCCAGTGAAAAATTCACGTTTCAAAGTCAGTGCCACAAAAAGACATGCCACGTAGCCAATCAATCAGATAGACTGCTACGTGACGTGATGTGATTGGCTGTGGCTGCTGATAACCCTTTACTGTGAGCTAAAGCGGCAGCAGCTTTACTAAGGTATGTACTTACTGAGATCCTTAGTAGAACAGTTTTCACTGAATTCCACCTGTCCTTTCTTCTGTCAATGATGATGTGAAATCCCATATCGGCTTCGAGTATCCTGGAACGTGACAAACATTTCTATAGTGATAACTTCATTTCGTTCACTGTTATCAAACAGCGAGCTATTGAATAATTCTCAAATATCAAGCTTTATTGCAAAATTTGAAGTACTGAAGCCTTATATACGGTGTGGAGGGTAAATATATAAAGTATACATTACACACAAACACACACCCACCCTGCCACCCACACCCATTTCCCTATCCCACACAACACACACACACACTACCCTTACTCATAAATATCTCATACAATATTATATACTGTATCATTAAAATTTCATGTATCAAAACTTTTTTGTTGTGTGGTGTGTGGTGTGTGGTGGCGAGCCTTGGGGGAGGCCCATATCCTGCAGTGGAAAGACACGGGCTGATGATGAAGATGATGACTTTTTTGTTTTCGTTTTGATTTTTGATTTTTCTTATAAAAAAATGTGTCTCGGTTGATGTCGCCTTATTGTAGTATGAATAAGTAAAAAAAGTAAAACCTTAGTTGGCTTTCAGGTGCATTCATAAGTATAATAATAACAATAACGTTACATCATAACAACGTCTAGGCTCCAAACCAAACTAGGCATTGCTTATGTTTTGGGTACCAAGCAAAGACACTACATATAACAACCAAGACCCAGTACGAATATCAATATTCATCATATAAATACTGACCCGACCTAGGATTTGAACCCGGTACCTTCAGTTTCGTAGGCGAGGTCTAGACCCACTAGGTTAAGCGGTCCTCATAAGTTATGTTAATTTAGTTTCTTAAGAGCTGTGGTTTTTGTTATTAAATAAAATAAAATACTGTCAAACCGGTCAAACTTGGCTTTGCCTACTGAAAATAACTTTGCGTAGGAAATGACATACCATAAGTAGGATTTGTTAAAAAAAAATCATTGTATGTTTTTTTAGCAAATTCCACAAAATTAAAAATTGTAAGTTGCTAGGATTAATTAATGACAATTTCGCTTGCGTGAATTTGCTGTTCAGCCACGGAACCAAATAGCTACTATTGATTTATTTGTATCTTAAAGACAGTTAGATAGCATAAACAAGATAGAGAATTTTATACTTCTTGAATTTGTGGACTAAATTATAAACTGAAAACTTCTCTGTTAAGCAAAGTTATTTGCAGTATGTAAAAGTATACAAAGCTGTACAAGTTTTTACAGTTTATGTCGTGATAGCCGAGTGGCAGCGAGCCCGCTTCTTGTTTAAAAGGCCGTGGTTCAAATCCTAGGGCATGTTACCATTGAGATTTTTCTAACTTATGTACACAACTATCACTGACTCCGTGCCTCGGAGAGTGCGTTAAGCTGTCATTCCCAGTCGTTGAAATCCACCAACCCGGACTGGAGCAGTGTGGTAAATCAAGCTCCAATCTTCTCACCCGTTTTAGTTTTTAGGTTTTAAGCAGTTTGTGAATTTGTATCGTTCCTAAATAAATTATTTATTTATTTACCCTGTGGGGAGGCCTAAGCCTCTACAGTGGGGCATAATGGGCTGGTAGAAGCGGAAGTGAAAGTGTTTCGAAGAGCACGTTAAGCTGTCGGTCCCGGTTGCCATCAATAAAAGGCAGTCGTTAATATCTACTAACTCGCATTGAAGCAGCGTGGTGGATTAAGTTCCAAGCCCCTCATCCCGAGGAGAGGCCTAAGCCTCTGCAGTGGGGCATTAATGGGCTGATGGAAGGGTGTAATGGAATTAGACTTTGTGCGAAATTACAAATTTCTATCACAGTATGTAAACAGACAGACGGTTCATTGCATATAAATTACACATACGCACTGCGTCAAACGTGCGCAAATAACTGAACGAGTATTGTATACTGCCTATTAACAAAAACACATACGCGAAATGAGCCGTGTTTCTTTCGCAGGCCGTATTTTATGCCTCTGGAGATACATTTTTACATCACTCTTTTTTGTTTTCAACCATGGACTATCTTTTTTTTTCAGTTTTGCTTATGCTAAAATTCAAAACTTGAAATTGCAAACATATAATAATAATTTAATAATATCTGGGACATCCCACACAGCGTCGTCTTGTCCCAAAGTAAGCTAGTATTATGCTTGTATTGTGGGGTACTACTAAACAACTGATATACATACTTAAATTTTCTTTTTTTTTTACAATATATGCATATCTCACATAGCGTCGTCTAATCCTTAAGTAAGCAAGTATTATGCTTGTATTCTGGAGAACTAGACAACTGATATACATACCTAAATATATTTTTTATAATATATATATATATGCAATATAGATAGTTTTACACCTGAACACTTTTACATATGAAATTATTTTTTTCATTTCTATGTTAACACAAAATATTGGCAACACTTGTAACAGCAACAAACAGGTAAGTACACAAAATATCGTAATAATCATAGAGTAAATAAATTTGACAGCAGCGTTTGGTTTTAATAGAGTTAGAAATGTTTTCAGAAACTTTATAATATGATAGTTTAACTCTACACTGACACTGGCAGAATTAACATATGTTGAAACGCCATTAACCAAAATAAGAAGAAGAACTATCGAACGCAATTTCGCGACGGTGAGGGCTGGCGCGCGGGGACCTCGCTGATTGAAACCGGATTAAAACTTGCCATATTGCCAAATGGGTACACCAGGTAGCTAGAGTATGAGTGGTAAGACGGCGAGACTACGACGGTAGACGCAGAAGAGGGCTTCTAGTCAATTCGTGCTTTTATGGCACAGACCAGTCAACCTATAGACCACGCTTTAATAAACGTCACTATGAAAACGGAATCGCCAAAAAGTGGCGGGGTGCGGGGAGAGGTCGGTTAGTTTTCATTGGCTCGTTCAAAATTGACAATTTAATGGCTTCCGACGTGCTTCCAACTGACCGCTCACAAGAGACGTAGTTATGTAGTGTCACTACATAGCCTTGGCGAATGCTACTCCCTGTCAAAGCGTGGTCTATAAGGTTGACTTGTCTGTGTTTTATGGTCATAATAATAATATGTGCCCATTCGACTGATTTAGTTCTGTCAATAGTTTCGAAGCGTTTGTCGAAAAACCTTATTTTTCACAATGTTTAGATTTTTATACAATCTCTTCGAAACTTTTGAAATAATCAATAATAGCAGGTAAAAAATTTGAAGAGAAATATTCTTTATAGTAGCATGTTAGATATCAACTGAAACGTAGAAATGTGATCAAAAAAAAATAAAAATAATTTCTAAGTACGCTGGCTCCTTGTATTATTAAATAGCCGTACTAGACACGCAGCGACACACTTTAGGTACAGATTAAAATATGTATATAGTTCCAATCAAACTGTATGGCGGATCGGAATACAACGCTATAAGCATGCTTGCGCAGGTTCAGTCATATCATATCAGCCCCTTGCTCCACTGCGTCCCGCTACACCTAAAGGTTACTGCGACGCGACCTGTGCCTATGTTCACATCCGCCATAAAGGTTGATTGGAACTGTACTATGTTACTTACGAGGGCACTGACGTGAGGTACAACAGCAATCTCCTGTACTCATCAGGAGTTAGCATATGGAAGTTGTTGTTGTCGGGAAACGTGATGAGAGGTCGGTGGTCTCTGGCCAGGCCGCCGGTCGCCAGCGCGTATTGTGGAAGTAACAATTCACTGACACTGCGGCCCTCTGAGGCGTTGTTGACACCGCAGCCATCGCACTCCGCTTCTGGAATTAATGTCGAGACACCATATTATTACGCACTCGCGATACTTCCTCATCAATACTTTTGCTTCAGAAACTATGATCAAAAACTAGCCACGTATTAAAAGATAGGCATGGCACAATCTTAAATTAAGTAAATTGCTGATAATGAGTAGTATAACGGAAAAAGCAAGTTTAAAATAAGTCTATAAAGATATAATAATAACTGGATTTTTCCAGATAATCTCTGAATGGATAGGTAAGAAAGTAGTGAGAAAAACATCGGGAAGTTCATGGTGCACCTATATAGAATTTAGCTGCATGAACTACCGTAATATATGTTAATACAATATGACAAATAAAGCATAAAATAAACATATAAATGTTAAAAGAATACAAACATAAAGGAATAAGAAATTATTTTTCACTATTTTTTCAATGCTGGTGTATATTGCGCGCATAATTGAAAGTTTCAACTAAACGTAAGTGTAGTTTCTACTATTTTCTGATAAGGCCCTACTTCTCGAAAACCATTAATTTTTACATAATGGAAAAGCAATAAAAAAGAAAAAGGACTCATTTCTAGATTCCTAATTTTTTTCTTCTCATAATCCGGGCAGCGATTTTTTGCCCATCCTGCTGTACATGCGGGGCCCTCACAGAGCTGTCGTATGTATCGAATGGATCCAACAAGTTACATCACATATCAGCCCATTATGTTCTACTGCTGGGGTTTTGGCCTCCCCTCGGAATGAGGGTGCTTGGAGCTTAATCGATCACGCTGCCCTAGTGCGGGTTGATGGATTTTAACGGCTGCCATCTGATAATGACGACCGGGACCAACGGCTTAACGTGTTCCCCGAGGCACGGAGTCAGTGATAATAAAATGTATTTAAATCAGAAAAAATTCATTGGTACATGCTGGTTTCTGGTATTCGAACCACGACCTTCTACATAAGAAGTGGGCTCGCCACCACGCGGCTATCATGACGCCAATAAATTATATGCCTACAGGCAAAATTACTACAGTAAAATAAAACTACGACTGGACAACTAATTTACTAACACGCTCGTACCAAGTCAGGGGTATCGCCAGGATTAAGTAAGTTGCCCTTCCGAACAAATACAACAGCATAAATCGTAGTTCGCAAAGTCACAAGCAAGTTTTTTCTTCTGTTTCTTATGGAATTAGTTGAGGCTGGTTGAAAGACAAGAAAAGTTTTCGAATTAATTACTACATGTTATTACTGAACGATACGCGATAAATTCGATTTCCGAACTTAATAAACTTACGTTCTAGTTTAAAAAAAATCGTTAAAACTTCAACTGACTTCAAAGGAGGAGATTGTGTGTTCGTCTGTATGTATGTTCACCGATATTTTCACCGAATTTGAAAATTCTTTTTTTGTTTGAATAGTCAGGATCTGATAATGGAATTCTAGGGAAATCGAGGCATATCCTCAAATCTTATAGTCACAGTTAGTCTATTTGAAATCAATTTTTGAGTCATTCAGGTGTTTGCGTCTGGGAGCCATTATCTCATACTGCTAAATTGATGATGGAAACACAGCACTTCTTAACTGTTAGAGGATATGAGAGCGACTTGTCTATAGTTTTCTCCAAAAGGCGCTATCTCATTTGAGCAGCACGTTCAGAAGCCTTATCCATACTAATTAAAAAATAAATTACAGTTACAGTTAACTGAAAATTTAAATGAAACATAATTTTTTTTTGTAATATTTATTTTGTTATGTAACTTTGACGGCTTTAGGTTCCAAGATTTGCTACCAATTTTGATAAAAATAGGCGAATGCATAGAAAAAGTCAAGTATTGGTGGTGCGGACGTAATCTAATTCACGAATTATTTACCTAAATAAAAAAACACTAAAAGCTTATATTCAAAAACCTGTTCAACGATACCACACATGATAGGGTGAGCGGAAAAATAATTACATCAGTGCATGGAGAGCTATCGCTAAATAATTTTGTTTACGTGATTTCTCCGCACAAGAACGGCGATTCAACATATCTGCCTGTAATAGGTATCTATAAACAACGAAATTAATGGAAAGATTGCCTGTGACATACGGACGGATGGACAGACGTACATTACGAAATCAAAACGGATTCTTTTTTGCCAGTTAGCCCCCCTCTAAATGGCAAAAAAGTGTTAAAGTGTTAAAATTTTATAAAATCATTTATAAACTTATTTCAACACCGATGAAATCAAGATTTGATACAGAGTTTGATATGAATTATTGACTCGTAACAGTTAAAAATGTCAACTCTCTTTCTTGAAAGGCGACCAAACTTTATGAATGAACTTCCGACATCGGAAAATACATCAAATATTATTAAAATGGCAAAATAGGTCAAGGGTGAGCGCGGCAGTTGAATTTAACTCTCTGAAAGACACTACAATACGAATGGAAGACCTTCGGTGCTGTCATCCGTTATTGATACAAACTGCGCATATAACAATCGATAGTACATTGGACATATACAAATGGATACAAATGTAAATTCAAATATTTATAAATAAAAGCTATTTTATTTTGGAGAGTGGAACATAATAGAAATCAGTGTTGTCTATTTTTCTTCAATAGCAGGGAACATAATCTTTGAAATGGTGTTTGAATCATTAATTTTAATGAATAATTAAGGGAGATATCTCCCTTTTTTGTGGCCTTGCCACAAAAAATACCTTTGAGAAATAATACATTATATATGTATTATTTTATAGATAGATGATAAAATTGTCGTGATGGCCATGTGGCGCCATGGCCATTCTCGAGTCCGCTTCTCGAAGGTCGTGTTTTGAATCCCAGGGTATGTACCAATGAGTTTTTTCTGACTTAAGTACATAACCCTGACTGACTCCGTGCCTCGGAGACCACGTTAAGCCGTCGGTCCCGTTTTACATCATTAAATGGCATCCGTTAAAATCCATAAAACCGCACTGGAGCGGCATGGTGTTTTAATTTCCAAGCACCTTCATCTCGAAGGGAAGCCTAAATCCCTGCAGTGGGGCATAATGAACTGTTATCGTATAGCGCCATCTAATTCCAAAGTAGGGAAGTAATATGCTTGTGTTATGGGTTATTAGACAACTGATATACATAATAATAATACCTATGGCACATCCCATACTTAGCTATTTTTTATAATATATATACATACTTATATAAATATTTTTACACCTAGACACGGATCAAATAGACATGTTCATGCACACAAATATTTGTCCCGTACGGGAATCGAATCCACGACTTTTGGCTCCGCAGTCAGTGGTTAGGGTCTCTAACAATTCGGCCACAGATAGGTTTCGCCTCGATTGTGAGCGCAAAATGGCCCACAAACCTTTACTCAAAGAAATTCTCTTATAATGACAAAGGTCCGACTTGACAATGTTTACACAAAAGATGATGGGAGTGAACGACCCAACCATGCCAAAACAGGAGCAAAACGATTCCAAGTGCTTGAGTGGGTCGGCGACCGATGGAATGTACGCACGCAAAGGTCAAATCGTCTTAGCCTCAAGCGACAAAGAAAGTAACGAGGAAACTGGGTTACGTGTTCTGGTTTCGTTTATTCTAAATGCTAAATCACAAAAAAATTACTTGGCATGGAAACGCATGCAATAGTAAATTAAGACTTTCGGAATTTTTATTTTGCGTATGCTGTGAGACCTATAGGGTATTTGACTAAAATTAAAGTTTTTTATTTATAAAGAAAACATAAAAATATACCAAAAACGGTTGAAGAATATGGAAAATATAAGCTATTAAATTTTTATCTCTATCCCTTTCTTGCACAATAAAATTTAACATTGGTTTTAAATGGTTTGACGTCACAGGCTATTACACCGTGTGGTAATTACTGATTACCCTTTCTGTCTAACAGGACATTTTAAACAATCATAACTTTGTTATTAAGAGAATCGTGTAATGCCATTAGTGCCGAATTTCCATACAAACGGCGAGGTTTACACATTCTTTTTTAAAATGTTTAGATACACAAGAAAAAAAAATGCGAGGAGTTTTTCTTCGATTTTTTACTGTTAAGGTTGAATTAAATGAATCAAAGTTTATTACGAAAACCCCAAATTAAGTTTGTTGATTGCATTTTCACAACATGGAATTTAAACTGTATCTAATTGCATTTCAAAAATTGAAAAATTGTGTTTATCGATTTTTTTCAAGAAAGCAATTAGTTTGATGTTGAACATGTTGTGAAAAATGAAAAATATTTGGAAAAAAACATTCCCGCGCATTTATGTTTTTATTTTATTTGATTAGTTTGACTTAGAAGAAAAGATTGACTTGAGAAAAGGTTCTAAACAGACAGACGGACAACAAAGCAACCATATGAGGTTTTCATTTTTCCTTTTGACAGATGGAACTCTAAGAAATGAGAGCGTGTAGGTACTTCATGGGTTAAAAATTATATTTCTAGAACTTATCAAAATTACTGAGTTTATATAAAATGGCCCTAGCCAATACGATTTTTTTGTAAATGTTGCAAACCCCCACTCTTGTAATTTATATTGACTACACCTCACCGAACTTTGAATGTAGCTGACTAGAAGGCGCATGGGTGTCTGCCTTTCATTCAATAGTAGGTATGTAAGCAGTTGTAACGGGAAACACACAAAGACCTAGACATAACACAAACATGCAGTAAACCAATCACGTGGGCCACATGTCTCCCTTCCACATCCGATGGCTCAAATGTAATAACTTTGGTCGAACTAAACGGCTAGCATTACACCTTTATTGAACTATTTCGAAGCTCGGTGTTGAACATAGTTTGGAAAATGAAAAGCTACACACAGCTTTTAAAATTAATATTAATATCACAGAATAACAAAAACAGCCTTCGAGTCATACGAGTATTTTATTCCGGAATAAATAAAAGTGATTGTAGACGATAATAACACGAGATCAGCTAGACAAGGCCGCATAAGGTTACTTGCTAAGTTGCTGTTGTTACATAACATCATTACAGTAGTTACTGAACTATTAATAGATCACTGTGTTTACTTGACTTGACTGACCAATTGGCCGAGTGGTTAGAGATTGCCTGTCGAGCCAACGGTTGCGGGTTCGATTCTACTCGCGACAAATATTAGTTTGCATATGTCTATTTGTTTCGTGTCAGGGTGTAATATGTATATATGTATAATGTATATATAAGTATGTACAGCAGTTGTCTAGTACCCCATAATACAAACATAATACTTGCTTACTTTGGGACTAGATGGCGCTGTGTAGGGTGGCCCAGGTATTATTATATAATACAAAAACGTTATTCTTGAAACAATGCACTCCTTGTTAGATATCAACGTATCTGACCTACTGCAATCAATTCTAACCAATTTAGCGTCACCGACCTGAGCGCGTGAGGGTTCAGTTTCGTTCAATGTTCAGAAAAAGTGTGTCTAAAGAAGTTTTTACTTCAAAAATTTGTTACAATTTTCCTAACCCTAACGCACGGTACTGCGGGAACCTGACAAGTGACATGTAATAGAAAAAGTTCTTTGTAATCATAATATTACGAATTGACTAGAAGCACTTTTTTGCGTTTAGCGTCTAACCACTCACACTCTAGCTAGCTCGTGTAATATTTTTTTTAGTTAGTTTCAGTGCGCAAGGTCCCCGCGCGCCGCTCTTCACCCCCTAGAAATCACCGCGCCCCGCATTTCAACCTCCCAAAATTGCGTAATGTCACTTCGATACTGTGAACTGACATGACTCTATTAAAACCAAACGCTGTAAGCAAATTAATTTACTCTATGCCTAAAACTGATAACTGAGTAAAATATTACAAAACTACGCGTGTGTACTATTGTTACCTATTTTCTTTGTGTAATAATTTTTGGGACACGCGAACAAATACCATCACATGACACCTCTAACCTACTCAATCCTCTGTGGACCCTACAATCGAGTAAACAATACTTACTGAATATTGTTAAGAAAGGGGTTTTTTGAATAATCGAATGAGGGACAATAAAATTTTCTTTACCTAATATGTTTATTCCAACAGCACGCATTTACGGATAATCTCGAATAAGCGCTTTCACCAAATAATGTTATTTAGTGTATTTTTTATAATGTTTACTTCACCAATTCCGATTGTAAAGTAAATATCACTCGAATTAACGTAAACTTGTATTTTTTACATGCACAACATATTTATTAAACGACCGCTTAGCCTAGTGGGGAGCGACCCTGCCTACGAAGCTGGAGGTACCAGGTTTGAATCCCAAGTCGGGTCAGTATTTATATGATGAATATTGATACTGGTACCGGGTCTTGGTTGTTATATCTACGCATGTGGTGTCTTCGCTTGGTACCCAAAACACAAGCTAATGCTTAGTTTGGGTCCTAGACGTTGTTGTGATGTAAACGTTAATATTATTATTATTACAGAAAAGATGCGTTTATTTTTATTGTTTCAAATCGTTCTCCTATTTTGCGTTTCATACAATTAAATAATTGTAATATGTATCCAATGTCGTGTTGTTGTAACAATTTCTCTCGATTTTAATAAAAAGCCGTTCAGGTGCGTGTCGAACATTCATTAAAATAGATGTATAGCTCTGAATGACTCGGGATGAAAATTATACAGTTAGTTACTTACAGTTACACTTAATAATTTTACAAAGAATAATAACCTAATAATATTCGGTCATTAAAATTTTTATTAAATTATTATATTTTTTACAATAACATCTGCGAGAACTAGATCCTAACGAAAAAGATAATACACGTAAGCTATGGAAAGAGTTATCTTCGCAATATATCTCAGAGACCGCGTACTAAACAGCAAGAACAGGAGAACGACTGACATCACCGACATAGCTCATAGAGTCGCGACACTCTAATGGAGGTGTGCGAGCCACGTTATTCGCAGGGAAAACGGACGTTGGAGCACCAGAATGTTGGAGTGGAGGCCGATAACCGGTCAAAGGAATAGAGGCAGACCATAGTTGCCCGATACGGGATGACATTGTGGCGATCGCGGGAAGAACCTGGCGTAGAGTTCCTCAAAACAGAGAGCAGTGGCTAGCATTGGAGGAGACGTATGTCCTGCCTCAAAGGGGTGTCAATGATGATGATGAAATGTTACGTGACCAGACAGTCAGATACTATAGAGACCCAACTTTTAGGGTACCGGACCTCAAAAGGAAAAAAAAACGAAACCCAAGAAAATTAGTTTGTCGTCCGTTTGTATCACAAGATAATTTTTCACAATAAAGGGTAGAAGTATGAAGGTGAAATTAATGTCAAATATTAAGGTCTATGGTTCCTTAGGAGTGTAAGAAATTCAAGCGTCAAAACAAATTAATATTTTGGTACTCGATTTCACTAATAAAAACCTGTAGGGTTTTTTAGTAATTACATAAGAAACATATTGTGTGGTGTTACGGAACCAGCGGTGTTCGACTCGCACTTGGCCGTTTTTTTAGTATGGAATTTTAAATATAATAAGATTGTCTAAATACAACTCTCAGCTGAGTCTGTGGTAGATAGCACTCGACCGCTCAACTCATTTGCATAACAGCTGTGGACCGACGTCAGCCCAAAAATGGGTTTCAACCCTTTTTCCCTCTTCGTTTACTAAGGAACATATATTAATAAGTGAATTGCGGTATTATATGTTACTTATAATTATGGATAAACTGACTGACCGATTGGCCAAGTGATTAGAGATCCTACCTGCGCCTGCGGAGTCAAGGCGCGCGGGTTCGATTCCCGCCCGGAACATTTATTTGTGTGCACGAACACGTCTACTTGTTCCGTGCCTGGGAGTAAAATAGTTATATAAATTATAGAATTGATCCTTTCGTGTGTTCGTCCACCATTTTTTAATTAACAGATTGAGGTCAGTTGAGGAGCGAAGCTGTTCCTATAAAAAAATCGGTTGACTCTGCAGGACATCCCTGAAACTTCCCGTTATTTTCGAGTTCAAAGCGCTCGAAAATTAGAAAGCTGTTCGAACTCAAAATATCGATTTTCGTGGTTTTTGAGCTCTTCGAGCTCGCAATATTCATTTTCCGAGCTCACCAAGCCCAAAAACAGAATTTCTATATATTTAGAGTTCTTCAAGCTCAGAAACCTGGAAAATATCAAAGAAAATGTTATTTTAGAAATATTTGAACTGCGATATCTTTTGAACGCTTTGTTTGATTTTAATGCAGTTTACGGCATTCTACACAATTTTGTAAGCACAAAACTTTTGTGTAACGTCAAAAATCTATTGATCTTAAAATCTCAAAGTTATGTAAAAAAAACACTTTTTCGGAAATTTGTAGACTGATATTTTTTGAACGCCTCGTTTGATTTTAATACAGTTTACGGCATTCTATGCAATTTTGTAAGCACAAAACTTTTGTGTAACTTCAAAAATCTATTGGTCGTAAAATCTCAAAGTTATGGTAAAAAAACACGTTTTCGGAAATTTGTGAACTGCGATATCTTTTGAACGCGTCGTTCGATTTTGATATTTTTGGCGGCGCTCAACGCAGTTTTTTATGTACAAAAAACGTATACATGGTTTCAAGTAGATCGGTTGGAAAATGTCATAGTTATTTAAAAAAAAGCTTAATTTATTTTTTTAAACATTTTTGAAACAGCTCGACCGATTGACTTCAAAATCTAATCAGATCTAAGTCTCGATGAACTCTTTCAAACTGTTCTCAAGATATCGTACGACAAAAAAAAGTTAATACACACACACACATACGGATGTCCAGCCGACAATGGTCAGAATGGCTTCCCAGGACCTTAAAACGTAAAGATCTGATGAAAACTCGATTTTCAAAAATCGGACCCAAATCAATAACTTCCCTTGGATAGCGGGAAGTTAAAAAGAACACCCTCGAGTACATACATCGAAATATCGCGAGGTATTGGTTTTTTTCGGGAAAGGTTTGTGTAGACATATACCAAAGTTCATTACGTAATTTAAAATTTGGATGGTTGTTAAAATTTCCTCTTGTATGTAGTTATAATAATAGTAATAATAACGCATACATCACAACAACTTCTAGGCCCCAAACTAAGCATTAGCTTGTATTTTGGGTACCAAGCGAAGATTTCATTATTCATCAATATTTATCATATAAATACTGACCTGACCTGGGATTCGAAACCGAGACCTCCAGCTTCGTAGGCAGGGTCGCTACCCACTAGGCTAAGCGATCGTCATTGTATGTAGTTATAATGATTAATAAATAAAATTTAAATGGAACTTGGTTAGTCTTAACTATAAACACAAATGATTTTAAAATTATAGCACGATAGAACTGTGTTAATTTGCAATTATATAAAATAAAAAATTTTGTTCCAAAATTGTGTAGTGGTTGTAGAGTTATCGAAAAAAAAAATATTTGTGTCGATATCGAGTAGGATTAATATTTCACATTTCGTGCCTACATACGTCTTTCACCCGAGGTAAACATACTGCTTTTCATTACGAATATGAGGAAAGTAAAAAAAGCGTTAAATCCATATCTGAATCTGATGAACTCATTTTATAGAAATATCTGTCTATGTTACTAATCAGCACTTGACAAAACAACTAAAGATCGAATTGCCGCTTTCTCGCCTTTTTTATGTTTTTTTTTCTGTGGCATTCTACCTAGCCAGTATTTTTTATCATAGATAATGGTAAATATTTACTTTAAATTTACATAAATTAAATGTAATGTAATGTAATTAATTTAGTTAAAAGTATATTTTAAGTATAAAGTCATACTACAAAATAGTTGATAATATTTTTTAATTACAATTTTACGCCGCGATTTCAAAGAGTTGTATAAAAAGTTGAGACATGGCTTGCATAGTTTTTTTTTTTTTTTTAATTTTTGACTGCAGTGAAAATCGTTTCCCAGGGACGAAAAGTACTACTTTCATCCCTCTGATTAGATAACTTCAAGCGTACTTTCCGAGTATGAGTAATGAAAAATAATTAGTACACTGAGACACTATAGTACCTGTGCAATAGATAATTTTCTATTTCTTAACTTAATTTAATCACCAATCAATTCAACATCACTTGCCTATGCGCTTAGTGAAAAACTGAATCTTCATTAATACCATATCGCGTCGTTTTATACACATCGCGCGGTACGAACGACGCGCGATGCGCCTGCGCAAGCTAGACTGAATGCAACTCGAGAACGCAACTTCAACTAGCCGTGACTGCACAAGATGACATGTCATCGTATTCTAGATCCACTACAGATTGTTTTTGTATATTTTACTTACTGATGACAAATTCATATCGCGGCTACTCGATTGTAATTTGTAATACGTGATAGTATGTATCATTAATGAATTTTTCTTCAATAAATAGAGGATACTAGATTATTATTTAAAATATTTATAGTATTTACATTCAATTTATTATTCAAATTAAGAAATAGAAAATGTTTCTACAATATTGAATGAAACACTTTATATCAATGCACATGCATATGAATACCCACGCTCAAATCCCAAAAATACAAAAAATAATTGTTAATATGAGCATACCTGTTAGGTCAACAGTTAAAATTAAAAGAGTAATCCATGTTTGGCCTTATTAGAGATCAAACTTAATTGTGTACCATATAGAACCATTTTATGTCCGAAAAAACACATTTTTATAAATTAACGTCAGTTGTACGTTGTATTTTAACTATTGAAATGGTAAAATAAATATAATAACATGTAGTTTCTTACATCTGGTTAAATACATTTTGCATGGAATTTTTTCCATAAGTGATAATTTTATTAAAATCTAACAATTAATCTCTAATAAGACATCCAAATTGAATACAAAGAGATATATTTAATTAATTTGTAATATTACCCCTAAATCCAAAGCACTGCATAGAAATAGAGCGACGCACGCGACAACAGTTGACGCCGACTACAACAATACTGCCGTCACGTTCCAGCGACATATTCGAATTCATGAGGATAAACACAGCAAAACAATATTTCAACCAATTACATGTTCTTATAACTTCAAAAATCACTTTAAAACTTTTACGTATTTATAACATGTAACCGGTACAGTGTAAATGTAAAATGTCGAATGAAAACTGTCATATTTTGTAGTTTTTATGACACAAATAATATTACGTTTAGTTTTAGTTCCATGTTTTTTGTACCCGTTCGTTCGTATAACACAAAAAACTTAAAAATCACTCAGTCATGTTTAACAACATTCAGCGTTGTTTTTTTAAGTGGCGTATTAATACGATACGACATGAACTTTGTCACAGTTTCGTCACAGTTTGAGCACACTCCGTAAGCGTGTGACGAGAGACGACTGTCACACGCACTTCGCTTATCAAGACTGTCCATCGAGATAAACTTCAGAGACTGATTGTTGAATCAATATTCGATATCTTTTCCACTCTGAGAAAATTCCGTTTTTATCTAACTAGAATCTCGCTACTAGAGTTTCATAGATAAAATTATTTATTTAAAACGTAGTAATATTACCTACTTCAACGATTTTCATAATGGGCACTTCTCCATCACTAGTTTTATGACAGCAAATTGGATAAAAAAACTGACGATGCCCGATTTCTTGGCATTTTTCAGAAAGCGTTGGAACGTTTTAATCCTCGAATATACAGACGCACTTGACCAACTACGACGATGACAGTCGAGTCGAATAGACAGTTTGGAAAGAAGACACTATTAAGAGTGAGGGATGACAACGAAGTGAAGGTCAAGTTCAAAATCAGAAGAATCAATCAATCAAAGTCAGAAGAAGATCAAGACATAAATGAATTGTCGGTATCAGAGTGACGTGATTTTACACTATATTGATTGAAATTGGGATACAGGTGAGATAATGTTGCGATGTCCCCTTTTTGAAAGAGACTTGTATCAACTGTACGAGTTTCCATTACAGCTTCGTCGCTTCATATCGGAAGTCATCGATCCGAACGCGAACATTTTAATACATAACTGTCGTGACAGCGGAGGGATTGCGAGCCCGTTTCTTGTTTAGAAGGTTGTGGGTTGGAATTCCAGGAAAGGTCATGTATCATTGAGTTTTTTCCGACTTTAGTAGTACATAAATATCACTGACACCGTGCCTCGGAGAACACGATAGGCCGTCAATTCCGGTTGCCGATGGCAGTCGTTAAAATCCATCAACCCGCACTGGAGCAACGTGGTGGATTAAGCTCCACGCATCCTCATCCCGAAGGAAAGCCTAAGTTCCTGAATTGGGGCATAATGGCCAGTATGATGATGATGATGAACATCGTCCCGGTCAACCATCATCCACCTGTGCACAGAGATTGTTTAACTGTCATATAGTGTTTTAAAAACGTCATAAATAGGTGGCTTTACAAAACAATCGACCCAAATGTTTCCTAAAAGCTAAATTAACGCAAGACCCATCTTAAAATTTTATATAATTTTCTTGTAAATCTCTTATTCAAACCCAGAAACAAAAGGAGACGTTCCATAGATACACACAACATTTAAAACAATTGGAGAAAGGCAATGGGACATGTGAATAACCCTGATAAATTAGACAGACTAGTTATCGAATATCATTGGGTTATGCATTAGGCGCCTACACAATTTAGTCGGTTATATTTACGCTAGGCGGTTGAATATATAAACGACCAAATTGTATAGGCTCCTAGTATTCTGATCTTTTACTGAGTTAACATGGCTATGTCATTTGACAGCGTTATATTTCGAAAGATCGCCTCGACTAGGCGACAGCACATTGCGTGACCCCGCAGGTAATAAGGCCTCATCAGTTACTTCTGATCTGACTTAGAATCTAGGCTACACGTCAGAGATTCCGTGCGAACTAGACTGGAACATAAATAGGCACCGAAATGAACATTGCAGTTGGTAGATTGGTAGTTGGTAAATAAGCCGGTAAGTAGAGATTTTAGAGGATACTTTTCTTCAACTAAATGTCCTTGCTCAATACAAAGTGAAGTATGAAACGGTCGTTTTATGTAGGACACAATTAAACTAAAAATAACTTATAAAAACAGGCCAAGTGCGAGTTGGAATCGCACAAAAAGGGTTCCGTACCACCGTACAACATAACAAAAACAAATTTTTTGTATGGGGACCATATAAATTTTTTATTTTATTTTTATTATTTGTTGTTAGAGCGGCTATAATAATACATACTTCATGAACATTTCAAATGTAAGCAATGATCTCACAATCACCAATCACCAAAAATGTCGAAAAGAACATGTTTCTTGTATGTGGACCCCCTTTAATTCATAATTATATTTTTATTTTTATTATTTGTTGTTATATCGACCATAGTTCAAGTGTCTACCTATTACGGTTCAAACGATACAGCCTTGTGACAGACGGACGGACGGACAGCGGAGTTTTAGTAATAGGTTTCCAACCAATCTAATCCATTGGAATTTCACTAGTTTTTTTTTCAGAGTTTATCAAACCCCGCGGCATAGAAAGTAAAAAAATCGAAATCAAAGATATTTTGGCGTAACTTTATTTTTGATATTGACTTTCTTATGCGGCAGTCTTTTTATTATTAAACGAATAATCAATAGTGTGGGTCAATACGCCTGAACGAGATAGGTTAATACGCTACCCGTAAGCAAATACCTAAGAACTATAGTGAACTCGCTCAAACTGAAATAAACGTAAGCGCAGCGACTTCGTAAATATTTGAAAAAAATATTATAGACATATTATAAACAAAACAGTCTAAACATTTCTATGAACGGATGAAGATAAATACAGAAAATAATAGTGTAAAGTTTCACAATACTAACATGGACAAGAACCTAACCAGATGAAATTCTTGTAAGTATTTATTTATTTACTAGACATATCAACGGCATATTGACAAGTGTAAAATATATTAAAACTAAATAATAATTACATACAATATTCTGAACCTGAACCTGAATATGAAATTTTGTTTTCAAGGCTATGAGTGGACGCTTTAAGCTTTTAAAATCATGCATGTATTTTCTTTTTATTGTATACATTGCTACTGACTGCTACCTTTCATAAAAAATAACCAAGAAAAGAGCGTTCCTTCTAAAAGGCACAGCCTTAACTTCGTTCTTTGACGAACAATTAAACCAACAGTGTTCACAATTTGAAAAAGCCTTCCACTACAGAATTAAATTGTTTAAATTACACGAAATAATAATTTAATTTCTGACATTTGCAATTCGCTATACACGCATGTGAATGGTATTGATTAAGAACAATGACCAGAGATATTGCTATGAAACAATATGAAAGGCAAAAATGGATCATTCAAAATAATCAACGAAAAACACGAGCCGCATAAACAATCGAAGCGAATCGAAACAATTATAACGGGTTCGATGGCGTTTCACAAGAAAGTGAAAGAAACGTGAACATACGTTGAGAAAATATAGAGAAAAATGTTTCAAGTAAAACTAAAATACCACCTGCAATGGTTCGGTCATATATAATTTCATGTTTTTGTGGTGCTCGCATATGGCGAAACAGAATTGTTTGTAAAGTTTAAATTTCGGTATATTGAGAAGCTTATGGAAGGAAATATGTAATCTCAATGATATTTAATGTTTATAAAAAAAAATAATTAAATAATCCGTCTTAATAATATGTCGGAAATGTTTTTATGTTATAACTATACCAAAAAGTTAATGCTTTTCGAATTTTTTCTTTACTTGTGCTGTGAGACCTTGCTTTTTTCACTTTCCAAACTTAACACAGTTCTATCGTGCTATAATTTTAAAATCGTTCGTGTTTATACTTAAGACTAACCAAGTTCCATTTAAATTTTATTTATTTAATCATTGTAACTACATACAATGACGATCGCTTAGCCTAGTGGGTAGCGACCCTGCCTACGAAGCTGGAGGTCCCGGGTTCGAATCCCAGGTCGGGTCAGTATTTATATGATGAATATTGATACTGGTACCGGGTCTTGGTTGTTATATGAATGTGGTGTCTTGGCTTGGTACCCAAAATACAAGCTGATGCTTAGTTTGGGGCCTAGACATTGTGTTGTATATGTTATTATTATTATATTTATTAAAAAAATTGTTTATCAGTTTTTGCCTTTTATTCAATAATATGTAACTAATTGTGCCAGGCAATATACAAAGACATAGACACAATACAATATCTAGGTAACTAACCGCGTGGGCCTTATACCCGTCTTGTCTATTTCCTGTCCGTCTCCTTTCTTCATACTATAGCTCAAATGTGATAACTTTGGTTTTGGAACTAAATGGCCAGCATTACTCTTCTATTGAAGTAATTCAAACCTCGGTGCAGTAAACACTGAAACTAGTATGCATTATATATGCCTATATAGTACAGCTTTGATAAAGTTTCATGTGGAATTCCCCAAGGAACTTTCGAAAATAAATGTAGTTATCGCGTAGCACTGAAGCGATAAATTACGATGGGTTATGGCGACGATTTTTCTCCAAATGTTAAAATAAATCGCTTTCACTGTAACCTAAACGTATCATCAATCATAGACAAATTAGTAGACGATCGTGTTATAGTTATTAAGAATGTACTTATTGTGCAAAACACCATTTATTTAAAAAAAAATTTCAAGGTACAAAGAAAGTTACCAGCGCTTCAGAAAGTAACTTCCTATTGTTAAAAAGAAGCAACTCTAGAATATCAACAGTTTATTAATTGTACAGTCAACATAAGTTACCTCAACGTAATAGATATATGAGTTTCCAGTAGAATGTTGGCATGTGAAAGACAAACAAATAAGTAAAAAAAAACGGCGAAGGAAACTTTGCATACCTCGGTCCAGGTAATCAATCGAATCAATCAAATTTTATTTTAGAGCAAAAAGTGACATATAAACATTTTATCGCAAGGGCCCGACTGCACGCGAAAAACTGGATTGTCTTCGGGAAAGATAATGCATATTTTTAATTTTATTCGTATAGTATTTTTCATAGTTAAAAGTTAGTACTAAAAATTCCCTACCAGCACTGGAACAGCGTGCTGGATTAATTAATCCGATTAATTAATTAAACCGCAGGCGGCCGGTTAGTACATATTATATTTATACAGAGCCACTTGGTTTGAAAAATTAAAAAAATTGCGCCGGGACTGCCCTTAAAATCGACAAAGAAGTTATCGTATATATAAAGTGTATGTCGTACACGCATCAACGTAAGCTTCCGTAGCATGTACTATAACAAGCAATGATCACAAAAAACCCAAAAATACGTTTCTTGTATGGGGACCCCCTTTAATTATTAACTTTATTTTATTTTTATTATTGTTGTTATAGCGACCACAGTAATAATGCACAAACTGTGAAAATTTCAAGTGTCTATTAATTACAGTTCAGAAGTTACAGCCCTGTGACAGATGGACGGATGAACAGTGGCACCTTAATAATAAGGTTTCCGTTGGCATCCTTTGAGTACTAAACCCTAAAATATCAGGACAGGTAGGTATAGGCAGATAAAGAAGCCAATGACCATGCAACGCGTGTACCGTTAAAATAATAATAATATCTGGGACATCCCACACAGCGTCATCTAGTCCCAAAGTAAACATGTATTATGCTTGTATTATGGGGTACTAGTGTCGTGATAGCCCAGAGCGCAACGAACCTGTCTTAAATTTATAAGGCCCATAGGGCCATGGTTCGAATCCGGGCGTGTACCAATGAGCTTTTCTGACTTAAGTACACAATATCACTGACACCGTGCTTCGGAGGGCACGTTAAGCAGTCGGTCACGGACGCTGTCAATAGATGGGGTCATTACAGTTCCCTACCCGCAGTGGAGCAGCGTGGTAGACTTAAGCTCCAAGCCCCCCTCCTCACCCTGGGGGAGGCCTAAACCCCTGCAGTGGGGTAAAAATGGGCTGATGATGATGATGATGATGGGATACTAGACAACCGATATGCACACTTAAATATTGTCTATAATATATACCTACATATATAGATATTTTACACCCAGACACGGAATAATGAATGTTCATGCACACAAATATTTGTCCCGGACGGGAATCGAACTCGTAACCCTTGGCTCGCAATTAGGATCTCTAACCAATCGGTCAGTCAAAATGATTTGTACAATTGACATTCAAAGTATATTGTAATATTATTATTTACAAGCAGTAGGCGAAATGTCACTCTTATACATTGTATACAGGTGATTCAAAAGTTATTTCGACATGTAACGGGCTATATATTGTACAGTACACGTATTTAACTAGACAGTATTTTATTGTTCTGATTTCGGAGTATAAATAAAAGGTAATATGATTCTGATAAAAGAATGGTTCCAGCTAAAAGAATTACTTCGGCTAAAAGGATACTTTGGCCTATCAGAATTACATTTGTCACAAAGATTTATATTGACAAAGAGAGATAATTCTGGGAAGAGGGACTTCATCGAGAAACCGCTACGTGAGTACATACAGCGTTTTTGTCTAACAATGTTAATGGGCTTGGATTAAAGTTTTTAACACATTTTTTTATATTTATATTTTATTCTGAAAATATAGACTAATTCATAATTTTTTTTGGTACTTTTTCTAAAATTTTAATTATGAAATGTCCCTGTGATGTCATCCGGACACATATTTTTTTTTTAATCTAAAAGTAAATGAGATAATAATGTTTTGATTGATTCAAAAGAATTAAAAATGTTCATTTGATGTAGTGACTAAGCTTTTTATTTTATAATTATATTTTGCTTTTGTTTTGTACAGTGGAAAGCACATAAGTAAGCACGCGACACATCTTTCCGTGTACATAACACAATTTTTGACATTATCGGTTATAACTGAATTAAACTTCAAACGCATTTAGTAATTGTAAATTATTTTCTCTTTATTGTGCGGCTGTAGAACCGTATCTATCTTCATGTCATTTGAGCAAATAGAAAATTTTCGTCGCTGTGTATTCCATGTAAATAAGAGCTTTCACCTATAGTGCTAATATTTAACTTATGCCTGCAACATACGTGTACTTAGTATGTTTTAACATTCACATAATTACAAATTAAAATTTCCAGCGTTCGACAGACAAATCTGACAGACAAAAAAGAAGGTTCTCAAGTCGCGCGTATATACCGGGTATTCGGCTGAACGTAGTCCAGACTTAGAGCATGTAAAGCCTACGTAACTAACCAAAAAGTTTCAAGTGAGCAGACGGCACAAACTAACGATTACCGAGAAAAACATCTTCAACTTTTAATTTTTTTATAAGTTTTTTAATCTTTTTGATTAGATTGATAAGCTCTACACGCTCTATTTTAGACTACGTTCAGCCGAATACCAGGTTTATATATTTTTAAAACATGACGACTCAAAATTAATTAGATATTTAGATTGGCTTAGGACCTTATTCATTAACATAAAAAAGGTTTATTTGTCGCTTTTCAGATTTTTTTGGTAAATTTAATTTTTTGTTAAAATGTTTTTTTTAATTTGTCGCAATACAGTTTATTTTGGTAAATCGGACTACTCTAAAGGATTTGCATATAACCTTCTCTTTTTTTAGGTCGGTTAATAATAGCTAATTATGTTCTGTGACAACACCCATAATACTGCACGATCTTATTTTCATTTTCTTAAAGAAATTCTTATTAAAAACAAGTTTTTATTTAAAATGAAAGCGAACTAAAAAGTAAAAAAGAATTGTTTGTTTAACCATAGTTTAAAGCTCAAAAACATAACTTTTAAAATACAAAATGACTTTGAATACATTTCATTACAATGCTTTTTAATGTTAACAGTGATAATATTTCTGACACTGATAATTATTTTTGATTTTTCAGTTTAGTGTTTTTTTTAATAAAATGATTTTTTAAAATTTAATTAATTCAATACATGATAAGAATGTGATAAGTACATTTTTATTCCGTTAAAACAGTATAAGGCAAAAATTTACTAACTCCTACACACCAAACTGAGTGGAAACCATTTAGGTTGGTCATGTACTATTATTGTTATCATATCATTTTTCTTTTAATCAACCAAATAATTGATTTTTAATTTGAATTTTATATAATATGTTCTACCAAATTATTGTCGTTTTTGTATATTGTATGTGTCCCATTTTTTTTTCTTTTCTTTCAAGTCTAAAGTTTGGATGTTTTACCGTTACCCGGAATAATAATCGCGTTTATTTTTCACGAACTTTCTGTAACAATACTAGTGATGGAAATAGTATTTAGGATGTGATGTGTTTTTTAAATCAGACAATTCTAATATAGCATATCAGCCCATTATGCCTTCTGCAGGGGCTTAGGCCTCCCCTCGGAATGAGAGCGCTTGGAGCTTAATCCACTACTCTGCTGCAGTGCGGGTTGGTGGATTTTAACGACTGGCATTTGATGATGGCAACCGAGATCGACGGCTTAAAATATGCTCTCTGAGGCATGGAGTCAGTGATGGTTATGTACTTAGGTCAGAAAAAACTCATTGGAACACACTTGTTTCTGTGATTCGAACCAAGACCTTCTAAACAAAAAGTGGGATCGCCGCCACTAGGCTATCACGACAATACCAATAGATACGTATATACCAACTAGAACAAAATTACAGAGCTGTGGCACGTTATGATTCAAATATATATCTCAACAATAAAACAGGAACAATCTGACGTAAAGATTATTTATGTGACTGAATATACAAGCTATTCAAGCATCCATGTCGAATGCACCGCGCACCGCGTCATCGAACAATAGCAGGCTTTTGTATTCCCATCAAAGGCATATCTGCGCACACGTTGAATGCAAAGTATAAACCACCGGCTGTGCCTTGTTGGAAATCGGGACATAATAGCCACCGAACTTGTACTGCTCTTCGAAACTAGAGACCGACAGATACTTTTAATCAGTCGCGCACGACCGCCCATAGCAGTCATGGCAGTAACTACAACCTGTTTCGACGGATATATTAAAGGTATTTTTAGGAATTTGCTCTTTTCATCTTTGTCACTCAGGAGGGGGTCGACGAAGAAGGATTGAAATGAATGTCGAAGTCGAAATGAAATCGCGGAGAGAAAGACTATCCCCTTAACACTATAGTAAAAGTTTAAATCGGTGCGTCCGGTCTGGCTTCAGGTACAAAAATTAAGTAAGACTTATCAATTAGCGCTTAGCCTAGTGGGCAGCGACCCTGCCTGCGAAGCTGGAGGTCCCGGGTTCGAATCCCAGGTCGGGTCAGTATTTATGTGATGAATATTAATACTGGCACCGGGTCTTGGTTGTTATATGTATGTGGTGTCTTCGTTTGGTACCCAAAATACAAGCAAATGCTTAGTTTGGGACCTAGACGTTGTTGTGATTGTGTGTGTTATTATTTTTATTATTATTATAGTTACCTTCATTTTTTATATACTACTCGTACATAGCTCTTAAGTATTTGATTTAGTCACTATTAGCAAACTGAATTGGCAGTGAAGCTTACTCCACGAAATATACCCCAGAACTGACCTCCGCCATTGAAGGAAAGGTCCTTAAATAGACCCCACCTATCGGTAAACAGAGTCTTGGTGAATGCTTTAGCTAGTTGGACCGATAACGTTATAAAGATGGTGAGAATCCATTGAATGCAGGTGGCAGAAGACCGCATGGAAGCGTAATCGAAGCTATGGACTAATTCAGGCTGGAACAACAAATAATAATAATAATACCTGAGACACAGTGCAATCTAGTTCCGAAGTAACCAAGTATTATGCTTGTATTATGGGTACTAGAAAACTGATATATCCACTCAAATATTCTTTATAATAAATATATACTTTTTTAAACCCAGACACGGAACAAATAGACATGTCAATGCA